>CAWUFW010003949.1:0-1200000 GCA_963921515.1 Calotriton arnoldi | reverse complement strand
CTCGAACCTGCAGAAGTGAAATTCCGGTGTGTCCTGCAGCCAGCAACCTCAAGAACCCTGAGAACCTGCCCTGCCTTCCAAAGAGAAGACTTTGTCTCCTGTGAACACCGGATTTGTTCACCAACAGACTCCAGCTCTGGTGAAATCCACGAGTCTGCACCACTCTGCACCCGTGGCCCACGGCCCAAGTTTGAGTGGCCCAACACCACGAGGAGGTCTCCCCAGTGATCCAGACCCAAGATCTAGTGATCCCTGACCTGCCTCAAGCCTCCAGCCGACACCTGCAGCCTCAAACCGGAAGGTACCCCCAACCACGACCAGGAGCTGGTAAGAAGATCCGACCCTAAATGACACCCCTGCATCCGACGTCCCACGGCCTTGGGTGGCCCAACCGAAGATGTCTAGCCAACCCCCAGCGTCCCAACTTACCTCTCCAAGTGGTGGTCGCACCAAGAAGACCTTTGTCCCCGAACCTTGAGTGTTTTTGCAAACCCGAGACTCCCCATTAAAAGTAACAGGGCACCCGACGATAAACCAGCACCCTGCACCCGGCCTCCCTAGTGCCGCTGAGGGTGTACCTTAGGTACTATCTTGAACCCCCATTTGCCCTGAGCTTAAGTCCAGGAGCTTTGCTCCCAAAACCTTGTAGCCTGCTTGTGAGCAGCCACCAACCGGAGGCCCCTATCCCCCATTGGATAGCATTGGGCCTTAGCACTCTGCGCCCGGCCGCCCTAGTGCCGCTGAGGGTGTAACAAAAGTGCATCCTTGACCCTAGGGGACCCCTGAGCCTAACCCCAGAAACCCAACTCCCACAACAAAGTACTTACCTGTTAACCGATAACACTATTTCCTCCCATAGGATAACATTGACTGTTTTTCTATGAAAAAGTTTCTAAGTGTGGAGTTGGAAACTTACAAAAGTCTCTAAAACTGTAACCAAATAACCAAAATGCTTTTACTTACCTGTTTACAGGAAATGTCCCAGTGCAGTATCCAGGTATACTACACTGTGTAAGAAAAGTAATCTGTAAAGTAATCTACTTCACACCCTATTGAAAAGTCAATACAAAGTATATGTACAGTATTTCAATACATTGCATTACCAGTCATTCTACTGTAATCAAACCAAAGTATATACAACTGCAATTCAAACTGTATTATTACTGCAAAGTATAAATCACTTACCTGTGCCAGGCTTGCTTGGTTCTAGGAAATAAAATAACTAAAAGAATATTTTTATACAAAACCAATTGGTCTGAAGTTCAGTCTTTGAGTGTGTGACAATCATTTGCTGATTGAGTGTGTACAACAAATGCTTAACACTGCCCTCTGATAAAGCATTACTGCTCGCCCACACTACCACAAATAGAGAGTAAGGTGCTATCTACTTTTACCTCTGCCTACCTTTGACGTTCCACTGGACTCTGTGCACACTATACCTCACTTTAGTATAGTATATACAGAGCCAGCTTCCTACAGCGGTGCCCACAGGTCATGGTGCAAGCAGTGGCGACAGTCGTCGTCGTCGGTGAGACCAGGGTTGCAGTGCTAGATGCGGACGCTGCCTTCTGCAGTGCCGTTAGGACACAGAGCGAGCGACGGAGTCGGCTGCGTTTCCCTTCTCTGTGGCAACTGAAACAGCGGTTCCAGAAGCGGTACCCAGAGGTTGGTGAAGTCTTTGCAGTCCCTGAGACTCCAGAACAGGAGGCAAGCTCTACTTCAAGCCCTTGGAAATACTCAGCACAAGTAAAGAAAGTTCAGTCCAGTCTTTTCACTGCCCAAGGCAGAAGCAGCAACTGCAGGCCAACCCAACAAAGCAACAACACAACAAAGGGGCAATACTCCTCCTGGCAGCTCTTCCAGCTCTTCTTCTTGGCAGGTTCCTTGATTCCAACGAGTTCTAAAATGTTGGGGTCTGGGCCCCAATAGTTATACTCAAATCCCTTTGTTCTCTCAGGCAGAGAGTGTCTGTGCTTAGTCCAAACCAGTTCTGTCCTCTCTGGCCCAGCTTCCTGGCAGGAGGTGGAGACAACATTGTGGAAGGCAGACCAGACCCATTCAGGTGAAAGGAAATCTCCTCCCCCTACTCTAAATGCAGCCCAGCTGTGACTCATCCAGACTCTCTGGAGCCAATGCACATCCCCAGCCCCTGTCACTCCAAAGCCATACAGTCAATACAAATCCTAGCAAAGGCACACAGGATGGCTAAGCAAGAAAATACCTACTTTTTAAAAGTGGTATATTCAAACACAGAACATAAAAATCATCTTTACTAAAAGATGCGTTTTTACATTCTGAGTCCAGGCATACTAAATTATACTTTCCTATCTTGTCCCAATGGAAAGTTATATTTATACGATGTTATAAATAAACTCCCATTCTACCCTATGGGACAGATAGCCTTTCCATAGTGAAAAACGGAATGCACTGTAATTCACTACCAGAATATGTCACACATACCAGTATATGTCCTACCTTTACCATACACAGCACCCTGCCCACAGGGGTACCTTGGGGGGGGACTTATATGTAAGAAAAGGGAAGATAAAGGCCTGGCAAGTGGGTGCACTTGCCAAGTCGACATGGCAGTTACAAACTGCGCTCAGACTCTGCAGTGGCAGGTCTGAGTTACCTTTACAGGGCTACTTCTGTGGGTGGCACAATCAGTGCTGCAGGCCCACTAGTAGCATTTGATTTACAGGTCCTGGCACTCTCAGTGCACATTACTAGGGACTTGCCAATAAATCAAATATGCCATTCATGGAAACACCAATCCATTACACAATTTACACAGAGAGCATATGCATTTTAGAACTGATCAGCAGTGGTAAAGTGCCCAGAGTCCCAATACCAACAAGGACAGGTCAGGGAAAAATAGGAGGAAGAAGCAAAACGTGTGGGGATAACGCTGCAAAAAGGGCCATTTCCAACACAACCCCCTTCCAGCCTAAAGCCAGGGTAGACCAATACATACCTTAAAGGGCTTCCCTGCTTGGGGTGATAGAACATCGGACCTGGCCTGCAATAGCAGGGGTCTATTCCCATTCTACGCCTTCCTGAACCCAGTTGGATCCCTCTATCCATACTCTCAGGGCCCACTAAGCTGCCCCATGGGGAACCCTTCTCCTCACCTGTGGACCCCATCTGTGCAGTGCCTAAACTTACTTTGCTCACAGATGTGTCCCAACAGGCAGACAGTACCCACATGGCCAACACAGTGGTGTGGCCCAGTCCACTCCCGGGGTGTGACTCCTGTCCCCCTCCCAGGGGTGACTCTGTCCACCCGGACAGCAAGCCACAATGGCCACTGACAACTGTCAGTGATGAGAGCCAGGCCTTATGCCTTTCTGGCCCCTTTCCCCTCTGTGGTGTCATAGAGTGGGGGGGTGGTAGCCCCCGGTCCCTGGTACCCTTTCTCCACTCTCCCTCCTGCCAAGTCAGGTATGGCATTCTGACACTGGACCACAGGAGACGAGGGTGGGCTCTCCCACACCCTGTCCCCCTCCCTGGGGCTCTGCATCCCCCACCGGGAGCAGTCCCCCTCGATTCCAGAATTGTCAGGACACCTGTGGCAGGTGTTCTACACAATTCTCCCATCAGTTCAGGGGTGCTATCCTGCAACCGGTCTACCAGCCCATGGTCTGTACCCTGAGGCTGGACACAGGACTGGGGTGGTCTCTCTCCCACACCCGGTTGTAGGAAGGTGGAATCTGACTATATGGTTGCCCCCACTTTTTTATGGTGTTTTGCTGTTTTATGACTTAGTTGGACTGGGATCCTGCTATTCAGGGCCCCAGTCTATCTGCTTTCTCTGTAAAAGGTTTCCATGTGCCTTAGGCACATCTCTGATTGGAATCTGGAGTGCCCTTATAAGTCCCTAGTATATGGTATACTATGTACCAAGGGCATAGGAACCTCAGAGGCCTACCAGGGGCTGCAGCATGTATTATGCCACCCCTGGAAGGCCATCCAAACTGACACCACAGGTCTGCTACTGCAGCCTGGGTAGGGTGGTGCATGCACCCCTTACTGTGATATAGGTTACCTATATCACTAAATACATACACACATATAAACCTATAAGTCACTCCTAAGGCAGGCCTTATCAATCCTAAAGGCAGAGTGCATGGTTCCTATGTGAGAGGGTGCCCCTGCATGAGCAGGGCCCCTCTGCAGCGTTCGGAGACCATCTCTGATGCTGTTTGTAGTGCAGCCTGACCATATACTCTTAAGCGCATTATATCCTCGCGGTAAAATGCTAACTTTGGAATGGCTGCACCTAAACATGTCGTGTTTGGTGTCAAACATCTTGGAATACTACCCCCGCCAATCCTGGCGGCGGGGGTAGCATTCCACCCTTCTAGAGGGAAAGACATGTTAACTCTGGCTTACCCGGTAACTTCTTTCTGAAGCCCTGGCATCACAAAATGGATGCTGCTGCCACAGACACAAGTCTGGCCTCCTGCTGCTGGACGAAACTCCGGCAGGGGAGGCCTGGACAATAGGTTTCCTGTTGCAGGGAGGTGTGACCACCTCCCCAGACAGGATAATGTGTATTGGGGCTGGGTGGGTGCACTCTTAGAGTGCTTTGAAGTCCTGCACTGGGGGAGCAAAAGGCTCCTCTGTGCATATGCCAGTTCAAACCAGCTCAGGGGCTACCTGCCCCTGCTCTGGCGCGAAACTGGACAAAGGGAAGTGGGTGTAGCCACCCCTCCCTTGACCCTCCCATAGGTGGGGGTCATAGAGCTAGTCCATCCCCTCTTTTTAGTATAAGAGGGGGAACCTTGCCATTGCAAAGCAGATATACCTGGACGAAACTCTGAAACAGAATCCTGGACCTTCGACGCTCTACTCACGATTAGAGGACTGAAGAATCTCCCTTGGGGTCAAGGAGTGACTCCCCTGCTTGGCAGGCACCAAAGAAGCATCTGTCCGGTTCGCATTTCTGAAGCTCCCGTCGGACGCCGAAGTCATCGCATCACCAGAGGTGGATTCTCAGACTTCCCCGAGGCTACCCTGAGTCCCCAGCAAAGCTGAGGCCCGTGGCTATCGTGGGTGACTTGAGACCGTGACCCCTGGACACCGAGCACACTTGCAAGTGCACCATCTTCTGGGTCTCCAAAGAAGTTGTGCTTTGGGCTCCGAGTAGCCCTAGCCTCCAGCACCACCTGCACCGAAGATCACTGGCCCCCACTCCACGAGTGTCCTGTAAGCCAGCTCCACGTGCGGCGTCACGAGGCTCCTTCGCGGTCGCTAGCCCGTTGGCTAGTAGCCCTTACCGAAGGCCAATCTTTTCTTTACTTGGCAGTCTGGTTGCTCCAGACCTGCCCTCACTTATCCTTGCTGGGTGAGTTCCCCAGACCTTGCTGGTCTGCATCATCGACGATCTACATCTTACTCGAGACTTGCCGTTGCCAAGGCCTGTTGGGTCCAATCTGGTCGCCGACACCTCTGCACTCGACAGACATCGAGCAACAGCCCGAATCCTGCTCCTGGTTGCCGACAACGCCTCCCGGACCTCGTGACTGAAGAGTCAAGACGACCGTCAACGAACTTGAAGCACTCGACATCGGTGGGCATCTGTCCATCGCCCTCCTGGTCACTGGCTAGTGACCCAGACTCTGTCCCCTCTGCTTTCAGGTTCTTCAGAACTCCGATCCACTCTTGGATCCACCCGGACACTTTTCTCCTGGTCGCCAGCAGCACTTTGCAGCAGATCGCCATAAGAAACGACGACGAAACCCGACCCCGAAAGGCACCTATGCACCCGGCTTCCCTGGGTGAGGTAACACGAGTACTCCGGTGCTCCCGTGGGTAGAGACTCTTCAAAGTCCTAGATCTCAAAGGGTTTTGTCCTAGTCCTCTTTAAAGTGTCCCTTTCCTCTATTTTCCCGATCCCGACTTTCTCCATAGAAGTTAACGGCGTATCGCGGTTGTGTATTTACACTGCACGCGTCTCCCGTGGGTCCCCTGTGTCACTACCTTGGGTGGTTCCTTGTGGTCCAAGCACTTCTAGAGGCTCTAGGCCTAGTGTCTAGTTCAGTCGTGGTTCGCATACCACTTTATTGGTATATGGTTTGGTACGCCCCTAGGGCCCAAACGTGTATTTGTGCTATTACTGTGATTTAAGATCTTATAACCTATGTACTTCGAACTCTAGCCTCATAAAGAGACTAGAGGGGTGTGTTTAGTAATAAATACATATATTTTGAATATATACCTGGTGTGGTGCTCTTTCATTTGGTCACTCAAGAGATTATAGACTGGTAAAACAAGCTGCTTTACATTCCTTCAAGACTTAGCCTGAAGGCTGCTCTCCACAGCTACCACTAGGATAGCTTTCAATAAGGTTGTCTTTAACCTACCTACCATAAGAGTCGATTTGGACTGGTGCAAGGTGCCCACTATAATTAGTGGACAGCATATGCCAGGCCAACTTCTCACATTGGTGTGCAGCGTGTGGGATTCCAGCTTGCTATTGTTTTACCAGATAATCTCAATTGAATTGATCAACTGAAAACCACTAAAGGTACCTAAGGTACATATAATTTAAGCTTAGAATAACAGTAAGTTCTACTGAACTTAGAGTTGTGTGTTAAGGGATAGCACAACCCTTTCTACAACTCAAGAGAGTTTAGTAGGCCACACTAGAGTAGGTAGTGCATACACCACACCACACTAGTAATGTCTTTAAAAGCAGGATCCAAAGATTCCTTGCAGGAAGCCATTGAGCTTCCACCCTCCAAGTATGATACACTCCAATTCTTGGAATTGAGAGCTTTATGTAACGTGAGGAAATTAAGGACAGGCCAAAGTCCCACCACCCAACACCTCAAGGAGTTGTTGGTGGCTTATGATCTTAGTAAGTCCTCAGAGACTGACGGGGTAGGAGCAGAGGGTGGGCCAGCAGATGAGGAAGGGGCCAGGGGTACCACTACCCCCAGCCCCCTCTGAAACTGAACAGGAGGGTGACAATGACCCTGACCTGGAAAACCCAATCCCTTCTGGGGAAGATGAAGATGAGGATCTAGAGAACCACACCTTTGTCCCCCAGGAAGGATTATGAGTGTGCTCAGAAAGTCTAGGTCTCCTTCTCAGGAGTCTAACCACTCTGGCACCTCCATAGGGAGCTCTGTTTCTTCTCACAGGAGGGAATCCTCTCATGAGAGAAGAAAGAGACTGGTCCAGTATGAGGAAACTCAACTAGAGATCAGGAAGAAGCAATTGGCTTTAGATAGAGAATCCCTAGATCTCCTTAGAGAGAGAAGAAAGTTGGGACTAGAGTCCCATGGTGGCAGCAATATCCCTAGAGATAGGGACAGGTCTTATGACCATAGAAACCTAAACAAGATTGTCCCTCCCTACCAGAGTGGGGATGACATCCACAAATGGATAACTGCACTGGAGAGGGCCTGTAAAGTTCAGAAGGTCCCCCAGAGGCAGTGGGCAGCAATCTTGTGGCTCTCCTTTGCAGACAAAGGTAGAGACAAGCTCCTCACTGTAAGAGAAGAGGATGCTGACAATTACACAGTCTTGAAGAGTGCTCTGATAGATGGGTTTGGCCTAACCACTGAACAGTATAGGTTGAAGTTCAGAGACACCCAAAAGCTCAGACTCAAGACTGGGTTGATTTTGTAGATTGTGCTACAAAGGCTCTGGAAGGTTGGATACATGGCAACAAAGTGCAGGACTTTTAGGATTGTACAATTTGATTATGAGGGAGCAGATCCTTAATAATTGTCAAAACCAGCTTTTGCACCAGTATCTGGTGGACTCTGATCTGACCTCTCCCCAAGAATTGGGAAAGAAGGCAGACAAGTGGGTCAGAACCAGAGTAAAAACTAGAAATCAGGGTGGTGACCAGAAGAAAGATTCTACTAAGTCCCAAGAGAAAGGTGGGGATAAATCTAAGGATAAGTCCCCTACAGGGCCCCAAAATTCCTCTTCTGGGGGTGGGTCCCAAACTCCTTCCTCTCCTGAAAAGAAACCATATTGCCATGTCTGTAAAAAGCCTGGGCATTGGAAAACTGATCCCAGTTGCCCCAGGATTGGCAATAAAGAAAATGTTCCTCCCACAACTACTACCACCCCTCCTGGTACTACCAGTAGTAATCCTCCAGTTGGGAGTAGTGCACCCAAAAGTTAGGTGCTTTTGCAAGAGGAACAGAGGTGGGCCCTAGTTTAGACAGGGACCCCTCAACAGACTCCTCTGACTCTGATGGTGGTATAGGATTTGCCACCTTTACCATGGGTCCCATAGCATTGGGCAGGTACAGATTGGAGCCAATAATTAATGGTCAGAAAGCTGTGGCATTTAGGGACACAGGGGCTAGTGTCACCATGGTGGCAGGGAAACTAGTCCCCCTCACCAGCTTTTACCTGAGTTTAAATACCAGGTGACCAACATTGATGGTGTCAGAACAGATCACCCCATGGCCATAGTCAATCTCAGCTGGGAGGGGGTCACAGGCCCAAAAAGAGTGGCAGTGTCCCCAACCCTACCTGTAGATTGCCTGATGGGCAATGATCTGGAAATTTCAGCCTGGGCTGAAGTGGAACACCAAACCCATCTTAGGATGTTGGGCGTCCCTGTAAAGGTTAGTGGGGCTGTGATGGCCACAGCCCCAGCCCAAGAATTTGGAGAGATGGAGCCTGAAAGAATGGCCCACTCTCCCCCAAAGAGAGCACAAGGGTTGAAGAAAAGTCTTCTTCCCCCAGACAGTAGGTAAGGGTCAGCCTCCTCAGGGAACTGACCCTACCCCTAGTGAAGGAACTGCCACAGAGGTAGTCAGGCCTGGCCTGGCCACACCCCTGATGGCAGAGGACCCTTCCAAGGTGGTACCCCGTCTGGAGCAGGTAACCTGCCCCTCTCTACCCTGCCTCAGTCAGCCCAGGGCTGCAGAGGTCAGGGAGGTCAGTGGACCCCCAGGGCCCCCTGTCCAGAGGAAGCCCCCATCAGCAGATTAGGGGCACCCAGTCTAGTAGCCCTAGCCAGGTGAAAATTCCTCTACACACTGAGGGATCCCCCATACCTTTATGTAGGGACCTCCCCCAGAAGGACTCTGGTAGGCAAGGGCAAACCTGGGACCAGAAGGTTCCAAACCTGCCATGTCCCTCCAGTAGTCCATCCAAAGGGACCCAACCCCCAGCTGTAGGCAGCCAAAGGTTGACCCTTAGAGCAAAGTGCAACTCAGTCATGGAAAGACAGGCATACATGGTGACCAGTGATCTGAGGAAGCTGAGGCCAACATTCCTAGGGCCTCACTTCCCTACTCAGACACCTCACCAGCCTTGTACTTTACCTAAGCACACCACAGGTAGTGATTCCCCATGGTGGAGACCCTCTCATACCCTTAGGGTGAGGGATTGCTTAGTGGACCATAAGACAGGGGGCAACCATGCTAGTGCAGGTGCTTCCTTATATGACCACTTAGTCAATGAAGGCTCAACTGGCCAAGGTTAGCCTTATCTCCTTTCGTTTGGGGGGGGGGGTTATGTAGGAAGGTGGAATCTGACTATATGGTTGCCCCCACTTTTTTTATGGTGTTTTGCTGTTTTATGACTTAGTTGGACTGGGATCCTGCTATTCAGGGCCCCAGTCTATCTGCTTTCTCTGTAAAAAGGTTTCCATGTGCCTTAGGCACATCTCTGATTGGAATCTGGAGTGCCCTTATAAGTCCCTAGTATATGGTATACTATGTACCAAGGGCATAGGTACCTCAGAGGCCTACCAGGGGCTGCAGCATGTATTATGCCACCCCTGGAAGGCCATCCAAACTGACACCACAGGTCTGCTACTGCAGCCTGGGTAGGGTGGTGCATGCACCCCTTACTGTGATATAGGTTACCTATATCACTAAATACATACACACATATAAACCTATAAGTCACTCCTAAGGCAGGCCTTATCAATCCTAAAGGCAGAGTGCATGGTTCCTATGTGAGAGGGTGCCCCTGCATGAGCAGGGCCCCTCTGCAGCGTTCGGAGACCATCTCTGATGCTGTTTGTAGTGCAGCCTGACCATATACTCTTAAGCGCATTATATCCTCGCGGTAAAATGCTAACTTTGGAATGGCTGCACCTAAACATGTCGTGTTTGGTGTCAAACATCTTGGAATACTACCCCCCGCCAATCCTGGCGGCGGGAGTAGCATTCCACCCTTCTAGAGGGAAAGACATGTTAACTCTGGCTTACCCGGTAACTTCTTTCTGAAGCCCTGGCATCACAAAATGGATGCTGCTGCCACAGACACAAGTCTGGCCTCCTGCTGCTGGACGAAACTCCGGCAGGGGAGGCCTGGACAATAGGTTTCCTGTTGCAGGGAGGTGTGACCACCTCCCAGACAGGATAATGTGTATTGGGGCTGGGTGGGTGCACTCTTAGAGTGCTTTGAAGTCCTGCACTGGGGGAGCAAAGGCTCCTCTGTGCATATGCCAGTTCAAACCAGCTCAGGGGCTACCTGCCCCTGCTCTGGCGTGAAACTGGACAAAGGGAAGTGGGTGTAGCCACCCCCTCCCTTGACCCTCCCATAGGTGGGGTCATAGAGCTAGTCCATCCCCTCTTTTTAGTATAAGAGGGGAACCTTGCCATTGCAAAGCAGATATACCTGGACGAAACTCTGAAACAGAATCCTGGACCTTCGACGCTCTACTCACGATTAGAGGACTGAAGAATCTCCCTTGGGGTCAAGGAGTGACTCCCCTGCTTGGCAGGCACCAAAGAAGCATCTGTCCGGTTCGCATTACTGAAGCTCCCGTCGGACGCCGAAGTCATCGCATCACCAGAGGTGGATTCTCAGACTTCCCGAGGCTACCCTGAGTCCCCAGCAAAGCTGAGGCCCGTGGCTATCGTGGGTGACTTGAGACCGTGACCCCTGGACACCAAGCACACTTGCAAGTGCACCATCTTCTGGATCTCCCAAGAAGTCGTGCTTTGGGCTCCGAGTAGCCCTAGCCTCCAGCACCACCTGCACCGAAGATCACTGGCCCCCACTCCACGAGTGTCCTGTAAGCCAGCTCCACGTGCGGCGTCACGAGGCTCCTTCGCGGTCGCTAGCCCGTTGGCTAGTAGCCCTTACCGAAGGCCAATCTTTTCTTTACTTGGCAGTCTGGTTGCTCCAGGCCTGCCCTCACTTACCCTTGCTGGGTGAGTTCCCCAGACCTTGCTGGTCTGCATCATCGACAATCTACATCTTACTCGAGACTTGCCGTTGCCAAGGCCTGTTGGGTCCAATCTGGTCGCCGACACCTCTGCACTCGACAGACATCGAGCAACAGCCCGAATCCTGCTCCTGGTCGCCGACAACGCCTCCCGGACCTCGTGGCTGAAGAGTCAAGACGACCGTCAACGAACTTGAAGCACTCGACATCGGTGGGCATCTGTCCATCGCCCTCCTGGTCACTGGCTAGTGACCCAGACTCTGTCCCCTCTGCTTTCAGGTTCTTCAGAACTCCGATCCACTCTTGGATCCACCCGGACACTTTTCTCCTGGTCGCCAGCAGCACTTTGCAGCAGATCGCCATAAGAAACGACGACGAAACCCGACCCCGAAAGGCACCTATGCACCCGGCTTCCCTGGGTGAGGTAACACGAGTACTCCGGTGCTCCCGTGGGTAGAGACTCTTCAAAGTCCTAGATCTCAAAGGGTTTTGTCCTAGTCCTCTTCTAAAGTGTCCCTTTCCTCTATTTTCCCGATCCCGACTTTCTCCATAGAAGTTAACGGCGTATCGCGGTTGTGTATTTACACTGCACGCGTCTCCCGTGGGTCCCCTGTGTCACTACCTTGGGTGGTTCCTTGTGGTCCAAGCACTTCTAGAGGCTCTAGGCCTAGTGTCTAGTTCAGTCGTGGTTCGCATACCACTTTATTGGTATATGGTTTGGTACGCCCCTAGGGCCCAAACGTGTATTTGTGCTATTACTGTGATTTAAGATCTTATAACCTATGTACTTCGAACTCTAGCCTCATAAAGAGACTAGAGGGGTGTGTTTAGTAATAAATACATATATTTTGAATATATACCTGGTGTGGTGCTCTTTCATTTGGTCACTCAAGAGATTATAGACTGGTAAAACAAGCTGCTTTACATTCCTTCAAGACTTAGCCTGAAGGCTGCTCTCCACAGCTACCACTAGGATAGCTTTCAATAAGGTTGTCTTTAACCTACCTACCATAAGAGTCGATTTGGACTGGTGCAAGGTGCCCACTATAATTAGTGGACAGCATATGCCAGGCCAACTTCTCACACCGGTCCTCCTCCCTGGGGCTCTGTACCCTCCCACCTGGAGCAGCACCCCCAGAAGACAAACTGGTAGAGGCACTGTTAGCAGTCGCCCCTTCCTCCAGGTCAGGGGGGGACACCCTGAACCTGGTCCTCCAACCCAGGGTCTGTACCCTTAGGCTGGACCTGTGCCTGGCAATACAGGACTTCCGGGGGATTACACCAACCCCCCCAGGGAAACACACTACTCATGAGTTGGGCCAGAGTCTGCTTGGCGCAGGTCTCCAGCCTCCTGTCCACCTGACTGAGCATGAAGACCCCCAGGCCAGAAGTGGCCTCACCAGGGTCATTCCTGTGGTGCTCTGACCTCAGAGCTGGCAAGCCCTGACACACTGGTCCTTCCACTGGGGACTGCGTCCCCCCCCTCACCTCTCTCTCTGGACTCATGCAACCTCCCACCTGGAGAGGTGCTGCCAGACACCAGAACTGGTGGGACGCTGGTTACAGCCGCACCACCATCTCACCTGACACCTTGGAATCCCCCTCAGGGAATGGCCTCTGGTTACTGATTAGGCCCCTTCCTGGTGTTCCCTCATGGAACCAACCAAGCTCTGGGATGGGATCTTGGGCACCTTGAGACTCAGCACACCCCCGCTCCCTCTCCTCAGAGACAGGACATGGAACCCCTCACCCCTCCCACTACACTGGGACCTATCTGGGTCACTACCAACCTCCCCTACCTCACCTGGTTGGGGAAAAACTGAGCCACCTCCTTCAGGATCACCCCCAGATGCTTCTCCAGACCCTCTGGAACCCACCAAAAGGTCTGCCTCCAGTGTCAGCTCCCTGGGGTCAGAGAACTCACACTCCACCGGGTGTTGGCATAGCTCTAGAAAACAGGGATTGAACATATGCTCTCCAGCATCCAAATTACGCAGCCCCTTACATGTGTCAACCAAACCACCCTTCACCCAACCATCAAGTGCCTCAGAACAGTACCCCACATCATTCTCACAAGACTGGTGAAACAGTGTCTGACTGTTGCTTACTCTCAACCCATACTCTTCTGGCTGGTCTCCATACTCAATTACCTGGGCTTCTAACATGGGGGACCCCTCTCCCTGCACCTCTCAGCTAGAGTCAGTAGAGTGTCCCTCCCACAACCAGAAAGATGATCCCCTGTGCCAGTTCCCCAATCCATCTCAGGGACACTGCGCACCACTGGAGTTACCTCACAATCCTGAACCCCCTGGTGTTTGGCAACCCTCTCCTTGAAGCAGGGCACCAAGTATGTATATGTGTGCACCTCATCTTTAGTACGGGACCTAACACTTTTGCTGCCACAATCTGGGCTGGACCTAGCCCTCCTGGCTTCCCAGTCAAGCTCCAGCTCTCTCACTTTACGCTCATGATCCAAGATCATTTTCCTTTCCTCAATGGCTATTCTTTTGCCTTCCCTCTCATTCACCAGCCGGAGTTTTTCCAGCTCAAACTTCTTTGCCTCCCGCCTGTCCACCAGCTCCTCTGGGGACAAGCCACTGCTGCCTGGCCTGGAGGGTTCCCCCTCTCACAAAAGCACATCTATCCTAGGAAGAGGCTCCTCTGCCTCCTCACTGAGATCTCCAGATTGCCCACTGGCATATCTGACTGCTACCCAGGCCCTCAGCGCCTTTTGTAGCTCCTCCTTCCTGGTGAGGCCTCTGACTTGGACCTTTAGGTTTTTGCAAATAGCCTTCAACTCTTTCACATTGTAGGATTCCAACCTATCCTCCTCAAAGGCCACTTCCATGGATGCAACAGATGATGCTCTTGATTCAGCCATAAGGAAGTAGCAAGCTCAAGTTTTTCAATAAAACTGGCAAGATCAAAAATTGGCCAAAAAGAAAAAGAACCAGTATGTGGTACGTAATGGTCTGCGATATGGTAGTAGGGTACACCAATCACTATAAGTCAAGTGCAAACACAAGTCCTATCCTCACCGCTCACAACCAATGTTAGAAATGGGAGTCTCTAGTTGGCAAGGGTTTGCACCTTTGTCCAAGTAGGGACCCTTCTTCCTAGTCAGGGTAAGGGAGTTACTCTCCTAAAATAACCCCTGCTCACATCCTTAGTAGCTTGGCACGAGCAGTCAGGCTTATTTCAGAAGCAGTGTGTAAATCATTTGCACATAACCAACAGTAGTGAAAGCACTACAAAAGGACACCACACCAGTTTAGAAAATTATCCAATATTTTTATATTTCCTAAACAAGACCAAAACGATAAAAATCCAACATACAGTACTTTTAGAGATATGTACTTTGCAAGATATCCTTAAAAGTGTAGAAATATCTCAAAAACACAGTTCCTACAATTCTGTAGCACCATCCAGGGCTACCGTGATGCTGAAACCAACAGAGTCTAATAGTTCCAGCCAACCGGGTCGGTATGGGCCAGCAATAGCATGGACGGACTCGGTAACAGTACCTTTCTCGTTGCGGCTGGCACGATGGTGCAAGCCGGTTGTGGCAACCGTTGCGGTTGCATTGCAAAATGGAAGCGGTGCAGGGTGCGGTGCCCTCTCAATGCAGTGCAGGCAGCGGCTGGGTGACGATCGTCCAGATGGCGTTGGTGAGACCAAGGTTTATAGTGCAGGGTGAGGCAGTGCTCGATGTGGTGCTGGCAGGTTGCCGTGCAAGCGCTAGAGCCGGTTAATGGGAGCTGGTGTTGCTCAGCCCAGACGGCTGTGTGGGATGAGGCGGTGCATCGTGAAAATTACGAGCGGTGCCCCCAGCCACGATGCGGTCATGGGTGTCGAAGTCAGCAGCAGCGACGGCGTCGGTGAGACCAGGATGGTGAAGTGAATCGAGGCGGTGCGGAGTGTGGTGCCCACAGGTAACGGTGCAAGCAGCGGCTCGTGGCAGTGGCATCAGTCATCGTCAGTGAGACCAGGGTTGTGGTGCGAGATGCGGACGGTGCCTTCTGCAGTGCCGTCAGGACACAGAGCCAGTGACTGAGTCGGTGACAGAGTCGGTTGCATTTCCCTTCTCTGTGGCAACAGAAACAGTGGTTCCAGAAGCGGTACCCAGAGGTAGGTGAAGTCTTTGCAGTCCCTGAGACTTCAGAACAGGAGGCAAGCTCTACTTCAAGCCCTTGGAGATACTCAGCACAAGTAAAGAAAGTTCATTCCAGTCCTTTCACTGCCCAAGGCAGAAGCAGCAACTGCAGGCCAACCCAACAAAGCAACAACACAGCAAAGGGGCAGTACTCCTCCTGGCAGCTCTTCCAGCTCTTCTTCTTGGCAGGTTCCTTGATTCCAGTGAGTCTTCAAATGTTGGGGTCTGGGCCCCAATATTTATACTCAAAATCCCTCCGTCTCTCAGGCAGAGAGTGTCTGTGCTTAGTCCAAACCAGTTTTGTCTTCTCTAGCCCAGCTTCCTGGCAGGAGGTGGAGACAGCATTGTGGAAGGCATACCCGGCCCATTCAGGTGAAAGGAAATCTCCTCCCCCTACTCTAAATGCTGCCCAGGTCTATTCACGGCATCCCTGACTCATCCAGACTCTCTGGAGCCACTGCACATCTCCAGCTCCTGTCACTCCAAAGCCAGACAGTCAATACACATCCTAGCAGAGGCACACAGGATGGCTAATCAAGAAAATACCTACTTTCTAAAAGTGGTAAATTCAAGCACAGAACATAAAAATCATCTTTACTAAAAGATGCATTTTTACATTCTGAGTCTAGGCATACTAAACTATACTTTCCTATCTTGTCCCAATGGAAAGTTATATTTATAAGATGTTATAAATAAACTCCCATTCTACTTTATGGGACAGATAGCCTTTCCATAGTAAAAGACAGAACTCACTGGAATCAAGGAACCTGCCAAGAAGAGGAGCTGGGAGAGCTGCCAGGAGGAGTACTGCCCCTTTGCTGTGTTGTTGCTTTGTTGGGTTGGCCTGCAGTTGCTACTTCTGCCTTGTGCAGTGAAAGGACTGGACTGAACTTTCTTTACTTGTGGTGAGTGTCTCCAAGGGCTTGAAGTAGAGCTTGCCTCCTGTTCTGAAGTCTCAGGGACTGCAGAGACTTCACCAACCTCTGGGTACCGCTTCTGGAACCACTGTTTCAGTTGCCACAGAGAAGGGAAATGCAACCGACTCTGTCACCGACTCCGTCGCTGGCTCTGTGTCCTGACAGCTCCGCAGAAGGCACAGTCTGCATCTCGCATTGCAGCCTTGGTCTCACCGACGACGACGACCAACGCCGCCGCCACCGAGCTGCTGCTTGCACCGTGACCTGTGGGCACCGCACTCCGCACCGCCTCACTTCAGTTCGCCATCCTGAGCTCACCGACGCCATTGCTGCTGCTGACTTCGACACCTGTGACTGCATCGTGGGTGGGGGCACCGCTCGTAAGTTTCACAATGCACCGCCTCGTCCCACACAGCAGTCTGGGCCGACTGATGCCAGCTCCCGCTAACCAGCTCTATCGCTTGCACCGCAACCTGCCAGCACTGCATCGAGCACTGCCTCGCCCTGCACCGTAAGCCTTGGTCTCACCGAAGCCATCTGGATGATCGTCACCGAGCCGCTGCCTGCACCTCATCATGAGGGCACCGCACCCTGCATCGCTTCCATTTTGCAACGTAACAGCGACGGTTGCCACAACCTGCTTGCACCAACGTGCCAGCCGCAACGAGAAAGGTACTTTTCACGAGTCTGTCCACGCTTTCGGTGGCCCGTACCGACGCAGTCAGCTGGAACTGTTAGACTCTCTTGTTTTCAGCATCGCAGTAGCCCCAGACGGAACTACAGACTCGTAGGAACTGTGGTTTTGAGATATTTCTGAAATTTTAAGGATATCTTGCAAAGTATATATTTGTTTAGTACTGTATGTTGGATTTTTATAGTTTTGGTCTTGTTTTGGATATATAAAAATACTGGATATTTTTCTAAACTGGTGTGGTGTCCTTTTGTAGTGCTTTCACTGTATTACTGTTGGTTATGTGCAAATGCTTTACACACTGCTTCGGAGAAGAGCCTGACTGCTTGTGCAAAGCTACCAAGGGGGTGAGCAGGGGTTATTTTAGGAGTGTAACTCCCTTACCCTGACTTGGAAGAAGGGTCCCTACTTGGACAAAGGTGCAAACTCTTGCCAACTAGGCATTCCCATTTCTAACAGTGGGATTCAAGAATATTTTCTTGCTTGGATGCAGTGGAAATGACGTATACAATAATGTACGGAATTTGCTCATGCGGGGTTGTGTTCAGGGGAGTAGCTTCATGGGGGGTGTTTGGGGTGTTACACCCCACCTGATAAATGTATTATTTAATTAATAGTTGGGTTGCGGAACTTTCAGTTGGGTATGCTAAGATGTCTGTTCTATATCACCTGGGATTTTTAAATACTCACTCAGATAAACACACACACACACACATACTTGTCTCTGTTTTGAAGGTCTTAACTCATGGTTATTTTACAAAATATTGTGTTTTATGTACCCCTTACAATCTGCAATCCTTTCCCTTTCCACTGACCCTTAAGCCCCCCTCATGCTGCTTCCCACATAATGATTAACATGATATGCCAGCGCGATTGTCTGAAAATCTGACGCTCACCCCTTTATTTGTCTTTAATAGGACGTTTATCTGGCTGGCCTCTGCCCTTGCCTTTGTCTCTCTTTGAATTGGTTTTAATTTCGCGGCGTCAAGTCTACTTACAGTGCACAGAACTAGTGAAACGTGGACGGTCCATTCATGCTCTCGGTGTTCAGCTGTGGGCACAAACACAGAAGAGGTAGTAAAAACAAACAAACAAAAAATACCACTGCCCTTCATTTATAGACCCAAACCACTAGCGATGTCAGTCAATACAGTAATCATAAATAAAAGAACACCCGAGGCATGCACTCACAACAATCTTTCAGATTAAAATAACATAAATACATTTAGTACTGGTAAAGGCACACATGAAGGGTTCCATATAGGTTTCAGCCACTTAACAACTGTGTCTCGTTGCTCTCTTTCTGATTGATCTGCCAGAATTGTTATCACAGGACCACAAGAAAGTCCATTTGATTTAAACATCTAATGCCACTGAACACTCTATGCCAATGGTGGATACATCATGTTAAACTGAAGTCTATTCGCATGAAGGAAGTCATAATTCACTTAGTCAAAAAGCATGAATACCATAGCACATACATTAAAAATAAGCCAGATCATCGCCCGTCATAATTTATTAGAGGCAACCACTCAAGTTGCACTGGCCCCACTGCACGGAACAACAGAAGCCGAATACACGTCAGGAGGATACTCCTTGTTAGAACTCTCCAGAGTCCCTCCTGTTTCCAGTACCGTCAGAAAAAAAGACACAAAAACAGGCTGGCCGAAATTAGTGCTCCAGAAGCTAAAGGGTAAGTAAAGGTATGTATGGAAACAGTGAGATCTTGGAACAGGCTAGCCCCAGCAGAGTTAGAGTTCAAAAGGTCGTGGCTACCAAGGGGCAAAGGCACGGATGAAAGGAAAATGTACTCCATTGAGACCCTGGAGGAGGATGAAATGAGCTGCACACACACCTGTCAATCATCTTTAAATTTGGCATGAAGTTGAAAGGTAGAGTATCTCCCAAAGGAAAAGGTGCAGAGCTACATACTATTAAAAGAATATCATTTAGTGGTCCACATTCCATTCTGTCAGTATTTGCTGTTAAAGTTAAATTGGAAAGAGATATTTAACGCTCCAAATTAGTGACAATGTTACACTCGATATGTAGGGCTTACAATGCCATAGGGCAGGGAGTGACAGATGTGCCCTCAAAACCCACAAATGGAGAACATATGTTAAAAGAATAAGAGGCATATTTACAAAGCCCCTTGCGCCATACTATGTCACTTTTAACATGGGAAAAGTGACGCAAAAGTGGCGCAAGGGGCTTGTAAATCTGCCCCAAAGTATCCACAACAATACTTAATAAGGATACTGTTTGACTCCTCGGAGTCCCTTAAAATATATAAAGTAGCTCATCCTATTGCTTCTTGACTGCATATGTTCACACCACACATCAGGGATATTCAATTTACTAATTGAATATAGCTGATGTCATTTATCTCATATATGATGATCAATTTGGCAGAACATTTCTATTTCATGTACCACTCATATGTAAACCATGCAAATTTGAAATGTACCCAAGTAAGGAACATATCTATCACATTCAGCCTGGACACAGGGAGACGCCCTGAAAGAGTAGGGTGTCACTCTGAGATCGTTGGGTGACAGGTGTACTGTGAATTGGGGAGGCAGACAATTCTGGGTCTGTGGCACAGCGATTCAGGGTGGGAAGCTGTACTTGCTTATCTATATTGCTTGTTTTTGTGTATTGTCGGATGTCAGTCTGTGATGAGGGGGTTGTGAGGGTCAATCTGAGGTACACAATCCCATCATTATGTGTCTCACGTAATCTTAAGGCCAAATTACTAATAGACTCACTATGTATACTGATCTGGAACGTTGATGGTTTGGGAGACAGAATAAAAAGGGGAGTCATAAAGCGCATGCTTCAGAGTTCACAAACAGCTCAGATGTAGTGCTGTTACAAGGAACACACCTACAGGGCATCAACTGCGGCTTTCTAATCAGTGGTAGAAATTCTTCATGGCACATGTGGGCTATACGTCTTGTGCCTGAGGTGTGGCCATGTTTGTCAGGAGGTCAGTTCCCTTAATTTAAAAAAGACAAGGATTTACCCACTTGAATGCTCTGCAGTGGAACATGGGATTGTGAATTATGTCTCCAGCTGTCGATATAGGATTGTCCTCAACTTCAGACTACAGAATTAGATAAACTTAGGTCCCACACTGATGCAACTTCCAAAGTGCTGTTATTGATCAGTGGTGATATGAACATTACATTCGATATTAGGTTGTAAAGCGAGAAGGTCCATTAAGGCAATGGTCTGGGCTGCTCCGGCCTCAAAAGATTTATCTCTGTGAAAGGCCTGGTTGATATTTGGAGCGAGATCCATATGGAAAAAACCCAGCACTCCTATTACTCAGGTGAATATGATTCATTCACTAGATTCAAAGAAGCCTTCAGCTTACACAAACACTTGGGTAGATTTAGAGAAGCCAGGCTCCTTGCTAGAAGGATCTTAGTCACCATTGCTGGTGGTGTTACACTGAGTATGACAGAAAAAACTAGACACCTGGGAATCGAAAGATAAATAAATAACGAATAAAATACAAAAATTCACAGTTTCGTGGAAAATGCTGCATCTTTGCACTCTGATATCACATTAAGGGAGGTGTACAAAACTGTAATTAGATGGCAAGCAATCTCCAGTGTGCTGGGTAAGTGAAAATCAAGTTTGCAGGTAGTCATTGAGACTTAGGAGGAGATTCTCTTAATGGAAAGGGAACATTTTAATAATCGGGATTCCATGCTGGAGGATTGGCTAGCTTCCAAGAAGCTGCAGTGGCGATCCCTGGTCAAAAATGATGCAAGTTTCTTAGCTCGACAACAAAGAGTATATGAAAAGGGAAATAAGGCAGGAAAACTCCTATATGGGTAAGCAAGAGTTGATGGGGGAGAGTTGGTTGAGTAGGATCGAAGATATAGCATAGGCATAACCACTTTTCTTCTACTCATCTTTTAAGACAAGATTGACTTCAGATATTTCAGAATTCCACAAAATAAACTACATCCAGAGCAGATTTTTTAAATAAAAGGCTTCTAGTACATACGGATCACAAGTTACTGAAGCAAGTTTTACAGGTAGCTGCAAACACTTCACTAAGATTTACTGGTAAAGTCTGAGTAGCTGATTTCTGTGTTCAGGTGTTAAACTGACTTGAATGAGTAAAAATGTTGTTTAAATAGTATTAATGTGTGATAAATTGATATAAATGATCAAATACCACTGCCACAGGATACACTGCACTAAAATGCATAATTTGCCTTTTCTTGCCCCATAATTTAGGCAAACCCGCCACATAATGTTGTTCTTCTCTGCACTTAATTCCATAGTCCCTGACAATGGGCTATTCTTCAGAAATGTTAAAACTGTAATACGGTGCTGCCACTTGATGCTCAGTAGAGGTGTGCTGACCCAATTCTAAACTTATGTTGTTGAAAATTCCTGCTCTTCGGAATTGTAATTTCATTTATTACTAGTGAAAAGGTATCCCTTCAGTATTTGTATTTAAATGACAGCTAACGGATGAGGACAGTAACAGAAATTGATGTGATGTGTCAAAGATATGTTTGTCACCTGCATTGAAAACAACCAGTGCAAGTTCATTACATGCAAGTTGTAGGAGCACATGGCTGGGCTTGAATTCATTCACAGTACCACCATCATTACAACCGAGCAGAGTGGTAAGCTTGTTGAAATGAAAATGTTTTCGTTATTTTGCCTGTGCATTGTTCTATGTAAGTTAGCATTCGCAGCACCATTTTATGTTCAGCCGCCATTTTGAACAATGCTCGAAACTGCTTCTTGCCTCTTCTAGAAAATGGGTTGTGGAAAGTTTTGTTTCTCCAAGGTTGGGCCTTGCTTTGCTAATGAATACACTGTTCTTATCAGCGCATACCTTTCTCACTAGATAGAGGCCTTCTCCCACTAGTCAAGTGGCGGGCACGGACAGAACGACCTTGGGTAGAAGATAATGTGTGCCCGGCCTCAAAATTGAAACCTATCCTTCTGTACTCCTTTGTTTAGCTGCATCTGCTTGGAAAATTCCATTATGGGTGGGCCTTCATTGGTTCTGAAATGTACATAATGTATTGTTATGCTTGCTGATGTCAGTCCCTCTCTGCAGCACTCCTAAGTGACTGGGCAGACCGGGCTCCACTCAAACGTATCTGAATAAACATATATTGGTTTGTATTCTCTACTGTCTGACTGACTCTTCAATTGTATGGAAGGCTGAGTGGTGGTCGTGAGTGACCCGGGTGACCCTAATCAGGTCACTTCCTTCAGTTGGTGCCTGAACAGGGACCTCTTCGGGTGAGTGGCCATTCCGTGGATGGGGGGGAGGTCGAGGCAATTGTCGGGTCAGACGGACTGATCAGGGTTTCCTGCATGAGAGAGTTCCAGTAACTCCCAGCTGCCCCTTCTGTCTCGCCGGATGGTGCCTCGCCCAGTGGTCATCCCGACTGGGGTCCTGAACGGCAAAACCCTTGGATCTGACCGTTTGGTCAGAAGAATCGGCAGTGGAGAATAACTTCGTTTTGACCTGCATATATCAGGTGAGTTTGTTTTGGTTCTTTGTGGATATGGTACCATTTTGGTTCGTATTTGGTACGGTCTAAGGGCCGTCATTTGGATAAAACGTTTGCAAATGTTTGCCAGGCATAGAATAGTGAATTTGTTTTCTTTGAAAATGCCTGGAATAAGTAAATTTGTTTCTTTGCGCTGTCGCTGTTGTTCTGCAGATACTAGATTGGAAGAAGCTCAGCCGGCGCCTCCGGAAGGCACTCCTAATTTTGATATGTATGTGAAACATGGTCTTGGCCTTATTATGTTTAGTACATTATGGCACAAATATACGAGGGACAATGCCGAATTGCAGTGGCCGTTGACAGGCACTTTTGATGAACAAACATTTGGGTTTTCACAGGAAAAATTGTTTGCGAAGCGAAGGAGGCAGTCTATGTTTGATTCTCTTCGAATGTGGCAAAAGGAGGCTAAACAGAGACGAATAAAGATGGAAAAGGAGAAGCGAAAAGGGAGAATGCAAGCATTGACTCAGAAAGCTGTGGCACATGATAGGTAGAAACAAGAGATAGGAATTGAATGTGAAAATAGGAGGTTCCGATTACACATTGATAAATCTTATGTAGCCCAAGAAGAAAATGATACTTTTGTGGAGGAATTATTAGATAGTCGACCCCCACCTCTGTACGCCCCACAAAAGATATATCCCACAGTTCCTTGCCCTGTTACTGTTGCTTCTACTGTCTCTGTTCCTGTATCTACAGCTGCTTTTTCGACAGCCGTGGCATCGGCTCCTTCTCTTCTTTCTCTTTCTCCTGCTTCCTCACCGTCCGCAGAAACCGTGACTGTTAGCACCTCCCTCACGCCCATTGTTTCTGCATCTTTCTCTCTAGCTTTTTCCCCTGTGCAGCCCTCAGCATCACTGATACCTGTCACTCCAGTTGCCTCTCCTTCGCTGGTTTTTCATCCCCCCTGTTTCCTTGAGTGATGGGACGCCAGTGCGCGGGTTTGGAGACGGAGATTGGACGAAGTTTAAAGAGCGCATGGGTCCGTATGTGCGATCTGATGTGGGAGATGCAGAGAAAAGGGTAGTGGCTAACCAGGCTGCGCAGTGGGCCCGAAACCCCATTTACTGTGCGGAAGATGTGTGGAATGTGATGAAAGATTATGAGCCTTTTGTACAACAGCATGCCCTTAAGCATATGTCTGTTACTCTGATTGGTCATTGGGAGCAGTGTTTCAAAGATGCAGCACCACAGATTTTGTATGATAGTAAAGATTGTGTATATGTCAGTAATATGGGGTCTGATCAAGTTTTTGGTAGTATTTCGACGTTGATCGCTTACCGAGGTAGGCTACTTGAGAAGAGCCCCACTCCGGTATCTCAGTTCCCGATGCGGGAGGTTCATACTATAAATCACCCCGAAATTCCAGAGCTAACGGATCAGCATGGTATTGTCACTAGACCAGGTGTGGTGGCCCGTTTCCAAGAACAATGGGTTTATACTCCCTGGAAAAGGAGTGAAGTTTTGTCTCTTAAGACTCAGTTACCTGATCCTAGGAAAAATCCTACTGCATATTATAAAAAATTGAATGAAGCTGCCTCTTCAACAGTAATGACGCTTGTGGATATTGAAATGTTCTTTGGTCTACTGGATCCGGTTGCTATTTGGAGGCAGGTGCACACACAAGATCATGTAGCGGAACTGGGAGGTACATTGGATCAAATTAAAGTATGGGATCAGGAGAGGAAGCCCAACGATAAGCCTCAGGCAGAGATACTTGCCTTGCCAGGCTGCATTATCACATATATGCATTCTCTTATTCCGCCGAGAAAGGTTGATTGGGACAAGTTAACGGCTTGTCGCCAGAAGAAAGATGAGAGTGTGTCTGATTTTTTTCACTCGGTTTAAAGATATGTTCTTGGATTATAGTGGGCAGGATTTGTCTATTGAGGGAGGTGTCCGATTGTTTGTTAATAGATTTGTTTCCAATTTGCTTCCCTAGATTGCGACTCTATTGCAGGCTTCCGAAAGCACTTGGTCCACCTCTTCCCCTTCTGTTATTTTGAAAATGGTGCAGTATTATGAGCATAGGGAAAATGAGGATAAGGAGAGAACAGAGAAGAAGCACAAGGATTTGAAGACAAATGTGTTGTTGCAGCAGGTTTCAAGAGGGAATGGTAGAGGACATGGTGGTTTGGCCCGACAGCTTCCACGCACTAGTAGGCCGCCGACTACTACGCCTTTAGGGCCGAATCAGTGTGCGTATTGTAAGGGGGAGGGACACTGGCATAGCGAGTGTCCTGTGTTGTTGTAGAATGTGGCAGTCCCTGGAGGACGAGGTTCTCGTGGACGGGGTTGGGGAGTTGGTGGGGCAAGCAGGGCTTCAAATGCTGCTGCCTCACAGGGTCGTTCTGATAATAATTACTTTGATGACCCTCGAGGCGGACAGTATTATCATGATGATTATGATACAGATGAGGTGACAGGAATGACTTACAGCTAGGACAGCCAGGGACAGAGTGAGGGACCCGTTTCGATACCTGTAGACCAACGCGGTCCTTATGTTACTGCGGATTTGATTGGCTCGGCTAAGGAGATTTTGGTGGATACAGGTGCAACAAACAGTTCTATTTCTCGTTCTTTGGTCCCTGGGGCGGCTCTGTCTAGCCATAATAATGTTTCGGTAAGTTTCTCTGGTGTACCGGTTGTGAGCCCCATTTCAAGACCTCTTGCATTGACTATTGGTCCTTTCACCGTGGATTCGCCATTCGTATTGACATCTAATTGTGGAGAGAATTTGATGGGTTTGGATTTGTTGAAGAAATTGCATGCTACTGATCCAGCGGTATACCAACAACAGATACTCTGCTACCATATACTCACCTGGGCCCATATACATTTTATTTCCATACACACAAGTTGAGTAAAACCACTGGAGTGGTTTAAAGTTTTATATTTCTCAGGATTAGTTATTTAACTTTCCTAACTAACCTTTCACTGATCAAAAGTTCTTTCCTCTGGTCGACAGACTATTAGTTGAACTAGTTGATGGTGATAATTAACTTAACCCTTAACTATTCTTTTGTTTTGAAGAAAATAATCACAGACTCGGGAAGTCTTAAAATCTTTATCTAAATTAAGTGCATGTGAACCATCTCAAAATTACAGTGCAGTCACCATCATGCTTAGGAGAGAAAATTCAATTGATTAAACATCAAGCATATACTTCGGACTCATGCAATAACAAATGCTCAGAAAGGGAGAGGACAGAGAGAAAAGAACATCTACAAAATACATGAAAATATATTTACCAAGAATGGTGTGAAAGACCAACCCCTGGCCAAAGGGCTGGTGAGGGTCCCCCAGGATAGGTCAGGAGACAAAGACTTCAGGACAGGATTCAGGACAGGATAGTTGACCTCTCTAGAATACCGACGATTGCGCCGCACCCCTCTCTGACACTCTCTTCCTCCTTCGAGATTCTTCCGCGATCTTCTGATCTAACCCAATTAATTAGTATAGTAAGTTCTGCTTCAGATTCTGCATTCAGTTCTTCATCAGCATCTCACAGCATCTCTCCAGCAACAGCATCCCCGACTCTGATGCATCTCCTTCTAAAATAACTAACTAAAGCTACCTTAGTTATACCTTCGTTTCCTCATGTTCCACCACTAAAGTTACAATATCGTAAAAAATACGAAATCTAATTGGTCAGGCAAGGGGGGATGATTATCACACCATGCTTACATGTCACTATATTCTGTTAAACCATTGTTCGCAAACCCATCCCCTTAATTTTTATTCAAAACTTTATTCCCATCCACTACATGTATCTTTTTGAAACATTAATAACACTACGAAGAATAGAACATCTCATTGCTGAACTTTTCACCATCCGTTCCCAGGGTATGGCACTCCAATTTGGCTTCCGTTCAAGTGCTCTGTCATTGACCTTCATAGCTTCATTCAGTGGGCATGCGCAGGCATTGCGTAATTTCATCTAGTCCGGTGATAGAAGAGAGGCCCAAATGCGCACTAATAATAAAGTCAAAAGACAAATGTTACTTTCACAAAATAAATGGTCTCACTGTATACCACCCACCTCTACTCTATTTCCCTTTTCTTATTAATACTTTTCCCGCATTAGCATTAGTAAAATAGCCTGTTTTAGTTTCAGCTAAGCAGATGCCATACATGAGAGTCTTCAAGACTCTATTTTAGTATCTTCTGCTCATGCGCTAGAATTTCTCTGCAAGCATTGTCTCGTCATACTGCGTAGATGCAGTTGACACATGCGCACAACAGTTTTTCCCGTTTAAAGCGGTATTAGTCCGTTTTCATTGTTATCCGCATTAGTACATACATAAGCAAGCTTCGCTAACCCGGTTGTTCATGTGGTGCGTATTAATTATTCACAAAACATGGTTAGTAACTTTGTTAATGAGTTAAACGAGAGGATTGCCTCCGAGCAAGTCTCTTTCTTACGAGACCTTGCTCCATCAATCCCCTCTCTGATGGCATTTTGAGCCATCACAAAATTACCCATCCCTTCCCAGATGCCAACTTTAGCACATCTCAGTTTTCTCTTTTCTCTTTCATCAATTCGTCAGTTACTTCTTTTCCTTCCAAATCTTTCATCTTTTTGTATAGCTTTCCTTTCATCTCTTCTAGTTGAATTTCTTCATATTCTCTCTTTCGTTTCTTTCCTCTCCCTTCTATTTCTAAATGTATTCTTCTCTTTCCCTTGCTTCTGCAACATTTACATGTGATCATCACTATCATAACTATTGTCATTATCACAACTACTGGTAAGATTATTTGACCTAGAAAACTTTTTCCAAAATCAGTAAACCAATTCCCTATCGATTTTATACTCTTTGTTAGTTTTCCCCATACACTGTCAACCTCCAGTTGGGTCAAGTCAATATGCATTCTTGTAATATTTCCATTATACCCTTTAATTTCCTTGCTTTTGTCCGGAATATAAGTGCAGCAATGTTGAATTTTCAACATACCACAGACTCCGCCCTCTTTTGCCAATAAAATATCAAGAGCAAGACGATTTTGTAAAACCATAGACCTTATTGCAACCATCTCTGTGTTAATCATTAAGAATCCTCCTGCAGTATCTGTAGAAAGACGATCAACTACGGTTGATAATTTGCAAATTTTACGCAAATTTAGAATGACTCCAACTGAGGGTATCAATGCACTAAATATATCACCTACTATTTCAGAAAAACTAGCTCTTCTTCTTCTCCGTGTTAGTCCATTAGAATTTCCATTGATTCCATTCATTCTGTCCACATGGTAGATTTTTGGAAAAACTATTCCAAAATAACAGCTCCCGTACCATCTTGCAGGTAACCTATAATAGGCATTATTCCCGCATACATAATACATTCCTGGAAATACAGGATCATTTCCCCCTTTTAGTCCCCACCCTCCTAGAATTAGGAAGTTGTGTTCACACTCACTGGAACCAATGAAATTGTTATTATAATCTGTCTTTAACCTATGGAGGCAGAATTTTCCTCTTTTCACAAAGTCTAGGGACATCGCAGCATGAGCTTCGCCCTTTGCATAAATTCCCTCTTTCTCAGCCCATGGAGGTACATGGGATTTCTGTTCAGCAGCTTTCTTTGTTAAATCCTGTCTCCTTTCTTCTACTAAATTCAAAAACTCTTTTCTTCTTCACGTAATGTACAGGGTAGGTTATCCTTGTGGGCTTGAGCTATATCTATTGAACTCATTGTTAAAAAGAATTCACCCATGAACTGTGCATTTTTACTACTAACTACTGGATTCATATTCTTTCTAATAGGCAATTCTGAAAATACAACATCTAAGTTTGAATAAAAATACTGAAGTTTCCCTGTTGCATAAAATATACTTGATAAAACACTACATGATACACCATATGTTAGAGGTATATGGTGATACGTCACCCCTTCTGACACTGATGAGGGTAACTTCATACAAACATAACAATTACGAATCTCCATTGTATTAACATACTGAAATAACAATTTAGTAAACACATTTAAAGACAAATCATTGTCTGATTCATTATGATAATTTATCTCATCTTCTACTCCTATTTCTATTTTAGTTTCTTTTATTCTGTCTACTTGCCCATTAGTAATTGTATAATTCTTGTTACTTGCTTCCATCAACAAAGGTACTCCTATTGTTAGAAATAACCAGACTAATACCACTAATAAAATACTACATAAACAAAATCTTAAACATTTTCTTTTTAGACTTTGTTTCGGTCTTTCAGTGTCTTCAATTTCTGCCATCTTAATCAGAGAAAATTTCTTCTCTCTTTCTTTGTCTAAATTTTCTTAAAATCCAGTCATTTATTTTAAGGAGGTCTTAATTTGCTTTCATCAATCTGTGCAACATGTACTCTTTCTGATTCTTCACATAAATCTCAGGGGCATATTCCCAAGGAGCCATCGCCGAATTAACGGCACTTTATCGCAGCCAAATCCGTGATAAATTTATCTCCCCATTCCCAAGCTCGTGCTAAACAGCCCATAACACCAGTTTACCTGCGATAGCAGTCGCAAAAACATCGCCACAGATGACCCCGGCAACTAACGCTAATGATATGCAGAGTAGGCGTTCCCGTGACAAAAGCCGCGACAACACCACTCCACAACATTCTCAACGACCAGCCACGATCCGCAATAAGATCACAAAACATGCGATAAGGCGCGTTAGCAGCAGGAAATTAACACCTGCTCTTACCTGGTGCAAAGTCGGATGACAACCTGCAACAGACAAGGGAGCACAGCCCATGGCCACACATGAAGAACAACAGATGCCATGGAGCCACTCACCATGCATCCCGGAGCCCCGAGAGGGCAACAACACCCACCGCCACCACACCCAGGACCTCCCCCAGGGCCCCACTCTGGGCACCCCCACCCACACCCGGACAAAGATATGTCACATCAACCTCACGAAATGATGAACAAAACAATGTGCCCGATGTCACACAATAACAACACCTAACATACATGTGTCGTCAGAAAAATGAGAATCATACATTCATCTTAGACTCAGCAAATAATTCATTTCATGCAGAATAAACACAAAATAACTATTTTGAAGAGTCATGGTGGGTCCTCTCAGGACAATCTGGAAGTCACAGCCTGCAAAACAAATTTCCAGATAAGAAGGTGTGTCATGCGCTCATCAAAGGACAGAGAGAGCGAGCGAAAGTGAGAGAGAGAGAGACAAAGAGAGAGAGTGAGAGAAAGAGAGGGAGAGGGAGTGAGAGAGAGAGAGAAATAGAGATATTGTACAAGGAGCACAAGGCCAATCGTGCTCCTGGCTCATACATGCCAACTGTTGTGTGTGTATCGCTATTGGTGCACACTAAGTCAAAGGCCTGGCATCAATAGCAACATGAAGGTCACATCACATTTCAAAAATGCAAGCAGTAGTCAGACCAACATCAGGAATGAAAGCTCCATTGTCTCAATACACAAGGCTGAAGGACACCTGAACCCCCGACCTTGGTCCTGAATGCTGCTGGCACTCCCTGCGAGAGATACCAAACCAGATCATGACGACTCCCACACCACGAACTGCGCGAATGAAAGACCACCGTGTCCACACCCCACACACACTTGTCCCTGCCTGAGGCACACCTGCTTGGGATGCCCCTGACACATAAGTAAGAAACAACCCATATGCCCAAACGTTGCACACAAATATGACTCATTGCTCCAAGCAGTGGCATCTCATCCACACAACTGCCGCCTGTCAGAAGTGTGCCGGTGCTACGTGACCAAAAAAAGCAATGGCTGGCAAAACGGCAGATGCACAACCCCTGTCACGTGGAACTGTACCGTGCATGAATGCTGCAACTGTTGGGATCACTGCCACTGGCAGTGTTGCGCATCAATTACCGTCTGAGTTTCAGTCTTGCGAACGTCACCTGCATCCAGCCCTGGTTCCACTGTCAATCATGCACATTCGAGTGGCCCATGGATGTCTGCCTATCCAACAGAACGGTAGCTGAACTGGATTATGACACGTGTGTGCGCCCCCTATTGGCCCACGAACAGAAGTGTAACCGTGACACCCTTGCATGGGATGCCTTGATATTTGGCGTATGTGCAGGCAGTTGGGCATGGGAGATTGCACAACTCCTCGTGTGCAGTGACCCCATCGAGGCGCTCCCCTATTGGGCTGTGTTACGGATTGGTGAAACAGCGTGGACGGAGCACAGCTGCCCGGACCAGGTAATGGATTGGCTCGCCCTCGCGTACCTTGACCTCGACAATGATGTACTATTGGAACAGATTGCCCATGAAGCAGCGCTCGCATACATGGACGAGTAACTACGTTCCTGCAGCCACAACTGATTGTCACCCACAGCACAGGTCCCCACACCTTGTAGCATCTCAGCAGGAATTTCCACATATCCCACCACAACAGTGGACATGTCTGCCTTCACCTGGACTCAGAATGCATGTGCGTGGACCTACGCGTGTGTACACACACCTGTGCAAGGTGATGCAGTCCCATGGGCGGAGCAGCACAGCATCGCCTGGCAACGTTCCAAAGCGGAGAAACTGCTGGGGGGAGAGTACACACATGGCAATGTAGCACGACATGTGACCTTGTAGGATCCCTTCACCTGCTCACTGTCAGCAGAGCACACAGTCAGCGCAGTCCAGTGCTACAGCACTATGCAGATCCCATGGGCTGTGAGTCGTGACCCCTGACACGGGCCGATGAGCAGACGCTAAACATCACATGACTCGTCCAGCAAGGCAAGGTGGGCTGAGACCGTTGACATCCGTAATGAATTGTGTGCACTTTTGCCACCCCATTACTTGCACCTCGACATGTTCCTAAGCTGCCTGTAAGTGTCTTAAACATTGGTCTGCATGTTGTGGCCCTTGCCTTGCCCGTACTGACATGCACATGCTAATAAAGTCTACGCAACTTCACCTGTGTACAACTGTGATGAGTGTTGATTATAATGACAGATCATGTGCCTACATGTGCATTGTCCGTACACAGGGAGGCATTGACTGACGCTTGTGACTTGGGTGTGAGTCCCTATTGCCAGCTCCACCTCTGTGAGCCAGACATTGTGGCTGGGATAGTTGATGGCAGACCTGTGCTCCTACTTGTCCCCAACAATGTGCGTATGGTGTCCAACTTCTCGCCATGTAGATCAAGGTCATCCATCAAAACAGACTGTGTAAACACAGATGTGTGTGAGTAGGCATGTGAAGAGACGTTCTGTTGTCACATGTGATGGGGACACCACTTAAGGACTGCTACCGAATGTGACATTTCCACACACAGCCCTATTTGATACATGGACGTGGGGCTACGTTTGGGGGCAACGGGATTGTTGTTACTGTGCAATGAGGCCACAGCTGGTTCACACCTTCACAGTCATCTAAGTGGCCATGTGGATCAGGGTCAAACATGCGCATTGATGACATTTACCAGGGTGTACCTTTTAGTGCAATCGATGTCCCTACATTCATCCAAACATTTATTCGTGAGTGAACATAGACATGACACATCTGTGTGATTTGGAATGTTTTATTCACATTCTGGGGGTGTCGGACCTGGAGCAGTACATGGCCACTTCAAGCCCACATAACATGGTTGCCCAGTGGTGGGCCAACCAGAGTTCTTGTGGCAAGGCAAAGTTGATCTGAAGAGGAAGGGTGCAGTCCGCCGCCGGGTTGCTGTGTCATTGGTACCAGAGCAGATATGGCAGTCCATGTCGGGGTCCATGTGAAGGTCGCAGAGTGTTTCGGGGGACAGTGGGAGGTGTTGTTCCAGGGCATGATGCAGAGAGCACAACCAGGCAGGGACAGGCCATATGGCGGGGACGGATGCTACTACCTCCTTCCTCACACAGTCATTACCCTCCACATCTTACTCCTCTGAGACGTCTTCTGTGTCCGGTGTGTCAGGTGTGTGTGGTGGGGTTATGGCTGCATCACTGTGTGCCACTGACACATCAGGGTGCGAAGGTGATAGGGCTGCATCACTGTGTGCCACTGACACATCAGGGTGCGCAGGTGATAGGGCTGCATCCCTGTGTGCCACTGACACATCAGGGTGCGAAGGTGATAGGGCTGCATCACTGTGTGCCACTAACACATCAGGGTGCGAAGGTGATAGGGCTGCATCACTGTGTGCCACTGACACATCAGGGTGCAAAGGTGATAGGGCTGCATCACTGTGTGCCACTGACACATCAGGGGCGGATATGTGTGTGTCGAGGTTCCTGCAGCAGTCACCTGGAACAGGCTCAGTGGCAGCAATGGCAAGATGAGGATCTGCAAGGCATGGAAGATCGCAGCTACATCTCGCTGGTGTTCAGCAGTGGCAGCCATACTTCCAGCCTGCATCGGCTCCATGGTCTCCATTGACCTCCGCATCTGTGCCAACTCTGTGCTGTCATCGCTTGGGCCTGTCTGCCAAGACAGTTCTTGTAACAGAGTAATGGACCCAGCGATGTCAGCCAAGGATTGTTGGTGAGCATGGTGCGGACAGTGGGTATCCGTTAGGGACTGTAGGTGCTCACTGATGGGACTCAGGCACCCACGTATGGCATCGAGTTTGGCTGCCATGAGCTCGAAACCCAGCCGCAGCTGATCTGCCATCTTCTCCTGGCACCCTAACACACGGAGTTTGAAATTCGTGTGTTGGTCGTGGGGGTCCTGGGAGGCAGCTGTGGTGGTGTGTGCTTCCTGCGGTGTGGTCTGTGCAGGGTGTGGGCTCACCGCGATGCAGCTGGGCTGCCCTGCTCCTGGAGGTGGGGTGCGGAGGCTGTCCACGAGCCGTTGGAGGGTATCTGTGCAAATGTGCAGGGTGTCCTCTTCATCATCACTGAAGAGATGTGTGGTCTGCTCTGCAGGAGGTGTTGATTGTCCCTCTGCAATGTAAAGGGGAGATGCAGGTTAACAGTGTGTTCCATGTATGTTGACGCATTGTAGATGTTTACATTCAGACTGCATGACGATGTACATTGTGACTGTTTTGGTGAAGCTGGCTGTTTGATGGGAGTCAGTGGACATTTCGACTACATGACGGATGTGTGGTTGTACTCGTACATTATCAGCTCACAGTGTCATGCATTGCCAGATGTGATTGGCCAGTTTCTACGCACGAGCAGCACCAGTTGTGTCCTCTGTCCTGTGGTGTAGGGGTTGCACTCTGTCCCACATTGTCGTCAATGTTGATGTACTGTGATTGCTATGTCTGTGTGCTGCATTGTTGGTGATTCGCCCCTGCAGCTCTGCATTGGCGGACCCTTATCCCTTTGAGTCGGTGTGCATTTGACTTGTGTGCTTTTCGGGTGCTGGGATGTTTGCGACTTGGGTCATTTGTGCTACTGGAGATATTTGGTACTCTTGTGCATTGTTTGTCTGCAGATGTGTTTTTTACGGCATGGTTCGTAGGTGCACGTGGATGTGTCAGAGTGTGACCTGCTCCTTTACGGATGTGGTCCACACTCAGCCACCTCAGTGTCGTCTCGTGCACCATGTCATGTATTGTGACTTCAGCCATGCTATCTGTCATGCAGTGTCACTTGCATTGTCGGTGTGGCTCACAGAGCCGCTGCTTTTCGGGATTCAGCACATGTGCATGGGTAGGTTGTGGCATTGGTGATATGGAGGGGGCCCATTTGTGCAGATTGTGGACGGGGCCTACTTGGTGTTTCTATGTGTGCTGCAGTGTGCCAAGGGTATCAGGGACATGTTCCACAGTCATTGTGGGTGTGCAGTGTGCTGCACATGATTGTGAATGTGTGGCATTGTGCCCATCTGCCCCCATCCCCCCGGTCCCTCGTTGTTACTCACCCTGTTGCTGTTGGGTCAGGTCATATCGGGCTGTGTCCAGACCCCGACTCCTTGCACCGTCTCCACGCTGATGACTGTGGCCACCATTTCCTCCAGCTCATCCAGCTCCTCCTGTGGCGCAGGACTCCCACCTCCAGTCGCCTTTGCTGCCTTTATGTTGGCAGCGAGTTTCTGTTTGGTTTGGCTTTGCACTTCATGCCAGCGCCTCTTGACCTCCTCCATTGACCTCCTCGACACTCCGACTGCATTCACGTTGGTGACGATGGACTGCCATATTTCCGTTTGTGTTGCCAATGACGCAGTGGAGGTGACGAACAGTTGTTGGTAGTGTTCTATCACCTCCGTGACGATGATCCGGTCTTCCTGCGGACTGAACCCTGTCTTCATCTTCCTCTTCTCCTTGCCCTTCCCCGAACACGGGGTTCCTGGCTGGTCCTCCGTGGGGCTTGTGGGGTTCGGGTTGTCCTCTGCACTCGGTCCGGGTGCATCCATGGTGCTACGCAGTTTGTTTTGTTTTTGGTGTTTATTTTTTGGTTGCTCTTATAGTGCATTTTCACGCATGACGTGTGGGATTTGCGGGCCTGTGGCTGGTTGTCGCTGATTTTTGTATCGCAGTTTGGGACATCGCAGGTTTTTTCACGTTCGTGTTTCGCATTGTTTCTGCGTCGCGTTGGTTTTTGGGCAGTCATTTGGCGCGTTATCCTGCTACTATCGCATGGTACCGCAGGGTTGGGATTACCACGTTAACACAGTGTTATTATTTTCCCGCGATAGACTGCGATGTGAAGGGTTGCGTTAAGCAACTTTTGTGGTAGTTATCACACGTTCTTGAGAATATGCCCCTAAGTTTTCAAATTCTTCAAGAATAACATAGGTCCACTCAGGGGCCTTGTATTTTCTGTTCAGATTTCTCAATCTTGGGCTCCTTCGTGTAAGTTTTACTAAGGTTTGTTTCAGTTGTGTCTGACTCGTAACCTCATTTACTTGCTCTGGTTTCTTTTCTGATTTTCTTAGATAATATCTTAATTTCTTCACTCCTGCTGGCCAATTGTCTCCTTTTTCTAACTCTTTTGACCTGAACTGCACTTTCACCTCCTCTGTCTCCTTATAAAGTTCTTTTATTTTCACTTAATCTATCACAATCTGTCCTTGTTCTTCTTTTCTTTCCAATTGTCTTTGTTCTGTATTTTCTGTATTTGGACCTTCCTCTACTTGCACCTGTTCAGGTCTTATTATAGTTTGTTCTTCTTCTGCCTGAACTTGTTCTTCTAGATCTACCTGTTCTTGTTCAGGTCTTATTTCAATTTGTTCTTCTTCTGCCTGAACTTGTTCTTCTAGATCTATCTTTCCCTGCTCAGGCTTCTGAATGGCTTTGTTTATTTCTACATGAGTGTGTTCTTCTTTCCCTGTCTTTTCCTCTCTACCTTCCTGTCTTCTTAATTCAGTTCTTCTTCTTGTTTCAACAACAGCATCAGGTATTTCAATCACTGGTATCCACTCTTCCTGACTTGTACTTGGCTGTTCGTCATATAGTTGTCTTTCAGAATCTATCACTCTAGATTCTTCAGCTTCACAGCTTTCAACTTCTGACGTCTCAGCTTGTCCAGTCAGTGGCTGCTCTTGTTGTTCAGATGGGCTCGGAACTCTTCTGGTATGACTAGCATGAATCCAATTGGGTAAACCTGCACACTTCACTGCTGTGGTAGTGACTAGTATGACTTGACGTGGTTTATCCCACCTGGGTGCTAGACACGACTTCCTTGCGTGTTTCTTCACTAACACCCAATCTCCAGGATTCAAATCATGCACTTGGTCTGGCTGTCTTTCAACTGCGTCTTCTCCAACCTGATGAGAGACAGAACGCACCATTTCAGCCAATCCTTTGCAATAGTCCAATACCAGATCATCAGTTACATTTATTAATTTATTTCCAGGAATAAATGCTTGTCTCATTGCCCTTCCCATGAGCACCTCATGTGGACTCAATTCTGTTTTCCTGTCAGGAATACTTCTGAGACCCATCAGTACAAGAGGCAATGCATCTGGCCGTTTCATCATTGTGGATGCACACACCTTCCCTAATCTTGACTTGATTGTGCCATTTAGCTGTTCAACTATTCCAGAAGCCTCTGGACGATAAGCACAGTGCAGTTTTTGTTCAATGTTAAATGCAGCACAGATTAATCGAATTATCTCATTGTTAAAATTAGTTCCTCTATCTGATTCCAAAGTGACTGGAAAACTGAAGCGAGGTATCAACTCCCTCAATAGCAGTTTAGCAACTGTAAGACTGTTGTTTCTTCTAGTGGGGTATGCCTCTACCCATCTTGAGAACAGGCACACTATGACAAGTACATATTTCATTCCATTGCAAGGAGGCAACTCAATGAAATCTAACTGCAATCTGGTGAAGGGTCCTTCTGCCTTTCCAATCTTTCCCCAACTGACCACTGTCCTCCTGCCTGGGTTTTGCTGCTGACAGATTAAGCATCTTTGGCAAAGGCTCTCTGCGACTACCCCAAACTTCGGATTGTACCAACTCTGTCTGAATAAGCTTATCATCGAATCCCTACCAATGTGAGTTGTCCCATGGTATACTCTTGCCATTTGTGAGAGCAGACAATCTGGCATGACTGGTCTGCCATCTAGGTACACCCACACTTCATCTTCTGTTCTTTTTGTACAACTTGATTTTATCCAAATTTCCTTTTCTTTTTCCTCAACTTCTTCCTGTAACTGTCTGACCTCATCCCATGTTTCTGGAACTGAGAAAAACATAAGTCGGCAGCTGGTTTCACCCGTTTCAATTTTTCAGTTAATTGACATTGTATTTCTTGCACAGTATCGAGCAATTTGGTCTGCATATCTATTTCCAGCCGTCACATAGTCATTTCCTAACTGATGTGCAGCGCATTTAACAACTGCTACTTCTTTTGGCAATTGTAATGCTTCCAACAAATCTTTTACATTTTTACTGTTTCTGATAGGAGATCCTGAAGAAGTCAGAAATCCCCTCTGCATCCAGAGTTGGCCAAAATCATGCACAACCCCGAAACCATATTGACTGTCCGTAAATATGGTTATTCTCCAATTTTTCCCACTTTTGCATGCCTTTGTTAAGGCCACCAATTCGGCTACTTGTGCAGATTTGACTCCTGGTAAACAGGATGCTTCAACCACCCCCGTTATTTTACATACAGCATATTCAGCACTTAATCCTCCTCCTTCAGTTCTTAGACAAGACCCATCCACAAACAGCTCATGATCAGCTTCCTTCAATGGTGTTTCTTTTATGTCTGGGCGGGGCTTAGTACACAATTCAGTCACATCCAGACAATCATGATCAATCTCATCTTTCACTTCTTCACAACATGGATCTGGCAATAATGTGGCAGGATTCATTATCGTACATCTTATCACTGTCACATTTTCTGCTCCCAGAATCACCCTTTCATACTTAGTCAGCCGACTGGGAGTGAGATGTTGTGTTCTTGTTCTTGTCAAAAGAATCTCAACTGAGTGTGGAACGTAAACCTTTACAGGATGTCCCATCACTATGGACTTACTTTGCTCCAGACTCATACAAGTAGCAGCTACTGCTTTTAAGCAGCCAGGTAAGGCTGAAGCCACTGGATCCAAGGTGGCAGAGAAATACGTCGACTCAGTCCATGTCTCTGTGTTAAAACTGAAAGTGCACAATTTTCTCTCTCACAACAAAACAACGCAAAGTCTATTGAATAATCATGCATGCCCAAGGCTGGGGCCTCACATAAACAATTTCGTAGTTTCACAAAAGCTTCCAAACATTCATCATTCCAATCGATGGGATCTTTCGCTCTTTTTAGAGTTAATTGTATCAATGGCTTTGCTAACATGGAGAAGCTATTGATCCACTGCCTACAGTACCCAACCACTCCCAGAAACATTCTCATCTCCTTTTGTGTCTGAGGTAGCTGCATTTGTTTGATTATTTTTATTCTTTACGGTGTCACTTTTCTAACTCCTCTTTCTATTTTATGCCCTAAATATCTAACTTCTTGTTGACAGAACTGCAATTTTTCTGGAGACACTTTGTGTCCTCCTTCGGCCAAATGGTTCAGTAATACAATTGTGTCGGTGACACAATCTTCTCGTGTTTTTGATGCCACTAATAGGTCATCAATGTACTGAACCAGAACTGATTTCCCGGGCATAACTAATGACTCCAGACACTTTTTCAGTATCTGATTGAAAATTGAGGGACTCTCTGTGTACCCTTGAGGTACTCGGCACCATGCCAAAATACGATCTTCAAACCGGAAGGCGAAAAGATACTGGCTGTCTGGGTGCAAAGGAATAGAAAAGAATGCTTGGCACAAATCAATTACTGTAAACCAACCTGCATTCCAGGGTATCTGATAAAGGATCACCGCTGGGTTTGGCACTATTGGGCAACAAGGCACTACAATTTTGTTAATTTTTCTCAAATCCTGCACTATCCTGTATTTTCCGCTAGGCTTTTTAAGTCCCATTATTGGCGAATTACAAGGACTACCCATTATCTCTTTTAAAATGCCTTGTTTAATCATTCGGTCAATTTCTGGGGCAATTTCTGCTTTCACTTCTGGACTCATTTTGTACTGTCGTGAGTTTGGATAACCTGCACCCTCTTTCACCGTCACTTTAACTGGATCTACATCTGATATTAGCCCAATGTCCTTTCCTGTAAAATCCCACACTTCTGGATTCACTGTGGTTCTTAACTCTTCTGGTAATTCGCTTTCGGTCATTAATGAAAACATCTACTTGCTTAGCTAGCATCATTTTATATATTACATCTTCATCAGGGGTTTGGAAAGCGACACCATCTGGTGTACAATAGATTGTGCAATTCATTTTGCACAGTAGATCTCTTCCCAACAGATTTACTGGACTGGAATCACAAACTACAAACCGATGCATTTCTTTAAAATTTCCGATATGTACCTCCATTGGTTTTTGTAATTGGGGTTCTAATCTGTTAATTTGACGCTCCTACAACTTGGATAGATTCTCCCGAGAGGGGTAGGTTTGGGATGTCTGCTGTTCTCACAGTAGACCGGGTAGCACCAATATCCAATAGAAAAGTGATGTCATTACCTTCAACTTTCCCATCAACAAATGGACCTGACTGATCTACCGGCAAGGATGCGCCAAGCACGCACTCCTCTTCCTCCCCCTCAGGCACCGTCATTGCACATAGTCCGAATTTTCTTCATCATTCTGCAAAAAATATTGTGTAACCACTCTGTTATTCTTACTACTTTCTCCGTGAAATCCGGTGGGCCTGATTCACAGAACTAATTTACGTCAAAAACGTAAAGTTTGTACTTTTTGGTATTCACAGAATACACTTACTCATTTTGGTATTCACAGAATGAACTTACTCATTTCGGTATTCACAGAAGTTAGTAGTCCTAACTTTAGGACTCCTAAATGCCTTCTGTGAATACCGAAAGTCTTAAAGTTAGGATTTTTCTCAGTTTAGGAGTAGTAAAGTTAAAAATCCTAACTTTAAGACTTTCGGTATTCACAGAAGGCATTTAGGAGTCCTAAAGGTACAAATTACCAGATGGCACTTCAACTGCTGCCTATGCTATCACTACATTGTGTACAGTCGTAGAGACATCACAAGTCCCTTATCAGTCAGCCCAAGCAGCTGAGTTAGCCGCCCTTATTCGGGCTTGTGAATTGAGCGAGGGACTGGTTGTCAATATTTATAGTGACAGCCAGTATGCCTTCGGGGTCGCGCACAATTTCGGGCGACTCAGGGCTGAGAGAGGGTTCCTTACTTCCCATGGTACAAAGATCCAACATGGTCACCTTATATTGAGGCTTTTGTCTGTGTTGATGCTCCCTAAGAAGTTGGCAACAGTGAAGTGTTGCGCCTATCGGAAAATCACTGATGATGTAGGGAGGGGGAATGCTTTTGCTGATCAGACAGCTAAGTAAACGGCACAGACTAAAATTAAGAGAATGTTTGTGGAAGGACCTGCTAGGTGGGTACCTGAAGTTACCATGTTTGAGGATACGCTTGAGAATGTGAAAGAAATACATAGCGAGGCAACCATAGAAGAATTGGCTATGTGGCTAGAAAGTACAGCACAATTGAACGATGAGGGATGTTGGATTGATAAGTCAGGAAATCAGAGATGGATGTTGCCAGATGCATATGTTCTCCCTGTAGTCACCATGGCCCAGCCCATATCAGCGCTAAAGGTATTTGCAAGTTGTTAGACCCTGTATGACAGAATGACAACATTTCAAAAACAGCTGCAAATTTAGTGAAATACTGTATGGTGTGCCTGATGCACAGTCCTGGAAAGGGTCCCCCTACCCCACCCGGTAATTTTGTACCACCTACTTTCCCCTTTGAGGTCCTTCAGATGGACTATATAGAGCTAGACAGGTGTAATAATTTGAAGTATGTGTTGGTGGTTGTCTGTGCATTTAGTAAATGGATTGAGGCTTATCCTACTAAAGACAATACAGCTGTTACGACTGCAAAGGTACTCCTGAAGGTGTTCTTTCCTCATTTCGGCTTGCCTCGTTTGATTTGGAGTGATAACGGAAGTCATTTTAATGCCAAGGTCATTCAGTTAATTTGCGATGGTTTGCACATAAAACAGAAGTTTCATGCTGCAAATCACCCACAGTCAGCAGGATTGGTTGAGAAGTACAATGGTACTCTCAAACTGAAATTGGCAAAGATTCAGGAGACAACAGGGTTGCAATGAACAGATGCTCTACCATTAGCTCTTTTGTCGACAAGAACAACAGCACATTCTAGAACAGGATTGTCACCGTACGAGGTCGTGTTTGGACGCCCGGCAAATGTCTGGGGCGTCCCGCGACCTCGTCGGTTTTCTGATATTGAGTACCCCTTGTTAATTGACTACCTGTACCAGCTAACTGAAAATGTGCGTTCTCTTCACCAACAGGTCCGTGAGTCCCTGCCCGTTACACCAGAGGGACCCAGATACGACATTCGGCCTCGAGATTTTATACTCATCAAAAACTTCCAGCGGAAGAGGAGTTTGGAGCCTCGTTGGAAGGGACCCGAACAAGTCCTCCTGGCCACTCGAACTGCTGTGAAGGTCGCCAGCCGAAAGAACTGGATCCACGCTACCCACTGCCGCAGGATACCCTTGCCCTATGATCAATGGGTGAGGGACGGAATAGGGGACTCTGAGTGCGAGAAGGGGCCTCAGTTCGTCCCCTTCAGTGATGCAAAGCTAACTTGAACCCAAACAGATTTGGAAAATGCTGAAGTGCTAAATGCAGCCGTCCCCCCAGAAATACGAGCTATTAAGGAGCCGCTGTAAGTTGATCCAACGGTGCCTGGGGCTGCCAGAGAAGAAGTCAGATTAGATAGGGATGGACTGTGTAAGTCAGGTGTACTTTGTCATAGTACCAACGGAGTTAGTTTAGGGTGATGTGAGACTTATGCACTGTTTGTTTTCGAACATTGGACAGGATAGCTCAAAAGGTATCCCTTTGGGGGTACATTATCCTGATTGACGTGGGATACATCACAAGCTTAGGACAGAGCAAGCTCCACCGCCGGTGCTCAAGAGCGCCAACATATTGATGAACAATAGGAGCCTGTACCAGTGAGGCTCTGACGGACACTGAGAACACTTACCTTTACTATCATTTTTGTTGCACCATTATTTTTGTGGCACTTCTTTCCTTGTTTAATTATGCATCCCTTTGGCCGGCCTATTGATGAGGAGGAACAGCCATTTGCACATCCGCGCTCAATGAGGGGTTGGTTGACAAAGAGTATAATAATTGGCATGTTAATAGTTGTGATTGCACTAGCAACAATACTTGGAATATCCTGGTTTTCAGAGGAGAAATTTCCTGTACATTCCTTGGTTGGTACAACGCCCGCTCCCCCTGAACACATTTTTGTTACTCTAGCCCCTCACAAAGAAGCGCATAGAAAGTCCTACACAGACAATGTATTTATAGAAATGTTGCATCAGGCTCATAATGTTTTCCAATACCACTAATTGTTGGGTTTGTGTGTTACTTCCTTCGGTCACTCATAAGAGCGACAATTTGTTGTCGATGCCACTGTCGTATACTGGCAGCTGCAATGGTTGGTACGAATTGTTTTGAATAGTGTACTACCAATTTCATCTTTCTACTTTGGGTATGACATCTTCCGATTCTCACACTGCGACTGAATATTTACACTTCTACCAAGGGTTTTCCCCCATAGGACCGGCAGGACAAGGGACTTTAGGCACATTGTCCTCAAAGTCATGTTTGAATACGTATCGTAAAGTAAAGGATAATGCCTGGTTTCGAATGGAAATGGCTGATTTCCAACGGTTTAACACATCTGAGTATTTTCAATCCTTCCAAGGTCGCAATATTACCAAAGATAAGCCGATACCTGTGTCAGTGGTTAATACGACAGCTAGTTTTTCTGTCCAGGGGACTGGAGAGATAAAGGTGGGGGACAGTAAATGTAATTTTACCTACAGATTGAATACGACTAATAGTCCGCCTTTGATTCTACCCCATAATATCTATTTTGTCTGTGGATCACAAGCTCACGTCTGGCTCCCGAGGGGATGGTCTGGTACATGTTATCTCTCTTTTCTTCTTCCTCCTGTATATGTTGCCCCGTCTAATTATCACAAAACTCACCGACTGCAACGTATAAGTCCATTTCTGTCCCAGATCAAGAGGGTTGTTGATACAAAAGATATAGATCAGACTGACACCACCGCTCAGCAATTTGGGGACGCTGTGAAAGGCCTACTACCTTATTTGGGCTCCATGGCTAATAGTCTTCAAATTTGTCAGCTGACAAGAGTTGTTGAGGGGGTTATCAATACTACTGCTGGTATAATGACAAATATCACTGCTGAGCTCCAGGCTACGAGATTAGTCACTGTGCAGAACAGGATGGTGCTAGACGTTATACTTGCAGATAGGGGAGGGGCCTGCCGCGTCATTGGCAGCAGCTGTTGTGTTTACATACCTGATAACGCTCCCAATGTTTATTCAGCCATACAAAAATTACATAGAATATTCGCTGAAATACACTAAGAAGTAGGGACTTGGACACTGTCGGCGTGATTTTGGAACACGCTAACTTCCTGTGGTTGGAAGATCCTCACTTTCTTGGCCGTAGTTGCCGGTATCCTCCTCACATGTTGCCTCTGCATACAATGTCTCTCAGCTTGCTGTTCCTAGTGTATTAATATCCTCACTCCCAAACAGAAATTGTCAATTCATGATACTTATGCTGCAATTATGTTACAAAAGGATATTGATGATTTGATGCAGATTGATGAAGGCATTTTTGAGACTGCATCTTTCCTTGCAGCCTCCATCTCTGATACTGAATCTATGACCAGCTCCTAATACTGATGTTTTTTTGTCCTCGAACATGTTATATTTTCTTTGATCATTTCCTAAAATAGTTAGCTCATGGTAAAAGGAGGGTCTGTTGAAATGAAAATGTTTTCGTTATTTTGCCTGTGCATTGTTCTATGTAAGTTAGCATTCGCAGCACCATTTTATGTTCGACCGCCATTTTGAACCATGCTCGAAATTGCTTCTTGCCTCTTCAAGAAAATGGGTTGTCGAAAGTTTTGTTTCTCCAAGGTTTGCCTTGCATTGCTAATGAAAACACTGTTCTTATCAGCGCATACCTTTCTCACTAGATAGAGACCTTCTCCCACTAGTCTAGTGGCGGGCCCAGACAGAACGACCTTGGATAGGAGATAATGTGTGCCTGGCCTCAAAATCGAAACCTATCCTTCTGTACTCCTTTGTTTAGCTGCATCTGCTTGGAAAATTCCATTATGGGCGGGCCTTCATTGGTTCAGAAATGTACATAATGTATCGTTATGCTTGCTGATGTCAGTCCTCTCTGCAGCACTCCTAAGAGACTTGGCAGACCTGGCTCAGCTCGAGCGTATCTGATTATATATATATTGGTTTGTATTCTCTACTGTCTGACCGACTCTTCATTTGTATGGAAGGCTGAGTGGTGGTCGTGAGTGACCCGGGCTTAAAAACACAGGTAAGCTAAAAATCTGTGCTTAGCATAGTGTGCCCCCTGACTTGTATTTTGCTGTTTGTGTCTTTGCATCCAGATATATGATACAACAAGTAACATCATACCTACAACAAGTCTGGACCATTGGCTTTGTCATTGGTTGTTAGTTGCATAAGATAAATAAGCTGCAACTATGGCTTGTATATTATTGAAAAAGCTTCCACTTAAAGCCCTGGTGACACCACCACAATGTTGCTGCTCCTGAGTTTCAAAAACAGAAGGGAAATCCAGAGAGAAAATGACTCTCTTTAAAGGATTTCCCTTCTCCTGCAGCGCTCACCTGGCATGACGTCATGCCGTAACTTCTCCACTAGTGAGAAGTGAGCAGTGTGAGCACGCTACATGGATGTGCCTGCTGTCACTGCAGTCCGGAAAAAAAGGACCGCCTGTGGCAGGGCACAAAACACAGCCCAATAGAGATCCGTTTCGAGGCCTCCTTTAAAAAACTGCCGGTGCTCAGCACCCGTGAGACCCTGCCCACTTAAAGCCCTGCTACCACATCTGTACAAATCTAATCAGTTGTGGACACAGCAATTAGGACTATCAGATGGATCATATCCATTTTCGCATTCAGTTTGGACGCTCGTGATTGCGAAATGAAAGCTTCTAAGTTGGGCAGCTAGTGAGAAAGCGTGGCGGGATCAGTACATTTCAACAGACATAAATATTGTCCTTCTTTTACTTTTATTCATAATACACTTCAGCACAAATAAAAATAATTCTATGGGCCTGATTATTAGTGACCTTAATTATCGCCAATTTCAACCTTTTAGAGAATAACATGCAGTTCCTGGTGCAATTCTGCGCCAAAACCCACGTCTCGATAGATGCCAGGGGGCTTATTTACAAGGCCCTTGCGCCACTTTTGCGTCACTTTTAACATGGGAAAAGTGACGCAAAAGTGGCGCAAGGGCCTTGTAAATCTGCCCCCAGGTCTTTTCCTCTGGTTAAATTCTGGAAAAAATCGAACTGCCAAAATTTAGCAAAGGGTGCAAACTTTATTGCACCTTGTAATTACCGGATACGATAAACATCGCTCCACTTATAATTGCAATCCCTGCACTACCAGGTGTTTGTTCAGTGGTTGCAATTTCACAGGCAACTGAGTTTTGACAGGGTTATATGCACAATAGGAACTTCAGGCATTGGCTGCAACAGACATTCATCAACATACGCTTTCAGACTGTATGAATACATGCACGTGGACTCTCTTGCCAAACTAAAAATGGTTGAAACATCTGGAAGACATTTTTCATGTCTTACAAAAAGTTCCCGCACTGCCCTTTTTCGTGAATTTGAATTGACAACATAGCATCTTTGTCAAAATCAACTGAATAGCTGTCAAACCGTATTTCAGTTAATGACAGGGATCAGCTATTCTGGTGGATTGATGCTGCTCCAAGGGCACGCAGCATGGGTTCCACGGACAGTTTTGATAAATGATAAACTTGCGGGAATTTTCGATTTGTAAAAAGCAATCAGTGTCATAATTCTCCTGCGAGACTTTTTTAAGTCAGTATAGTCTCTCTCAGTGGACAATCCACGGGGTGTTCTATTGAACAACCTAAAAAAGCAATCTTGTCTCACATGACCTTCCTTCACGCATGGTGGAAACCATGGGCTAATTCATTGTACTCACTATGCATAGGTAACAAAGATATTGTATAGTGGGCAGATTCTCTTCTCACCAATACAATGTCCTGATGCATAGCCAGGATGAGGCTGGCCTTCTCCTCCCATCAAAATAGGATCTCATTATATCATTCTGGAGCGGATGTGACCTCTGAATACAGGGGTGGATGGACAAAGGGTGTTCTTGAGTTTGTGGGACACTGGTTTTCACCCTCCTTTCAAACATCAGCTCACTTCGAATGAGCCTATGTCTAAATGCCTTGGCAGAGTAACGGTGGGAGGGGAATGAATGGCACGAGGATGAGTTGGTGAATCTGGAAATTCTTCAAGGGAGGGCCTATGAACCGGTTGCTAAGCTGTTAACATGTAACCAGGTAACCAGAGAGGGTTATTTTATGATGCCGAAACCCATGTATTGAGCATTTTCTGAAAATCTCAACCATTGAGATGGGGTTGATTGTAAAAAGTTACAACCTCTGTCTCCATCCTGTGCATGGAAGGTATGATTTGTTTCAGAAACAGTACTGGGCTGAGCCACAACATCAAGAACTCTGGAAGATTCATCTTTGGTAACCAAGAGATGATTCCTGGCAGTCAGATGGCCAAAAGGTAAATAGAAACTTCCGACCAAATTCTGCGAGCAAATTAACATATTTAAAATTCCCCAGTAAGAACAATTTTGCTCAGACTTATACAGATGTGATAGGTGTGGGCTACATCTTCTGTCTGCTTTTCCAGAAATGGGAACCAGACCTTTTACCTGAACAGGCATTTGTTGCCTCTACTCCTTCGTGCTATTTATGACGTAGGTAAGTGCAGGTCTTCTCAGCCTTTTCAAAATGATTATACTGGCTCCTCAAATAATGATTTGGACTTTTTGGCAGGCCAAGTCTCCAAGAACGAGGCAAAATGGCCTCCGCTTCTCAAGGTTGCTGAGTTTGAATGCTGTCTACATGTAGTCCAGATCTTACCATTTCTGGGTGTGCATGAGTTCATGCATAGGAATCACGGTGTCACCTACTTGCATGTCCATTATGAAACCCTCCATGCCTAGTATCTCTGGAAGTGTGTGCTGAACAATATATCACTTGTACTTCGCTACAATTAAGGGCGTTGTCATCATATGAGATGGCGGAAATCTTTGCACGAATACTGCTGAATTCGGATTTTTCAGTGAATGACGGGCTGCTATGAAATGTGTCACACTGAAGACATGCGGCAGGCCTTGCGAGTAGGAGGGGAATCTTGGTCATCAGTGGAGACAATGGGTTTCTTCCCACACAGAAACAGATGAAAGTGGTTACAGGCACAGATCGGTTCAAAGCTTTCGTTCGTCACCGGATTGGTGAAATACTGCAATAGATTCTGTGATGAGCAGTGTGGCCTTTTTCCCTTGGGCCTGGTGTTCTTCTTTTTAAGTGCACAAATCACGAAACACAATTATAAGCACATTGAAAACAAGAGTATTTTTGACCATGGTTAGATTCTTTGTTTGCAGCAGAAATACTGTTTTTATTAGAAAGCTCCGTGGGAAGTGTTTGCTTTTCCTCTTACTGGACTCTGATAATAAAAAGGTAGTCATAGATGCTTTCAGAATTTGGGGCCAGATGCACGACCGTGGAAATAGCGCCTTGCAAATTGTGATTTTTTTGCGACTCGCAATTTGCAAAGCGCTATTTCCAATGTATAACAGTGTTTTTCAAACTGTTAGCGATTCCCAATGGGGTCGCAAATAGAGAGGCTCATGAATATTAATGAGCCTCTCGCAATTTGCGACCCCATTGGGAATGGCAGGCCCTCCCAGGTATGGTGGCCTGTTGGGCTCAGCAGACCACCATGTCTGGGACTGTTTTTAAATAAAGCAGTTTTTTTTTTTAATGCAGTCCGTTTTCCTTAAAGGAAAACGGCATGCATTTAAAAAAGAAAAAAAATGAAACGTTTTCGTTTCATTTTTTAAGGACAGGTAGTGGTCTCTGGGACCACTGCCTGCCCGTAAAAATTATTTTCCCCTGCATTTGCAAAGGAGAAGGGGTCCCCTGGACCCCTTCCCTTTTGGGACCCCATTACCACCCTCTTGAAAAGGGTGGTAATTTGCAAGTGTTTTGCCCCCGCAATTGCGGACGCAAAACATTCTTACATAGGGTTGCGCTCGCTATTAGGAAGGGAACGCCCCTTCCTGATAGCGAGTCGCAAAACCCTATTTTGAGAGTCGCAAAAAATTGCGATTCGCAAAATAGGGTTTGTACATTCCCCATGCTATTTTTGCATGCGCAAACAGGTTCGCAAACCCGTTTGCGCATGCAAAAAAGGTCGTACATCTGGCCCATAGTGTTCGATAACGTCTGACTGGGATGAAAAGCATAGTGTTGTGTAACCTTGGTCCGAACCATTGCATATGTCAATCTTTAACTGTATCTGTGTTTTCTGTGGCACTCTTGAACCTGAAAGTAGTTTGGCAAAGGTTTGTTTCAAAGTATTATTTAACTAAGTAATAAGCATTGCTACATTAATTCAGTTAGCCTTCCAGAAAAATTAACATCAATTTGGCCTGACTAATAACATTTACTGATTAACTAAATTCCCTGGGACTTTTCATATAAAGGAATAACTCCAGTTAAGGTCTAGTAAGGTAATCACTAGCCCAGTTGAGAGGGCTATTGTCCTCAGAAGAGACCAGGTTAGACTCCTTGCTACTAGCCTAGCGGAGGTTATCTCAAAAAGCTCTGACTGACCATGACATTTTGCTTTGTTATAGGAGAGGGGACAAATGGAGGATTGTGCTCATGATAGGAAGCAACACATGTGCGTTTTTGGAATGTGGAGTAAATGTATTGCATGAACTTTGTTGCCTCACATTAAGGGGCTAATTTATGAGAGCCCCGTGTCACTTTTGCACCATGTAAAGTGGTACATGTGTGATGCAGGGTTCTCATAAAGATTTATGAAGCCGCGCAAAGCTACCCTGCGTGGCTATGAGTGGCCTCATAAATCATGAGAAAGGCGACGCAGCGCAAATCGCAGCGTCGCCTTACTCTGCACCCCGGAGGCATTCCATGGGTGTTGAGGTGGGTTTTCCCACGCAACACCCATGGAATTTGACGCTGCCCCAGATTTACAAAGGGATGTAAACCTGGGGAAGCTCCAAATCCGTACGCCTCCTGAGGTGAGGTGTAATGAGGGGAAATAACTTTATTTCTCCTCGTTTATCCACTTTCCATGTGTGCTGGATTCTGCAGCACACATAGAGGAAAAATCCTCCTAGGATTGGTTTTGTGTCGGAAGGTGCCCCTTCATTGGGTAGCATTGCTTTTCATAAACTTCAGTGATTCCTGTTACTCCGCTGAAGTTCACTTTTGTCTTTAGTTTCACTGTCACATTTCCCAGTGTTTTGAGATAGCTAATACATTTTTAATTTTCATAACTGCGGTTTGGATCTTGCATTCATTATTGTATTAACCACATTATTTTTGAGTTGCTGAGTACAAGCACACTCCCAACATGTCTGTAAGGCACTCATTTCAGGTGTCCTGGTTTCGATGCTCTAATTACAGTATCCGACACTGAGGTGTCCGGAATTATCACTTATCCTGAGATAGGCTCCAAAAAATGGGTGTTTGATTTTAGTGCAAGATTTGGGTTTCTGTTCTCTACATAAAATGCAATGTTGAAATCCTTTATTAGAGATAAGGTGCATTCGGTAATAGCTGTTAGTTTGGAACAAACCTTGTTTATCAGTGATTCCTTTCAAGAGTAATTGCAGTTTTTTTTCTAACAACAAAAGATTCTTCTAGTGTTGTTTGTCTATCACCCTCATTGTAGCCTATATCAGGCATAGACACTGAGGGGCATATGTACAATGAAATGGAGCAGCGCGGCGCCGCAAGCAATTTTGCTGTGCCGAGCTGCATCATTTAAAAAAAGCAAGGATGTGCATATTAACAAGAATGCGGCCCACCCTTGTGCTCTCCCCTGTGCCGGCGAACAAACAGCAGCTGTGCGCCAACGCAGGCACGGGTGCACCATGGTGCAAGGCTGCCTGTGTTGAAGGGATGATTGTGTTTGTGCAGGATGTGACACTTTCCTGTACAAAAACAATCATTAATGGCATTTTGCTTTTTCAATGTCTGCTGCAGAATGCAGCACACATAGAAAGAGCAAAAAACGAGGAGAAATGAAAGTATTTCTCCTCGTTGTGCTACCTTAACGCCTCCCATGGAAAGGTGTTAGTTTTTGAGGCTTCCTCAGATTTACAAATGCTTATAAATCTGGGTAGTGTCAAAAAGCCACGGGTGGTGCGTGGGAACACCCACAGCAACACCCATGACACACCCCTTTGACGCAGAGTACTATGTGAAAGAGGCCCATATTGACAAGGTCGTGTAAAGCCATGCAAAGTGGCTTTGAGTGGCCTTCTAAATATTAACCAGCACACAGCGCCACACCAGCATCAAAAAAAATGACGCTTCGGTGGCGCTATGGGCTTGTAAATATGCGCCAGAGTTCAGCAAAACCAAGAGACAAGTCCCCCTCACCTTGTATTATACAAAAAAGCAAACATAATAAAACAAATATTTAAACCTTACCACAGACCCAACACAACACAAAGGCTTATGCAGAAGTAGTCAGTACCTTCATTATTGAGGCCAATCTTTGCATATAGCTTTGCTGGGCATTGTTAGTGTCTTAGGGCCTTATTATGACTTTGGCGGTGTGGGAGTGGGGCCACCACTCTGCTGCCCCGCTCCCATACTGACAAAACAGACCGCCCGCCAGATTACAACTTTTTAAGTCACTGGCGGGCAGTTCTTTGGCGTTCCCATGGCGGTGCCTTTAAAATAGGCACCACACTGTGAACATCAAATCATGTTCCTGCACGGACCAAAACAGGAACATGGGCGTGCATGCAGAAAGAAGCACCAGGCCCTGTAGGGCCCCCTTTGTTTCCTCACCGCCACACTATTCATGGCGGTGAGGAAACTCGTAATATGCTTCATGGGCTGAAGCGGCCCCGGCAATGATATTACGGCCTCAAGACCGCTGCACCACTGCCAGGGATCTCTGATCCCTGGTGGTTGCGATGGTCCCAGGGCGGTCGGAAGACCTCCACCACTGTGCCCCCCGCAAGTCCGGCTGTCCGTGGACCACTAGACTCTTAAAAAGCCCCTTATACACAATGAAACAGGCACCCATATAATGAAACAGAGACTAGTGCATAAATGATACTACGGTTTATAAATGAATGTTGAGGAAAACATTTTACCAAATGTCACAAATTTCATAGTATGCATATTTTCAACAAATAATAAGAAATACGGATATTCTTCTTTTTTATGTTAGCTGAAAGCATTGCCACAAATTCTGCATTCTGCATAGAAATACCAAGCTTGAGGGTAGCCGTATCAGTTTTTCAAATTATCGTTATAGACGAGGCCCTCATTCCAAATCGTGGAGAAGAGTAATTCTGTATGTTTATTCTGCAAGTTTTACCAGTGAAAAAGCGAACATGTGTATGCTAACGCTTTTCTGCTCACACATTTTACCTACCAAAAGCTGGAGGAAAATCAGAGCGGAAAAGCACCTGGAATCCAGGAACTGCTGGCTGCAAAGATCACAGCAATTCCAGGCCCTGCTGATTATTCCCCATTTCCAGTCCAAAACACTCGTACTGACCAAATTGGTGGAGATACTGGCTGGAATTGGTATCATCAGGCCTGGCATTACCGGTTTAAATTGCCAGAAAAAGGCCTTAGTATACATACTTTTCCAGTGGGAAAAAACTTCCATTTTCCGACTTCTTTCCAGTTTCGAAATTACAGACCAAAAAGCCCATTTTCCAAAAGCTGCAAGGTAAGTTTTTTGACTTTTAAGTGAATTACAAATACATTTCTCAGTACCGATCCTTCAGTTATAAGGGGTAAATGTAACGTTTTCAGAATGGCAGTGTATCAAACCTTTGAACTTACAATAAAAAAGAACACTAAGGGGCAGATTTACGAGCCCCCTGCGCCACCAGTACGTCACTTTTCGTGACGTACTGGTGGCACTGAGACTGCTCCATATTTACAAGGAGAGGAAAAGCCACCCTGCGTGACTTTTCCTCTCCTTGTAAATACGGCCCCTTCACACGCAGCACTTTGCGGTGAAGGGGCGTTCCATGGGTATTGCTGTGGGTGTTCCCACGCAACACTCATGGAACAAGACACATCTCCAGAATTACGAGAAATCGTAACTCTGGAGATGCGTCTAGCTACGCCACCCTAGAGGTGGCGTAGAGAGCATAACGAGGAGAAATGTTTTCATTTCTCCTCGTTTTCCTCTTTCAATGCGTGCTGCATTCTACAGCACGCATTGAAAGAGGAAAATGCTGTAGTGATTGTTTTTGTGCAGGAAGGTGCCCCTTCCTGCACAAAACTAATCTCCCCACGACGCAGGCATCCTTGCACCATGGTGCAAGGGTGCCTGCGCCAGCACATGGCTGCAGTTTGTGCGCCAGCGCAGGGGGAAGCACAGAGATGCGACATATTCTTGTAAATATGTCGCATCCCTGTGCTTTCCAAACTAACGCAGCGCGGCGCAGCAAAGCAACTTGCTGCACCGCGCTGCGTTAGTTTAACGTAAATCTGCCCCTAAATGCTTTGGATGATTATAGACAAGTTCAGCATGCATTTGCAAGCAATAGCAATTCATATTTGTTAAAATAATTGCTACCTAGGGGGTTGTTGTGTATTAACGGTCAAACATAATGTATGGGAACTATCAAATCACCTCCATTGTTGTAAAAGAAATTGATTAAATCTATAGAGAAATGTAGATGTGTAATTCATATTTAAAAAAAAAAAGAAGTACAGTTATAATTAACACTGATAGTGTGGGGATTCTTGTATCTCAGTCTTCAGTGTGCAATCATTAAATAATCCCCACCACTGGTCGCATGGACCTTTGTTCATCGACAAGGAGAATGAAGAAGGAGCAATCATTAAACTAAAAGCTTCATAAACAGCAAAATCCATTTAAGGCTTTATATTTTATTTATTTACTGATTTTATACAGCGCATAGCTGCCCCAGCAACGGGGCGTCCCAGCGCTACCCAGGTATACGTAGTTAGAAGCAGAACCGAAAAAGTATTGGGGTTACCCCGGGAAAAGCCAGGTCTTTATGGCTTTGTGGAACTCTAAATGATTCTGGAGTCCTCTAATTGCAGAGGGAAGAGAGTTCCAAAGTTTAGCCGCCAACACCTTGAAAGAGCGGCCGCCAGCTCTCTCTCTGTAAACACGGGGAATACAGACCAGCCTTTGCTCCGAGGAGCGGAGAGGTCGGCTCGGAATGTACGGCACTAACATTTTAGCTAAGACAGTGGGAGCTTGATGAGACACAATTTTGTGCGCAACGCAGAGAGTTTTAAACTGAATTCTTCTCTCTACTGGCAACCAGTGTAGTTTGGCTAAGGACTTAGACACTGAGCATGATTTAGGAAGTGCCAGCAGAATCCGAGCTGCTGCGTTTTGTATTCTTTGAAGACGCAGAGTACAAGATTTGCTGGCCCCTAAGTATAAAGAATTTCCGTAGTCCAGCCTAGACAGGATCGTGGCCTGTAGGATGGTCTGACGAACCGAGGGATCAAAGAAACCCAATAGAGGTTTCAGTCCTCTCAGTAGCCCGAAGCAGGTCCCTGCAACTGACTTAGATTGAATATCAAAGAACAGACTTCTATCAATCCAGAAGCCTAAGTTCTTAACCGCCTCCTTTGGTATGGGTGCAGGTTTGAGTTTATCCGGCCACCACTGCTCTGACCACATAACGCTGTCTCTCCAGAGCAGAAGTATTTCTGACTTGCTTGCATTTAGCTGCAAGCAATTTGCTGTCATCTGTTGGACTTGGCCCTTTTTGGCAGGTTCACCCCTGAACTTTTTGCCTTGTCTGTAACCTGGTGTTGGTGATTTTAGGCCTCTGGGCACTTTCGCACTGTGGTCCAGTGGAAAGAGCGTGCGCTCTCTGTGTACTTGTGGTGAGATTGGCCTGCCCTCCCATAGGAATGCATGGGGGATAAGTGTGTCCATGGTAATTCCTGGTATGAGAGGAGCAGTGTGGTCAAGTCTAGTATGTATGAATTTGTGTGAATAAATGCTGCGCAATGGTGTGCGCAGATTTATTATGACTGGTGTAGAAATGCCACTTCTAGAAGTTGCAAAAACAACAATTGATGGACAGAATGCAGAACAATGTCGTACATTCACCCCAGTACAGAGATCTGGGCCTAAATCCATCGTTTTTTTGCTCACCATGCCATTCCAGTTTGGACCCAGCCATATGCAAATCAGTCTTGACCCTGCGCCCAATGGGAACAGTCCAGCCCGAACTCCCAGGCCAGGTCCTCCCTAGACTGGAAACAAGCATCCTAGGACCGGTTTCGGGCTTCCAGCCCTCATCAGCCAGGATAGCTTGACTCCAGTGGCATGGAGAGCACGGGACCCACGTCTGGGCATACCCGTCCCACTCGGGGTGACAAATGCAAAAACAACAATTGATGGACAGAATGCAGAACAATGTCGTACATTCACCCCAGTACAGAGATCTGGGCCTAAATCCATCGTTTTTTTGCTCACCATGCCATTCCAGTTTGGACCCAGCCATATGCAAATCAGTCTTGACACTGCGCCCAATGGGAACAGTCCAACCCGAACTGCCAGGCCAGGTCCTCCCTAGACTGGAAACAAGCATCCTAGGACCGGTTTCGGGCTTCCAGCCCTCATCAGCCAGGATAGCTTGACTCCAGTGGCATGGAGAGCACGGGACCCACGTCTGGGCATACCCGTCCCACTCGGGGGGACAAATGCAAAAACAACAATTGATGGACAGAATGCAGAACAATGTCGTACATTCACCCCAGTACAGAGATCTGGGCCTAAATCCATAGTTTTTTTGCTCACCATGCCATTCCAGTTTGGACCCAGCCATATGCAAATCAGTCTTGACCCTGCGCCCAATGCGAACAGTCCAGCCCGAACTGCCAGGCCAGGTCCTCCCTAGACTGGAAACAAGCATCCTAAGACTGGTTTCAGGCTTCCAGCCCTCATCAGCCAGGATAGCTTGACTCCAGTGGCATGGAGAGCACGGGACCCACGTCTGGGCATACCCGTCCCACTCGGGGTGACAAATGCAAAAACAACAATTGATGGACAGAATGCAGAACAATGTCGTACATTCACCCCAGTACAGAGATCTGGGCCTAAATCCATCGTTTTTTTGCTCACCATGCCATTCCAGTTTGGACCCAGCCATATGCAAATCAGTCTTAACCCTGCGCCCAATGGGAACAGTCCAGCCCGAGCTGCCAGGCCAGGTCTTCCCTAGACTGGAAACAAGCATCCTAGGACCGGTTTCGGGCTTCCAGCCCTCATCAGCCAGGATAGCTTGACTCCAGTGGCATGGAGAGCACAGGACCCACGTCTGGGCATACCCGTCTCACTCGGGGTGACAAATGCAAAAACAACAATTGATAGACAGAATGCAGAACAATGTCGTACATTCACCCCAGTACAGAGATCTGGGCCTGAATCCATCGTTTTTTTGCTCACCATGCCATTCCAGTTTGGACCCAGCCATATGCAAATCAGTCTTGACCCTGCGCCCAATGGGAACAGTCCAGCCCGAACTGCCAGGCCAGGTCCTCCCTAGACTGGAAACAAGCATCCTAGGACCGGTTTCGGGCTTCCAGCCCTCATCAGCCAGGATAGCTTGACTCCAGTGGCATGGAGAGCACGGGACCCACGTCTGGGCATACCCGTCCCACTCGGGGTGACAAATGCAAAAACAACAATTGATGGACAGAATGCAGAACAATGTCGTACATTCACCCCAGTACAGAGATCTGGGACTGAATCCATCGTTTTTGCTCACCATGCCATTCCAGTTTGGACCCAGCCATATGCAAATCAGTCTTGACCCTGCGCCCAATGGGAACAGTCCAGCCCGAACTGCCAGGCTAGGTCCTCCCTAGACTGGAAACAAGCATCCTAGGACCGGTTTCGGGCTTCCAGCCCTCATCAGCCAGGATAGCTTGACTCCAGTGGCATGGAGAGCACGGGACCCACGTCTGGGCATACCCGTCCCACTCGGGGTGACAAATGCAAAACAACAATTGATGGACAGAATGCAGAACAATGTCGTACATTCACCCCAGTACAGAGATCTGGGCCTGAATCCATCGTTTTTGCTCACCATGCCATTCCAGTTTGGACCCAGCCATATGCAAATCAGTCTTGACCCTGCGCCCAATGGGAACAGTCCAGCCCGAACTGCCAGGCCAGGTCCTCCCTAGACTGGAAACAAGCATCCTAGGCCCGGTTTTGGGCTTCCAGCCCTCATCAGCCAGGATAGCTTGACTCCAGTGGCATGGAGAGCACGGGACCCACGTCTGGGCATACCCGTCCCACTCGGGGTGACAAATGCAAAAACAACAATTGATGGACAGAATGCAGAACAATGTCGTACCTTCACCCCAGTACAGAGATCTGGGCCTAAATCCATCGTTTTTTTGCTCATGGATGGATTAAACCCAGATCAGTTGACTGGGGGTGAGTGTTTGATTTGCTCAAACGCTCCGTTCATCATCCCCTTTGGTATCGCTTTGTTCGCCCTAAGTTGGCAGGGTATGCCCAGACGTGGGTCCCTTGCTCACTTTGCCACTGGATTCAAGCTAGCCTGGCTGATGACGGCTGAATAGCCAGAAACCGCTCCCAGGATGCTTGTTTCCGGTCCAGGGAAGACATGGCTTGGCAGTTCGGGCTGGACTGTTCCCATGAGGCACAGAGTCAGACTGATTTGCATATGGCCATGTCTGAACTGGGGTGGTGGAGTGAGCTAAAGAATGGTGATGGATTAAACCCAGATCAGTTGACTGGGGGTGAGTGTTTGATTTGCTCAAACGCTCCGTTCATCATCCCCTTTGGTACAGTTGATGGACAGAATGCAGAACAATGTCATACATTCACCCCAGTACAGAGATCTGGGCCTAAATCCATCGTTTTTTGCTCACCATGCCATTCCAGTTTGAACCCAGCCATATGCAAATCAGTCTTGACCCTGTGCCTCATGGGAACAGTCCAGCCCGAACTGCCAAGCCAGGTCCTCCCTGGACTGGAAACATGCATCCTAGGACCGGTTTCGGGGTTTCACCCCTCTTCAGCCAGGATAGCTTGATTCCAGTGGCATGGAGAGCACGGGACCCACGTCTGGGCATACCCGTCCCACTCAGGGTGAAAAATGCAAAAACAACAGTTGATGGACAGTGTGAGAAGTTGGCCTGGCATATGCTGTCCACTAATTATATTGGGCACCTTGCACCAGTCCAAACAACCCCTTATTGGAGATAGGTTAAAGACAACCTTATTGAAAGCTATCCTAGTGGTAGCTATGGAGAGCAGCCTTCAGGCTAAGTCTTGAAGGAATGTAAAGCAGCTTGTTTTACCAGTCTATAATCTCTTGAGTGATCAAATGAAAGAGCACCACACCAGGTATATATTCAAAATATATGTATTTATTGCTAAACACACCCCTCTAGTCTCTTTATGAGGCTAGAGTTCGAAATACACAAGTTATAAGTTATTTAAACACAGTAATAGCACAAATACACGTTTGGGCCCTAGGGGCGTACCAAACCATATACCAATAAAGTGGTATAAGAACCACGACTGAACTAGACACTAGGCCTAGAGCCTCTAGAAGTGCTTGGACCACAAGGAACCACCCAAGGTAGTGACACAGGGGACCCACGGGGACGCGTGCAGTGTAAATACACAAACGCGATACGCCATTAACTTCTATGGAGAAAGTCGCGATCAGGAAATTAAAGAAAAGGGACACTTAAAGGAGGACTTGGAGCAAACCCTTTGAGAACTAGGTCGTTCTAGAGTCTCTACCCACGGGAGCACCGGAGTACTCGTGTTACCTCACCCAGGGAAGCCGGTGCATAGGTGCCTTTCGGAGTCGGGTTTCGTCGTCGATTTGAATGGCGATCTGCTGCAAAGTGCTGCTGGCGACCAAGTGGAAAGTGTCCGGGTGGATCCAAGAGTGGATCGGAGATCTGAAGAACCTGAAAGCAGAGGGGACAGAGTCTGGGTCACTAGCCAGTGACCAGGAAGGCGATGGACAGATGCCCACCGATGTCGCTTGCTTCAAGTGCGTTGACGGTCATCTTGACTCTTCAGCCACGAGGTCCAGGAGGCGTTGTCGGCGACCAGGAGCAGGATTCGGGCTGGTACACGATGTCTGTCGAGTGCTGAGGTGTCGGCGACCGGATTGGACCCAACAAGCTTTGGCAACGGCAAGTCTCGGTGAAGATGAAGATCGTCGATGGTGCAGACCAGCAAGGTCTGAGGAACTCACCCAGCGAGGATAAGTGAGGGCAGGCCTGGAGCAACCAGGGTGCCCAAGAAGAAAAGGATTGGCCTTCGTGAAGGGCTACTAGCCAACGGGCTAGCGACCGCGAAGGAGCCTCAAGATGTCGCACGTGGATCTGGCTCACAGGACACTCGTGGAGTGGAGGCCAGTGATCTTTGGTGCAGTTGGTGCTGGAGGCTAGGGCTACTCGGAGCCCAAAGCATGACTTCGTGGAAGACCCAGAAGAGGATGCACTTGCAAATGTGCTTGGTGTCCAGGGGTAACGGTCTCACGTTACCCACGATAGCTACGGGCCTGAGCTTTGCTGGGGACTCAGGGTAGCCTCGGGGAAGTCTGAGAATCTACCTCTGGTGATGCGAAGACTTTGGCGTCCGACAGGAGCTTCAGAAATGCAGACCGGACAGATGCGTCTTTGGTGCCTGCCAAGCAGGGGAGTCACTCCTTGACCCCAAGGGAGATTCTTCTGTCCTCTAGTCTTGAGTAGAGCGTCGAAGGTCCAGGATTCTGTTTCAGAGTTTCGTCCAGGGATAATCTAAAGTCCTAAGGACTGGGTTCCTATACTTATACCAAGTTTAGGGGTTGGACTACTCTGTGGCCCCACCTATGGGTGGGTCAGGGCAGAGGGGTGGCTACACCCTTTCCCTTTGTCCAGTTCGCGCCAAAGCAGGGGCTGCAAGCCCCTGATCCGGTTTGAACTGGGGTATGCCTAGGGACACCAAATGTGCCCCCAGTGCAGGACTTCAAAGCACCCGAAGTGCTCCCGCCCAGCCCCAATACACATTATCCTGTCTGGGGAGGTGGTCACACCTCCCTGGGACAGGAAACCTATTGTCCAGGCCTCCCCTGCCGGAGCTTCGTCCAGCAGCAGGAGGCCAGACTCGTGTCTGTGGCAGCAGCATCCATTTTGTGATGCCAGGGCTTTAGAAAGAAGTTACCGGGCTAGCCAGAGTTAACATGTCTTTCCCTCTAGAAGGGTGGAATGCTACCCCGCCACCAGAATTGGCAGGGGGTAGTATTCCAAGATGTTTGACACCAAACACGACATGTTTAGGTGCAGCCATTCCAAAGTTAGCATTTAACGCGAGGTTATAATGCGCTTAAGAGTATATGGTCAGGCTGCACTACAAACAGCATCAGAGAAGGGTCTCCGAACGCTGCAGAGGGGCCCTGCTCATGCAGGGGCACCTTCTCACATAGGAACCACGCACTCTGCCTTCAGGATTGATAAGGCCTGCCTTAGGAGTGACTTATAGGTTTATATGTGTGTATGTATTTAGTGATATAGGTAACCTATATCATAGTAAGAGGTGCATGCACCACCTTACCCAGGCTGCAGTAGCAGACCTGTGGTGTCAGTTTGGATGGCCTTCCAGGGGTGGCATAATACATGCTGCAGCCCCTGGTAGGCCTCTGAGGTACCTATGCCCTTGGTACATAGTATACCATATACTAGGGACTTATAAGGGCACTCCAGATTCCAATCAGTGATGTGCCTAAGGCACATGGAAACCATTTTAGAGAGGAAGCAGCTAGGCTGGGGTTCTGATTAGCAGGGCCCCAGCCAGACTAATGTCGAAAAAAAGGTGAAGCATCAGCAAAAAGTGGGGGTACCCATGTGAAGCAGATCCTACTCTCCTACAGACAGAATGCAGAACAATGTCATACATTCACCCCAGTACAGAGATCTGGGCCTAAATCCATCATTTTTTTGCTCACCATGCCATTCCAGTTTGAACCCAGCCATATGCAAATCAATCTTGACCCTGTGCCTCATGGGAACAGTCCAGCCCGAACTGCCAAACCAGGTCCTCCCTGGACTGGAAACATGCATCCTAGGACCGGTTTCGGGGATTCACCCCTCTTCAGCCAGGATAGCTTGATTCCAGTGGCATGGAGAGCACGGGACCCACGTCTGGGCATACCCGTCCCACTCAGGGTGAAAAATGCCCTTTTTCTTCCCCAAGAAGAGCGCGTGGGCTCGGCAGCGCTGAGCGGCAGTCTTTGTTTCTAGATGGAATCTCCAGCGTAGGGATTCCCCCATCCTGCCTTTAGCGGGAGCCCACCCGCGTTTCTGCCAATTATTTTACTTTTAGGCGAGCTGGTGCCCACCCCGCTCTCCTGTTATTTGAAATAGCGGGTGCCCACCCCACTTTATGGTGCCTTTAGAGCAGGTGCCCACCCCGCTTTATCTTTGAAATTACGAGGGAGCCTACCCCTCATTGCCGCAAAGGAAACTGCCGGGCCGCGGCTGAGCGCGACCCGGAAGACAGGCACCATTGCCTGGTTGTGGGCGGGGCTTGGTGAGCACGATCCGGAAGTGACCAGGGCTCCCGTGAGCTGTGGGATCCCCCATGTTGCTAAAGTCCGGTGGGAGCCCACCCCGCCTTCATGGATGCCGCGAAGAGAAGCGGCCTGAGCAGGCAGCGCCTGTACAATATCCCCTACGGGGCTCCCGAGTGGAAGAGGGAGCCCCACGTGCCGCAACTGGGTGGCCAGATGCACGGTGGGGCTCTCATAAGCGGAGAGAGCCCCGCGTCATCCTAGCTGTGCTGAGGGAGCAGCAGTTGTCCGCCTGTGAAGCAGAAGAGCAGAGTGCCGGTGTCCCTGTGCACTGCCGAGACCGGAGGAGCCCGATCCCAGCCCCGGTGAGTGGGGCCAAGGCCGTCCTCTTTTTCTTTGTTGTTGGTGCCTGTTCTAGGCACAGTGCCCAGGCCTATTTCCTGAGCGGACCCGCCGTGGCGGGCCGCTCCAACGAGGGGGAAATATTATTAAAGTTGTAGGCCCCGAGGGCCCTCAGTGAGGGGGCGCATTTCGAGGCACATTGTCGGTGCCTGAGTGGTCCCGCCAGAGAGCGGGCCACTCCAACGTGGGGGCATGTTTGTTTTCAGAGGGGCCCGTGTTTCCCTTTGTGTGGCGATATTCCGCACAGCTGCCCGAGAGTGAGCGGGCAGCTGCAACATGGGCATGATGGTGTAGAGAGCCCCAGAGCCGGGCCTCTTTCATGGTTCACAGTTGCCCCGCTTGACAGTGGGCAACTGCAACGTGTTGGGCATATCTGTTCAAAGGGCACAGTGAGTGCCAGTGCCACATTTTTGATTCACAGCTGCGCATCACTTAGTGCCAGCTGCAACGTTTAGGCACAGTTCTTTGGGGGCAGTTTTAAAGAGAGAGATAGGAGTGAGATGCATTCCTACGCCCCAGCGCAATGGCGCGCTTTCTGTTCTGCTGCCTAGGCAGCAGCCCTGACATTCTGGACACAGGGCATTTGAGCCCCTTGGAGATGGCCAGTTGGCCAGTGGGACTGTGAGGTCAATAGGGCGCCAGGCCCTAATGTGATTAGTGCCTCTACTATGGTTTTTACTGTGAGGTTATGTGCTAATGTGGTATTGTGGTGCTAGGAAATGTGATTCCTGTATTATGATTTACGCACCCTGATTTATACCTCTAAATGTGGTTTTATGATTATGAGGTTGTGCCTACTGTGGTTAGATTTGAGATATTCCCTACTGTGTTTTATGCCCCTAATGTGAGTGATACTTAGGAGGTTAGGGTCTAAGATGTTAGACTGATGAGGTTGGCGTACAATAGATTTGGCGCCTATGTGATACTGTGCATAATGTGGTTTATGTTACAGGCTGATGCTGAGTACAGTGGTTACCAGTGATTACTGGTTGTATGTTTATGATGTGTGCTACATTTATTATAAGTGCTACAGTTACTAAGTTCACTTTGTGCTGGTTCTGACAGTGGTCCAGTTGGCCCTGTCAGGTGTAAATAATCCCTTGTAAATATGACCCTGTGCCAGGTGGCACGATGTATATTATGTGAGTACTATTCTAATGTGTTTTATGATAATACAAAGGCTATTTTTGATATAACCTTGTGTGGAGTTCTTTTTGTAGTGTGCCTGGTATGTTGTTGCTGTGTGCGTGCGCAAACGCTTTACACATTGCCTCCGGGATAAGCCTGACTGCTCGTGCCAAGCTACCAAGGGGGTGAGCAGGGGTTATCTTTGGCGTGTAACTCCCTCGCCCTGACTAGAGTGGTGGTCTCTGCCTGGCCTTGGCGCAAGCCTTAGCCAACCAGAGATCCCATTTCTAAAATTGGTTGTCAGCAGTGGGGATAGGACTTGCGTTTGCGCAGTACCACAGCGACAACTGGTTGCACTACAAGCTCTGCATTTTAGATAGTCACATGGAAAGGGATTATTGTGTCTGAGTTTGTTTTAAGAGTCATTTCTTTGAAATGTGTTTTATTGCACTATGAGTTGGGGGTCCTGCCAAGGACAGAAACCAGAGAATCTGGAGGAGTGACTGCCCTTGTGCAGACTGCTATCTTGGGTTGGCCTAAAGCTGAAGGAGGGACTGCCCTTGGACCATGCTGCTGGTTCTTGGGTTGGCCTGATGCTGAAGGAGTGACTGCCCCTGTGCTGTCTGCTAATTGGCATGGAGTAACTAGCTCGGGAGGGTAGATTATCCCCTAAGTGCAGTGTGAGTTTTCTGGAATCCCCAGTAAGGGTGGGATCCAGTGGTGGCAGCAATATGAAGTCCAGTGCAGGAAGTCCCATTCCCAGTTCCCAGAGTATGGTACCTGGTTCCCAGTAAGAGGGGGATAGGTTGAGATTCAGGGGCAGTAAGATTCTCACCAGTCTGGGGGGGGGCGTATGTGGATGAGTGGTGTGTTGCACTGGACGATTGGGTGTGAGTTCTCTGAAATAAGGAGCTTGCATGGGGGAGTGACCCTAGAGGAATGGTGCAGGTGTCTCCCAACCCGCGTGGCGGAGATGGTTCAGAGGAACCCAACTAGGTACCGTTATAGTGAGGAGGTTGCAAGGCCTCACATCATGTCCTGCGAGGAAGGTGTGAGACTGGGCCGTATTCCGAGCCTCAACCTCAGTCTCCAGTACTGGATGGTTCATAGAGGGAACACCAGGAAAGGAACCTAGTCTGTCCTGTTGGACTGTTGTGTATGGGGTCCTCCCCATGTTAGAGGATCTGAAGAGGCATTGGGGAGTGATTCCAACAAGAGTGGCTCGGGTATCTTCCGGTCCTGTGTGGTGGAAGAGGTTCAGTGTAGCCCAGCTAGGTCCCAGTGTAGTGGGAGGGGTGTAGGGGCTCACGTCCTGTCTCAGAGGAGAAGGAGTGAGTGTGGGCTGTGTCCCAAGGTGCCCGAAACCCAGTCCCAGGGCCTGGATGGTTTCTTCAGGGAACACCAGGTCGGGGGCCTAGGCTGTACTTGTAGGCCATTTGAGGAGGATCTCCCAGTGTCTAGAGGACGTGGAGTGTCTGTAACCAGAGCTCCAGCAATCCTGGTGTCTGGCAGTACCGCTCCTGTTGGGAGGGTGCAGAAGTCCAGAGTGAGGGGTGAGAGGGGGAAAGAGTCCCCAGTGGAAGAACCAGTGGGTCAGGGGCCAGCCAGAAGGGCTGAGTCGCCAATGATTGGCCATGGTGACGCCACTTCTGTCCTTGGAGATCTTCGCGCACTGTCAGATGGACAGGGGTCGTGAGATCTGCGCCAGGCAGACTGTCCCACGACACATTAGTTATGTGTCACCCTCGGGGGGGGCATGCGTGCTCCCCGTGAAGTCCTGGTTCGCCGGGCATCTGACCAAAGGGTACCGTCCCTGGGTTGGGGAGCCAGGAGCAGGTGTTTCCTGACCTGGACGGCAGGGCGACTGTAATCAGTGTCCTAGCCGGTTTGCCTTCTAGGGGTACCCCTGTGAACACAGGTGGGGCCCATCTTAAAGGAAAGGGACCCTGTGTTTCCCAGAAGGGGTGGTGCAGGCCTAGCCGGGATCTTTAGGGTCCCTGGCTGAATGTGGTAGTACTACCCTGAGAGCAGGTGGGGCCCATCTTAAGTGAAGGGACCCTGCTCTACAGTGGGAGGGTGCAGAACTCTGGAAGGGGGTGCAGAGGGAGGGAGTCCTCGCCTCTGACCCCGGTGCAGTCGGTGAATTTGGATCCCAGGTGGTAGACCAGTTGATGGAGAGAGGTCCTGAACTGGTGGGAGAGTTGTGTTCTGGAGGGTGCTTCTCCTGGGAGAGTGCGCAACCCCAGAAGTAGAGGTAGGGTGAGGAGACACTTTGCCCGTGACCTCTGGTCAGCCTGAGGGTGCGGACCCTAGGTTGGAGGATCAGTGGTAGTTTGGAACTACACTGAGAGGGAGAGTGGAGAATGGCTATTGGATGCCAGGGGTTACTGCCCCCCACTCTGTGGATTGGCAAGGACCAGTGATGTCTGGGTGGCCTAGGGCCTGGTCCTGGCCGTGGACAACTAAGGAGTACCAGTGGGGTAGCCTAGTTGGTCCTGAGAGTTTTTTTTCAGACGGAACCACATGGGTTCAGAGTGGCGTAGAACCGGAGGGTGTCCCTGCAGTGAGGGCCCGCATCCGTGTTCTATCGCCCGAAGCAGGGAAGCCCATCAAGGTAGTGATTGGTCTGCCCTGCGTTTTGGCTGGAAGGGGGTTGTGTTGGACTTGGCCCTTTTTGGCAGGTTCACCCCTGAACTTTTTGCCTTTTCTGTAACCTGGTGTTGGTGATTTTAGGCCTCTGGGCAATTTCGCACTGTGGTCCAGTGGAAAGTGCGTGCGCTCTCTGTGTACTTGTGGTGAGATTGGCCTGCCCTCCCATAGGAATGCATGGGGGATAAGTGTGCCCATGGTAATTCCTGGTATGAGAGGAGCAGTGTGGTCAAGTCTAGTATGTATGAATTTGTGTGAATAAATGCTGCGCAATGGTGTGCGCAGATTTATTATGACTGGTGGAGAAATGCCACTTCTAGAAGTTGGCATTTCTGTGTGCTATGTGTCTGCCTGCCTGATGTGAATTGCATGTCTGGCTTTGTGAGTGACAGGGGCTGGGAGGTGTGTGTGGCTCCAGGAGGGGCAGGGTGAGTCAGCGCTAGGCTGAATGGGACACCTGGGCTAAGGGTAGTGGGAGGAGTAATCCCCTGACTCTGAATAGGACTGTGCCCAGGCTGTACAATGCTGGCTCTGCCCCCTGTGGTGTGTCTGATCACTGTGCCCCCACCTGACAAAGGGAAGAGGAGCTTGGCAAAACAAAGTGCTCCAAATCCCCCCTAAACCAGTTCTTACTGGTATCCCCAAGCCCTGTGCTGTTACACAAAGGAAAAGGGTGTATAAAAGAAGGGGCTGTGACCCCATGTTGGTTGTTCACTTCTTGTTCCTGTACTCGTGGGGGCTTGCTGCTGCTGGGGCCCAGGAGGAACCGCCATGGGGGCTTGCCTCCCTGCTGGAGGGCCCTGTGTGCTGGCCTCCCTGGGCCCCGCCATGCCCCTGACACCTTAAGGACCTAGAAGACCTTTTTCTTCCCCAAGAAGAGCGCGTGGGCTCGGCAGCGCTGAGCGGCAGTATTTGTTTCTAGAGGGAATCCCCAGCGTAGGGATTCCCCCGTCCTGCCTTTAGCGGGAGCCCACCCCGTGTTTCTGCCGATAATTTTACTTTTAGGCGAGCAGGTGTCCACCCCGCTCTCCTGTTATTTGAAATAGCGGGTGCCCACCCTGCTTTATGGTGCCTTTAGAGCGGGTGCCCACCCCACTTTATCTTTGAAATTACGAGGGAGCCTACCCCTCATTGCCGCAAAGGAAACTGCCGGGCCGCGGCTGAGCGCGACCCGGAAGACAGGCACCGTTGCCTGGTTGTGGGCAGGGCTTGGTGAGCACGATCCGGAAGTGACCGGGGCTCCCGTGAGCTGTGGGAGCCCCCCGTGTTGCTAAAGTCCGGCGGGAGCCCACCCCGCCTTCATGGATGCCGCGAAGAGAAGCGGCCGGAGCAGGCAGCGTCTGTACAATATCCCCTACGGGGCTCCCGAGTGGAAGAGGGAGCCCCACGTGCCGCAACTGGGTGGCCAGATGCACGGTGGGGCTCTCATAAGCGGAGAGAGCCCCGCGTCATCCTAGCCGTGCCGAGGGAGCAGCAGTTGTCCGCCTGTGAAGCAGAAGAGCAGAGTGCCGGTGTCCCTGTGCACTGCCGAGACCGGAGGAGCCCGATCCCAGCCCCGGTGAGTGGGGCCAAGGCCGTCCTCTTTTTCTTTGTTGTTGGTGCCTGTTCTAGGCACAGTGCCCAGACCTATTTCCTGAGCGGACCCGCCATGGCGGGCCGCTCCAACGAGGGGGCAATATTATTAAAGTTGTAGGCCCGAGGCCCTCGGTGAGGGCGCATTTCGAGGCACATTGTCGGTGCCTGAGTGGTCCCGCCAGAGAGCGGGCCACTCCAACGTGGGGGCATGTTTGTTTTCAGAGGGGCCCGTGTTTCCCTTTGTGTGGCGATATTCCGCACAGCTGCCCCGAGAGTGAGCGGGCAGCTGCAACATGGGCATGATGGTGTAGAGAGCCCCAGAGCCGGGCCTCTTTCATGGTTCACAGTTGCCCCGCTTGACAGTGGGCAACTGCAACGTGTTGGGCATATCTGTTCAAAGGGCACAGTGAGTGCCAGTGCCACATTTTTGATTCACAGCTGCGCATCACTTAGTTCCAGCTGCAACGTTTACGCACAGTTCTTTGGGGGCAGTTTTAAAGAGAGAGATAGGAGTGAGATGCATTCCTACGCCCCAGCGCAATGGCGCGCTTTCTGTTCTGCTGCCTAGGCAGCAGCCCTGACATTCTGGACACAGGGCATTTGAGCCCCTTGGAGATGGCCAGTTGGCCAGTGGGACTGTGAGGTCAATAGGGCGCCAGGCCCTAATGTGATTAGTGCCTCTACTATGGTTTTTACTGTGAGGTTATGTGCTAATGTGATATTGTGGTGCTAGGAAATGTGATTCCTGTATTATGATTTACGCACCCTGATTTATACCTCTAAATGTGGTTTTATGATTATGAGGTTGTGCCTACTGTGGTTAGGTTTGAGATATTCCCTACTGTGTTTTATGCCCCTAATGTGAGTGATACTTAGGAGGTTAGGGTCTAAGATGTTAGACTGATGAGGTTGGCGTACAATAGATTTGGCGCCTATGTGATACTGTGCATAATGTGGTTTATGTTACAGGCTGATGCTGAGTACAGTGGTTACCAGTGATTACTGGTTGTACATTTATGATGTGTGCTACATTTATTATAAGTGCTACAGTTACTAAGTTCGCTTTGTGCTGGTTCTGACAGTGGTCCAGTTGGCCCTGTCAGGTGTAAATAATCCCTTGTAAATATGACCCCATGCCAGGTGGCACGATGTATATTATGTGAGTACTATTCTAATGTGTTTTATGATAATACAAAGGCTATTTTTGATATAACCTTGTGTGGAGTTCTTTTTGTAGTGTGCCTGGTATGTTGTTGCTGTGTGCGTGCGCAAACGCTTTACACATAGCCTCCGGGATAAGCCTGACTGCTCGTGCCAAGCTACCAAGGGGGTGAGCAGGGGTTATCTTTGGCGTGTAACTCCCTCGCCCTGACTAGAGTGGTGGTCTCTGCCTGGCTTTGGCGCAAGCCTTAGCCAACCAGAGATCCCATTTCTAACATTCATCCAATCAGCGATTGCCAACATGTCATCCTTAAATTTAACGAGATTTGATTCATGGTTCTTAGAGAAGACGATGACTAATTGGGTGTCATCGGTGTAAGACACCAATGACAGCCCTCTGCTCCTGGCTACCACTGCCAACGGTTGTACATAGATATTATAGAGCAAAGGGCTCAGGATCGAGCCCTGAGGCACCCCATATTTGATAGCATACTCCTGAGAGTGGAAAGGTGGCATAGTGACCTGGAAGGTTCTGCCCTCCAGAAAGGATCAAAACCATGTTAAGGCCGGGCCCCCAATCTCCTGTAGCCTGCGCAATAATATCTCATGTGATACCGTATCGAACGCGGCACTTAAATCAAGAAGAATCAGGGCCGCCGAATTTCCCTCATCAAGACTGCCACAGATTTCTTCGGTCACCGCCATTAAAGCGGATTCAGTGCTGTGGCGGGACCTGAAACCGTTTTGTGAGGCATCCAGTATATCATTTTGTTCTACAAACTCTGTAAGAATGGTATTTACATGAGATTCCGTGGCTTTAGCTAGAAAAGGGAGCTGAGAGATGGGGCGATAGTTACCCGGTTCAGATGGATCTAGAGATGGTTTCTTTAACAGAGGGGTTACTTTAGCATGTTTCCAGGCTGAATGTAAAGACGCTGAGGACAGAGATAGATTAATCAATTCCCGAGCTACTGGTAAGATGACATTATGAAATTGGCGGAACTGAGCTGGTCTCAGAGGGTCAACTGAGGAGCCGGATTTGATCTTCCAACATAAAGATTCAGTCTCAGTGAGGGATAATGGAGGAAAGGAACACAGTGTATTATTTTCCTTGTTAGGTCCTTTGTCTTCATAACAATCCCCCTTTCACGATTGACAGTAGGGGCAAAGCTTTTATACATTTTTTCCACCTTATGCACAAAAAACCCGGCCAATTCATCGCATTGAGTATTAGAGGTGATAGGGGATTCGGCTTTCAGGTTGGAGCCTTTCATGACCTTAAGAAGAGAGAAGATCGTTTTTGGGGGGTTATTGCTCTCCAGGATTTTATTGGCAATATACTTTGCTCTGGCTCTCCGGACTAATTTATGATAAGTCTTAATTGACTTACGATAGTTATTTTTAGCTTCAGTGTCGTAAGCGCGTCTTCAAACCCGCTCTGTGTACAATTTGTTTTTGCCTTACTTAGAGATTCATTAAACCATGGATTGGATTGCTCTCTTTTTTTAATCGGGCTGAGTTTAGCAGGAATACAGCTGTCCAGAGTATGAGACAGCCAATCTTGGAAAAGCGTAGTAGCGGATTCTATATTAGATGGAATCTGGAGTTTATGCCTTAATAATAAATCCGTAAATTTATTAATGTCTAACTTATGCCAAGGTCATTTTAATATTGGCATAGAACCCTTCTGGGCCGGTTTACCTTGCCAGCGAATTGAAAAAGGGACAAGAAAATGATCTGTCCATGCCGTAGGGATCGGGGCCGCAGCTGTCAGGGAGCTTAAGTTAGAAAATATAGGGTCTAGCAAATGGCCAGCAACATGAGTACTGTTCGAGACCCACTAGGTCAGCTGACAAGCCTCCAGATCAGCCAGAAAATTGGCAATGTCTGTCTTACAGTAATCATCTAAATGTAGATGAAGGTCTCCTAAGATAGTAAAATTAGCAGCCTTACTGGCCAGTAATGTAATTTTGTTTACTAATTCCTCTCTGAAGACTTTAGAAGGTCCAGGTGGCCGATAGATAAGCAAGCCGGAGACCGTAAAATTATGATTTAACGTGATTTGAAAGTAAGCGCTTTCGCATTCAGGAATATCCTCCTTCTTCAGACTACACAAGTATCGCTCCTTATGGATCAATGCAATCCCCCCACCTCTTACCAGTTCTGTTGAGCTGGTTCATAGTATAACCTTGGGGGAGTGCCAACCATGATTCAGCAACTGAGTCCTGCGTCAACCAGGTCTCAGTCAGAAATAATACATCAGGTGACTCTTCAGTTAATAGATCTAGAATCTCGGCATGATGTTTGACTAGAAACCTGCAATTCAAGCTACAAAACCTGAAATCAGTGAAGTCAGAGGAGGAGGTGCCTCTCTCATCTGACTTACTTTGGAAAGAGCAATGTTGACACTGAAAGGGACCGGCCGAAGGGGACCAGGAATGATTGCTACAGGTCAGGCCATTGATGTTCAGTGACAGAAGCTCTGAGCGCGAGTAATAAATTGTGTGTTTTAAGGAAAGGGCAGAATGGCCGGCCGCCGGCAGCGTCCAGGCGCGATCGGGCGCAGATGGGCTTTCCTTAGGTGCGCCTTCGGCGCGCCAGCGGCGCACCCGCTGCGCGTCCGCATCCGGTGTGCTTAAAGTAGACAGTGGGCAACAACAGGCTCCTCCCGTCTAGCGTCTGATTGGCCAATGGTCAGCCAATCAGTGCTCAGCACCCTCCGTAATGCGGAAGTCGACCAAACCAAAAGTGCAATGTGCCAAATTCAAAAATTGCTGGATACGAAGTTTAAAAACACTTCACAAAGTTAAAACAGAACGAGCAGTAGCCCCGTAACACAATTTCCTCCCGCCTCTCACACGGGTGCCTATGGAATGCGCGTCCGCATCCGGTGTGCTTAAAGTAGACGGTGGGCAACAACAGGCTCCTCCCGTCTAGCGTCTGATTGGCCAATGGTCAGCCAATCAGCGCTCAGCACCCTCCGTAATGCGGAAGTCGACCAAACCAAAAGTGCAATGTGCCAAATTCAAAAATTGCTGGATACGAAGTTTAAAAACACATCACAAAGTTAAAACAGAACGAGCAGTAGCCCCGTAACACAATTTCCTCCCGCCTCTCACACGGGTGCCTAGTCAATAAAAAGAAATTGTGTGAGTTAAAGAGTTTTATTATCAATCCAATAAGACTTGATTGTTTCATTCAGTAAATATTAATCTTTTAGTCACTATTATTACAAATTCAAATAATCCATGAGTCGGTATTTCAAAGCAAGGAAAATACCAAATTAGTGAATGTTGCAAATAGAATAGAGATAATACAAAAAGCATGTTCCATAAAGGAACACTCCCCTAACACTCCCCTACTTCAGCAGATGGGACAGAGGACGCGCAGACCCCCTGACTCTAAACCTCCTGAGATATGGGAACTTTGCGATGCTTTCGCAGATCTCTCATTGAAATATGCTAATTTTATAGTTTTGTGCGACTTTAATGTCCATATGGACAGCGAACAGTGTACTTTAGCCTCTCAATTAGCTGATATTCTTAAAGGACAAAATCTCATTCAAAAGGTCTCCATGCCTACACACGTAGCAGGCCATATGTTAGATCTTATTTTTACTAACATCCCTACCCTTACCACCAAGGACCCTATTCCTCTCACATGGTCAGACCATAGTATGATACCATTCAACTTGTCCGTGACTAAGTGTAAGAACCTGGTGAAACCCGTCTATGAAAACAGAAGGAACTGGAGGATAGTTACACCTGATACCTTAGGTCTGGTTCTACATAATACTTCTATTGAACTGACCGGTGAACCCAACCGGGATGCTATCATATTCAATCACTGGGTCACATCCTCCTTAGACACTATAGCCCCTTTAAAATCTATGAAACAGACTAGAAACAAACCTACGGCCTCTTGGTTTTACGCCAGAACTCCGTATTGAAAAGAGTCTCTGTAAGAAGCTCGAGAGGATCTGGCGGAAAACCTTAATACTGATTCTAAAAATGCTTACAGAATAGCATTAAAACATTTTCATAGATCAAAGCGCAAGTCCATTAGGGACTACTTCGCAGCTCAAATTAAATCTGCCAATAACTCCGCAAAATAAATTTTTAAGATTGTCCAAGATTTTACTAAACCTGATTCAACGCATAGCAATATAGTCCCCTCTGCCACCCTCTGCGAAGATCTCTCAGTCTTCTTTCAAGACAAAATACAAGCCATCTACTCTTCATTTCCCACAAGGGAGCTAACTACCTCACCTCCTTTCTCCTCTCCCCTTCCGTATACCTGGTCCGAATTTAGTCCTTTTAGCCTGGAGGCTTCTCTTAGTCAGCTGGAAAAAACGAAATCTGGATCTCCACTTCACCCCTGTCCAGCCAGGCTTTTTAAACTTCTGGCCCCTCTATTAAACCCTCACCTTAATCTTCTTTGGAATTCTTCTTTGAATACTGGTATCTACCCTTCAGTTTGGAAAACTGCACTTGTTCAACCTATTCTCAAGAAAGTAGATGCAGACCCGGCTGAATTGAAAAACTATAGGCCCATCTCTCTCTTGCCAGCACCGGCCAAAATTCTGGAACAGGAAGTACAAAAACAGCTTTCTGAATACCTAGAATCTAACAAACTTCTCCATGACTCCCAGTCTGGCTTCAGGTCAGGACACAGCACTGAGACAGCGTTGTTGGAAATAACTGAGAATGTCCGGGAGACCTTGGATAATGGCCATTGTGCTATGCTCGTGCTGCTCGATCTGTCGGCAGCGTTCGATACGGTGTCCCACATGATCCTGCTTGACAGACTAAGACAACTGGGAGTGACGGGGACCACTATATCATGGTTTGGTTCCTTTCTGGAAGACCGGTCCCAGAAAATACTGCTGCATCCTCACATCTCATCAAAACGCCCTACAGTCTGTGGAGTCCCTCAGGGCTCGGCCTTGAGTCCGACTCTTTTTAATGTTTACCTCTCCCCGTTAGCCCCGCTTATTGAACAACATGGGGTAAGTGTCATCTCGTATGCTGATGATACTCAGCTAGTGTTTTCCTTCAGGGATATATCCGAGGCTGCATTCTCTAACTTTAGACATTGCTTAGTCGACATTTCAGTATGGATGACTGAGAACTGTCTGAGATTGAATACCGACAAAACGGAGGTTCTATTTTTCAATCAGCCTTCTCCGCCCCATTCGGACTTATGGTGGCCACCCGAGCTCAATCCCCCACCTCATCCTGTGCCCTCGGCCAGGAACTTGGGATTCAAGTTTGACTCCGCCCTTTCTTGCAAGACTCAGATTAGTCATGTATCCTCTCTATGCTTTTGGAAGATGAAGTCCCTACGGAGATTTCTCCATTTATTACCCATGGACTGCAGAAAGACTGTAGTTCATGCACTCATTACGTCTCAGTTAGATTATGCCAACAGTCTGTACCTGGGTCTGCCTGACTACCTGATTAGAAAGTTACAGACTATACAAAATGCGGCCGCTAGGCTCATTAGGAATATCCCAACACGACACCACATCTCCCCCATCTACGGAGCCTACATTGGCTGCCAGTAAAAGGAGGGTAGAATTCAAGGCGTTAACCCTCGCCTACAGGGTAATTAAAGAAACTGGCCCCCACTACCTGAGAAAAAGACTCCGCAAATATCATCAGACGAGGATTCTGAGATCTAATCACCAAGTACTTCTTGCCACTCCCCATTTTAAAAAAGCCAGATTAGGTGGCCGGTCTTTTACGGTAAGAACTGCCCATCTCTGGAACTCCTTACCCGAGTTCATAAGGAAGGCCAACTCAGAATCTGTCTTCCGCAAACTCCTAAAAACCTGGTTTTCCAGCCTTCCCTAGCACCTGGAACTCTTGGCAGTTTGCTTCCGCCTGCTGCTCTGCGCAAATAGCGCCGGGACACCTCCGTTGGAGGTAGCTGTGCGCTCTACAAAACTTCAAATAAATACATTTCCCTAATCTAAATTAAGCATAAGAATGGTCATTTCTTAATTAAGCCAAGGAAAAAAGGTGTCCGTTCAGAAACCCAATAAAGAGTTCTGATGAGAGAATAAAATACATAAGCATTAAGCCTCTGCATTTAAGCACTAAAGAAATTTTCAAGCAGGAAAGTATTCTCGGATATAAATCAGCATACATCTTCTGAAAAGAAAAGGGCTCAAATGGGGATCTCTCCTGGAGAGCGGTAACCCTACGAATCTCAAAATGAGAGTCCCCTGAAGAGAGTGAGAGAGAGCGCGAGCAAGCAATACCTAACGGTAGGAACACACACTACTATAAATCTGCGAAAGCACAAGTTGAAACAATCGATGCATTCCCCCTACTCAGCATCCAAATTGGATTTCATTGCTACCCTGGGAGCAGGTAAACTCCCTAGCTTCTCTCTTCTTTACAATAGAACACAGAATCAATATCTTGAAAAGATACTTTGTGCACGATTTGTGGCTCAGACAGTTCTTCCCACAATTCATGCTTCCTCTCCTCCTGGTGTAAACCTCCCTATCAAATGTCTAATACATAACAAATGCCTTTTCACTAACTAACAAAGGGGCATATCTACAAGGGCTGGCGATAATTATCGCTCAGCGCTCTTAGCGTGAGGATAATTATCGCCGGCCATCTCTGAATTTTATCGCGGAGATAGCGTGCTATCAGCAACGCTTATCTCCAAAGCGATAAAATTCAGAGCGCAAACTGCCAACTGTGCGATTATCGCTGGAAATCCAGCGATGATCGCACAACTTATCACGATAGCTTGCTGATACGGCTACACATACTTAGCCATGATATCCACCTTCCATAGGATATCATGGCTAAGTCGGTTTCAAAGCAGGCGTAAGGAAAGTAGCGATAACAGAGGTTATCGCTACTTTTCTTGTCGCTATGCTTCTTAGCGTGAGGCTTGATAATAGGAGAAATGTCGCTTAGCGACATTTCTCCCGTTATTCTGGGGAGGAACGCCCACTTTGCATCTCATTAGAGATGCAAAGCTGGGCGATAAGAGAAAGGGCGAAAAGCATGGATTCACGCGTTAGCGTGTCCTTGCTAATAGGGCGTTAAAATTATTGCCGCTTTTCGTCCGAAAACGGACGCTAAAGCGGCGATAATTTTATCGCCTGCCCTTGTAGATATGCCCCAAAAGGCTTCTGTAAAGTTACAGCATCTGCAGTGGAAGAGGAAAACACCTTGTGCAAAAAAAAGAGTTCAATGTGAAAAACAAGCCTTTCAACGCTAATGTATAAATTGATGTTTATATGGTATCAGTGTGCAAAAAGGCTGTATAGTTGTCTATAGAGGTACTTTCTTTGGATTCTGCTTGTGGATGTTGGGTGGCATCCCCCCTTTGTTTGCACCGCATTACTAACCAATATGTACTATATATGCGTAACATTCAAGTGAGCACTGGGGAACCCAATTCACCCCTTTTGAGTTAAATAGATAATAACATGCCTTACAATGAGTCATTTAAAAGAGCCATGATAGCTTCTTGGCAACAAGGAAAAATATCAGTGGCAAGTATCCCAAACATAGCTTGAGTTACCACTCAAATATAAGAAGTAACTAAAATAATGTCTTAGAATAGAATGTCCAGAATATGCCAATGAGAGACACAGTATGCCAGCTTAAAAATAAGGCTGGATCATTTTCACATCACCCATCAGCACAGGAAGTGACATTACTGAATTTCCCATCATCCGTCTGGACAGCAAGTGATATTACTGGTTTTCCTGCCATAACCGTCTTTAAAAGAAAAAGCCAAGCAAGAGGACTTCATTCCTCATCACCCATCAGCATAGGAAATGATATCACTGGTTCTCTCATCATCCACCTGCATAGGAAGTGACGTCACTGAATTTCCCATCATCCATCTGGACAGGAAGTGAGATTACTGGTTTTCCTGCCAAGACCATCTCTCAAAATTTGTGGAGGATAATGAGTTGCTGGACGAAGTCCAATTTGGATTTCGCCCCGCACATGGAACCGAGACTGCCTTGGTGGCAGTCTTGGATGACCTGCGAATGAGGGCCGACAGTGGTCAGACAGCCTTTTTAGTGCTGCTTGACATGTCGGCCGCATTCGATACGGTTAACCATCGAATCCTGATTAAGAGAGTAGTGGAGATGGGTGTTACGGGTAGGGCTCGGGACTGGCTGCATTCTTTTCTTTCTAATAGGCAGCAGGCAGTGACTTTGTCGTCATTTACCTCTCAGAATAGAGATGTTAAACATGGGGTCCCGCAGGGCTCGGCTATTAGCCCGATTCTGTTTAATCTCTATCTTCGACCACTTATTATTTTAATTAAATCATTTGGCATTGATGTCATAAACTATGCGGACGACACTCAGCTCGTCTTTTCTATTGAGGGCAACAAAGCAGTGCCCCTAGAAAAATTTCATAAATGTATGCATAGAACAGCGGAATGGTTGAAAGAGAACTCACTGCAATTTAATGGTGAAAAAACTGAAATCCTGTGGTGTACTGCAGGCAAAATTCAGCGACCATTCCCAGTAGATTTCTGGCCTGGTCCGGCCAACAACTCCGTATTGCCCGCTAGTTCAGTGCGCAATTTAGGAGTGATGCTGGATAGCAATTTACAACTAGATTCTCAGGTGAATAAAACGGTGAACACTTGTCTTTCTCTGCTCCGAGCTCTTCGGAAGATCCTCCCGTTTTTACCTACCCTTGCTAGACCTCAAGTGGTGCGGAGTATAGTTTTAAGCAGACTGGATTATTGTAATGCACTCCTTTTAGGTGCTCCAGCATCCCTGATAATAAAACTGCAAAGAGTCCAGATCATGGCGGCTAAGTTGGCATTAAATCGACCGCGTAGGGCCTCGGCCTCATTGGCGTTAAAGGACCTACATTGGTTGCCCATCGCGCAAAGAGTCCAATTTAAGGCACTTTGTATTGTATATAGGGCAATACATAAAACTGGACCTAAATTGCTGCAAAAGAAATTTGTATGGTATTCTCCTGTTAGATGCTCGCGCTCTTCTTCTGCTAATCTGGTTTGCGTTCCCCATGTTAGTAAAGTGCGAATGGGTGGCAGATCTTTTAGCTTTACAGCATCTAGACTTTGGAACGCTTTGCCTCCGGAAATCAGACAACTGAACACCTTGTCACGCTTCAGGAAGGAATTGAAAACCAGACTGTTTCCTAGAAACTGATTCCTGCCTATCTTAGTTTAGCTACGCGCAATGGATGATTGGTAACTTAAGCGCCAGGATACCCTTGGGGTGGCAGCTGCGCTATACAAGTGTACCTTACATTACATTACATTACATAAGAAAAAGCCAGGAATCACCTGTGCACACAGGAAATGACATCACAACACTCTGCACTCCTCCCCCGCCCAGGACCTACTTAATAGCAGCTGCAACATGGACGTGTAGTGGACGTGCGCAGTGGGTGTTTGCAGAAGGAGTCTACTGGTGCGCAGAAGGCGCGCCTAAGGCAAGCCTGTCTGCGCCCATCTGCACCCGTCTGTGCCTGGACCACATGCAGCTTCAGGATCCCTGGTCTGATCACCACCCAGGAATACTCTGCAGCACTGCTTAGGTTGCTAGGCGCCACTCCCCAACTGCTGCCATGTCTCACACCATGGTAGGAGCTTTCGCCTGCATCCACTGCTGATTCTCCAGCAGCCACCTGCCCACTCAGAACCCCTACACAAATGCTAACAACGCCCCCAACACCTCTTCCCAACACACATGGCCAAAAGAATCAACAACGCCTTCCCCCCACCCTACACCACATGCTACAGCAAACCCACACGTCAACACCCACTTAGATGCATTCTTCTCCACACATGATCACTGAGCAAACACACAACTGAAATTTGGAACCTGCTGAGAAGCGATGCATCCAACATCCTCTTAATCACAGAGACCTGGCTCAACCCCTCATCGGCTCCTGACATCACCATGGCAATTTCAATGGGCTACAAGATCGCTCGGCAGGACTGCCATCACATACCAGGAATCCATTAAATGCATAACATCCACAGAGAACTTCACCCCATTCATGAAACTCCTGCACTTCAAGCTGCAAACCTCCCAAAACTTCACCCTGAATGGATCCCTCACCTACCAACCACAAGCCACCATTACCAACCTCATCATCGACTTCGTTGCTCCACCCACCATCGACTCTAGAGCCTACATTCTCCTCGGTGACCTCAACTCTCACCTGGAAGACTGAAACGACCCCTACTCCACAGCACTTCTTGAAAGCTTGAGCAACATTGAACTCACCCAGCTCATCTGGGATCCAACACACACTGCAGGACACACACTGGACTCCATCTTCACCACAAGCAACAGCTTCAAAAACTCCTCCACCACACCACTCACATGGACCGACCACTCCAGCATCCATTTCCAAATCAATACACCTCAAGTCAACTCCCCTACCAGCTTCAGCATTCAAAGCCACAGCTGGTGCAAAATCACAGAAGCAGACTGGCTCAGGGCTCCCGGCACAGATCAACATAGCACCACAGACAATCCTCGACAAGGACATCAACTACTTCAACAACTGGATCGAGAACTGTGCGGACTCCCTCACACCCATCAAACAAAACAAGCATAGTAGATCAAATAAGCAGTCCCGCTGGTACACAGAAGTCCTTCGAGACACCAAACAACACTGTAAACAGCTAGAAAAGAAATGGAGAGCCAGCCACTACATTACCAACAGAACTACCTTCAAGACTGCAGCAGCAAATAAAAGACACCAAGAAAAAAGCACCAGTGGAGAGCATCAAAAGAGGCTTGAACAGCTGCAAGGAGACCTTCTCGACTGTCAAGGATTTCACCTCACCCTCAGACACTATCAACAACATTGCTGCCTCCCAACAACTATGCAACAACCTATCCAACTTCTTCCACAGCAAAATCACAGAAATCTACAGCAACTTCGCACACCAACCCAACCCCAAAAAATTTATAGCTAATCTACCCACCTCCAACCAAAAGGGCCACCTAACTGAATGCACAGCCCTCACCAGAAACACACAGCTGTAATGTTGCAGACCATCCACTCTGGGGCCCGAATGGACCCATGTCCCTACCACATCTACAACATGAGAACATCACCAGTCAGCATCACCCTAACCCATCGCATCAACACCTCCATCATGGCCGCCACTTTCCTGGATGAATGAAAACTTGCAGAAATCAACCCCTTCCTCAAGAAGCCCACAGCCCACCCAAAACAACTAAGCGACTTCCGACCTATCTCACTGCTCCCCCTGTTATTATTCCTACGAATAACGTTCAGGGATGTCAAAAAGCGTATGTGCCACCACTGTGGCAGGATTTTCAAAGTTTGGAACGTACATCTGGACACTGAACAGGACCTTGTAGGGGGTACAGCCGCCAAAGGATTTTGTAGGCTGATTATTTAAAGCTCTCTGGACTACATACAAGTGATGGACCTAACTAAGACCTGAACCTAATACTCTAGCTGTTAGAGACTTCTTTAAGTCACAGTTTTTCCTTTCCACTATCGAATTATCCTCAGGATGATAGGGGGAGGAATAATGCACAGCCACAGAGGCAAACGCTGGTCCCTGGCCCAAGTGGGATGCAGCTACTGCATATGTCCCGATAAAGAATTGCAAATCTTTAATAACAGTTCGAGTGTTAGCCGATTGTGGTGGCCACACCAATAGAAATCGAGAACATAAATCCATTGCCAATGGAATAAATTTAAATGAACCATCCGAATGTAGAGGTCTGCAGTGGTCAAGATAGACACACATCAATGGTTTGTTTGAAATTAAGAGAGGTGTCTGCGGTGGGCGAACTGTGGTGGAACTTTTAATTTGCTGACAAATGTCACAGCTGAGGACATATTGTTTAGTCTGTTTCTAAAGACCATACCACAAGTAGTGTTTCTGAAGTAGGGAAACTGTAGCTGCCACACCAGCGTGGCCAAATGCTAACCCCCCCATAAGAAACTATGATTAATTCTAGTCTGTGGTCTTGGTTTGGTACCACTCAATCCCCCACTCCAGGAATGCAAGAAAAAGGAATGGTTTGGGCACTCAATAGATAGAAATATTTTGCTGGAAATGTTTTAGGTTATGGTGTACCAGTATGTGAAGCATTGACAGCAACCATGATGTCACCATCCACTCTTGTGTGTGAACGAGTAATTGCAGCTACTACAGCAGTCTGAACTACTGCCTTTGCAGTGTCATCAGCCAATGAATTCCCTGCAACACGTATTCCAACACGTTGGTGACTCAATGTATGAATTACACAAGCCCGTGGCAAACATTCTTTAATATGTACCACCTTTCCCCAAAGCAATTTATGCTTAATAGCTTTTCTTTTTGAGAGACTGGATCTATTCAAGCGCCAATTATGTAAATGCTCATTGAAAGACTGGACACAATAATACAAATCACACACTATGAGTGTGGGGAAATTAGGATCTGTATTTTATAGTGTCAGAATCAAGGTTTAGAGTTCAGCTGGCTGAGGTGTACAATCCCCTAGAGATTGCGTGAAAGTTTTTTGAGGATGGAATTCTCCATTCCTCAAGACACCGTGTACTGCTGTGCAAGCGGTTGAATATTGCTGTTTAGTTCCAGCAGTGGGCTGGGCTGAACCATCAGTATATACAATAAAGTCATACTGATCAAGAGGCAAAATGCCACTGGGCACAGGGTATTCTTGTTCATATTGGAGGTATTCTTGTCTTTTTAGAGTGGGGTCAAAGACATGGGCTACATCAGGAGCTGTTAAGGAGTTGGCCTACTTTATCCATCTAGGTTGCAAGGCTTTCACATTAGGAATGCTGGCCTTTATGGCAGCCTCTAAGGCTGAAATGGGAGTAACCACAATTATGCATTTCCTCTGAGCCAACAGTCTTTCCTTTATAACAGCTGTCTGAACTCCAGTCAGTATTTTTTCTGTTGGTGCAAAATGCATTTCAGCATTTGAATATAAATGTGATTTATATACAATTGGTACAGTATCACCTTCATTAAAAGTGACATATGTATAACCGGGGGCTCACCAAGTTTTTTGTGTTGACACGTTTTTGTAAGTGTCTGGATGCAAGCATGTCTGTTTGCAGTATTCTCAGAATCTGTGTGTGTTCTGGTGTCCAATGTGTGCTTGAAAAGTCTGGATGAATAAATTCATAGAACAGTTTTTCCCATTGTGCATAGTTTGGAATATATGTCCTACCAAAGATGAGAAAGGGATTGTAGCTTTTTTTATTGTGTTTGGTGCTTGTAGGAGTACACATGTCTACGAGCAATGTGGTGCAAGACTTTTGCCTTCATTTGACATCTTCTATCCCAAAAATAGGACACTGACATAGGCAATCTTTGTTTTTTGAAAGTTTAATTTGCAGCCATGTTCAGAAAATCACCAAACTCTGGCTAGATGTGTGTTTAATTGATTATCCATAAGATGTCATCAACATAGGACAATGCTTCTGAGTCAATTTCATGTAAGGATGATGTTACTGGGGAAGAGAACAGGCCAGGGCTATTCTTATTCCATTGAGGAAGTCAACAGAGTCTTTTATGGACCCCTAAAGTGGTGAAGGCTGTTAGATCCCTGATTTCAGGTGCTATATTTTAGCAGAAAAGCCATTTGAAATTTCTAAAGTGGTTTCGATTTTTTTGTGCACTATGTTGTTCATGTGAATTTTGAAATGCAAAAGTGCGTGCATGACTATTTAAATGTCTGTAGCCTACGACTAAGCAATATGAATGATCTGGTATCGCTACTGGAAACAAAGAATTGCTCATTGGAGAGATACAAGTCTCAATTTTGTCTTGCTATTCAAGTTGTATTAGAATTTCTCCAACTGGGGGGTCGATTCCGATTCGGGCCGGAAATTTCCCCGACCGAGCCGGACCCGGAGAGATTTCCGACCGAATCGGACCCGTGCAGTCCGACCGAACGAGTCCGATGCGTCCGTATGTTATCGGACACGAGTCGGTCGGACTCCCATTGAACTCAATGGGAGCCGGTCGTACAACGCGTACGCGGGCTCCCATTGCCTCAATGGGTGCGAGGCGGACAAGGGCGCCTCCTACAGCGAGTACGCCGCGGCGCTGCCGCGGCGTACACGCACAGGTAGGGGGACCCATGGGTCCCCCCTGTGTGCGCCTCGCACGGGTACGCGTACAGGGGGTCCGACACGGACCCCCAAAGTACGGCTCCGACAGCGAGTTCGAGTCGGACGGCGCGAGTCGGTCGGAGCGGTCGAGGTGCGCATCGTACTTACCCGGCCGGAAAACGTCTCCATTGCGCGGTGCGACCGGGTCCGACCGAGTCGGTCGGAGCGGTACGGTCCGGGTACGAGTCGGTCGGAGCGGTCGGGTCGCCCGGACGAGTCGGTCGGCGACTCGCATCGTACTCGCTCGGCCGGACCACGCGTACGGTTCGGTCGGGAAACAGGCTTTCGCATGGCTTTTTCCCGACCGAATGGTATTGGGTGCGCCTCCGACCGAGATCGGAATCGGCCCCTGGGTGTTTAGCGTCATGCTAAATTGGATATTGTGGTTGTACTTGCTGGTTGGACCTTATGCGTATAATGTGATAAGGTGAGTATTTATCCCAGCCTACACGATTGCGGTATAATGCCGGGGCTTGTGCAAGAGCCCACTGTGTGGCATACGCTTGATTGACAACTTCAGGAACAAGGACGGAGAACGATGATCACATTATATCTTCCCCTTGTGGGACTTTTCTAACAAACTCTGGTGGCCAATCCACTTCAGCCAAGAGAATGTCATAAGTGCTGGTTAAATTTTCCCAGAAAATTACTTTAATAGTACGAGGTATGTCACCCTCAATTTGGATGTCCAAATCAAACAGTCTGTCAGAGGGCTAACCTGCTGATCTGGTGTTTAAACTTGAATAAATTCATTAGTTGCTCTCGCAACCAGAAACTCTTGAAGAGTCTGGCAAACTATTGTGACCTCTGCTGTCCTCTCTATCAGTGTCAGGACCCACGTCTTGTTCTGTAGTAGTGTCCTCAATATGTGTGGCATATTTGGTGGAAATACCTGCCACGTTCTTGTTTTTGAACTGGGGTTTTTGTTGTGGAAGTTTCTCTTCCTTTTATATAATGATGTCAGATGAGTGTTGTGAGTCCTTTCTTGGATTCAAATACTCTTCTTGTCTGCTCTCCATTCATCCTCGTCTCACCGAGCGTTTTTCAGGTGACTCCTGAAAGGAACAAGAAGGACCTGTATCAGTATACTGATACCTATCAGCTTGTTTAAGTGAATCACAGTTACGCACATTATAATGTTTTTCAGTGGACTCCGGTTGTGGAGATCCACCCCGTGTTTTTGTTTTTTCTTTATTTTTTTGTTTGTCCCAGCATTTTTAAAAGATTAAGGTGCCTGTTTCGAGTTATCCTTTTCAGAATTACCCTTAAGCTGAGGCTTATTTGGTCTGGCTCCAAAATTCTCTCGGAATATAGATCTATAGGTTTCAGCAATAACATTTGGTAATTTGCGCTCTTGGTCTGCTATGGGAACCTGCGCTAGGCGCTGGCGTACTGCCAGTGCTGCTGCCTCTCCTTTTATGTTGCTTAAAATAATTGAGATGACTATGGCATAATTGCCAATTAATGTCATCCCCAAATCCAGGGCAGGGCAGTATTCCTTATGAACTTGTTTTAGCATGTTAGACCTGACATTCTAGGCTCGGTGTCCCCTGACTTTTTGCCTTCTGACCTCCTGTTTTGTTGACTTCATTTGTGCTGGATTTAGGATTCAGGGAGTTTTACCAGTGCTAAACAGTGCTAAAGTGCATATGCTCTGTACCAAAAACATGGTAACATTGGCTTATCCACAATTAGCATATTTAATTTACTTTTAAGTCCCTAGTAAAGTGTACTATATGTTCCCAGGGCCTGTAGATTAAATGCTACTATTGGGCCCCACCAAAGATGACCCCACACGGGAAATTCAGGAACTCATCAAACCGATTCTTACTCATGGCTTCGAAACTGGAGTACTTGGACCCAAGGAATAAGAGTTCTTGAATAAAGATCATCCCAGAACACCGGTGATGTATTTTTTACCAAACATTCACAAGCAACTTTTGGAACCACCGGGAAGACCAATAGTTTCCGGATGTGACTCATTACTTGAGCCAATCTCCAAAATATGTGGACATTTTTTTAAAACCCTTTCTTCAGCAGGTTCCTTCGTATTTGAGAGATACGATGGATTTTATCAACAAAGTGGAGGGTCTCCATTTCAATTCTAATGACCACTGGCTCTTCTCATTCGATGTTGTGTCATTGTACACACAAATTCCCCAAGAAGAGGCACTTGAAGCACTCGAAACATACTTAGAAACTCGCGAACAACCACACCAGGTACCCACTGAGTTCATCCTCCAACTAGCATCAGTGGAGTTAAAGAAGAACTACTTCAAGTTTGAAGAAAAATTCTACATTCAAACCAAAGGGACCGCTATGGGATGTCCCTTTGCCCTGGAGATGGCAGTCCTCTTCATGGCCCGGTTTGAAGAGAAATTTGTCCTTGAAAATAACCCCTTCAAACAACATCTAGCAAAGTGGTACCGCTATATCGACGACATCTGGTGCCTTTGGGATGGCCCCGAATCAAGTTTAATTCAATTCTTTGATTGGCTCAACACAAGGCATGCAGACATCAAATTTACTTTGACTAAGAGTAAGACTTCTCTTACATTCCTCAATGTAGAAGTGAGACCTATAAGTGAAGAACTAAGGACAACCCTATATCGTAAACCAACTGATAGGAATACGATCCTCCATTACAAAAGTTCACACCCTAGGAACCTGCGGGACAATTTGCCGTATGGCCAGCTGCTAAGGATCAGACGAAACTGCTCACGGAATGAGGACTTTGAAGTCCATGCAACAGCCTTTTGCGACCAATTTAAGGAAAGAGGCTACCCCAAAAAATTGCTCAAACAGGCAAAATGGTGGGCTTGGTTCACACTGAGAGAATGCCTCCTATCCAAGAGAGTTAAGGAGCCCATGACTAAAATAGTGTGTGTGTCGACCTTTGGTCCACACACTAACAAATTTCGCCAAATTATTTGAAAAAACTGGCACCTACTCCAAGACTTGGAATGCCCGTTTGAAAGGCCGCTTTTTGCCATGAAGTAAGAAATGAGTATAGGGGTGCAACTGGTGAGGGCTGACTACACCACAGCGATTACAAAACAGGACCTACGCTCCCAGTGGAACTTAAAACCAATCGAAGGCCACCACAAGTGCAGGAATTGTGTTTCATGTGAAACGACCTGGAAAGGATCCAATTTTGAGCATAACACTATTAAATGGATTCATAAGTCCTTTTCAAATTGCAAAACGAAGAATGTCGTTTATGGAATCACTTGCCCATGTGGCAAACTGTATATCGGTAAAACCAACCAAGAGATCTGATTACGAATTGTCCAACATCGCTCCAGGATATGTACAAAAGTGACAAATGCTCCTATGGTCAGCCACTTTATACAAGCTAACCACAGCGAAAGAGACATTAAATGGACGGTCCTTTGTGTGGTTAAACAGACGCAACGAGCCGGAGACATAGAAAGAACCCTTCTACAAAAAGAAGCCTACCTCATCCTTAAGTTTAATAGTGCCACATCCGGCTTAAATGAGATGTCCGAAATATCAAGGACTTAAAACATTGAAGATGTTTGAACAAGCCTGGTCATGACTGCAACACATGGCACTAGAAATCCAAGAATTCATCCTTTATGAGCATGGTACATTATGGCCCAGCTAAGTCTATCAGACACACAGCTCACGGTAGGCTGATAGGCGACTGACTGAAGGTGAAAGTGTCAACACGCATTAACTATACACTACAAGACCCAGCATCCACTGCTCATTAACCATTCAAACCGTGGACAAAGAACAGGAAGTCCGTTACAGCGCAGATTAACAAAGCCAAACTGAACTTGTTCTGTTTGGCAGACGGAAGCCGAAAAGATAGAAGGATGGCCGCTTGAGAACTAAAATGTGAGTCACCACGTTGGTTACAATGTATCTTGGCGAAAAAGAAGCACAGTTATTTATGACGCATTTCGTGATGCCCTTTCAGACAATAAACTTGTGCGCATGAGCCGCGATTGAAAACCACTTGGCGTTTCAGCCTCGAGTAATCACACACTGCCGCTGGCAGGAGGATTCACAGTGTTTACAGCCATCGTTTGAAATCAGAAAGTAAGCTCTAAGTTGGATGCGAAAAAAATGATTCTGCAACATGTAATTAAATTTCTGGTAACTAGAACTTTTCTTTCAGAACAAAATGAATGCTCAAGTGTCTGCTGGCAAAGAGAAACTTTTAATAGTGCAGCACCTGTTGAACTCATTATCTTCACGTTACGACTTATAGCGGATGTAAGAGCATTTTCGGCCCCTACCTATGAGTAAGTGCCAAGTTTTGTAAATATAATAAGCCTCCCCTAAGCACACTAGAGGGTATTTGTTGAAGTTTAAGAATGCAGGAAACATTGAATTAAGGTACAGTCTTTAATGTTGACAGCACAGCAACCAGGAAACAACTGCCTAGTCCACAGGAAGAGTAACGGAGTCCTGGGTGCTTAGCAGCAGCAAAACAATTCCAAATGGAATTAGAATGCAAAGGGTGGAAAGGACATTACATCAGGACCAGAAAGTATACAACATAAACAAGCATAGAAAGTAGCAAATGTAACATACCTTCCTTTTTCCAACAAAATTGTGATACAAACAATATGGGAACTTTTTACAGAAATCAGACAACTTCCTGGGAGGTACACGCAACCTATTTGAAGTTTTAACTCTAGACGCTACAGTATTGTCAGGTAAATTTGTAAAATCAGAAGACAATTTATCTGTCACATAAGGTACAGATGGCCATTTAGAAACACGTCTAACATTCCATACTTTACCATCTTGGGTAATGATGCTGTTGTCAAAAACTTTAACTATCTTCATAGGTTTGCCAAATTTATCAGAACATTTAGTAATAAAACCAGGTTTTTTAACTCTGACCATATCACCTATATTAAAATTGTGAGTTTTTACTTTCCACTTGTCATCATACCACTTCTTAACTTTTTCTTGTTTGGATTGTACTCTTTGAGCAACATCACCTACCAGATCATTCGAAAAGGACTTGTTTTTACACTTTTCTTTGAACCACCAGGGACAAATCTTTGATGCTGGATCACGACCTTTTAAAAGGCGAAAAGGGCTAACCTCTGTTGTGGAATGAGGCGTAATGCGATATAACCAAAGTTTTTCTCTTAAGTAATTTTTCCAATTTCCTCCCATCTTGACCACATCAGAAACATATCCCTTCAGAACCCTATTAAAGCGTTCAACAAGACCATTCTCACGTGGTTCATAAATAGAGACTGTATAATGTTTGATGTTTTGACCTTTTAAGAATTCTTCCATTTCAGTAGAAGTTAATTGTACCCCATTGTCAGAAACAAGAATGGAGGGACAACCTTCTCTGGCAAACACTTCCTTGAAAAACTCAATAACCATATTTGTAGAGGAATTAGATGCAAATTTCACTTCAGGCCACTTTGAGTGGTAGTCCACCAACAAAAAGGCATATTGTGAGTCATGTGGTAGACACTTAAAGGGACCTGAAATATCAAACGCCACTTTTTTCCAGGGATCTTTGGGCCACTCAGAACATTTCAAAGGAGGAACATTGAGACTCATCATTTTCTCACTGCTCATGCACACCTCACATTCCCTAACAGTACGGTCAACCATGCGATCCAAACCTGGCCACCAAAAATAATTTCTGACTAAACGTTTCATGGCAGACATTCCAGGATGAGATTTGTGTGCTAACTTGAGAATCACATCTTGAATACCAACAGGTGGAACACACTTCCCACTTTTATACATTAAGTCACCTTCCAATTCTAACACATCAGACACTTTGAACATGGGCATGAACTCTTCAGCCAAATTCTTCCTATCCGGCCAACCCCTGAAAATGAACCCTTTGACGGTTTGCCACATACCATCTTCTTTTTCACTGTGTCTCCAAGATTCCTCTGTGATATCTTCAAAAACACCAGAAACTACATCTTGAATGGTAGTAACAACTTCTGAATCATCAAACTTTTCATCCGGAATGACATGACAAGGAAGGCGAGACATAAAATCAGTCAAAACATTTTTTTTTCCAGGAACAAATTCTGGTTTAAAAGAATATTCCTGCAATCTGGAAGTAAGCCTCGCGATGCGGGCTGTGGAATTCCATCCACCACCAGGAGAAAGAATGTTCACAAGGGGTTTGTGATCTGTCCTTAATATAAATTTGCTTCCCCAAATATAATTACGGTAGTGTTCAATCGCCCACACGCATGCCAATAGTTCCTTTTCAATTACCGCATATCTGCGTTCTGTCTCATTAAGAGTGCAGGAGGCAAAACACACATTCCACTCGTCCCTGCCACATCTTTGAGACAAAACACCTCCAATGCCATACAAACTGGCATCAACCGTGATGACACATTCCTTATTCAAACAAAATGGTTTGAGTGTGGGAGCCTTAACAATGTCAGATTTGATGGAATCAAAAGCTTGCTGTTGCTCTTCTTTCCACTCAAATGACGCCTTATGTCTGAGCAACTTCCTAAGGGGTTCCATTTTAGATGCAAAATCTTTTACAAATTTACTGTAGTATTCGCACATGCCTGCAAAAGATAACAATTGTTCCTTGTTTGTGGGGCAAGGTGCATTTACAATCCCATCAACATTCGACATCTTGGGAACTACACCATCACCTGATAAAGTGTGACCCAAATACTCCACACTGTTTCTAAACATTTTGCATTTGTTACTTTTGAGGGTCAAACCACTCTTCCTCAACCTCCCACAAACCTCCCTTAAGTGCTTGAAATGCTCTTCCTCATTGTTGGAAAAAATAAGGATGTCATCCTGAAAGCATTTCACAAATTTATCAGCATCTCTAAATATATTGAACATAACCCTTTGAAACACAGACGCCGCAGATGCCAGACCAAAGGGCATTCTATTATATTGGTACAAACCCTGCGGCGTAATGAAAGCTGTGAGACCCTTGGAACCTTCGGTAAGAGATATCTGATGATAAGCCGATCTGAGGTCTAACGTGGAAAAAACTTTGGCACCCTCCAACATTGACACGACCTCATTAATATTGGGTAAAGGGTGGCAGTCCACCAGTATGCAATCATTTAAAGCCCTAAGATCCACACAGACTCTCAATTTTTTGTCGGGTTTTCTCACCAAAACAATGGGAGAAACCCATTCAGCTGAGTTGATGGGTTCAATGATATTTTCAGATACGAGTTCATCAAGCATGTTTTTAAGTTCTTCGCTAACATTAATTGGTACTGGTCTCAATTTTTGTTTAACTGAGGTAACATTTTTTTTTAGTCTAATCTCATGTGAGAATTCTTTAAGTTTTCCTAAAACATCAGAAAATACATCTTTAAATTCCTGCTTAATCACATTTTCTTTTTCATCATTAAAAATTGCAGCAATTTTATCTAGTTCAAAATTTTCATCAAGCATGACCGGTTCTTTAGCACGTGGATTTAGTATAATACCCAACTTCCATTGGTCTTTCCAACCTAGAATGTTCACTCCTTTAACTGCAATGTATAACTTAGTAACGGCACTTCTTGTTTTAAAACGTAAAAATACATCAAAATATCCAATCATATCTATTCTGGAACCATCATAACTTTCTGCTATGATATCGGAAGGTAACACATTTGTGAGATCCAAAACACCACTGAATTTATCTAAAAAATATTCTTTGGAGATTATGGTCCATGGTGAACCCGAATCAGCCATAAGGTCTAATGTAACACCAGCAATCTCAACAACACATAAAGGAGATTTTTTAACATGTTTGACGTCAATATCACTCACATTGGAAATAACTTCAGAAAGAGAAACTACAAAACCCTTGTTTTCTTCTGCGTTTATGCTACATTCACCATTTTGTAAAGTTGAATTACCATCAGATGTGTAGGAAACTTTGCCGGGTGTGGGGGCACTGTTTCTTCTTAGGTCCCTACAGGCAGATGCAAAATGCCCTATTCTGCCACACTTTCTACACTCTTTATTGATAGCAGGACACCCTCCATACGAGGCCATGTGCATTCTGCTACCGCACCTGTAACAACTTCCTGTTTTCTCATTGCGGTCAAATTTTGTAGAACTTCCATAGTTATTGTAACGTGAAGAAAATAAGTTTGAAGAACTCTCACTCCATTGTGGTTCTGTGCGTTTGATGGCACATACTTCTTCATTCGGTTCCATCTTGTAGTTGCTAGTGTTTTTTACAGTCAGCATCCATTTCTCAGTCTGTTCTAAAGCTTTTGCAATGGAAATGGCTTCCGATAACTTGGGATCTCCCAATTCCCACAAGCGTTCTTGAGTCTTTTTGTTTTTAACGTGCACTATTATCTGATCCCTGATCATTTCATCACACATATTTCCAAAGTTGCAGTGTAGGCTTAAAGATCTCAATGAAGTAATGAATTCATCCACTGACTCTTTTTCATTTTGTACTCTGGTATAGAATTTATATCTATTTAAGGCTATATTAGTAACCGGTTTGAACCTTAATTCCATTCTCTGTAAAGCCTCTTTGTAAACATTTGTGCCTTCACCCTCCCCTTCCGTGGGAGAAATTTGAGGTAATGCCCTGAAAACCACTTGGCCCTCAGAGCCCAAACAATGTAAAAAAATGCTTTTCTTTCTTTCAGCCCCCATGCGCTCACCATCAATAGCTTTCATGTAATTAAGGAATTCCTCTTTCCATCGTGTCCAGGGTATCGGTGGATCTCCCTTAATTTGTAGAAACTTATCAGGAGGATCAAATTGCATTGTTCTAGTTGTAGATAAGAAATCACACAGCGTGAAAACACTAAAATGAGCAAACCTTGAGTGCGCACAGCCAACGAGTTAAATGTAAGCAGGTTTTTTTTTTTTTTTAAACTGCAGCCAAATAAAGGTGCTGATAGAAAATAAAGGAAGATCAAAAAAAAAAAAAAAACATATATATATTTCCCTTAAATGGTGAGGCAAAGTTGAACGCAGCCAGTGAGATCAATTGAATAAGTGCACACAAGGAAAAAAATATTTGAGTAAATTTAAGTGTATATAATACAATGTCAATGTCATCTTACCCACATGTTCTAAATGGTTGAAGTGTTGATTTGTACAGTTACTTGACGGACAGCTTTTATAATATTTATTTGCGCCTCGTGGTTTAGGATGTCCAAATATATTTAACTCGGTGCAGCACAGTGCGAGAGTGCTCCCGATATTACGTTGTTATGGGAACCAATGTTTACAAAATGGCCGCCACATAGGACGTTGCGTGAGTAATTAGCATACGTGGCGTGCTTAGATGATGTGAGAGTCTGGAATCCTGCGTCAGACCGTCTCACAGCTTAGGAACAAAAGTCCGGAAACCTGCGTCAGACCACAAGTCTGGAATCCTGCGTCAGACTGTCGCGCTCCTACAAGAACTGGTAAGTTTAAACAATAACTTACTCGCGCTGTACCGTTGATGTTGCAATCAAATACACACGCCGTGAATGCCACAGAATTGACATGAAATGAAAAACTTCACAATATTCCACCGGCCTGAATTCACTATTAAGCAGCAGTCGTGCCCCGTCTCAGACTCCAATAAACAAAATTTCCACTCAGTGAGATAATTAGCGCTCCTCACAGTGAAAAGTTCAAAACGATGTTTTTTTTTTTTAAATTACGCTGAAGTCCAACAACATGCGGCACTGAAGGACTGCTTGTTGGAAGGTTACACCAAACATCCAAAACTTATCTGTAGGTTTGAAATGGGGTCCTCTATGTTAGGTGGGTTCAGGGATGCGCTTCACTCCTGTGCTGTCACGATGTTGGTTGGTAGAAGCGATCCTTTACTCCGCTCGTCGCCAATTTGTTGAAGTTTAAAAATGCAGGAAACATTGAATTAAGGTACAGTCTTTAATGTTGACAGCACAGCAACCAGGAAACAACTGCCTAGTCCACAGGAAGAGTAGCGGAGTCCTGGGTGCTTAGCAGCAGCAAAACAATTCCAAATGGAATTGGAATGCAAAGGGTGGAAAGGACATTACATCAGGACCAGAAAGTATACAACATAAACAAGCATAGAAAGTAGCAAATGTAACAGTATTGATTAAGTGTCTCTGTCTTTTCAGACAACAAAACCTGCCACGTTCAAAATCTCCTAGCTTTATCTACATCAACAGGAGCTACAAGTAAGTCAGTAGCCAGTACTCAAATGTTACATTAGCTCTCTTCAAATTATTCTATATTTAATTTTGTATTGCCCGTTCATGTTTCAGGCCTCCTGGTCGGCTACGTGAGTAAATCGGGCTCCTTACAACTTTGAAGAGATTCCTAGACGTCTTAACAGGTACATACTTCCCTGTTTTTGTATAAGAGTCTTACAGATATAGAGAAAAGGAGGGCAAACCTTCTTTTTTAAAACACATTTCTTTTTGGTTTCACACAATCCAGTCACAACCCTGAAGAGAATCCCTTGAAATAAATTGGGTTTCGAAACGCGTTGGCATATATTACCAACAGGGGATTAGTTTGCATAAAACTAAGTATAGCAACTGAGGGAAATAATGTTTTCAAAATGTACATCCTCACTTGTATTAAATGTAAATATACCCGTTGGTTGGTAACCCGAGTTTATTCCACGTAAACAGTCTTTGATGGAAATGTGGGTTACCTGACTGTTTTTCCTGTCTGACTGGTAACAGTTTCAATTGATTGTGATGAACTTTGTTTTGATGTTTTCACTTTGGTTTGACAATGTATAATTGTGAATTGTAATCCATATCTGTCTCGTGAATTTATCAATTGATTGTGTTGTAATTTGCTTAAATATTTTTACTTTTTCAGTTCAGCTTTGATATTGTGACATTGTGTAAATTGTGAAGTGTAGTCCATATCTGTCTTGTAAACTCATAAATCGCATAATAATTTAAAAAAAAAAATAATTAAATGACGTAGACCATCTTATTTGTGATTTTGGTCTTAATCTGCTAAAATAGCTGGCAGCCCAATAAATGGTCAGCTAGATACTTCACTTATTTGTACTATTGGGCCTGCAGCACGGATAGTGCCACCCACTTCAGTAGCCTTTTAAATAGGTCTCAGGCCTGCCACTGCAGAGACTGTGTGTGCAATTTTAAACAGACCAAACCTTTTCTTTTATTTCATAGAAGTCACCCCTAAGGTAGGCCCTAGGCAGTCCAATGTGCAGGATGCAGTGTATGTAAGAGGTAGAACATGCACTTGTGAGTTTTACATGTCCTGGTAGTGAAAAACTGCTGAATTCCTTTTTCACTACTGCCAGGCCTATCTCTCCCATAGGTTAACATTGGGATTGCCTTAAAACATCTTTTAAGTGTAATTTCCAATTGGGAAAAGATAAAGATTTAGAGTTTGGTGTCTCTGGACTCACAATTTAAAATCACAATTAATGGTGAAGTTGGATTTTTAAATTGTTAGTCTGAAAATACCACTTTTAGAAAGTTGGCATTTTCGTACTTTAACCATTCTATGCCTCTGCCTGTCTCTGAATACACGTCTGGGGTGGGTGACAGCTGGGTTTTGTGCATTCCATCAAGACAGTCACACACAAAAGGAGCTGGGGTGTAACATTTGCATCCTAATGGCCCATCAACAGGCTAATGGACCTCCCTGAGGTAGATTGGCAGGGAGGAGCTGACACTTGCACCTGAATAGGGCTGTGTCTGCCCCAAACAAAGAGCTGCATAGCCCCCTGTAGTGAGTCTGGATCCAGGACAGGAAAGGCAAGGACCTTGTGATCTTCAAAGGCCTCTTTAAAGTCTCCCCACTTAAAAGGCACGACTGGGTAAAAGTACTGGACCACTGACACCACCAAATCAGAACTTTGCTTGAACCAAGAGCATTCTGCCTGGAAGAAGAGCTGCTGTGCTGCAGGAGGGACTGCCACTTTTCTAACTGCTTTGCTGTGTTGGCCTGCTGATTGCTGTGCTGTAGGAGGTACTGTCACATTGCTACCTACTTTGCTTTGTTAGCCTGCTGCCTGCTGCTCCTTAACTGGGAGTGAGGAGGACTGGACCTACTTGCTACATCGTTGAACCTAAGCTTCTCAAGGGCTTGCTGGCTTGCCCCCTGTTCTTGAAGTCTCAGGGTCATCAAAGACTTTGTTCAACTTTGCTTCAGCTGCTGAACTTTGCCATCGGTGAGTCCTTCCTTGCCTGAGGAGCCCCTCCAGCCCTGGCCTCAGAAGTAGGTTCTGCAGATGTTTTGCTCCAAAATAAGAGCATTGTCACCTCTGCGCCAATCAGAACTGATGCATTGCCCTTCGATGCCGATGCAGTGCCAATCCAAGGAAATCTCGGGACCCGACTGTGAGGTTCGATGATGACACAGTGCTGATCCGAGTTCCAGACTGTGAGGCTCAACAACGACGCACTGCCAATCCAAAGACAGCGCTGCAAGGTTCAACGATGGTGCAGCGCCAGCATTGTAAGGAGTTTGACAGCAATGTGGGACCCAGCCGCGTGAATCGGAACCAACTCATCGAGTCTTTAATGCCAATGCTTGCTCCATCCAAGGTATTTTTTTCAGCGGCCCCTGCGTGGGTCCGGTAGCCAGCCTGAAACTTTGGATTTACCTCAGTCTAGCACGACCTCAATTAACCTTTTAGTGCTATTGACTTCTAATAATTGTTTTTGGAATTATTCTTTAAAGGTTCATATCTCAAGTTCTACTTATTGAATTTTTGTTATTGTGGTCTTGTTTTACTCAGGTTAATATTCTCTATTTTTCTAAAGTGGTGTGGAGTCTTTTTGTGGCGTTTTCATTGTGTTACTGTACTGTAAGTGTTGCACAGATACTTTACAGATTGCCTCTTAAGTTAAGCATGACTGCTCTGTGCCGAGCTACCAGAGGGTGAGCACAGGTTAATTTAGGTTGTGTAACTGACTCACTCTGACTAGGATTGTGGTCCGTACTTGGACAGGGTGCAAACTTCTGCTAACTAGAGACCTGATATCTAACATAGTATATCAGGAAAAAAGCGATTGATGATGTACCATGTGTTATGGTATAAATGGCAGCAAAACCGGTGCCCCAGGTGGCACATTCATCTACTTGGGGAACCTTCCCTAGTGGTAGGCACATTGTGAGAATTCTATGTTTGTCTTGGGGGCCTGTGTAGGGAAACACTGATTCAAGCTGGTTTGTTTCTTGTGCAATCCAAAATGGAATTTCTTACCATCAGGTAGGAACTTTACCCATAATTGTAGGCATTCCTTTATGTGGCTGCGCAGCTTGAACAGCCCTTGTTGGGGGTGCTGTTATTGTTCGCATAACGAGCTGTGTTAAAAGTCTATATAGTCTAACTTAATCTGAGCATAGAGCACAGTTATTCAACCATTAATGGTGCTAAGGTTGGGTATGCTGTGTAGCAGGCAAGGACTGGCCAGGTCGCTCTCTAATTGCTATGGGGATCCACTCCTACATTATTTAGTGGATGTTGTATGGTGCTTTGGAAACAATGTTGATGTTCTTGAAAAGTTAGTTGTTTTTCAAAATTTTCATAATGCCTATATTGGGCTGGTAATGCTGCTGGAGCATATGTATGAAATGATTGTCTATTTGCATTTGTTGCAGGAAAAATGACCCATGAATAGAATGCCTTTGTTTTGTATACTTCGTGGGCCTCAACCATGTAGGTAACATCTCCCCCTGTAAGAGGGAGCACTTGTTGTTGTAACATTGTTGTTATAGCTTGTCTGCAATTAATAGGGAAAAATGCTGCCTGCGCCATATTTAATGAATGGTATTCAAAGAAAGGAAAATACTATAGTGATGTGATCATTTTAAAAGGTTCAAACTTGAACAGCCTTTAGCCAGAAATACATTTCCTATTTAGCTGAGGAGCATTAATCCCTAGCACCGCGTACGTCTCTGTATAAGGTGAATAGGGGCCTTGGGCACACGCAAGAACTACTCAGGAGACCCATTAAATAAGTACCTGACCTAGAACGATGGTAGAGCCATATCATACGGTTACTACGAATTAAGTAGGACTGTGTATCTGGACATTGTATCCAACGGAATATGGGGACTGAGTCCACACATATCATCAGACTATGTTGGTCTACTTCCTAGCTTGCTCACAGTGCCCCATTTGAACTCCTCCCCTTACCAGCGTACCAGATGATATCTGCAACATCAAACCATGACCACTGATTTTCAAAGGACATCGTGGAACCAGATCTTACCTTTTTGTTGTTTCTTAGGCATGCCTAAGGGAGACAGAACAAAGATACAAATTGGCTTTTCAAACCTTTATTGAAGGAATTGTATTGTTGTGTAAAAAGTGTGAGTTGAAATTATTAGTATGATGGGACATAGCATTGTAACCAACATTACAAGAATGGTGAAAAACATAAACAGTTCAACCATTATAACATTATTATATGATTATATAATTATATTTATATGTATACTCTTATCAAAGTATACCTACACTAGTTGAGAGCATAGTGGGAGTACCCTCTGCCAGATCTCTTGGGATAACCCAACCCCCAATACCAGTGCATCCTGTATCTGGAAGCTGATCTAGTGTAGAGCAGGCTATCGTCCTTTGCAGAATAAAGGTTAGAGTCAGCAGGGCTGCATCTCAGTCACAGTGTAAAGCATTGTAGGACAATCCCAGCAGAAGTGCTCTTCTGCAGAATTTGGATCAGAGGCGGTTTAGATAATAAAAGCACTGTTCCAATCGCACTGTGTCAAATGTTCCTAGCCTTGGACAAAGTGTACTGGCAACTTGATATTATGCCTACTAGGAAATGTAATGCATGCAGAATAATTTCTAAGTATGCTAGTATGTACATGCAAAACATGTAGAAAGCCACCATCAGAAAAAGATGTGAAGTTAAATGTGTAGTTTAAAAGAGAGACTTTAGTGCGGGCCCTGTTGAACCTTACAGCACGCTCTCCAGCCAAAGTGATTGAGAAGGCTATCAACAAGCAACTCACAGCCCACCACAAACTTCACCATCTTCTAGACATCTCTCAATCAGGATTCAAAAAGAACGACAGCACTGAAACAGCACTCATTGCAGCCACCGACATTTCAATCATCCTGGACCAAGAAGAAACAGCCGCTCTCATCCTGCTCAACCCTTTCCATGGCCTTCAACACTGTCTCCCACAACAACCTCACCAGAAGACTCCACAAGATTGGCATACAAGGATTCACTCTCAAATGGATCTTTTTCTTCCTCTCAGAAAGAACCGAAAGGGTCAGGCTGCCACCGTTCACATCAGAGACCAAGAAACTGACATGCGTAGTGCCACATGGACCGTCCCTGTGCCCCACACTTGTCAACATATACATGACATCACTCCCCAACATCATCCAATCAAAAGACATCACCATCATCTGCTACGCCAATGACTCCCAACTCATTCTCTCCCTTACGGACAAGATAACCATCACCAGAACCAACTTCACCAACTGGATGACCAAGGTAGCAGATCTGATGTGAACTAACTGCCTTCTCCCACGAGATGGAAGCACTGGTCTTCGGCAACAGACCTCCCCATGGGACTCCACCTGGCAGTCATTGGAGCTAGTACCAACACCCACAGACCGCGCACGAAATCTAGAGAGCATCCTAGACGACGAGCTCAGCATGACAACTCAAGTCAATGCAGTTTGAAGCTCATGCTTCCACATCCTATGCATGCTGTGAAAGATCTTCAAATGGTTGCCTCAGAACACCTGGTGAACCATCACACAAGCACTCATCACCAGCAGGCTGGTCATGGCAACACTCTCTACACCAGAATCTTCAAACAACTCCTACACAGACTCCAGACCATCCAGAACACTTCCACATGACTCGTACTTGACCTCTCACGCCCCTCCCACATCAAACCACACCTCAGGAAGCTTCACTGGCTCCCCATTCAAAAGCGCAGCCATTTCAAACTTCTCTTTCAGACATATAAAGCACTACACCACACAGGACCTGAATATCTGAACAGCTGCACACACTTTCACCAGCGCATCAGACACCTACGCACTGCTGCACTCTCAATCTCACACACTCCCTGCCGCCGCTAAAGCAAAACTGGAGGTCACTCATTCTCCTACCTCACACCCAAGACATGGAACAACCTAGCTCAACACATCAGAGCCTCCTCCTCACTTCTGAAAGAAACTAAAGACCTGACGCTCTGTATAAGCACCTTGGGGACTACACACATACAAACCTGCCCAATTGCCTGTATACCCTCTTGGGTGATTAGTGCGCTATACAAGTCAATATAACATAACATAACAGTCACTTTACACTTTTGCACATTTTACAATTTTTTTCAGCTTAAACTTGACTGCCTATATTGAATCTTGTTTCACAGTCTTTTTCTAGCTCTTTTTCATCAGTCATTTTAGGGGAATTCTGGCACTCAATGGGAGCTCATGTGGTCTAGTCTTTCTTCTGTTAGACTAATTTTAATAGGGCAACTATGTTTTTGTTAGTTTGCACACACCCCATGAGCAGATTATTTCAAATGGTGATCTGCCTCTCCCAAGTTCAGTTGCCCCAAAACCTATATTTGTCATCAACACTAATTTGAGAGGAGGCACTCAATTAGTCACAACAGAAAAATATTGCATTGATTTAAAACATCTCTAAGTACAACATGGCAGTTGTGTCCCTTATTTTTTTTTACAAAAAGTCAATCAATTCAGCAATAAAACTATTACATTATTGTCCACCATTCTTGATATTGGTCAAATAGGAAAGAAGTATCGTAAATAGCAACAATATAAGAAGTGCAAAGGATCCACCGCCAGTCCAAATATTAATATTTGTCTTTTTTATTATCTATTTTACAAGTTCCTCCTTCATCTTCTTTATTACAAACAAAAGATGTAATTAAACACCCAATATCATCATGGCTAAAATGTTTTCTCCTACACAATGACTTCTTCAGGGCTTATAATTTCTCAAATTCTTGAGAGCAAACAGTACAACGGTAGAAATCTTTTGACGTTCCATTCATACGTCAATGAGTTAAATAGTAACCACCCAATTTGTCCCCTGCTGTTACTAGAAACCTTCATTTTAAAAGTGCTCCTCAAACTGTTCTCCCCAATGTTCAAATTCCATTCCTCCTGAATGCAAGTCCTTCAAATGTCCGGCCACATGTTGCCTCCAGTGTTCACCTTACGATCTATTTGAGGAGGACTTTTAAAATGAAGGTGGCTAAGAACACTTTCTTAACCCAAGGAAAAACAGACCTGAGGCAATTGCAATTGATGTAGATTGCTCGTAGTGAGAGGCAAGATGGCGGTCGACTGAGACTGAAGCAGCGCGCAGACCGCTAGAGAGCCCTAGCAGCATTTATATACAGAAGTGAGGAGATGACCCTCGAAGTGCAAGGGGAAGCGACATGCGGCCCTCCGAGAGTATTAGGGTGTTATGTGCACCTAATTGGTACAGTAATTGGACTGGCAGTTCTCAGACACCTAAACAAACTGATTAGAGTGGTGCCGGAGCGGCCTCCTTACCTTTCTAATACATCGGCTCCTGTACCAGCGGACAGCATGGGGCCGAAACCAGCCGGCAGAGCGGCCAAAGCGAGGATTACGCGACCCATGCTCAAGGGACATTCGGAGGGGGGAGAGACTGGCGTTGATGCCGCGGTTGCTTCGCCCGCACAGACGCCTCGGCAGGGGCGCGGAGGCCAACAAGCAGAACAATGCGAGCAAACCCTGGAGAAGAGAGGAAGAGGTGGGCCACCGGGAAACAGCGTCCGGCCGGCCCTACAGTGGTTGAGCTTCTGCGAGGTCCCGCAGTAAAGACGGCTCAGACTGATGGGGGTACAGTCCCATGCAACACTAGCCCTGAGCAAGGTGTGGAGATGGCGCGAGAGACGGACGACTCTCCAGTGACATGGGGAGGCAGTCAGGAGTCTAATTCAGCCGGGAAGGAAGGTAGGCCAGGAGCAGATAATCACCCTCTCCCACTGACAGTTAACGGGGGAGGGCAAGGCAGCACTGACTTACCAGGCCCTGACAATCGGGCAGTAAGCCTATTGGGGGCAAATGTGGGAGGGGAGGTGGGTGTTCTCCTCTGGGCTGCCTCAGCTCCCAAACGACAATTGTTGGCAGAATCCAGGAAGGATGGCTCATTGCATCCCACACGTCTAACCCTGGCAGAGGGGCCTCGGGGGTTGGAAATGGTTGACAGGACAGATTTGGAAAAGGATCTGGAAAAGGAGCCAAGTGACTATTTCTTCTCTGTGTCAGACGGGGGTGAGTGGTCAGATGAGGGCTCTGGCGCCTCTACCGATATCAGCAATAGTGATCTAGATGAGGTTGATGGAGCCCGGGCCAAAATTGTGCAGAAGAGAGGAAGGAAACCAGGAGATAGAGACCTTACCTGGGACTATACTCCTATAAACCAATTTGCCGGTCCCTCATCTAGTGGGCAACCTGTCTCGGATATAAATGGACCGACCCCTCCAACGTTGGAAGCCCTCTTTCAGGCTATATCAATGCATCATGATGAGACACGACAAGATGGCCGTAAGGCTCAATCGGCTACGCGAAAGGTGCAGGGGGTGGTCAGGAAGCTGACCAAAACCTGTAGTGTCATTGGGGAGCGGATGACCAATCTCGAGTCAAGGATTGTTACCACAGAGTCCGATCTTACAACCACCCAAGCACTATCCAAATCCCATGAGTCCCAGCTAATTGACATACAATGGAAGCTGGAGGAGCACGAGAACCGCCAGAGGCGCAACAACTTGCGGATGCTTGGGGTTCCCGAGAGGGTGGAGGGTGCAGATGCCCGTTTGTATGTTGTGGAATTATTAAGGGACGCATTCCCGGAGTTAACGGACTGGAACTGGGCCCAAGAGGTGCAGCGTGCCCATCGGGTCCCGTTTGTACAAAAGCAGCCCGTAAGGGAAGGAGCAATGCCACGAGCCATTCTAGTGTACTTTGGGAACTTTTTACTGCATCAAGCAATCTTCGAAAAAGCCAGACCCAAAGCAAGGAGGACCAGGGGTGGAGTCTCGTTTTTCGTTCGACCGGACTTTTGCCATACTACTGTCGAAAGGCGCTGGCGGCTACGGCAATTGATCAAACCTTTCCAGGACAAAAACGCACAAGCCTTCTTGAACAATCCAGCTTGGCTAAAAGTGATCTGGGGGGGGCAAACACGATTTTTTGTATCAGAAATCAAAGCTAAAGAATATTTGGATAGCCTTACAGTGTAGAGATGGCTAGTCTAAACTAATCATAAGAAAGGAACTGATCACAGGAGTGTTTATAAAAGTATAAAATCAAATGAATCAAAAGTGGGAAAGGAGTGGTGTGAATTAGTGGGTCTTCTCTCTTAAGGAAGTATGTATTTTGTTTTTTGTGAACACAACGGTGAGAATTATAGGGCTCTCAGTTCTGCGCGTCGCATCCATCGTGCACAGACTACAGTCTGAGTGCTTTTCAAGGGTGGTGGTGGGTAAGGGGGGAGGGCATGATGGGAAGGGGGGGCTGGGGGAAGGGGGACTGCAGGGGGAGATGGGGGGAAAGCTAAAGAAAAAACATACCCAGAGACGAGAAGGAAATGTGTCTACAGAAGAATCACTTTATGAATGGGGAAAAAAAATGACCAGAGGTTTTTCAGGCAGGTACGGAGTTAAGTTTAGATGGGGAGGGTAACTATCTGCTTATTGAATGTGGGAGGATTGAACAATAGAGGGAAAAGGTCAAGGTTGGCAGAGCTTGTGAGGTCAAACGCCTTTGATATAGTGTGTCTGCAGGAGACTCATATCCCATGGGGGAAGAAGGGTCTGATGGGTATTGGGGGCTATAATATGTTGGTTTGTTCGTCTCAGAGTTCAAATATTCGAGGTTGTGGCAATCCTTGCAAAGATTGCCTTAGGACAGGCTAAACATAAGGCTTCAGACACACTGGGAAGGTGGGCAATGGTAGAGCTAGACGTAGGGCTTACAGTGTGTGCGGTATATGGTTTAAACCAAGGTGATCCAAAGATCTTTGAAGACCTTGAGCTGAAGCTGGCAGCATGGCCCTGTCCATTAATTATGTGTGGAGAATTTAATATCTCCCTGATCCCTCACCAAGGGCATCTAAACCAAGGGACGTGCCAAGGCCGAAAGCCAAGAGTACATAGGGCTCTGTCATCACTCATGAGCAGACACGGCTTGGTCGATATCTGGCCAATTAAGAACCCCAATAACCCGGGGTATATGTATTATTCTTGCCCACACAGGAAATATGATAGGATTGATTATTTCCTAGTTACGAGGGACATACTTAATGGAGTTGGTATTAGGAAACTTCCTAAGGTGATCTCCGATCACAACCCATTAATTGTAGAACTTGAAGTTAAAAGGTTCAAAAGAACTCAAAATAAATGGACCTTTGATAGGAACTTCCTTGTAAATGATGTCTACATTGAATACATTAAGAAATGGTCCCAAGAATTCTTTGACATAAATAGATATAGTGCCTGCAGGGGGGTTGTGTGGGATTCTTTTAAGGCTGGCCTGGGGTGAAACGATTAGCTTTGTTGCCAGGGCAAGGAAGCAGCGTGAGGCAAAGAATGAACAATTGATGCGAAACCTAGCGGAAGCAGAAGAAGAACATGTGCTATTAATAGCGCAGGGTCGGGAAGTGGCTCAAACCCAACCTCAAATAATCGCCCTTAAGGCGGAAATAAAAAGCTGGCTTACTCAGAAATCGGCAGAAGAGTTTCAGTCCCAACGAAATAACTCTTATGAGAACGGTGAACTAGTGGGGAGGAGACTAGTCCTACGAACCCGTCAGAAAACTACTCGGAATATAATATCTTCAATTAAGAAGGATGGCCAAATGTATACCGGCACAAATGATATATTAGAGGTGTTTCAGGATTATTATCAACTGCTGTACAAGGACGATATGGGACAGCAGGAACATCACAGGATATATCCCAAATATTAACCAGTGCAGACCTTGGGAAGTTGTTGGATAGCTCAGCTAAGGACGACCTAGAAAAGGACATCTCATTAGAGGAGGTTCTGGTAGCACTGCAAGATTTGGCATCAGGGAAGGCTGCTGGTCCCGACAAGATCCCCCTGGAAGTGTACAGGATAATGCAAACTCTGATAGCCCCCTTTCTACCTGATCTTTTCAAGGGTATAATATAGCGGGTGCCCTCCAGAATCCTGGAAAGAGATGGATAAATCTTTCCAAAGAAAGGAAAACCAATAGATAATCCTGCCTCATATAGGCCGATATCCTTAATAAATTCGGATACTAAAATTTATTCGAAGATATTGGCTATCCGGCTAGGGAGGGTTATAGGACATCTGGTCTCCCCCTGGCAGCATGGGTTTATCCCTGGAAAAGAAACAACGGACCACATCCGGAGGGCTATATCGCTATTTGACATCATGGCTGGGACTGGGGGGCAGATGGCTGTGATCCTCCTCAATGCCAAGAAGGCATTTGACCGGGTATCCTGGAGGTTCTTGTGGGGGATAATGGAGTTAAATGGCTTTGGACCGCAAATTATAAAGGCAATTAAAGCCATGTACTCCGACCCTAGAGCCGGATTACAATTGATGGGGAGAGAATCAGGAAATATATTAATATCTAGGGGAACTAGACAAGGGTGGCCCTGCTCCCCCATTTATTTGCTTTGTATATAAATCCCTTGGTGGTAAAGCTGTTGCAGGGCCAGGAGATTAAACCGGTGGTAAGCAGGGGATATGAGACCAAGGTACTGGCTTATGCTGACGATGTTGCTGTGTTAACTACCGATCCATCAGAGGCAATTAGGGACATTGTCCGTATAGCTGAGGGATACGGGCATGTATCAGGGTACGCTTTGAATGAAGGGAAGACGGTTGTTATTTGCACAGAGAATATTGTTTTTAATGATTCTCGACGAGCAGAATCGGCAGTTTATCTCGGGGTCCGCATCAGCTCGAAGGTGGATGAAATTGTGAAAATTAATTTTGACCCCTGGTAAAGACCATATCTGCAGATCTAAAAAGAATAAATGGGTTGCATTTATCTATAATTGGAAGGGGGAAGCTTTTTCTATGCTGCCTAAAATTTTGTATTTATTTCTTTCAATCCCGCTCGCAGTAGACAAACAGATATTGAAGATCTTGGAGTCTACCTTTTCTAACTTCATTTGGCAATACGGAAAAGTGAGAAGGTCACTTAAATATTTAACTCTCCCGCAAGATAGAGGGGGGCTCTCAATTCCTAATATTACGCTATACTACTGGGCGGCTCTTCTGCATCAGATGACCTCCTTGTTTGTAGTAGATAGGGACAAGGAGGTTGAAAGTGTGGCTAGAACACCAACAATATATGAGCTCACCATAGGGAAGGAGGCCTCCGGGCTGCTGCTGAGACAAATGGAGCAGAGTTATTATAAAATGGTTAGCTTCAAGGTAGTATATGGTGCGTGGAGGATATGGAATAAAGTTTAAAAATTAATGGCGATACCTATGATTTGCTGATATACTCCCTTGTGGCAATCCTCGCTCTTCCCACCCCTTTTTTACGATGCTATGGGAAAGCAATGGGAAGAGCTAGGCGTGGTTACAGTTGGAGAACTCTATGCGGGAGAGCAAGCCTCCCACTTTTCCATGCTGCAGCAGGAGTTCGGGTTTCCAAATAACCACTATTTTAAATATGTGCAGATTAGGAACATTCTTACTACATGTAGACTGGCGTTAAAACTGGGTAGGATACCAATGTTTAGAAGTAATTACTAGGAAGACTGGTAAAATCAGGAATATTTATAGCCTGCTGATAGATGAATTACCAGAAGATTTAGAAAAGACTGAGATGAGCTGGGCAAGGAAACTGAACAACCCGGATGTGGATATCTATATGATATTATCATTAACTGCGAAAATACTGTTATCCACTTGTCTAAAGGCACAATTGTATAAAACTGTATTCAATTTATATTTTACACCTGCTAAATTATTTGAGCAGGTGTAAAAAGAGTGGATGATAGCTGCCCTAGATGCGGGATCGGACCGGCCACACTGACCCACATGTTTTAAGAGTGTGATAAACTGTCTCCTTTGAAGAATGGGATGCTCGGTTTCTGGGAAAGCCTGTTTGGATTTAGGATTAATCTGACCCCTACCCTGCTGCTCCTGGGATATGATAGCTCTCTGGAGCTTGATTCCACACAGGAATACTGTATATTTGTGGGAACAGCAGTATTTAGGATAATGCTAGCCGTCAGATGGAAGGATGTAGAGCCTCCTACCTTCCAGATGTGGCTAGCTCGGCTTCTTGGGATATATAATCAAGAGACGGCATTGTATGCATGCAGGGGCAGACAGGCCAGAATCCGTGGGGAGAAAATCTGGGCACATGTCTCAAAATGGAGTAGGGAAGCTAGGGGGCCTTAGGTGGTGATGGTAGGCTTCCCCACCTCTATTTATTTGGTATGCTGGATTAAATATGGATGTAAGGGTCCTCTTTCAATAAGCATGAATTGCAATGTTTTTAGTTTGGTTTTAACTTTCTAGCTCCAAACTGCATATACTAAATTTTTGCAATTGTTATTATTCTGGATCAGCTCATTTGTGGTGCTCTTCTTTTTAAGTGATCTATTTGTATTCTTGCACTAACCTATTAGAATGTTATCATTTCATATGATCTATTGATATTTATTCTTGTATATGACGTTATCTGGGTATGAATAAAACATTTTTTTTTTTTTAAATGAAGGTGGCTTGAAACAGTGCTTTCCACCTAAACTGACATAAGCAGATGTTGGAATCTCACTACTCCTGACAACCTGGCCAAGTCTGCAAGAACTTGACTTAATTCTTTGTTCAAATTCTCAGTAGCTCAGAACTGAATTTAACTAGTTACTACTATGAATCCATTTTTACTAAGCTTCCGACACCCTTATCCCAATGCAAAATACACAACCCCCTAGCTTTCTACTGAATTCATAAAGCTTATGGTAAAATCCAGTCGGACTGAGTGCTGTTGGCACAGGCCTATGATAATACTGAAAAAAATCACAAATCCCAATCAAAGAAGCAAAATAAACTCATTTAATGTAGACATGTCAGTATCTGCTAAACTCTATAAAGGTCTATCTGAATATTTTGTAAACAAAATTACAAACATAACTGCCACAATACGTGAGAAAAATATTCTTCCTCCTACGGATTTATATCCAGACTTAAAACATGATACACCAATGTGTAAATATGAAGTATTTTCTCTTATCTCTGAAATCTCCCTTTTAGATATTTGAGCAAGTGCCAGCATTCATGATCTCCTCTTGATCCTGCACTGGCCTCCTGGTTACGATTGATTAGCATATCCTTTATATTAGAATTGACGGCTATTTTCAGTAGCTCTTTCAAATCTGGAAATTTTTCGGATATATGGAAAACCACAATTGTTAAACCTTTATTAAAAGGTACTTCCTTTGACCTTGCTGTTTGGAATAATAACAGATCAATTTCACTTCTTCCTTATCGGCCAAAGCGACTTGAAAGACTGGTCTTTTACAGCTTCAACACTGTGTTGAAGACAATTTGTTTTTAAAACCATTTCAGGCTGTGTTTCGCTCACGTACAAGCAATGAATTAGTCATTGCATCAGTGCAAGATGCTCTCTACAAACTGGAGAACAAATGTTGATGTGGGACCTTTGAGGTTCTTTCTGCTACTTTTGATACCTTCAACCATACCAACCTGTTCACCAGGTTGGAATTAGCAGCGATCGGTGTTGCAGTGCTATAATGGTTGCTCTCATATGTAACTGTTCAACAACAGGTGGTCTTATTGCCACCCACTCTTTGTGCCACACACTAAAGTAGCACTGTAAAATATATCTCAAGACCTCCCCATGCAGTCTGAGTAGGCCGTTTTAAACTGCTATTTTGACCTGACAAAATAAATCTTTTGATAGGTCTAAACCTTCCTTTTAATGCTTATAAGTCACCCCTAAGATAGGCCTTATATGCCCATAAGACAGGGTGCATGTTATTCAGTAGGGAGGGCATGTATATTTAATGGTTTAAATGCATTCACATTGACTAACCTACAAACCCATTTTTCACTGTGGCAATGTAGGTGCTTCCAGAGGAAAAACAGTGGATTCCATCATAACACCGTATAAAGCTTAACTTCAGTTTGGAAGTAGCTAGAAAAAATGGGTCATGGACTCATTTTGATAATAATTTAAAATCCAACTTACTAGGAAGGACTTTTTCTTTATTACTATTGCCAGCAATGTCCTTTCCTCGGAGCTTGCATTAAGAACTTTGGGGTGCAACTCCAGCCACCCTCAACTCTGATTGCCTTTGTGGCACAAATGAATGGAGTGGCCAGGTGAAGGAAAATGTGTTATGGAAGGAACAGCTGGGAAGGAGACCTGAAAGAGAAGAAATACATGTTTAAACGTTTTACCTGTTAAATTCTCTCTTTCTCTATTACTAATTGAATTGAACATAAATTGTTAACCTGTTCTTTGAGGGAGTTTTTGGGGTCACCCTGAAGTGAGAATTCACAGTGTCTCCATACTGGATGCTGCAATAGTAAAACAAATATTATCAATTCTTATTCTTAATCAAAGCACCTCTTTTAAAACAAGAACATACTGCTATGTAGTATTTGGGTCTTCTTGTCTCTCTCCATAGTTAAAGCAGCAGGACAGGGTTCCATTACTCTGGTTCTAGAGACACAATACACAGAAAGAAACAACTTTTACACCACAGGAAACATATATTCTAGTAGAAAATAAATCACTTTTCTCTTTATCTTTTTTCAGTTTTTACCATTGAGTTCACAATTTGTTTATTCCTGAAACTCCTTGAACACTTGCTTTCAAAGAATCATTGAGAATTTGTCACATTGTTTACACTGAAAATGGTCTTTCCATAAATATTCAAATGGCAAACTAGGCCCTTACCTCTCAAGAACCAACTGGCCTCCTAGACTCACTGGTATCCACTCCGCATTGTTGAATTCAAACGGCTGCCACCGAAGATTGGACAGAACAGGGAGCAAAGGATTCTGAGGTGGCTTTGCCTTGCAAGCACACCAGAACCAAGAGAGCATGGAACACAGGATCAGAAGACTGTCTCAGTTCCAAACTTCCTGGATAGTGAGCATGTGTGCTCGGGTGGGACGACTTTTATACATGAGCCCTGCCTGATGACTCAGCACACTGGAGAGAGCACCAGGGAATCTGGGGAGCGTGCCTTACCCAGTAAGTCAGCAGTCTGGAGAGAGCACCGGGGAAACTGAGAAGTGTGCCCCACCTGATGACTCAGCAGTCTGGGGGAACACCAGGGAACCTTGGGATTGTGATTCCCCCTCAAAATGCAAACTCCACTATTAGAGAAGGATTTCAAGAAAAGAGATTAAAACTTAGTCTAACAATTCCATATATTTCCTATATCACAACAGGGCCTCGTTGATTATACATTTTGAAATCAGTAACCACCATTGTCAATTTCTCTTTTGAATGTGCGCTCTTCCACAAGGCATAGTGCTATGAAATCCACCACACAGGGTAAGAACTGGAAACGTGTGTGAGTGTGTTGGTGGCGCTAGAGTGCACACCACAGAGATCCTAACAACTATTTGGAAATTATACTTCTAGAATGGGGACTTTCTGCTAGTGTCCAGTGTTACCTGACTGCTGATGGCTCCCTTGTGGTGAGACGTGGATTGCTCCCAGAGAGTGGACAATAGGCTTGGGTGTGGAGAGGTATTTTTATTTCTGGTGGGGTGGCTGTGCCAAGCCCCCTCCTGAGCTTCAAAGGATGCCAACCCTGTCACTGGCAGATGTGGATCACATCAAGGCCTGCCTCCTGTTAGGCCTGTTGCCTTAGGGTGGTCTTCCCCCAAAGGTTTTGCCTTTCTCCTCCATTTTTGCTGATCTTGTTATTGCTGGCCTATAGGACTCTACACAATTTTGCCATTGCTGACCAGTACTAAAGTGCATGTGCTTACACCTTAAAACATGGTAACATTGGCTTATCCCCATTGGCATATTTAATTTACTTATAACTCAAGAGTAAAGTGGTACTACATGTTCCCATGCCCGGTAAATTAAATTCTACAAGTGGGCCTTCAGCACTTATTGTGCAAACCACTTTAATAGTCGTTTAAACCTGTCTCAGGCCTGCCATTGCAGCCTGTGTGTGCAGTTATTAATTGCGATTTTGACCTGTCAAAATAATCCTTTTTTCAGACCAAAACCTTCCTTTGAATACATTTTAATACACATAAGTCTCCCTAGGATAGGCCCGGGACAGCACAGAGGACAGGGTGCAGTGTATTTAAAAAGTTGGACATGTACTTTTAAGATTTACATGTCCTGGTAGTAAAAACTCCTGCATTTGTTCTTCACTAATTCAAAGGCATACCTCTCCCATAGGATAACTTTGTGGTTACCTTATATCATTTAATAAGCTTTAATTTCCAAATGGGAGCAGGTAACCAGTTCATGGTTACTGTCTTTGGAATTGCATTGAAAATTGTTCTTTTATTGTAAAGTTAGATTTTTAATTACAATTTTGAAAATGCTACTTTTAGAAAGTTGAATACAAAAAGGAGAACCTGGCTCCGTTTGACGTTATGCTCTTATTATTTTTGAGCCACAAACAGACCACTATCTTTTCTGTTTGAATGGAATTTTTATTAAACCATTCCTTTCTTTGCAATTGTTTATATTTACCAAAAGAATTTTAGTTGCATGAGAAGTGAAGAGACACACATTTTTCAAATTAACATACAAAACATGAAAAATACTTATGACAATTCACAATAGACAGTGCATGAAATACTTATATACAAACACATTTATATACAAAAACGTTGGACTTTTGCATCATCACATCAGAAACTAGAATACTCTTATCGCTATCTTGTTTTTGGGGCCAAACATGTGCCTGACACGGGAAAATATTTAGAGTGTGTTCGTGGGGCATACAATTCAATACAAATCCCTCACGTCACAACAGGTTTATTCAAATTCCTCCATGTTGAAAAAAAGTGCAGACGCGTTTCAAGACCCAGTCCTCTGGTACCGGGACTCTCATCAGGGCTTCATGTTAATGGTCAGCGATTTCTAAAAAACATAAATGAATGATGCAAGCTCCACATCAGTGAAAACGAAAAATAAACACTACTCTCCTTAAAAATGCTTAATTCAATTTTCTGTACCTGATTGCCTGATTCCCAGACAGAGCTGCTGCTCTGACTCATATTTGCATGGCAACCAGAATTTCTCAACGGAAATTACTGCAGTGCGCTTCGTAATTTGTGCCGGGGGGAATTTCTACAAAACATTAAAATGATTGTGTCTATTTTAGTAATTTTAATTACATGGACATTGAGGAATATTGAAGGCAGGACTGGATAGTGGGTTTTTGGGTCCCAAAGAATTTGATTATCTATCTAAAAAATTTCCCAGGATCCCGGTAATTTACTTTTTACCTAAAATACACAAGCGACTTGATGACCCTCCCGGGAGACCTATCGTCTCAGAAAGTGATTCCCTTTTAGAACCAATGTCGAAATATGTTGATTTTTTTCCTCAAGCCATTTTTGGTGGATGCATTTTCCACTAAGCCCAAAATGTGTTATCCCGGGTTCTAAATACCTACGTCTTCAAAAGTTTTAAAGTCATCCAGTATGCACTTTCTCTTGAAAGTGGTTAAACACTTGACAACCATGCCTGCATCAATACTATAATGGGAAAATAATTGATAAGATTGTTTCTTAAGATATAGCTATAGTTATTGTGTGGGCCAGCAAAATGAAATAGGCACTCGTATGCAACATTTAAGGTGTAATGCCATGGAGAGGAATATGTCCGAAGCACAAAGGTGCACATAGAGCAGTAAGTGGGAGGTCAAGCTAAGCAAAATTCACAGTCCTTCTTTAAGGTCACATTCTCAAACATATTGTGGTGTTACCACACCTGGTGAAGTGTTATAAACAAAACCTGCATTCTCTTAATCCATCAGCTTTCAACATTCAAATTCTACAGATGAAAGCAAATTATTCACATTATTTCTTTTTTAAATGTCTGCATTAATGAAGCACAATGAGACCATTTAATTTGAGATGAAATGTCCTGGTTGCAAAGAAAAACACCCTCTCTAGGCAATACATGGCGAGGTATATTATATTAGTCAAGCAAAGAGTTCTCCTGAAAGCGTTTTCATAGCTCAAGGCAATGTTGTGTCTAGCCAGCCCAGTACAGACTGTATTTAAAATCAGACGCATAACAGCAGGACCAGAAAAGTGGGCACCTAGGTGGTCTATAGAGACACCTACTCTTAAGCTTCTGAGGACCACTTTGAAATGACGTATAGGATAAATGTGCCAAATCAGGGAGAATCATGATAATGACTTTTCGAATACCTAGGTAAATTTCATATATATTTCTTGCATCACAGCCACACTCTTCCTCACTTGAGTAAATCTTGGTATTGTAATGAGTTCTCTTGAACTCATCACTCATGAATGACCACGGGGAATTGGACACCTCCTCATCCCTTGATTTCTCTTGGCACACCCCTTGTTTCTGATATAGTGCTACCCTCTTGAGATTCCAAGTTTGACCATTGTGCAATTTTACCCAACTTCCACCAATGACCTTGACTTTGTAAGGACCTCTGAATTTGTATAAATCTTTATTTCCCCTCCTGGATTACTCCTGCACCTCCTCCCAGATCTTTAGGCACGTCCCTACTATGTTTCTTCTGCAACCACGTTGGGGCCAGTTTAGTGCCCGGTTGTCTGCCATGCATCAATTCTAATGGGCTTTTCTCTATTCCAACATGTATTGGTGTACAATAGGCCCACAGCATTTCTTTGATAGCTGTCTGTACTGGTATACTTGCAGACACCGCTAACTGCGTTGTCCCCTTCACCATTTTATTGACCCTTTCACACAATCCAATTCCTTGCCTTGTGGATTATACAGCAAGGCACATGCATGCCTTGAACCCAGTTTTCCAAACAATTGTTCCATCTCCTTCAATGTTAATTGTGTTCCATGTGAACCACCAATGGAATTCCTTCTCTCTTGACAACATCACTCAAGACATTAATTGTGGATTCTGTAGTAATGGATTTCATAAAAACTACCTCCACCCATCTTGATCCAGCATCCACCATAACTGCTGCAAGTCTTTCTTGTTCTTGCAGACCATCGAATGGGCCAATAAAATCCAGACAAACTTTCTCCCAATCCACCTCAGCCTCAACAATATGCTGCACTTGATCTACTTTTTCTAATCTAACATGTAATCTTTTTTCTGATTCTCTGCAACAATCGCATTTTTCAAGCCATTCCTTTATTTGTCTGTCCATACTTGGCCACCAGAACCTTTCCTTTACTCTTCTCCCAGTCAAAGTCTGCCCCAGGTGACCTTCATGTGCTAGCTCAATCAACCTTCCCCTGATGGACTCTGGAGGCTCTCCCCCCAAAACTACCCACTCATCTTGTGTGGACAACTCAGTTTGTCCTTTATAAAAAAGGTCTGAGACCTTCAGGTATAGTACTCTCTCTCATCACCCCTTCCTTCATCATTTTCATAACGCTTGTAAGTGTTTCATCATTCTGCACGCTAATAACCCACTCTGCTCTAGAGATAGAATTTGCAAGGCCCTCAGTAATATCATCCAAAGTTGCTACAACTTCCTCTACTTGTAATTCCACACACTCTGCATTTTTGTCCGGTAGTCTTGACAGGCAGTCAGTTTCCTTGTTCTTCCACCCAGGGTTACATTCTACATGACATGAAGAATCCTGTAGCCTCACAGCCAATCGTGGCACCGTCATAGTGGGATTTTTTGTAAGGTATTGCGGATTAAAGAAGGATCAGACCTGCAAAATCAGATCTCTAGCTATTGTCAGAAAATCCAGATCTTAAAGGTTTGATGGGACTGAAAGGGCTTTGAAATTCCCTGTCTCACAGTGCCATCATTGATTATTTCTAAGAGTTACTTTCATGTGCCCCCCTTTAAAAGCTGTGGGTGTTCTAAAATGATAAGTCGAGGCATATTCAGAGTCTTCTCTTCTTCATAAGTTACATTTTTATCTTGATGATCACATATATTTGGTGCAATGCACATTCCTGATTTCAGACTATGTGGTGAACGTTTGCTTGTATTCCACAAATTGGTGTATATTTTCCATCATTCCTTTTGGAGTACTCAGTATATCTGAGGAGTTCTGCTTTGTGGTAGATGTTACTATGGTTGGGTCAAGGGATAAGGGTATGGAGGCATTGGTGAAAGTAAGTTTAAATTCCAATTATGTTGTTAAGATAAGGTAGTCGTTCTTTGCTACAGCTAGGTCATTTTGTTTTTGGTTTTAGACCTGCTTGAAGATGGAAGGTATATGTTTTTTTGAGGGAAGCAACATGTGGATATGAGTGGACAAACTGTTGCTTGTGACTGGTAAGTGCTGGTGTAAGCCTTCTGAAATTAGCTGTGCAGAGATTTTATTTTGGAACTGGCACAAATCCTCATTTCCATCCATGAGATCCACACTGGGTGCAGCCAGAATAGATCGGGACTAGCTTCAGCCCATGTGCTAACAACTTGAGGGCCCCAAACCCTGCAGATAATGTAGCTAAAAATATGGACGAACCACTTCCCTTTTCTCTATGGCAACACTTATAACACTTGAAGGGGCATTGCAAGTTCTCATAATGGTGGGTGTAGATATAGATGATACCCACACTTGAGCATGCTTTCAAAGTACCCTCCAAGAGCTAGATTGTGAATTACCATTGCCGAAAGGCTGAAATTGTGGTTCATGCTGAATTGTCAACTTTTCTGCCGGGGCACCACCAGCCATCATTTGCACCCCCTGATCTGAAAATCTGGTAAAATGAAACCCCACTAGGAGGCAGATAATTTTTGCCACCACGGAATTAGATTGCAGCCTGTGGCAGCAGAAATTATGCTATACGCGAAGAGCAGATTTTTACCACAGCTTTCCATCGGCAGTCAATGAGGATGGCAGATCATCAGCGCTAAGGGGCCCATTCATGATCATGCAGAGCCCAAACTTTATGAGTTCACATTTTATTCTTTTGTGGCGCTCAGACTGATGCCAATAAAGAGTCCAGGGCATGGGGGGGCACCGCTTTGTGATCAGGAACTCAGTCCAGAAGAGGCAAGCAGGGCTCCAGCAGGTTCAGTGGCAGGTCCAGGCAGGTCCAGTTGCAGCAGTTCAGCTGGGAAGTTGCAGGGGGCCTCCGAGGCTTTTTCTGTCCCTGTAACTCAAACAGAAGTTCAGCCAACTGACTGTTGGATTCACTCAGTTTAGTCTGGGATAAAGGTAAGCAGGTTTGGTCTTCCTTATCAGGCAGCAAGGCAGTCCTCAAGCATAATGGCAGCCCTTCTGTAATGTCCACAGGTCCAGGAGTGTTCTGATGCATGGCTGAAGAGATTCAATATTTATACCTGGTGCAAGCCTTTGGGTGTGGTGGGACACCCTTCCCTAACTGCACCCCTGGTTCTGGAAAGTTCTTTCCTTCCCCTGTCAAGGCTCCAAGAAGTCTGGGGTGAAAAAAGACAGGGAAGACCTGGTGTCAGATTCCTTTGTGTATGCAGGAGATAAAGCCCTTTCAAATGTAAGTAGGGCACAGTATATCCCCTCCAAGGCATCCTGCAAGAATGGCCCATCCTGTCCACACCTAAGCCCCCTTTGTGTTACTGTCTGTAAGCAATATACAACCCCCCACAGCAGAGCGAATCACAGTCAGTGACCCAGGAAACTGCCCGAATGCACAAATGTTTAGGACAAGTAAATGCCAACTTTGTAAAAGTATGTAGAAAGACCGAGCACTGTCCTTGCGCTCTTATACTGGTGCACTGCGCCGAGTGGGAACAACTCCCTCCAATGAATCTTGTTCCTCCAGGTAATCCACAGTAATCTTTTTAATCAAATTAGTTTTCTCCCTCCTTCTTAATGTTCTTCACCACAACGGAGACAGTAAGATACAATCTGTAGTATTTATTAGACATTCCAAATACATACTGTATGCCATTTTAAGCTTCGTACAGCAGTATGCACAAATTGATCTCAATGTAAAATGAGCATGACTTATATTGTCCCAATGCATTTCGAGCCCAATGGGCTCTTCGTCAGGGGAATCTAAAACATAAAATTGAACAATGTCACTTAATTATACCATTATAATTCATATATGCTGACACTACAATATCACAACGTAAAAAACGTTATAAAAAATACTAATGCAACCACTTCATATGTGATACCCCCTACCTTCACCTAGTTATTTAGAAAAGATCGTGATAATAACTACAACGCCCTACTGCCCTCCCGTCTTAACCAAACTTATTCTAACCGATCCGCATACTACTGGTAGCACGCAATTTCATGAAAACATTTAAGGATGTGTCTTTTCAAGAGAAGGAGTGCAGGCTCTTATGTCTTTTCAACTTTGTAAAAGTGGCATTTTCAGAATAGTGACTTAAAATCCGACTTTACCAATAAAGAGAATTTTACATTATAATTCACTCGAGTGTACACAGCATATTTCTAACTGCTCCTAATCCAAAGTTATCACTTATTAAATGTAATAAGGTAACCCAGTGGTAGTCAATGCAAGTGGTAGGCCTTGCAACACTGAAAAATTACTTTTGGAGATTTTCACTGCCAAGACATTTAAAACTTAAGTACACATGTCCAACTTTTTTAATACAATGCACCCTGCCTTATAAGCCTTTATGGCCTACCATAGGGGTGACATAAGTATTAAATAGGATGGTTTAAGCTTGGCAAAACTTTGGTTTTGCCTGGTCTAAATTTCAGTTAAAAATTACACTATGGGTTGCAGTGGCGGACCAGATACATTTTTTTACAGTCTTCTTTAGTGGGTCACAGTGAGTACTGCAGACCCATTACTCACATTTAATTTACAGGCCCTGGGTACATGTAGCCCCATTTACAGCGGGGGGAAAAGTGCACAGAGTCCTAACGCAAACAAAAAGGGTTCAGCCACAGAAGGCAAAAATCTGGGGAACCCTGCAAAAAGGGCCAGGTCCAACAAACCTCCAATCCCATATTGTACTCAGATGATAAATATAAGAAATAGCCATATTTGGTGTGTGATTACCCATAATTTTTGTCTTATCTGTTTAACCCTTTAAGTGCTTCTGTCGGCCAACGGCCGTCGCGAGCACTACCTCAGTAGTGCTGCGCACGTCCGTTGGCCGATGCGGCCCCGCCCGCTTAATAGAACGTTCCGCACTGGCGCGGAACGTTCGAAGCAGTTAAGCAGTTAACCCTGATTGACATATTTATTGTGCCTATAAGACCCTAGCATATGGTGTAGAAATTACACCCAGGACCAGGAAGTTAAATGCCACCTGTGGACTGCAGCACCTATTGTGCCATCCACAGTGTGGGCCTTTAAACATGACTTCATGCCTACCACATGTAGCCTGAATGCTGCAGCCTAAACACCTGCTGTAAAACCAAAATAACATTTGGACTGGTAGGGTACCTCATTTTAGATATTGATAATGTACCCCTAAGTACACTGTCACCCACAAGGTGGGGTGCATGACACTTTAAAGTGGAACATGTGCAAAATTAAATTTGGCATGTTTCCGCAGTTACTAGCACCCAAAAGCTATTTTCACTGAGCAGGCTGTAGCTGGATCCTAGAAAATGTCAAAGTACAGATTTTAAACTAATCTGTAACTGTTGACAGGAAACGACTAACAACATAATTCAAAGACTATTTTTCAAATTTGTTAAAAGTGCAATTCACCGGTGAACTATTAGAGCATTATATTTTCCCTGCCTGAAGATCCAGGAGGCTGATTTGCATTAGCCTGCTAGTAGCTGCCCAGGAGGAGCTTTACCTTAATGAGGTGTGAAAAATGCTCCCAGAACAGAACATTTCTTATGCCTAGCGGCAGGGTGGACTTCGTGTTGGGCATTTAATCCGTATAAACTTGGAAAGGACAGTTGGTTGATTAACTTGAAAGGGATGGAGGTGAAAGCTGCTCATTCATAGTTTAGTGTAAGGGTAGACCTGAAGAAGGGAGAGCCTTTATACTCCAAGGCCCACAAAGCTGGGCTGGCCAAACCCATTGGGGGAGAAGCTACCCTCACAACTGAAATGGAGATAGACACAGGGGAAGGGACTGCTCATTTCAATTGCCACATCTGTGGATGGACACGAGGGCTCTGTCCAAGAAAGGAAGGGTTCCCCCGAATTGAATTTTAGGAGTTAGGTGCACTATGGGGTTGTTTGTGGTAAGTTAAACAGGATGTGCTGCAAAAATGGGGAAAGTGCCTCCAGGAACCTTTCCCCTATTGGTTATGGAAACAAACTCTCTCTTGTACCCAGGACAAAGAAATGGACTCCAACAGTCAGTTGGCTGAACTCTTGGGTAGCTACAGGGACTCAACAAGCTGCATGTGACCAGTTGACCAGTACCAACTGGACCTGCACTTGACCTTGCTGGTTGCTTTTGCTGGGGTGAGTCCTGGCCCCTAAGTGCTCTCCCTGAGGCCTTGAGAGGCTGTTCCTGAGACCACGAGAGCCTTAGAAGGGACCAAAAAGAACTGTTCAGAAACCCTGAAAAGGTGGACTTGAAAATTCTTAGACTTTCAAGACCTTCAGAGCTGTAAGCAGGACCTTGTAGAAAAAATGTCTGATTTTGGTGCGGTTTTGTAGAATACAGCTTCAGTGTTTCCTGCTGGAGGATTTTGAGCTCCATAAAAAAGTCAGAAGGTAAAATCACTGACCAGAATGAAAGTGCTTTGTGTATCTGACCTGCAATTAATTGGAGATGGCCTGAAATCACGCCTCAGTCCTGGCCTACTCTATCCACAGCTTGTCGCTAGTGCTTAGTGCTATTTGGTGCAATTTTTACTTCAAGTTTTACAAATTTATGTTTCTCATTTCCCTGATTGTATTTGTGTTGTTTTGGTGACGTTGTGTTTATTAAAATGTACTCTATTATTCTATTTTGTGTTGGGATTTTTATTGTTTGGTGTTTTGACTTACCTACCTTTCTAGTACTACATAAATACTGTATGCATTGCCCTAAGTTCAGCCTGTCTGATCTATGCCATAGCTACACTGAGGTTGAGCTCAGGTTAATTTAATGACTTTGACAATCACCCTGGTAACTCCGTTTTATTATTCCTTGAGGTGGGTGACTGCCCACTCCAAATAATGATCCTCTTTCTTTCAATAACAATCACACGATCACTTCAGCACAAATCCCATTGGGAGCCAGGAAGGCCTCCTGGAAACGCATGATAATGATAGAAAGTTCACGCTAACATGAAATGTGTGATTAACAGACTTGATTGGAAACTTCGATCAAGGAATTGACAGAAAAACTCCATTGCAATCTCATCCAGCAACTACTGAAAATTCTCGAACATCAGAAATATGCATTCAACACACCGCTTACTACCAAAACTAAATAATCATGAGAAGATGACTTACCAACAACATTTTAATAACAGGGGTAAGCATATATTGACAGCATTAAACCAGCTCAGGGGGTTCCCCAGGGCTGCATACTCAGCCCCACTCTTTTTAATCTTTATATGGCCCCTCTGGCAGACATCATCAGGAAATATGGTATCAGTGTTGTGTCATATGCAGATGACACACAACTGGTAGTGTCTCTATCTCAGTCCCACAATGAGGCAGCCACTACTTTCGCCTCCTGCTTACAGGAGCTGGAAGAGTGGATGTCAAATAACTGTCTAAAATTGAACGGCAATAAGACGGAGGTCTTGATTGTAGGGAAGGCTCCCTCAATATGGTCATCAAGGTGGTGGCCGCAGAATCTGGGCACTACTCCCACCCCCAGTAATCAGGTTAAGAACCTGGGGATATGGCTGGATTCTAAGCTCTCGTTTGATTACCACACTAGGACGGTGGCCGGAAAATGCTTGGAATAATGAAAGGCCTTCGGAAGATCTTGGATGTGCTCCCCGTAGCCGCCAGGAAAACTTTAGTCCATGCGTTGGTAACCTCCCGCCTGGACTATGGGAATGCTCTTTACCTAGGCGCCAGTGGAAAGAGTGTGCAGCGATTACAATGTATCCAGAACGCGGCGGCCCGCCTTGTTCTGATGCTCCCCAGGAGAACCTCTTCCAGAAATGCTCTGGTTGTCCTGCACTGGCTCCCGGTGAGGAAAGAATCCTCTTTAAGGCCATGTGCGTAAGTCAGCGGATCCTGCAGGGAAAAGGACCTAGCTACTTACATAATCTAATACTACCCTACACTCCGATCAGGGCTTTGGGTTCCCTGGGGACGGGGCAGGTTAAAATCCCAGTAATTAAAAGAGCAAGAATGGGTGGCAGGTCTTTTTGCTATTTAGCCGCTAAGAACTGGAACACCCTTCCCCAAGATCTCCGTACGGAACCATTAGAAATCTCCTTCCAAAAAAAATTAAAAACATGGCTCTTCCAAATGTAGATCATCCATCACACGGATATTTGCTGCTTCACAGAGCGGTCTGAGTAGCCTGCAGCGCGGGGACACACTAGCTAGTGTAACCAGGCGCTGTACAAGCTCAGTTATTATTATTATTATTATTGTTATTTTCTGCCTGCAAAGAGGCAGAAGCACTGATCTCTCAAATTCCTAAACTTGGGAAAAACCATCTCCATTGTGCTACTTACCATCTGATCTGCTTGATCTGCTTGATCTCAATGTAGACATCAGCATTTTGGCAAAGGTCTTAGTCTAGCCTTCTCCAACAAGTAGCTCATGAGCTACTGGCAGCTCTCCAGCTACCTGTAAGTAGCTCTCCTATGTGCAGTCCAGCCTACTAAATTAGAAGGTTTTGCTTGAGTGAATCAATCTACGCATACGAAAATGGAGAGTGTATGTTTGAGACACAAATGTGTTTATTTTCAGAACTCATAAGCCAATATTTGGAGAAAAATGGCAGAATTTCCAAAATATATTTAAAGCTGGGTGATACATCATGTGGCATTGGAGGTACTATTACAAGCGATATTACCTTGGCGCCAGAGACTTTGAAGCTATGGTTGTTATGTATTACCCATGTAGAGGCATTCTATATTGACAAAGCCTTTTCAACATTACTTCTGGCAATGAAACCTGATGCACGGAAGTGATCACTTCTAGTAAACTCGCATATAGAGACCACTGATGTAATCTTGTGTGATGTGGCCCCTACTACAGCATTAGTAATAATAGTAGCTCATGATGAGTTTCATTGAACATAAGTAGCACTTCTTACAGAAAATGTTGGAGACCCCTGTGTTAGCCAATGGGCTATACCAAGTAATTCACAATATCATGCATGACTCCCTGGTTGACTCTGTGGACATCAATAATTTGGCCAAGGTGTTTGCCAACAGGCTATGCCAAGTAACTCCCAGTCTCATGCATGGCTCCCTGGTGGGCACTGTGACAGAAAGCTCCTCAAGAAACAAACTGCAGTTACTCGTTCCCTTCTTATGGCTTACCAAGTTCTCACAGGAAGACATCAATTCCTATTGCTTGATGCACAGAAAGCCTTTGACAGAGTCAAGCAGGAAAACTTATTAAGGATATTTGAAGGACCTGGCGTGGCACATCTCCAACATCTACTGGCATTTTATGTTTCGAGAACCACAACCTCTGTCCTTAATTTCTCTGACTGCTGAAAAAGCGACATAGATCTCACCAATCTCAATTAAACTACAAAAACTGATTGAGTTAAATTTGACCTGCCTCAGTAGACCTAGAGGTGAAGGAGATGGATTTAAAAAGTGAAAATATTGCAGATTCCAAAAGTCCCCATTTGCTCCAACCTTTGATTTTTGGTAAATGGAGATGTTGTAACCGAAAGGATTTTAAGTGTCTTGCTTAACTATGAGGACATCTAATGGTTATCTATATGACAAGTATTATCCTCTTACAGGAAGTACCATTTATTCCTAATGGGCATTCTAGTGCAAGATGGCTGTAATGCGTTTTCAGGTCATGCTTGGCATTGTCAGCACTAGTTACTATAAAAAATGAATGTTTTGTATTCCTCAAAGTGTCTCAACATTTTGGGTATCCTTATTCATCATGTCCAAAGACTCTTGTACTCCAGTCTCATATTTCCTCTTTCCAGGATACATTGGGCTTGTTTTTGTGCTTGATTTTTTTTTTTTTGTGCTGATTGCTTTTGTTGAGAGTTTTTTTAGTTAGGTTCAGATTTTACACACACAAAACCATAGAAATTCAGCAGTTATAGTTAGAGTTATCTCAAATAATTATAACTCGTGTCTTAAGGTAACTATAACTCGCACCACCACCATGAACAGTTTTCTCATCAATAATTTCACTACAAATGTTGCAGTGATATTTCAATGATGTCATAGAAGATGTCATGAATGATGCAATATGTGGGGTAATTAGAAGTGCTAGGCGAGGGCGCGAGTTATAGTTACCTTAGGGCATGAGTTATAGTTACTTTTGCACGGGCCTGCCAACTTCTGAGCCAGTCAATCATGTTCCGATAGCCTTTCAGAAAGGTCACTGTATTCGGGCTGCACTCATCGACACACATTCTCTAGTAAAACATGCCCCGGATATTTATGAACTTCTTTCGGAGGAGCCGCTTGACTTACTATTTATCACCGAGACGTGGCTCAATGAGTCATCAGCCCCTGTAATAGAATTAGCCATCCCGGCAGGGTATAAAATAGTGAGTGCTGACCGGGAAGTAGGAAGAGGGGGAGGCACTGCGGTGGTGTTTAGGGACACGTGGACCTTTACGCGTGGGGAAACCCAGGGTATCGGGGATGGAGAGGCACTTGATTTTTCCATTGTTATATCCCCACATTTTACACTGGGAGGTACATTGGTGAAAGCGCTTGATGAGGTCATCGTTCCAAGGGCTCTACGTTTTTCGAATTTTTTATTGCTCTGGGACTTTAATATTCATTTAGACTGTGTGGAGGCAAGCGATACCAGGGAATTCTGTGAGTCGCTTAGCCTGGCTCAACTCACCCAATGGATCAATTCCCCGTCGCATTGTGGGGGGCACATCTTAGACCCTGTCTGCTCCAATTTTCCTCTTTGCGTTCAGGAACCTCTCCCGGTTCATTGGTCGGATCACTTTCTGATCCACTTCTCATGGACAATTCGGCTGCCGCACTCTGATATGGGGGCTCACCATGGCAAGCCATCTCAAAGAATTGACCCTTCTGCGCTGTGCAGAGTTTTGATGGATACCCGCCCTATGGTTGCCAAGGATTTGGATGGTGCTTTGGGGAGCTTTTCTAGCTGGATTTCACAGGCAGTGGAATACCTGTCCCCACCTCTCGCAAATAAGCGAGTAAGAAATTCCCCTTCCAAACCCTGGTATTCCAGCGAGCTCAAGAAGCTAAAACAGCACTGCAAAAAATTGGAGCGTAGTTGGAGACAGGCTTATTGCCCTGCAGCTAAAAAAGCATTAAGGAAGACTCAGAGTGAGTATTATGCTGCTATTAGAGAAGCTAAAAGCAGGCTTTATACGGAGCGCATTGCCATGTCTAAAAACAATTCAAAAGAAATATTTTCTATTGTTCAGAGCTTTCTGTCTCCCAGTGCGGAGCGTATTTCTTTCCCTGCCTCTGACTCCTGGTGTGAGAGGCTGTCCTGCTTCTTCATAGATAAGATCCAGATGATCCAGGACAGTTTTGGGATTAATACCATTGGGCAGGTGGGACCTCCCATTCAGAACATCTTAGTTTCCGATTCAAGCCGTCCTTCTTTGATGGGATTCGCGCCTATCCCTTTGCAGGACTCATTGTCCATCCTTAAATCTTTGAAGTCAGGCTCTCCAGCTGACCCTTGCTTGGCATGGTTGTTAGCGGCAGCTGCTGAGGTGGTTAACTCGGAGGTTAACAGCATCATTAACATGTCGCTTCAGACTGCCATATTTCCACTGGAGTGGAAACAGGCCAAGTTGCTCGCATTGCTAAAAAAGCCCTCTTTAGATACCTCCATGTTAGCCAGTTATCGACCGATTTCCCTTCTCCCGGCTGTGGCAAAAGTGTGTGAGAAGGCAGTTTACAAACAACTTGCCAGCTTTGTTGAGACATCTGGAACCCTTCACCCAGCCCAGTCGGGATTTAGGGCCACTTACAGCACAGAAATGAGATGATGGAGGCTATAAGAGAATGTTTGGACGCAGGTGGCAGAGCGGCCTTGGTCTTGTTAGATCTCTCTGCCGCCTTTGATACAATGCCCCATCTCCAACTTCTGGCCCGCCTCTCGAGCATCGGAGTTTCAGGTCTAGCATGGGAGTGGCTTAAATCCTTTTGGAGGACAGATCGCAGCAGGTATGGCTGCCTCCGTTTTCCTCGGCCCCAAGAAAGGTGACTACGGGAGTTCCGCAAGGCTCTTCTTTGAGTCCCCTTCTTTTTAATCTTTATGTTACGCCCCTGGTCTACCTGGTGGAGGAGCTGGGAGCTAAAATCATAGCTTACGCGGATGATACGCAGCTCCTCTTCACGTGGAAGGAAAATGACTTGTCCCCGGATCTTGCCAAAAACTGTCTCTCTGCCATTTTTTATTGGCTGGCACAGGCTCAGCTTAAGTGCAATGAGGGCAAGTCCGAGATACTTTTGTATGGGTCCTTTCCACCACAATTTAGGGAGGATCTCTGGCCCTCTGAGTATCCTCTGCCTGATTCTGTGGGTAATCTGGTTAAGAATCTGGGGGTTTGGTTTAGCGAGGACCTCCGGTTCTCCACACAGATTAAAAAACTGGCGGGCGCGAGCTTTGGTACGCTAAAAGCACTCAGGAAGTTCCTGCCTTTGCTACCCAGACCAGCCAGGGAAATGGTGACTCGTGCTCTTATTTTGACACGCATCGACTATGCTAATGCATTGTACATTGGTTTACCAGCTGAAAAAATTACAAATTATTCAAAATGCGGCAGCAAGAGTGCTGCTTGGCATTTCTGGCAGATCAAGTATAAACATCACCTGCGGGACCTTCATTGGCTCCCGGTGGTGCAACGTGTTCAGTTCAAGGCTCTCACTCTTGCCCATGGAGCCCTTTACAAATCTGGGCCGCTGTACCTTAGGAGACGCTTTAACTTCTATGTTCCCCGAAGACAATTGCGCTCAGCCAAGCAGCGCCTCGCTGTGATTCCCCGCTTTCGTCTTACGCGAACGGGGGGCAGTTCTCTCTCCTTTAAGGCAGCGAAAGCTTGGAACTCCCTTCCCTACGAATTGCGTAATACCCAAGATCTCAGGTTGTTTAAGAAGCAGTTGAAGACCTTGCTTTTTAGTTAAATTTTCAGCTTCCCCCAGCTCCTTGCTCATTTTCAGTTGGCTTTCGCGCCGGGACACTCCAGAGTATCCGTGCGCGCTATAAGTAATAATAACATAACATAACATAACAGATAACTAACTATATTTGCTGAATTTCTATGGATTTGTGTATAAAATCTGAACCTAACTATAATGTTACTGTACCCTTTGTTTTTCTCAGTGAATTTCATAAAGTAATATTTATGGCCATGCGCTGCAGGGGAGTTGGCTGCTGGGCCTGGCCTGCGGACAACCCCCGCATGCAGCCAACCCCCCTAATACTGCCTCCGGCCGTGCACTGCAGAGGGTTGGCTACAAGGCCCGACCTGTGACCAGGCCCTGTGGCCAACCCCCCAAAGGCAGCCAACCAAGGAGGAGGCCACGCAGTCCCCCTCCCTTGGCCGATTGTGGCCCGGGAACCCCACCCCACAGGGCCCGGCACATTTTGTGGGGGAGGAGGGTACATGTCCCCCTCCTTGGCTGGATTTTGGCCCCAGTGACTCCATCCCCTGGGGCCTGCTGCATTCTTTTAGGGTAGAGAGTTATGTGGTCCCCTTCCCTGGGCCGTTTTGGCCCCGGGGACCCCAACCCCCAGGGCCCACCACTATGACTATGGGGGCCCCAGGATCCCATCTCCCAGTGTCCAGAGCCATATTGTAAATGGGGTGGGGGCACACAGCCCCCCTCCCTGGACTGAATCTGGCCCCAAGGACCATATCCCTCGGAACCCAGGGCACCCATCAGCTCCTCGTTGGGGGCCTTGAGGGGAGCCCCAATGCCCCTAAGGCTCCAGCCGGCTCCCTGCATCCAACAGGAGCTGGCTTTGCTCCTGCCCGCAGGGAGCAGTAAAAAATGCTACCTGTGGGTGAGAGCAATATTTAGATCGGTTTCCCTGCCCGCCTCACTGATGGCAGGAAAACAGGTCTGAAGTCCACTCCCAGATGGCGGGAGCATTTTTAAAGCTCCCACCAGCTGGGAGCGGACTTCGTGTTTTCTCTCTTGGCAGGAGCTTGCGCTCGCCAAGCGAGAACAAACACAGGTTTCCCTGCCGGTGCCAGTGCGGGCAGGAAAACCGCTATGTTCTGGAGTGGGCACCCCAGGACATTGCAGGAGCAGGCCCTGGGGATGGGGTCCGCAGGGCCATTAATCACTCTGGGAGGGGGGACAAGCAACCCACTCCCCTCTTAAAATCGGTGCAGGCCCCAGGAATAGGGTCCCTGGGACCAAAATCGGCCCGAGGAGAGGGCCACTTGGCCCTTCTCCCCAGTACTATTATGGCCAGGCTGTGGAAGATCGGGTCCCCAGAGCCAACACCAGCCTGGGGAGGGGGGCTGCGTGCCCCCCTCCCCTTTTTTTACTTCATCTGGGCACCAGGGATGGGGTCCCTGGGGCTGAAATTGGCCTGGGAAGTGAGCTTTTGCCCCCTCCCAGTTATAATAAAGCCGGGCAAATGTATTGCTTTTCATGGCCACTACCTTAATTTACAACTAGATCATCAAAATGCACATTTTAGGGATGTGTGCCCATTTCAAGCATGCCAGAACTTTCCATGTGAGTAATTCTCTTCATAGGTCTGTTTTATGGCTAGGTGAACAACAACACACATGGATGTTTGTAGGCATTTTGAAAAAATTTGCAGGTACATTCCTACCCTGGAAAAATTCAAAGAGTTGTTGTCAAAGAGAGTAATAACTCCATTACCTCTGTAGGAATTCAGAAAAGCCACCAGCATTAGTATGGGTGTTGCAGAATATGTTTCTCTGTGGGGAAAAATTATTTCCTCAATCTGTGTCGGAATAGAACAGAAAATAAGCACCAAATTAAAGGTGCCCCACATTTGCTAATCAGATAGCTCAAAAGTGGTATCTTGCAAATAGCGGCAGTTATGAACTTGTAAAAACATGCTGAATAAGTGTTTTGCAAAGTATAAGAGACTGTGTGCCTTTGTGCTTGCTGCAGTTAATGTTTGTATTATTATCTGAGAAATCAACAGTAAAAACAAATCAACCAAACCATAAAACAGGCCCACAAACAGAAAAAAAAATAGCCCATGACCTGTCAGACCAGCCTTTCAGGCACTGCCAGATAGACTGATCAATCCTATCCTCAGACCAGAACAAAAAATTGTCTAAAGGGAATTGTGATCTTGCATTTCATTTGCTGCTCATGTGAAAATGCAGATGTGCTATATTTCCATGCATTAAAATATTAAGCATTTGAGTTCCCTTTGGCATGTGTAAAAGCCGCAGGATCCTTGCTGAACTACTGAAATTTTAGAATTATAGTAAAGTCAGAATCTTAGGAACATATCATGCCTAAACCTATGAGTTTATATTTCCCAATTTGCCAGAAGAGGTTTTGCAAATCTTTGTCATTATGAAGCTCACAGATGCTAGGTTTTGTTAGAGCCTTTTAAATAGCAAGAATTAGTTTATTTAATCTAATTGATACACATCTTAATCTACTGCTGTGGGAGTCACACTCAGCAGTTATTCTATCAGATGCGTTTCAGTGTTACACACACACACTCTACAACTTAGCGCCCACACGCAGAGTAGCGGTAAGAGAGACCATAATGGAAGCTGTGCCCCCTCTAACCCGTTATGAAGAGGTATGGTCCTGGTTGGTGGGGTGGTGGATGGGAGGAGGTGCCCCCCACGTCTCAAGCAATCCTCTTTCCTTCTGGCCGAGGGCGCGTCTCGCGCACTATCGGACGGAAGGTAAACTGCATTTCCCATGAGGCAAAGCGGAAGTAGCCGCCGTTGCCTAGGAAATCCTGTAACGACCCGGAAGAGGAGGACACCTAATAAGGGGCCTCCGGAGAGACAGACGCTGCAGATAATTCCACCGTGCAGCCTGTTTCACCCTGTTTCTCCTGCTTGTTGGTACGGTAAGGGTGCACTTGCACCGATTCTGATCGTGACTCCTCTCAAGTGTTTGTCATCTCGTTGGCTGTGCCGGGACGGGCACCGACTATAGTACAAGACTGTTAACCCTTGACATTGTCTGCTGCCGAGTTCTTATCGGAGTGGCAGAGAATATACCAACTAAATAAATGTATGAGCGCACTGCCTGATATCATTCAAATGATTAGGTGATTAGAGACAAAGGTACTTCGGAATAAGGAGTGTAATTATTTTGGAGACACCTCTTTACAATATATGTTCTAAGGAAATTGCGTTGAGAATAGGAGGCACTTTTGGGTATTGGTGTGTGCTTCCTCTTAACAGGGGGTTCAGAGGCGGCCTTCTGCTCTTCCCCTGTGAAGCGGACCCTTTCATGTATGCTGAGCCTAAACTTGTCGTTGTTGACCTAGTTGCATTGACGCTTAAATCATTCCTCCCACAGAGGAAGGAGCATTGTTTTTTTGTTTACAGGTATGGAAAGCCAGTATAGTTAGCTGTAGGAAGGATATTGAAAAGACCAATGCTTACCGCTCCCTCCCTGCTGATCCCTTCCCTTTCCTTCCCCCACTTGATCATCTCAAACCCCTGTGCTATTATAGCATTCAGGGTTGGGACTGTCGAGAGGTGGACCCCTTTTGGCATTGAACCGTTCCTGAGAAATCATCAAGCTGACAGAATTATCGGCCCATGCATTTAATTCCTCCTGGGTGGGTCGATGCAAAATGGCCACCTTAGACGACGTAATAGGAGTCATGGCCTCAGTACAGCAGGATTTAGCAGCCTCTCGGGCAGAAACTGAAGCCCTTAGAGTGAAAATCGAACAAATGCAGCGAAACCCTTTTGACGTAGGTACAGGGAGATATTCTGGGGGGGGTCTTCTCCACACCAACAGTGCCCTTTAGCGTAGATATGCCCACTCTGATCCTGTTAGCCGCAGCAGAAAGATTCTCCGGAAACACCAGTAAGGTTCAGGTATTCCTCACACAAATCTTACTACATTTCAGTTGTAAACCTAAGGCCTTTCACACTAATCAGTCAAGAGTTGCCTTCACGATATCCTATTTGGCTGGTGATGCAGCACAATATGCTGTTCCGTTGGGACGCCGTGATGACCCGTTGGTGTACGATTGGTTGGCCTTCCGTACTGAATTCAAGAGGTTATTCGATTGAAGAGCTGCTGCTTTTTCTGCAGATTGAGAGCTTCTCGAATTAAAACAAGGGACCCGAGACCTGATGGTGTATATCAACACCTTTCAAAGACTGGTAGCCGAAACCGATTGGCCAGAAACAAAACAAGCTGCCTTATTTTACCAAGGCCTGAAGGATGAATTGAAGGACGTGCTGGCACCTATTGAACCGCAGCCCATTACTTGTATGGAGCTCATAAATTTAACCCTATGTTTGGACCACAGACTAGCAGAACGCAAGAATGAAAGACGACGAGTCAAAAGACCAGCCCAACGTTTTGAGAAAAACCAAAGTATCATAGGGAGTGGTAGTGCTGCCTAAGAGCCCATGGAAATAGGCTCAGTAAGACACTAATTATACACTTTTCCTTTCACCTAGGCACTACCACAACAGTCATGCAACAACCCAGACATTACTCTTGCATTCATGCAATCAGGCAGACATTACTGATGCACTCAAGCAATCACTTAGGCATTACCCATGCACTCATGCAATCACCTAGGTATTACCCATGTTTATTTATTTATTTAATGAGTTTTATATAGCGCTGGCTAGACCCGAAGGTATCAGAGCGCTTTACATGAGGTTCCACAAAGTTACAAAAATTACATCAGGAAACAGGTTACATCAGATTACTAATAAAACATTTAAAGAGTATAGAAAATGAGATAAATGGAGCGTAGAAGGGTAAGGGGGTAGGGTGAAGGGGTAGGAGGGAGATACGACGGCGAGACGAGGGAAAGTCTGCCCCAAGTCCGGCTGGGTAGGTGATGGCCTAGGGGAGTCCATGGCCTATCTCCTCTTTAGCTATCAGGTAGCTCCACCGGGCATCGGCCAAATAGCAAGGTCTCGGTTAAAAAACATATAAAGAGCATAGGAAGGCGAGATAAATGGAGCGTAGAAGGGTAGGGGGAAGGTTAAAGGGGTAGGGGGAGATACGACATCGAGACGAAGGAAAGGCTGTCCAAAGTCCGGCTGGGTAGGTGACGGCCGAGGTGGAAGTCCACAACCCATCTCCTCTTTAGCTAACAGGTAGCTCCACCGGGCATCGGTCAGCTAGCTAGGTCTCAACGGTCGGAAGAAGATCACATAGTTTATGTCATGATGGGAGAGCCGGTGGGGGAGGATGGTGGGGGAGCACCCCTAGCCTCGCTGGTGTAAGCTCGATGAGCCAGTCCATGGAGTCCGGTGTGGTTGGAGGGGCTTCTCTATTAGCTGCAGACCGGTGAAGCGAGAAGGGAGTGGGTGGTGTAAGGGCTTCGAGAGTGAGGGATAGTAGGTAGGAGCCTAGTTGTTAAGTTCGTTTGTGTGGTGGCCATGACGAGGTCTGGCACCTGGGTATTCTGAGATCTCTCATCCGCTGCCTCCTGATGATTGGGGCTTGCAAGGCTGCCATGTTGGAGTCAGGCATCCTCCTCGATGAGTGTATTCTCGCCTGACCCCCTTCACCCCCACACTGTTTTTCCGAGGGGCCAGGGACTGGGGGGGGGTCCAGGTGTAGACAGCCACCTTCAGTTGCCCCCTGTTGATGTCCTGAATGCACCGCACAACTAAGACGAGGCGGGGGAGGCGCTCACCTCTGCTTTCCGCTACAAGTGTTTCTGGGAACATGTCCGGTATCCCCGATTGCAGCCGCGGCTTCTTTTTACACACAGCGGCCGGGTCTCACAAGCGGATGGAGGCTCCTATACGCCTGGATCGCGCCTGGATGAATCCTCAGGGCTGAGTCTTCCGTGCCATCATAGAATCAGCCTACAATAACATCAAAATTCGCTCTGGAGTTGTAACTTGGATACATTAGGTCATACTTGGTGTTTTCCACGTGACTCAAGCGCTGCCACAGTGCAAGTGCACCCTCATCAGAACTGCAGCACTCGGGATCACCAGGGGCAGGAATACTGTCTCGTCTTCACGAGTCTGCCATCTTAAGGTCAGGCACCATATACGGAAGGATTCATCAGGGAGTCAGACCCCCCAAGAGGCACCCCTCATGAGTCACTCGCTCTGCATCAACAACGGATGCACAAAAGCACAGTCTCTTCTTCGCTACCTCGCTGCACTCGGGAACGTCGGTCCTCGCGTTGCATTCAAGCCGCCATCTTAGAGTCAGGCTTCATTACGACAAGAGCACCGCAGGGTATTAAAATGTGGCAGTACCGGTACAAATGCCGAACCGGAAGGTGTATCCGGGTAAATCCATGCAGTCATTCAATCACTCAGGCAGGTCCCATGCACTTATAAAATCATCCAGGTACTTCCTATGCACTCATGCATTAACCCAGGCACTAATTATGCACTTCTGCAATCACCCAGGAACTACCACTACACTCATGCAGCCACCCAGACATTACTCTTGCACTCATACAATCACCCAGGCACAAGCTATGCACTCATAGAATAAACCAGGCACTAATCTTGCACTGCTGCAATCATCCTGACACTATCCATGCACTCCTCTAATCATCCAGCCAGTACCCATGCACTTAAAAAAATCACCCAGGCACTACTTATACACTTTTCCAATCACCCAGGCACTACCACTACAGTCATGCAACGACCCAGATAATAATCTTGCACTCATGCAATCAACCAGGCACTAGCTATGCACTCATAGAATAACCCAGACAGTACTCCTGCACTGCTGCAATCACCCAGGCAGTATCCATGCACTACTCCTATCATCCAGCCAGTACCCATGCACTTAAAAACTCACCCAGGCACTACTTAAACACTTTTCCTTTCACCAAGGCACTACCACTACAGTCATGCAACGACCCAGGCATTACACTTGCATTCATGCAACCAGGCATACATTACTCATGCACTCCTCCAATTACCTACACATTACCCCTGCACTCATGCAATCACTTAGGCATTTCCCATGCATTCCTCCAATGACCCAGACATTTACCCTACACTCATGCAATCACCTATCTATTACCAATGCAGTCCTTCAATCACTCAGGCAGTACCCATGCACTTATAAAATCATCAAGGTACTTCCTATGCACTCATGCATTAACCCAGGCACTACTTATGTACTTCTGAAATCACCCAGGTACTACCACTACACTCATGCAACCACCCAGACATTACTCTTGCACTCATGCAATCACCCAGGCACAAGCTATTCACTCATAGAATAACCCAGGCACTACTCTTGCACTGCTGCAATCATCCTGGCACTATCCATGCACTCCTCTAATCATCCAGCCAGTACCCATGCACTTAAAAAATCACCCAGGCACTACTTATACACTTTTCCAATCACCCAGGCACTACCACTACAGACATTCAACGACCCAGATATTACTCTTGCACTCATGCAATCACCCAGGCACTAGCTATGCACTAATAGAATAACCCAGGCACTACTCTTGCACTGCTGCAATTACCCAGGCAGTATCCATGCACTCCTCCAATCATCCAGCCGGTATCCATGCACTTAAAAAATCACCCAGGCACTACTTATACACTTTTCCTATCACCCAGGCACTACCACTACACTCATGCAACGACCCAGACATTACTCTTGCACTGATGCAATCAGCCAGACATTACTCATGCACTCCTCCAATTACCTACACATCACCCCTGCACTCATGCAATGACTTAGGCATTACACATGCACTCCTCCAATGACCCTGACATTACCCCTGCACTCATGCAATCACCTAGCTATTACCCTTGCAGTCTTTCAATCACTCAGGCAGTACCCATGCACTTAAAAAATCATCCAGGCACTACCTATGTACTCATGCAATTACACAGGCACTAATGATGCACTCCTTGATGCACCTAGACATTACCCATGCACTCCTCAAATCAGCCATGCACTATCCATGTACTCCTTCAATCACCCAGGCACTACTCTTACACTTGTCCAATAACTCAGGCACCACTGCTGTACTAATATAATTACCCAGGTCATGCCCATGTAGTTATAAAATCACCCAGGCACTACCTCTACACTCATGCAATTAGCTAGACATTACCCCTACACTCATGCAATTACCCAGGCATTACCTAGGCACTCCTCTAATCCCCTAGACATTACCCCTGCACTCATGCAATCACCTAGCTATTACCCATGCAGTCTTTCAATCACTCAGGCAGTACCCATGCACTTATAAAATCATCCAGACACTACCTATGCACTCATGCAATCACACAGGCACTACTGATGCACTCCTCGATGCACCTAGGCATTACCCATGCACTCCTCCAATCAGCCATGCACTATCCATGTACTCCTTCAATCACCCAGGCACTACTCTTGCACTCCTCCAATAACTCAGGCACTACTGCTGTACTCATATATTTACCCAGGTAATACCCATGTACTTACAAAATCACCCAGGCACTACTTATACACTTTTCCAAACACCCAGTCACTACCACTACAGTCATGCAACAACCCAGATATTAATCTTGCACTCATTCAATTAACCATGCACTAGCTATGCACTCATAGAATGACCCAGACAGTATTCTTGCACTGCTGCAATCACCCAGGCAGTATCCATGCACTCCTCCAATCATCCAGCCCGTACCCATGCACTTAAAAAATCACCCAGGCACTACTTATACACTTTTCCCATCACCCAGGCACTACAACTATAGTCATGCAACAACTCAGACATTATTCTTGTACTGATGCATTCAGCCAGACATTACTCATGCACTCCTCCAATTACCTACACATTACCCCTGCACTCATGCAATCACTTAGGCATTACACATGCACTCCTCCAATGACTCTGATGGCACTCATGCAATCACCTAGCTATTACCCTTGCAGTCTTTCAATCACTCAGGCAGTACCCATGCACTTATAAAATCATCCAGGCACTACCTATGTACTCATGAAACACACAGGCACTAATGATGCACTCCTTGATGCACCTAGGCATTACCCATGCACTCCTCCAATCAGCCATGCATTATCCATGTACTCCTTCAATCACCCAGGCACTACTCTCGCACTCGTCCAAACACTCAGGCACTACTGCTGTACTCATATAATTACCCAGGTAATGTCCATGTACTTATAAAATCACCCAGGCACTACCTCTGCACTCATGCAATTAGCTAGACATTACCCCTACACTCATGCAATTACCCAGGCATTACCTAGGCACTCCTCTAATCCCCCAGACATTACCCCTGCACTCATGCAATCACCTAGCTATTACCCATGCAGTCTTTCAATGACTCAGGCAGTACCCATGTACTTATAAAATCATCCAGACACTACCTATGCACTCATGCAATCACACAGGCACTACTGATGCACTCCTCGATGCACCTAGGCATTACCCATGCACTCCTCCAATCAGCCATGCACTATCCATGTACTCCTTCAATCACCCAGGCACTACTCTTGCACTCCTCCAATAACTCAGGCACTACTGCTGTACTCACATATTTACCCAGGTAATACCCATGTACTTATAAATTCACCCAGGCACTACCTCTACACTCATGCAATTAGCTAGACATTACCCCTACACTTATGCAATTACCCAGGCATTACCTATGCACTCCTCTAATCCCCCAGACATTACCCCTGCACTCATGCAATCACTTAGGCATTACCCATGCACTCCTCCAATTACCTACACATTACCCCTGCACTCATACAATCACTTAGGCATTACCTATGCATTCCTCCAATGACCCAGACATTACCCCTGCACTCATGCAATCACCTAGGTTTTACCCATGCAGTCCTTCAATCACTCAGTCACTACCCATGCACTTATAAAATCATCCAGGCACTACCTATGCTCTCATGCAATCACACAGGCACTACTGATGCACTCCTCGATGCACCTAGGCATTACCCATGCACTCTTACAATCACCTAGGCATTACCCATGTACTCATGCAATCACTCAGGTAGTACACATGCACTTCTGCAATCACCCAGGCACTACACATGCACTCATGCAATCACACATGCATTACCCATACACTTCTCCATATATTCCACTTGCCACAATTCATACAACACTTACAAATTTGGCTATTTTTAACCAAATAGGTGGTTCTGAAAAGAACAATTTCTTTCTTCTTTTTTTGTTTTTTATTTTTTTGTGTTTTTTTTAAGTCTTTTTTAAATTTTTTGGGTGTTTTAAAAAAAGAAAAATGAAAAAATGAACAGAACCAACAGTGAAAACGTTCAAAACATTATGTAATTAGAAAGTCATTGCATAAAAAAAATTAAAAAATTGACAGTGGTGGTTCTTAATGGCAACCAGGATGGCATCCACTGAATGCTCGCCAAAACATAACATTTTCTTGCATTTAACGCAATGCTGCTCCACTCTGGCAAATTCAGGGATGATATTTGGTGTTGCAGTTGCTGTGGTACTAGATGAAGTGCTAGGTCCAGCAGCGTTGTCCTGAGTTGCCTGCTTCTGTTGGTCTCATTGCAGCTGTTCCCTCGTGAGACGTCGTGGGTGCATTGTTTGTAAATGCTTTAGCATGGATGACGTGCCGCAGGAATACTTTTTCTCTGATCCTTGTGAGAGGACCTTGTCACAAATGGTGCACGTAACTTTACGTGCATTTACCTTATTCTCCCCAGGTGGTTTGGAGAAAAATGCCCAAACGATACTCTTGTATCTGGTCTTCACTGGTTCTTCCAAGTCTTCTTCCTCTTCAGGTGGAAGCTGCTGAGATGGATTGCAAGCTGCCATTTTCAGATGGAAAAAAAACACCAAAAAAAAGCCAAAGAAGAAGAGCAAAAGACAACAGGTGTGTCTGCTGAGATGCACTTGCAAGAATGAAAAAAATGGGTGGGGTCCTTCAAGTTCTAGAATCAAAAGCTTCTTAGCCAATGAAATTGTTTCTTTTGAAGTCACATGGGATTCGTGCACCAGGCGCGCAAACAGCACACACCTGACGCGATTTCCGAAAACTATTTTTAACAATAATATACCTTTATTACAATTGCAAATATAAGATATTTACAATTATGTTAAATAATCTCTTGGTATAATATACATATTAAAGTTGTATACATATACTTTTAAAACTTAAAAATTTGCGGTGGATTCGCGCACCTTGCGTGACCCCCGGAAATGAGTATGTGACGTTACGCGGGGCCGAGAACCGCGCACCCTTCACATACCGAACGCACATCATACACGACTTAACCAATATGGCGGCAACATTCTTGGATTCGCACACCCACTGTGACTGGTACAAGATCGTTACTCGAATCCAGTTTAAAAAAATAATTTAATTCATATTTTAGAAAAGAGAAAACCCCACCTTATTTTTATTAAAATTTAAAAATTAAGAAAAAGTATTTTTGGACATTCTAGCATTTAAAAACCTTTGAAATACACTGAAAAAACCAAAGGTTTCAGGGACGTTAAAGATAGAAATTAGCATTTAAAAAACCTTTGAAATTCACTGAAAAAACCATAGGTTTCAGGGACGTTATAGTTAGAAATTAACATTTAAAAACCTTTGAAATTCACTGAAAAAACCATAGGTTTCAGGGACATTATAGTTAGTAATTATCATTTAAAAAACCTTTGAAATTCACTGAAAAAACCATAAGTTTCAGGGACATTATAGTTAGAAATTATCATTTAAAAAACCTTTGAAATTCACTGAAAAAACCATAGGTTCAGGGACGTTTTAGTTAGAAATTAGCATTTAAAAAACCATAGAAATTCACTGAAAAAACCACACATTTCAGGGACGTTATAGTTAGTTGGACATTTCACTCGTACAAAACCAGAGAAATTTGGCCGTTATAGTTAGTTGCAGAGAGGTGAAAAAAGGGGCGTGGCCTCTGAACACCTCTCTGCAACGCAGCTCTCTGGCGCATACTGGAGGTATCTGGTGGGCTACTTGGCCCCTAGGGACCCTCGGGATTGAGGAGGAATTAATTCTCCAACTTAAAACGCGCCACAGGGCGTGTTTGCAGACATGCCACTTCAGGCCCCACCCCCTTCCTTCACCATTGTGCAAATATTCCTCTAAAATCAGCCGAACTACGAATTCAGATTTACTCACCTGTTATCAGGAGAGACCTCAGTGCTGCATCTTTGAGCCCAGTACTGATCCTGAAAAGTAATTTTAACCGTACTTACCAGTAACTTGAATTTCCTTCCGTAGGCTAACATTGACTGGTTTCACTTGGAAATTCTTCTAAGTGTGGAGTTTTGGAACTTTATAATACTCCTCTAAAATCAGCCGAACTACGAATTCCGATTTACTCACCTGTTATCAGGAGAGACCTCAGTGCTGCATCTTTGAGCCCAGTACTGATCCTGAAAAGTAATTTTAACCATACTTACCAGTAACTTGAATTTCCTTCCATAGGATATCATTGCCTGCTTTTTGCTGAAAAAGTTTCTAAGTGTCGATTTTTGTAACATACAAATATTCCTCTAAAATCAGCCGAACTACGAATTCCGATTTACTCACCTGTTATCAGGAGAGACCTCAGTGCTGCATCTTTGAGCCCAGTACTGATCCTCAAATGTAATTTTAACTGTACTTACCAGTAACTTGAATTTCCTTCCATAGGCTAACATTGACTGGTTTCACTTGGAAATTCTTCTAAGTGTGGAGTTTTGGAACTTTATAATATTCCTCTAAAATCAACCGAACTACGAATTCCGATTTACTCACCTGTTATCAGGAGAGACCTCAGTGCTGCATCTTTGAGCCCAGTACTGATCCTGAAAAGTAATTTTAACCATACTTACCAGTAACTTGAATTTCCTTCCATACGATATCATTGCCTGCTTTTTGCTGAAAAAGTTGGTGTCGATTTTTGAAACATACAAATATTCCTCTAAAATCAGCCGAACTACGATTACGATTTACTCACCTGTTATCAGGAGAGAGCTCAGTGCTGCATCTTTGAGCCCAGTACAGATCCTGAAAAGTAATTCTAACCGTACTTACGAGTAACTTGAATTTCCTTCCATAGGCTAACATTGACTGGTTTCACTTGGAAATTCTTCTAAGTGTGGAGTTTTGGAACTTTATAATATTCCTCTAAAATCAGCTGAACTACGAATTCCAATTTACTCACCTGTTATCAGGAGAGAGCTCAGTGCTGCATCTTTGAGCCCAGTACAGATCCTGAAAAGTAATTCTAACCGTACTTACCAGTAACTTGAATTTCCTTCCATAGGCTAACATTGACTGGTTTCACTTGGAAATTCTTCTAAGTGTGGAGTTTTGGAACTTTATAATATTCCTCTAAAATCAGCCGAACTACGAATTCCGATTTACTCACCTGTCATCAGGAGAGAACCCAGTGCTGCATCTTTTAGCCCAGCACTGACCCTGAAAAGTAATTCTAACCATACTTACCAGTAACTTGTATTTCTTTCCATAGGAATCCATTGTCTGGTTTTCAGCAGAAAAGTTTCAGTGTCGATTTTCACAAACTACAAATATTCCTTAAAAATCGCCTGTATGACTTAAACGCATTCTTTCAACTGTTTACAGGAGATGCACCAGTGCTGGATCCAGGATCCACCACTGAGTAAGAAAAGTAACGATAACACTACTTACCTGCTAAGTGAATTTCCTCCCATAGGATAACATTGGTGATTCTATGTGAAAAAGTTTCTGACAACTTTTAAAATACAATAATATTCCTTAAAAATCACTACTGTAACCAAAACGCTTTTACTCAACTGTTTACAGGAGATGTCCCAGGACTGAATCTAGGATCCAGTCCTGTGGTTAGAAAAGTAATCCATAAAGTAACTAATTGCATTTAACTAGAAATTCACATTGAGCTCAATGTAGCATTGTGTTTGAAATTGTGTTGCCCATTGCAACAACTGTAACTACTGTACTTAAAAGTCTATTGCCTATTTGCAAAGTATTTAAACTAAAGTAATTCATTCTGAGAAAGTATATTTTGTAATGTAATGTATAATGTAATTACAATGTAATTTAAAAAATAAAATATCTAAAAATAAATAGTATATTTTTAGATATTTTATTTTTTAAATAGTATAGGGTCCCACGGTTAGTTGTAAGAAGTGTGGTCTGGTAAATGCCTCGGACATCCATATGTTTAAAGATTGCCCAGCGATAACTGAATATTGGGAGAAAGTGAGTGAAACTATAACAGACATTTTGGGATTCCCTGTTCATATTTCCCTCCCCTGATTATATTTGGTATAGATAACGAAGTAACAGGACCTGCTAGGGGGTTCCTATTTTATGCAATATTGCTGGGTAGGAGGAAATATGTAAGAAATGGGTAGAGGATATACCCCCACACACACAGAATGGTTGTCCTCTTTATATAAAATCTCTAAGATTGATCTGGCTAGACTACAGAGTAGCAGGAAAAAAGTAATATGGGATTTTTTACTAAAGTGGTCTTAGACACATTAATTGCTTATCCTTTTTTTATAACAACTACATGGATCCTATGATTAAGCCTCATGGATGCTCTCTGACTGTGTTGGGCCTTCCCTGAAGAAGGGCTCAGTCGGCCAACATAAACAGTCTTCGGTCAGAGGTTATCAGAAGAGAGTGAGACCAGCCCCTCTACTTAGAAGGGGATACAGTGACTCTAGGTGAGATGGTCGTTTGCCGATAGGCAGGTGCCTTCTCCCCGGTTCGATCTTGATGCCTACGTCTCCTTAAAACCGAGTAACGGCTATAGACATCTTACTCTTGTGTCAACTGAGGTCTGAGGCAAATGAGGATTAAAAAAATAAATAAAATAAAAAATAGTATAAAAAAATGTAGTAAATCAGTATAAAAAAATAAATATAACAATTAATACATTTACAAATTGTCATTTACAAAACCTTTGAAATTCACTGAAAAAAACCATAGGTTTCAGACATGTTATAGTTAGGAATTAGCATTTAAAAAACCTTTGAAATTCACTGAAAAAACCATAGGTTTTAGGGACAGTTATAGTTAGTTGGACATTGCACTCGTACAAAACCCGTGAAATTCCCCCGTTATAGTTAGTTCAGCTAACTATAACTCGCGCCCAGGCAATGCACTGCTGATGACGTCACATATTACATCACTCATGACATGGTTGCAAACTTGCTTTGAATTTTGGAAGAGAGAGCAGGAAACCTGCTCTCTCTTCCAAAATTCAAAGCAAATTGCTTTTCCACACGGGGAGCTGCATCTTAGCAGCTCCCCATGTGGAAAAGCAATGCCGGCTCCCGAGGGACGCGGGGAGCCGGCGGGACCGTGGGGGGATTGGTGGCCCGGGAGGGGGGCCACGTGGCCCCCCTCCCACAAAGAATCAAAAAATTTAAAAAAGGCCGGCCCCGGGGGATGGGGTCCCCGGGGCAAATAGTGGCCCGGGAGGGGGGCCACCTGGCCCCCCCTCCCCCAAAGAATCAAAAAATTAAAAAAAGGCCGGCCCCGGGGGATGGGGTCCCCGGGGCCTAAGGAGGCCTGAGGAGGGGGGCAACGCAGCCCCCCTCCATGAACATTTTTTTTTTTTAAATGTGGCGATGACCCGGGGGATGGGGTCCCCGGGCTGAAATTGGCCATGGGAGGGGGGCCCACGCGGCCCCCTTCCCGTTCCGTTTTTTTTGTTTAAAACAAAAAAGGGTGTCAGGCCCTGGGGGATGGGGTCCCCAGGGCGCAAAATAGTTAAAAAGAAGGGGGGCCACAGAGCCCCCCTTCTAAAAAGAAAAAGAAAAAAAAAAGACCGGCATCGTGCCGGAGGCCCCGCCCTCTCCCTGCAGCACTCTGCAAACGCGCCCCCTGGCGCGGTGTAAGATGGGGAAGTAATTTCCCTTGAATACTGGGGGTCCCTGGGGCCAACTAGCCCACCAGGAACCTCCAGTATGTGCCAGGGAGCTGCGTTGCAGAGAGGTGTTCAGAGGCCACGCCCCTTTTTACACCTCTCTGCAACGCAGCTCTGTGGCGCTAACTGGAGGTACCTGGTGGGCTAGTTGGACCCCAGGGACCCTCATGATTCAAGGGGACTTAATCCCTCAACTTAAAATGAGCCACGGGGTGCGTTTGCACAGTGGTGAAGGGAGGGGGCGGGGCCTGAGGTGACATGTGTGCAAACACGCCCTGTGGCGCGTTTGAAGTTGGGGAATTAATTCCTCTTCAATACTGAGGTTCCCTGGGGGCCAATTAGCCCACCAGGTACCTTCAGTAAGCGCCACATAGCTGCGTTGCAGAGAGGTGTATAAAGGGGCGTGGCCTCTGACCACCTCTCTGCAACGCAGCTCTGTGGCGCTTACTGGAAGTACCTGGTGGGCTAGTTGGGCCCCAGGGACCCTCAGGGTTCAAGGGTACTTTATCCCCCAACTTAAAATGCGCCACGGGCGCGTTTGCACAGTGGTGAAGGGAGGGGGTGGGGTCTGAGGTGACATGTGTGCAAACACACCCGTGGCGCATTTTAAGTTGGGGAATTATTTCCCCTTCAATACTGAGGGCCCCTGGGGGCCAACTAGGCCACCAGGTACCTACAGTAAGCGCCACTGCACTGCGTTGCAGAGAGATGGTCCAGGCCATGCCCCTTTTTACACCTCTCTGCAACGCAGCTCTGTGGCGCTTACCGGAGGTACCTGGTGGGCTAGTTGGACCCCAGGGACCCTCAGGATTCAAAGAGACTTAATCCCTCAACTCAAAATGCGCCTTGGGGCGTGTTTGCACACTTGTCACATCAGGCCCATCCCCTCCCATCACCACTGTGCAAACAGGCCCTCTGGTGCGTTGTAGAACGGGGGATTTTTTTTTTTTTTGGAGCTTATAAAGCGCGACAGCTTCCCCAAACAGGGGTTGGCTGTCGCGCTATAAGCTCAAAAAAAATCCCCCAACCTACAACGCACCAGAGGGCCTGTTTGCACAGTGGTGATGGGAGGGGATGGGCCTGATGTGACAAGTGTGCAAACGCGCCCCATGGCGCGTTTTAAGTTGAGGTATTAAGTCCCTTTGAATCTGAGGGTCCCTGGGGTCCAACTAGCCCACCAGGTACCTCCGGTAAGCGCCACAGAGCTGCATTGCAGAGAGGTGTAAAAGGGGCATGGCCTGGACCATCTCTCTGCAACGCAACGCAGTGGCGCTTACTGTAGGTACCTGGGGGACTAGTTGGACTCCAGGGACCCTCAGGATTGAAGGGAACTTAATCCCCAACTTAAAACGCGCCACGGGGCGTGTTTGCACAGTGGTGAAGAGAGGGGGTAGGGCCTCATGTGACAAGTTAGTTACTTAGTTTTAATCCCCCTGCCCTATTATGTACTAGGGACTTACAGAGGAGGTCATGCTAATCACAGGGGTACCCCAACGCATAGTGTTCCCTAGTGTATGTAGGTGTTTTCACTGTATTCTAAGTGATTTTTAGCATAGCACTGGCTCTAGGCCTGGTTAGTCTGAGTCAGTTACCACCAGTACCCGTCTGAAAAAGTTGTGGGCACAGGATGATTTTGCAACAAGGCCTCTTTCTGCTCCTCTGTTGGTTCTTTCTGCACATGTCTTGCTTCTTCCTGCTCTTTTCTTCATCTTTGTGGACTTCTGTTGCTTCTTTCTGCATTTCTTTTGCTTCTTTCTGTGCGTTTTTTCTTCTTTCTTCACATGTCCTACCTCTGTAGGCATAGTTAGAAACTAGCATTTAAAAAACCTTTGAAATTCACTGAAAAAACCATAGGTTTCAAACACGTTATAGTTAGAAATTAGCATTTAAAAAACCTTTGAAATTCACTGAAAAAACCATAGGTTTCAAGCACGTTATAGTTAGAAATTAGCATTTAAAAAACCTTAGAAATTCACTGAAAAAACCATAGGTTTTAGGGACAGTTATAGTTAGTTGGACATTTCACTCGTACAAAACCCGTGAAATTCCCCGTTATAGTTAGTTCAGCTAACTATAACTCGCGCCCCGCAATGCACTGCTGATGACGTCACATATTACATCACTCATGACATGGTCAGTGACATCACTGATGACATCACTGATGACATCTCAAATGACATCACTGATGACATCACTGATGACATCATCCATGTGATAATTTCATGCATCTTCTCACACCCTAATATAACTTTTGCTACACCCACTCTAAATTAGACTGCCATTCTCAAAACCATACACACTCCAATACCAATAACTACATACCCACTCACTGATTCTTAGGTCTACACACACACATCTACTCACTCACCCGTACAGTCACTCATACTTACAGTCACTCAGTACAGGACTATCATATGCACTCATACACCTATATAAACACTCACACACCGCCACTCATCCATAGAGGTACTCACACACCTAGTCAGTCATGCAAAAAATTAATCACATACCCATTTACTCACCTATACAGTTATACACACACCAGCTCACTTACTCATACAAATACTAGCACATTCTTACGCTCTTATACAATAACTGATACAAGCACACACGCATCCATACAGCCACTCTCACAATCACACACTCTCACTTATAGCCATTTAAATACTCTAACACACATATATACTGCCTTTTACATATGTAGTTACTCGCACATGTACCACTGAGATATACATTCACTCACTAACACACCCATACACACACTCACCCACCCAAGCAGTCCATCACAGATGCACTCTTGAAATCATGCACCCAGTGAATCACCCACTCACACATCTATGTACAGAGTCACACACACCCACCCACACAAACACTCAGGCACCCATACAGATACTCAGAGAACCAATTAATAACCCATATAGACACTCATGTAGCTATTCGCAAATCCATGCATCCACTTACACACCAACAGACAGACGGATACAGACATTCACACAGTTTAGTCACTAACCCATGCATTCAGTAAGATACGTTTAATCACTCACTTGTAGAGTCAGTCACGCACGTACTAAATCATCCATTCAGACACTTATACACCCACTCATTCTTCAATACGCCTTTCCCTATATATATTAAACATATTTAAACTTTACAGAAACACACAGTCACTGGATGATGTCATCAGTGATGTCATCAGTGATGTCATTTGAGATGTCATCAGTGATGTCACTGACCATGTCATGAGTGATGTAATATGTGACGTCATCAGCAGTGCATTGCGGAGCGCGAGTTATAGTTAGCTGAACTAACTATAACGGGGAATTTCTATGGTTTTGTATGAGTGAAATGTCCAACTAACTATAACTGTCCCTAAAACCTATGGTTTTTTCAGTGAATTTCTAAGGTTTTTAAATGCTAATTTCTAACTATAACGTGCCTGAAACCTATGATTTTTTCAGTGAATTTCAAAGGTTTTTTAAATGCTAATTTCTAACTATAACGTGTCTGAAACCTATGGTTTTTCAGTGAATATATATATATATATATATATATATATATATATATATATATATATATATATATTGCCTACTGCCGGTCGCCAGTAGGTAGTTATAGTTAGAACCTAATTTCCATAGGAAAAGCATTTTTTGATTTGCTAATAACTTTGCGTCGTTTGACGAATCTTCCTGAAATTCTCCCAAAAAAAAGTCTATCCAGGTCAGCTCCTAGCCTGAAAGTTTGGGGGTGATTCGTCAAGCGGGGGCTGAAAAAAAAGGGGGGTCCCAAAACTTGTTTTCTCCATGTTAATTTCCATAGGAAATTTTGCGACGAGCTACAGCTCGAACTGCTGAACAGTATTACCCCAAATTTGGCAGAACGGTAGAGCTTGGTTCAGAAAGCGACCTTTTTTTAAAATGGTGTAAATCCGTTCAGTAGTTTTTGAGAAATTCAAAAAATAAGAGTCAAAAAATCAATTTCCCATAGGAAACTTTGTGCAGGGCTACAGCCGAAACTACTGAACGGAATTACTCCAAATTTGGTAGAGAGGTAGTGCTTGCGTCAGAAAGCGACCGTTTTAAAAATGGTGTAAATCCGTTCAGTAGTTCCTGAGAAATTAGAAAAATAAAAGTTTTGATATCTGGGCGGAGCCTAAGTCGCATGCGCGAGCTTCACTGTGATTGGCTGCTAGCACTCCAAACCAGGAAGTGATGGCAGTCATCTTGTGGCTCGGTAGAAGCGAGTCACGTGAAAACGGAGAAACAAAGGTATAAAACAAGAGAAGGGGGCAGGGTAGAAAAACCCTGACCCACTAGGTCTGCTCAGGGGGTCCCAGGAGGAACCCCAAGGCCCAAAAAATCATTTAAAAAAAAAATCGACAAAAATTCGTGCTGGGGTCGCGGGTTCTCGCGTTTTATTTTAATGAGGCCCTTGGGTGGGCTAGGTTGCGGGGGTATTTCTTAAAAATAATAGCAGGGTCTCGCAGGGGTGGCGGGGGGCCGCTGGGGTCCACGCAGCCCCGGGGCTTCACTTATGTTGGGAGGGGGTTGCGCGGCCCCCTTCTGGAGCCTTGTATGTGCTTGTAACTTTGGCGTCGTTTGACGAATCTTTATGAAATTATCCAAAAAGTTTCTCTTTTTTGGATTAGCTCATATTTAAAGTTTGGGGGTGAATGGTGTAGGAGGGGCTGAGAAAAAAGAGGGTCCTAAAACGTGTTTTCTCCATGCAATTTCCATACGAAACTTTACAGAAGACTACAGGAGAAAATGCTGAATGGAATTATGCTAAATTTGGCAGGGAGAAAGGTGATGGTCCAGAAAGCACGCTTTTGTTTAAATGGTGTAAATCCGTTCAGTAGTTTTTGAGAAATATCAAATTTTACAGATATCGATATTTGAGAATTCTGACATGTGATTGGCTGAGGGGTTACAAGCAGCAGCTTGCGGCTTATTGGCTGTGAATGGTTGAAACCAGGAAGTGTTGGCAGCCATTTTGTGATTTACTCCATCAGCTCGCATCTCTCCGTGTAGAAGCCATCGGGTTCGTAGTTTTACCTCTGTGAGGCAACACTGGCATCTGTGTCTGTGTGAGATATGCCTTTCAGGCTGCCTCTCCTCATATCACCAGGTCACGGCTATGTCTTTAGAAGCCCGTCCGTCGGCTAGGAGCTCTGTGAGTCAGTCTGTCGGCACGACCCCCTACACTACCCAAAGACTACCCAAACACCACTGCACTGTCGTAAACTCGAAAACACTACCCCAGCATGATCCCCTACACTACCCAAACACCAGTGCACTACCCTAAACCCTAAATCTACCCCCAGCACGACCCCCTACCCAAACACCACTGCACTACCCTAAACCCTAATATACTACCCCCAGCACAACCCCCTACACTACCCAAACACCACTGTACTACCCTAAAGCATAAAACAGTAGCAGTCCATCGGCTTGCAGCTGTGCTTCTGCGAGCCGTCATGTCCCTAGCTGTACATGTCCGAGTGAGTCCGTTAGGTGATAGGTGTGTGTCTGCTAGCAGGGCGGTTGGCCCGTTGGTGTCCCTTTGCGAGTTAGACCGGAGTTCTCCCTCTGCGAGCCAGCACGCTGGTGTGCGTTTGCAAGCCGACGGCCCGTAGGTCACACTGTGCGAGCCGAACCGACGGCCCGTAGCTCTACCTGTGCGAGCTGAACTCACGGGCCGCAGGTGTCCCTGTGCTAGCCGGATCGCAGCTGTCACTCTGCAAACCGATATTGGGAATATAAGGCGGCTCTAAAAAGAGCCCTTGTGTTTATTAGTTGGAGCTACATATAAGTGCGGATGCACAGCTTCAGGTTATTCAGAAAAACTCGATTTCCCTGATCTGTGAAGTGTACTCCATCACTTCTGTAGATATCAGCCATATGAAAACGTATGTTATTGTTGTAGATCGACCCCATTCTATGGTCTCTGAGGTATGCAGACACAGCTTTGTTGACATTCTTCCTAGATTTTTCAATCTGAGGACAAAATTGGTTTGACCCTTTCCACTTCTGTCTTTGGCATATATTGGAATATACAAAGACAGTTTGAGGCAAAAGCAATATCAATTGTCAAAAGATGTCCTTCATTAGCATTTCCAAACCTACCCCAGTCAATGTGCCTAGGTCGTTTCCACCACAGTGCACAATCATGAGGTCAGGGTGTTGGAGATGCAAACAGGTTTTAAGCAAAGGCAACAATTGGTGCCACTTCAATCCTCTTTGTCCAAACCATTTAATGTCCACATTTTGTAAACCTAGGTCTAAGTCAATACGTCTCTGTTCTGCATACCTCTTGCACCAGAAAACATAGCTATGTCCTACGATCCACACTAGCATTTTGAAGGTATGGCTGGGAGGAATGGATAGATGTCTGTAGCTCATGCAGTCCGTTCGTAGAATAAGAGATATGTTTAAAGATGGGGAACTACTTTTTTTGCCATACAAAACGATACCTGATTGGGAGATGAAAAGCATTGTTTTTTAAAAGTAGGGTGCACATTCGTTTGGTGGAAAAGCATCTTTGTGATTGGTTAAGAAAAAGCAGTTTAAACGTGGAGTACATATCGTAGGATAAAATTTGCTCAACTCAACCACACCGGCTACTTGCATTTGGAAGGCACTGTTCGAACTTAAAACAATCGTGAACTTTTAACCTGCACGTGCCGTTAAATGTTCGAGAAAATGTTGCAACAAAATATCGTTAGGTTTAAAAAAATTGATGAACTTTTAACCTGCACGTATTGTAGAATGTTCTAGAAAGTGTGTTGATAGAATACGTTGCACTTCTGACTTCTATGTGTCCTTGAATATTAAAAAAACTGTTTATATGGAAAAAATTAAAAAAAACAATAGAGAGAAGTTTTGAAACCTAAAAGAATCAAGGAACTATTCTAATTTGTTCATTACATGTATTTATGTGTGGAGCAACAATATTACAGACACAACAGCACCAGGAAGAGGAAGAAGCAGGGAGTGGGGGGATGGGGGAAGATGGCCACAATGGTACACATGCACAATTAAGTACAGCACAACTATAGACAAACCATGGCCAAAATGAAACACACCAACAAGGAGCACAAGTCACACAACCCGCCAACATCACACCACTGAAAAAGCATAGAAGTGAAAACCACACAGCCGGAAAGGGAGAAGGGTGAACAAAAGCTCACATGAAGGGACATCTTACACACAATGCAGCACACACACATAGGAAGCAGAGTACACCAACATCCAACACAATGTTGTCCAAACACAAGGATTCGCACAATCGAACACAGGACACAAATGCACTCGCCTGAGGCGGGTAAGCGTCCAAAAGCATCAGTACGAAACAGGCACATGAGAACGCATAAGTACAAACCCACAGTCCGGATGGGGTAGCAATTCACGTATGGCAGGCAGCCAGAGAGTCCGTGACACACACATTGGCATACAAATGAAGACACTACACATTTGGAGACAAGTGAAAATGTGGAAACTTTATTAAAAAAAGTGCGTGTCAGTACGGCCAAGAGTAGTGCCACGATATGCAGAGAAATGCAGCAGCATGGCTGAATAAGGAACATAGGAAAACGTCCATGTTCACCTCGGGGTAGTCCATCACCAACACACGTCAGTGTCAAGCAGCGTTGGTTGTCCGCGCTTCGGACATGATTCGACGCCAATGCAGCCATGTCCAGTGTTGTTTTTGGACATGTGACCAGATGTACAACGTGCAATGATCCGGAGGGACACGTGCAATGTGGCACATTGAGTCGTGGTTGGAGGTACCTTGTCACTCGTCCATGAACGCGAGTGCAGCTGCGTAAGCCACTATCTCTAATGAGTGATGGTTGGCCACAATATTTGACATGTCGTCGATGTAATCCATCAGCTGACCGGGACAGATGTGCTGACTCCAACCACTGTACCCAATGTGCACCAAAGCAGAATCGGGAAATGGGTCAATTTGCTCACTGCATACTATGACACGTGCAATCTCCCAGGCCCAGTTCCCAACATGCATGCCAAACATCCATGCATGCCATAAACGGGCATCACCATGACAGTCCTGGTCGTGGGCCAACAGGGGGCGCACACACCTGCCGTAATCCATGTCAGCTACCCACTCGTTGGAGAGGCATACGTCCATGCACCACTCGGATAGGCACGTGCGACATTGCAATACAGGTTGAACGCAGGTGACGTCCGCAATGCGGAAGCACAGCCGGTAAGTGATCTGCAGTACTGCCAAAGGCAGTGCACCCAGGACATGCAGCAGACGTGCAAGGTATAGGTGGACGTGCATGGAGTCGACCATGTGTTCGGGATGCTCTGCCATTGCGTCAGTGGCTCTGCTTGTAGCTGCACTGGCTTGCCGTGTGCCAGTCTTGTGGATGAAATGGCACAGCTTGGTGCAATGAGCCGGGTCTGTGTGCAATGGGTGCAGGGCAGGGGTGTGGTGGGAGTACGTGTGAAGGCCATTTCAGGTACGCTAACTACGACGAAGGACTTTTGAGTGTGGGATGTGTACTCATTGTTCTCAAATCGGGCAGTGCGTAGTGTGGGAGACGGATGCAAATATTATCGTATCTGTCAGGGGGGGCTGGCCACTTGCAAGTTCCTTCTCGGAGCAGCAGATGTGCTACTGCAAGATAGCTCAGACAAAGAACCTTTCATCCCTACAGTAAGTTCTCCAGCTGCATTCATACAGGATGTGTACAAAGGCCGGTCGTGGGTGTTGTGGGATGTCTGCGACCCTGGTCATCATGGATGAGATGCCCAGCACGTGGCACATGGGCGGGTTCACTGTGTGTTATGTTGCCAAACAGCTGCTCCTCCCTCCCACGAGCCCCCACACTTTTGTACGGTGCACTGTTGTATCCCGTGCACTCCTACGGCACACCATTGTAATGCCTATTCGCGCATGTCCTGCGGCATTCCAACCACACCGTGAGACTGCAGTTTGGAGGTGGTGCATGCCACTGTACAACATCGACTGCTGCGGCCCTTGAGGTGGCCACACCAGAACACAGAGACACACTTTCCGGACTTCCTGAACACGGACATGTCCGAGACACCCCGTTCCCCTTGCCGGATAGGCAGACCCCTGCGCTGACCTGTGTACGCCGGACCAGCACACGCCGCTTGTGCATGCAGGAGGATGCGTGCGTAGCTACATGTCCAGGCTCACTGCCAATGCTGAGGTGACATGGTAACGTCCGCTGACACTGTGATGTTGCAGGGCCGGTGCCTATCATGCTAACACAATGACCACACGGACACACTTGCTCAGATGCAGGTTCGGGGGGCGTTGGCGGACCTGGGGTTGTTGCGTTGAGTGTTGTGAACCTCATGGGTATCCGTGTATCATGCTCATTGACTGTATGGCACCTGTGGGTGTTTCGGTGTGGCTCTTGGCTGTGTTCCCTTTCATGCTGCAGGTAGTCATCCTGCTTAACACCAGCAGAAAGCAGGTGTAAAATCCCTGGTGCTAACGCGGCTTATCGCCGGAATTTGTTTCGCATCGCAGTTGTTGTCAAAGTTGTGATGTGGTTTTTTCGTGTACAGAAAAATAAACGAACTGGGCAGTGTATCCCGTCAAGATCAAGCACCTGACCCACTATTCCCAATCAATATAAATACAATGACATTTCTTCATTGATTTTGTGTGTACACTGTAAGTGCACCCACTACCACAGTGCAATTCAATACAGGATTTTAGTATTTAGAATAAATCGCAAAGGTGCACCTCGTGTCTTTTTGCACGGGAACGCCTACTCTGCATTTCATTATCAGCACTTTAATGCAACTAAAGTTGAGATAAATATAACACCCTATTCAGAAGCTGGTGCAAACTGCAGACATCACCAGTATTCCCGTGATAACTGCCCCAAAATTTAACACCATGGTGGACACCACGAAATAACAGTAATAAGAACGAGAAAGAGTCACACAGCACTTAAATAACAACCAAAAACTTTATTGATTTTTTTTTTTTTTTAATCAAACTTTATTTTTTCGCAAACGTATATATAAAGGATAAACTAAATTTAACAAACTGAACACAAAACAACAAGGCGGAAGACTCCTGTCGGGACCATGAATGTCGACGACACAGCCTGGAAAATAAAGCACAAAATAAGGACGTGTGTAATGCGCATATCAAAGGAGTGAGACACAGAGAAGGAAAAAAAAAGTCAGAGAGGGAAGGAAAGAAAAGGAGTGAGAAAGGGAGATAGAGAAAGAGAAGAAAAGGAAGGAAGGCAGTGAGAGAGAGAGGGAAGTGAGAGAGAGAGAGAGATACTGCTGCCCCTGCGCATCCATGACCAAATAATTACCTGCTGCCACTGGAGTGTCTACCAGTGTGCACTCCATGTGCCCGTCAAAGCTCCGTGGCCCGGCAGATCTCACAGATGTCGCTGAGTCCTGAGTCATGAATGGCAGAGACCACATCAGCTTCTCCGCGGCCCGGCAGATCTCACACATGTCGCTGAGTCCTGAGTCATCAATGGTGGAGACCTCATCAGCTTTTGGTGCAGCTAACCCTGTGCAACGCAAGTCAGCGCCACGTGGTGGTAGGCCGCTGACGGCCATACAACTTAGGGTGTGACTAACCCTGTGCAACTCAAGTCCGCGCCACGTGGTCGAAGGCCGCTGACGGCCACATTAGCTTCGGGTGGCAGTAACCCTGTGCAACTCAAGTCCGTGCCACATGGTGGTAGGCCCCTGACGGCCATATCAGCTTCGGGTGGCAATAACCCTGTGGAACTCAAGTCCGCACCACGTGGTAGTAGGCCCCTGATGGCCATAGAGCTCAGGCTGCGACTAACCCTCTGTGCAACTTTTCATGAGTCTTTATGATTGCGACCCGTGGAGCGTCCGCCATCCAGTCACCACCGGCAATAAAGGATGTGACGTTGTAGATTCATTATATTTGCGTGGTCACATGGCTTGTGATGCATGTGCCGGATGGGTGTGGTGTGTGTGCAAACCTGCCCTCAGGGAGTGGCCGTGACATGTTGACAACTAGACCACTGACCTGCACACCAACAGCGAGTACGCCTGCGACAGGTAGCTATGTGGGGGGTGTGAAAACGTGTTTTCTCAATGGATTTTCCATAGGAAACTTTAGACAAGGCTACAGGTCAAACTGCTGAACGGAATGACGCCAAATTTGGCAGGGAGAAAGGTCTTGGTCCAGAAAGCGCGCTTTCTCGCATCGAGTAAAAATATAAAAGAAAGGTCTCGGGGGCAATTTAATATACCGGAGCTCTGTTTCTGCGAGATAACTCTTTCACGCTCCGTCTGCCCAACATCACCACCGCAGCTATGCTGTTAGAAGCCAGTCCGTCGGCTCGCAGCTCTCTACGTTTGCGAGCTAGTACGCTACTGTACCTGTACCTCTGCGAGGTACTACGCTGCTGTTCCTTTGGGAGCGGACGGGTCGTAGTACTGCGTGTGTGAGTCGAGCGGACGGGCCGCAGTTGTCCCTCTGCGAGCCTGGGTGCGAACTGTTCATAACTCACACTACATAAGCATTGAAAAAACATTTTGTGATTCAGTCCGTCAGCTGGCATCTGTCCGAGGCATTTCTGAAAACATATCGGAGTTCTTTCTGTGAGAGATACCCCTTTCACGCTGCCTCTCCCCACATCAGCAGGTAACGCACCCTCTTCCCACATTACCAACATACCCCCAACAACCTTCTTGGGCCCGGAAGTGTCCCTGTGCGGTTGGACAAACAAGAATCTTAGTCATGTATAGGTTTACATATAAAACATTTTATTTAAAGAAAACAACAACAAATAAAACTGAAGGGAGTCTGCTGCTGTGGTCGCTGCCACGAAGTTGGGGTCACTGCCATTCAGGACTCAGGACACAGTTCCACATGTGGGATCGGCTTGTATTGAACAGGGTTAGTGGCACCACGTGTCGTGCCTTGTGTTGTACAGGGTTAGTGGCACCACGTGTCGCCGGCCTTGCATATGGAAATATGCCTCACTAACCAAAGGGAGTCTGGTGCTGTGGTCGCTGCCACGGACTTGGGGTCACTGCCATTCAGGACTCAGGACACAGTTCCACATGTGGGATTGGCTTGTGTTGAACAGGGTTAGTGGCACCACATGTCGCCGGCTTGTGTTGAACAGGGTTAGTGGCACCACGTGTTGCGGCTTGCGTTGAACAGGGTTAGTGGTACCATATGTCGCAGGCTTGTGTTGAACAGGGTTAGTGGCAGCACGTGTCACAGCTTGTGTTGAACAGGGTTAGTGGCATCACGTGTCCAAAGTTGAAATTGCAAGCTCTGCTGCCCGCAGTGTAGACTGCTAATGAGTGTTCGTTTGCACTTGAAAATGAATTTGGTGATTGTACTAAAGCTATAACTGATATAAAAAATGTTCTTGAAGAAAGGATACTAAAAGGATATTATGTAGATTTTAGGACTGTGATAGTTACTTGCCTAGTGGACTCTGTAATTAATGAATCAATACTTAATTTGAATTGTGAGCCCTACTGACCGCAGTGTAGGCGTATCATGAAAAGATGAAATAAGTATAGAATACACTGACGAAGTGTTGTATTTTCTGAGTACAATCTTCTTGTTAGAAATGAGCATTTAAAAATCGAATTGCGAGCTCTGCTGCCCGCAGTGTAGACTGGTATTGAGTGTTCGTTTGCACTTGAAGATGAATTTGGTCATTGTACTAAGCTATAACTGATATAAAAAAAGTTCTTGAAGCAAGGATACTAAAAGGATATTATGTAGGGATTAGGACTGTGATAGTTACTTGCCTACTGGACTCTGTAGTTAATGAATCAAGAAATAATTTTAATTGTGAGCCCTGATGACCGCAGTGTAGGCCAGAGGTAGCGGTCAGCAAGGGCCCATAGCCACATGGCGTTGAGTTGAGGTGCACAGTTAGTGGCACCAGAAGCATTGAGACTGTATGAGCCTGTGATGATGCTTGGTGCGGACGGGCCGCACTGGGAGCAATGTGTCTTGCCTACTGGTCTGCGTCATGTGCAATTGGGACTCTATGTGAATTGTGAGGCCTGCTGACCATAGTGTAGGCCAGAGGTAGCAGTGAGCAAGGGCCCACAGCCACGTGCATAGGTTGGTGGCCCCACCGGCCTGCGTAGTTCAGGTTCAGTGGCACCACGTGTCGCCGGCCTTCCATATGCAAATACCCATCACTAATCGAAGGGAGTCTGGTGCTGTGGTCGCTGCCACGGACTTGGGGTCACTGCCATTCAGGACTCAGGACACAGTTACACATGTGGGATCGGCTTGTGTTGAACAGGGTTAGTGGCACCACGTGTTGCCGGCCTTCCATATGGAAATATGCCTCACTGATCGAAGGGAGTCTGGTGCTGTGGTCGCTGCCACGGACTTGGGGTCACTGCCATTCAGGACTCAGGACACAGTTACACATGTGGGTCGGCTTGTGTTGAACAGGGTTAGTGACACCACGTGTTGCCGGCCTTCCATATGGAAATATGCCTCACTGATCGAAGGGAGTCTGGTGCTGTGGTCGCTGCCACGGACTTGGGGTCACTGCCATTCAGGACTCAGGGCACAGTTACACATGTGGGATCGGCTTGTGTTGAACAGGGTTAGTGGCACCATGTGTCGCCGGCCTTCCATATGCAAATACGCCTCACTAATCGAAGGGAGTCTGCTGCTGTGGTTCTCTCACGGAGTTGGGGTCACTGCCATTCAGGACTCAGGACACAGTTCCACATGTGGGATCGGCTTGTGTTGAACAGGGTTAGTGGCACCACATGTCGCTGGCTTGTGTTGAACAGGCTTAGTGGCACCACGTGTCGCGGCTTGTGTTGAACAGGGTTAGTGGCACCACGTGTCCAAAATTCGAATTGCGAGGTCTGCTGCCCGCAGTGTAGACTGCTAATGAGTGTTCGTTTGCACTTGAAGATGAATTTGGTGATTGTACTAAAGCTATAACTGATATAAAAAAAGTTCTTGAAGCAAGGATACTAAAAGGATATTATGTAGGTTTTAGGCCTGTGATAGTTACTTGCCTACTGGACTCTGTAATTAATGAATCAAGACTTAATTTTAATTGTGAGCCCTGATGACCGCAGTGTAGGCCAGAGGTAGTGGTCAGCAAGGGCCCATAGCCACGTGGCGTTGAGTTGAGGTGCACAGTTAGTGGCACCAGAAGCATTGTGAATGTATGAGCCTGGGATGCTGCTTGGTGCGGACGGGCCGCACTGGGAGCAACGTCTCTTGCCTACTGGACTGCGTCATCTGCAATCGCGACTGTATCTGAATTGTGAGCCCTGCTGACCGCAGTGTAGGCCAGAGGTAGCGGTGAGCAAGGGCCCACAGCCACGTGCATAGGTTGGTGGCCCCACCGGCCTGCGTAGTTCAGGTTCAGTGGCACCACGTGTCGCCGGCCTTCCATATGCAAATACGCCTCACTAATCGAAGGGAGTCTGGTGCTGTGGTCGCTGGCACGAAGTTGGGGTCACTGCCATTCAGGAGTCAGGACACAGTTCCACATGTGGGATCGGCTTGTGTTGAACAGGATTAGTGGCACCACGTGTCGCGCCTTGTGTTGTACAGGGTTAGTGCCACCACCTGTAGCCGGCCTTGCATATGGAAATATGCCTCACTGATCGAAGGGAGTCTGGTGCTGTGGTCACTGCCACGGATTTGGGGTCACTGCCATTCAGGACTCAGGACACAGTTCCACATGTGGGATCGGCTTGTGTTGAACAGGGTTAGTGGCACCACGTATCGCCGTCTTGTGTTGAACAGGGTTAGTGGCACCACGTGTCGCGGCTTGTGTTGAACAGGGTTAGTGGCACCACGTGTCCAAAATTCGAATTGTGAGCTCTGCTGCCCAGAGTGTAGACTGCTAATGAGTGTTCGGTTGCACTTGAAGATGAATTTGGTGATTGTACTAAAGCTATAACTGATATAAATAAAGTTCTTGAAGCAAGGATACTAAAAGGATATTATGTAGATTTTAGGCCTGTGATAGTTACTTGCCTACTGGACTCTGTAATTAATGAATCAAGACTTAATTTTAATTGTGAGCCCTGATGACCGCAGTGTAGGCCAGAGGTAGCGGTCAGCAAGGGCCCACAGCCACGTGACGTTGACTTGAGCTGCACAGATTGGGAGCATACAGTCTTCTTAACCGATTATACTCTCTTACACAATTAGCATCTGCACTAATCTTGAATTGTTAGCCCTGCTAACCGCATTGTAGGCCGGAGGCAGCAGTCATCAAGGGCCCACAGCCACGTGGCGTTGACTTGAGCTGCACAGAGTTAGTGGTACTTGAAGCACTTAGCGTGTGCGCAGTCAGCGATGATGCGTGGTCCGGGCTGGCCGCACTGGTAGCAATGTCTGTTGCCTACTGGACTGCGTCATCTGCAATCGCGAGTCGCTCTGAATTGTGAGCCCTACTCACCGCAGTGGAGGCAGCGGTGAGGAAGGGCCCACAGGCACGTGTTGTTGACTTGAGCAATGTATCTTGCCTACTGGACTGCATCATCTGCAATCTCGACTCCATCTGAATTGTGAGCCCTAGTGACCACAGTGTAGGCCGGAGGCAGCGGTGAGGAAGGGCCCACAGCCATGTGTTGTTGACTTCAGCAAAGTCTCTTGCCTACGGGACTGCATCATCTGCAATCGCGACTCGATCTGAATTGTGAGCCTTGCTGTCCGCAGTGTATATCTAAGGCAGTAGTTTGTATAGACATAAGTCCGCGGTGCTGTGCCGGTGGGGGCCTGTGTGGTGGAAGCCAGCGATCGGCTGAGGAGGCTGGCGGTCATGTTGGTGGCCTCGTGGCAGGGTGAGGGGCGCTGCCCTGGCAGACACTTTGGCCTTCCCACAAGTGAACACGCCCAGAGCTCCGGCCTATTTATTCACACTCCTACGCTGAAGTGGCGTACGTCGGACCAGCCCACTCCGGTTACGCTTATGCTTACGGGGGGACGACACAGCTACATGACTGAGATCTTCCCTAGTGTTTGACGTAACATGGTTAGGTCCACTGCCCACAACACTACAAGCACCAGTAGTATTTGTGCACATGGAGAGGTGTGTATTCTGCATACTGAGATGTGTCCAGCACATCACTGCTACACTTTGCATTGTGTGCATTGTTAAACATGGGTGAATTGCTTCCTTCACATATAGTTTGTTCACACCTGTCCCAATATTCAGCTATTGTGTGGCTGAGGGGCCATGCCGTTTTCGGAAAGTTCGCTGTCTTGTTCTGCGCTGCCTCGGTGGTAGAGGGGGGCCTGGGGGTGGTGGTGGGTGTTGTGGCGTTCTTGGGTGTCGGAGCTGCTTGATCAGTAGGTCTATGACATGTGTTGGTCTTCAGATGTGGCTCTGGGCTAGGCTCCCTTTCATACTGCATGTAGTTGTTTAATATTTAAAAAACAAGAAGACATTATATAGTTTAAATAACAAATAAAAAAAATTACAGTAGGGAGAGGGGTGGTATGGGGGGGAGGTCCTGAGGGTTGTGTCAGTGGGTGTTGTGTCCTTCTTGGGTGTCGGAAAAAACTATAGGTTAAATAAACATTATAATTAGAAGTTAGCATTAAAAAAACATTGAAATTCACTGAAAAAACCATACGCTTCAGGGACGTTATAGATAGAAATTAGTATTTAAAAAACCTTTGAAATTCACTGAAAAAACCATAGGTTTCAGGCACGTTATAGTTAGAAATTGGCATTTAAAAAAACCTTTGAAATTCACTGAAAAAACCTTAGGTTTCAGGCACGTCATAGTTAGAAATTAGCATTTCAAAAACCTTAGAAATTCACTGAAAAAACCATAGGTTTCAGGGACGTTATAGTTAGTTGGACATTTCACTCATACAAAACCATAGAAATTCCACCGTTATAGTTAGTTCAGCTAACTATAACTCGCGCCCCGCAATGCACTGCTGATGACGTCACATATTACATCATTCATGACATGGTCAGTGACATCACTGATGACATCATCCATGTGACAATCTGATGTACCTCGTCACACACTAATATAACCTTTGATACACTCACTGTAAAATACAGACTACCATTTTGGATATCATTGACACACTAATACCAGTTATTACATACCCACTCAGTGATTCCTAGGTCTAGACACACATCTACCCATTCACCCATACAATCAGACATACATGCAGTCACTGATCAATAGAACACTATCAAATGCACTCATACACCTATATAGACATTGACACACCAGCACTCACCCTAGTCAGTTATGTACTCATCCTAGTCACTCATGCACAGAATCAATCACAGTTCCATTTACTCACCTACACAGTTATACACACACCACCTCATTTATTCATACAGATAGTAACGCATACTTAGTCTCTTATATAATCACTAATACAAGTATACACTCATACATACAGCCACTCTCGCAATCACTGACTCTCACGTATAGTCATTTCTATACACCAACTCTCACATACACTGCCTTTTATATATGTACTTAGTTGGACATGTGCACTGAGACATCGATTCACTCACCAAGACGCCCATACACACACTTACCCACCCATACAACTGTTTCCACATGCACTCTTAAACTCATACACCCTGTCAATCAACCACTCACACATCTATGCACAGAGTCACACACCCCCCACCCAACCACACACACACTCAGTCTCCTATACAAATACGCAGGCAACTAATCAATAACCCATATAGACATTGAGGTAGCTACTGACCAACTGATGCAGCAGCTTAAACAACAACAGACAGAGTGATACAGACATTCACACACTTTAGACACTAACCCATGTATTCAGTAAGATACATTTAATAATTGACTTAAACAGTCAGTCACACACCTACTAAATCCTCCATCCAGACACTTATACATCCATTCATTCTTCAATACAGCTTGGTATATATATAATACATATTTAAATTTTAAAGAAAGCTACATTCACTGCATGATGTAATCAGTGATGTCATTTGAGATGTCATCAGTGATGTCATTAGTGATGTCACTGACCATGTCATGAATGATGTAATATGTGACGTCATCAGCAGTGCATTGCGGGGCGCGAGTTATAGTTAGCTGAACTAACTATAACGGTGGAATTTCTATGGTTTTGTATGAGTGAAATGTCCAACTAACTATAACGTCCCTGAAACCTATGGTTTTTTCAGTGAATTTCTAAGGTTTTTGAAATGCTAATTTCTAACTATAACGTGCCTGAAACCTATGGTTTTTTCAGTGATATATATATATATATATATATATATATATATATATATATATATTCCAACAAATGTTCGTTCGTAGTAAAGAAATAACAAACACGCCAGAGCCCTTCGTTCTGCTGCACTCGTGATTTTATTGGCAAGTTACCCTACGCGTTTCGGAGCAGCGCTCCTTGCTCACGGGTAGTTAGGTATGCCCCCAATGACTTCCTTAAAACATAGTCATGTGACCTTGACAAAATCATAAACATAGAGAAAATACTCCCGAAATTGATTACATTTCAAATGGCAAGTTATATACTAATAATGTTTCAGCTATCATCACACTAAATTGTATTATATTTACATACAAGAAATATATTGTATATTATTTGTATTGTTCGTTAAGCACCTCATATTATTGAAACAATCAATTACAACTTTATGTAATCGGCGGTAACATACATGAACAATTCAGCCCCAGTGGGCTTCCATTATAAAAGCAGTATCATTGATACATCATGTTGTGCATATTCACGAGCACTAATTATTGTTTTGTGCTAATAAGATACATTCAGTTACTATGTTAATTACTTGTACCACATTTAAAGTGTATTAAAATACACATTTAAAGTTTACATATTATTTGAAATGAGCGTGCATAAGCAATTCCGCCCTAGTGGGCTGTTTAACAAAAGCATAAGAAAGAAATGCAACGTTCCTCAATTATTTATAGTGCATATGGGCATATGTTATAAAGAATTATTAAATACCCTTATTGGTAATAAGCGCAAAACACAATTATGCACATAAAGTTAAACAAAGTTCAAACAACCGGCCAAAGTCCCGCCCCTGTGGGCATACATAGAATTACAATGGCTACAACAGTAGCTATAACACACCCGAAATATGTAATACATCGATCCTTGAAACCTGCATATTTAATGCTTTTAGTAGAAAGATATTTTAGCTTCTTTTTGCTTTCCACTTGCCAGAAGTTCATTACTTCGGGACCTACATTAAAACAAATCAAAAAACATGGTCACAGATTGTACTAGTGTATTGTAAACATACCTTATATACAATATTTAAAAAACAGTGAAAATAGTGATAATACATATTTAAAAACAGGCTATTATTAATACTCCTGTGCTGTCTATTACATTTTATTAGGCCTTAAAAAGCTGATTCTTTCAACCCAAGTGTACTGAGAGCGCCTCATCATTGTTGTGTCCAACTGGGTACATGGTGCCGTATTTTATAATCATTTTGGACTCTCGTCTCCTTAGTTCCTGCACCCTGTCACCTCCCCTTTCCCGTATAGGGATCCTCTCTAACACACAAAATGACAGCAGGTCGCTATTCTGGTTGTGTGCAACTTTAAAATGTCTTGCAATTGGATATTGTTTATCATTATGTTTAATCGCCCTCAGGTACTCCAATACCCGCTTTTTGGCTTTATGGATGGTACTACCAATATAATATTTATCACATGGGCACCTGAGGGCGTAAACAACATGATCCGAATTGCAAGACAAATGTTTCTTAATTATGAAAGGGGCCAGATCTTTAGATAACTTAACCTCTTTACAATTTGTGCTGTGCTTGCATGCCTTGCAGCTACGGCACGTGAAAAATCCTTGTATCGTACTGCGAGTCACCTCATTATTAATCAGGGTACTGCAGATATTATCTCTCAAGGATCTAGCCTTACGAAATGTAATCTGAGGATAATCACTGATATGTTTTTTAAGATCAGCATCCGTTCTAAGTGCATTCCAGTATTTCTTTAATGCATCTCGGACCTCATTAGACTGGTTATGAAAGGTAGTAATAAATCTCACATTAGTTTCAGTGGATGAATTATTATCTTCAGGCATGAGCAGACTGTCTCTATCTCTTTCAGTGGCTATCTTACAAGCTTGATTAATATTTTTAACCGTGTAGCCTCTAGTCAGGAAGCGTTTGGTCATCTCCTTTTTCTCAGCTTCAAATCCTTCATTGGTACTACAGTTACGTTTGGCCCTAATAAGTTCTCCCAAAGGGATACTGTTTATCAGACTGTGAGGATGACAGCTTTCGGCATGTAACAAACTGTTCCCAGCTGTCTTCTTTCTGTACAAGATAGTCTCCAATCTATCGTCTTTCGCCATAATTTTCAAATCAAGGAATTCAATTTCTTCCTGATGAATATGGCATGTAAAGGAAAGATTGAACGTATTGTTATTTAGTTCCTCAACAAATCTGATAGCATCTTCTGAACTGCATGTATGTTACCGCCGATTACATAAAGTTGTAATTGATTGTTTCAATAATATGAGGTGCTTAACGAACAATACAAATAATATACAATATATTTCTTGTATGTAAATATAATACAATTTAGTGTGATGATAGCTGAAACATTATTAGTATATAACTTGCCATTTGAAATGTAATCAATTTCGGGAGTATTTTCTCTATGTTTATGATTTTGTCAAGGTCACATGACTATGTTTTAAGGAAGTCATTGGGGGCATACCTAACTACCCGTGAGCAAGGAGCGCTGCTCCGAAACGCGTAGGGTAACTTGCCAACAAAATCACGAGTGCAGCAGAAAGAAGGGCTCTGGCGTGTTTGTTATTTCTTTACTACGAACGAACATTTGTTGGAATACTGGGGGCTCGCAACCCCGCCTCAGCCCGCTGTCAGAATGTGGCTCGGGTCTTTTTGCGAACTGACGACTTGGAATATATATATATATATATATATATATATATATATATATATATATATATATATTATCTACTGGCGGTCGCCAGTAGATAGTTATAGTTAGGACCTATTTTCCATAGGAAATCCGCGACATTCTATTTGAAATAACTCTTGCGTCGGTTGACGAATCTTCGCGAAATTTTCAAACTTTATGGCCCGCTCCGGTCCGCTCCTACCCTGAAAGTCTCAGGGTGATTCGTCAAGCGGGGCCGAGAAAAAGGGGGGTCCCAAAACATGTTTTCCCCATTCATTTTCCCATAGGAAACTTTAGACACGGCTACAGCCCGAACTGCTGAACGGAATTACACCAGATTTGGCAAAGAGGTAGTTCTTGGTTCAGAAAGAACCCTTTTTGTTAAATGGTGTAAATCCGTTCAGCAGTTCCTGAGAAAATCAAAAGTTAAGTCACATATAAATCTATGGCCGAGTAGGGTCCGCGTACCCTCCCGACCACGAGCTGCATGCTAATTGGCTGTCAAGTGGCTGTCAACACTCCAAATCAGGAAGTGTTGGCAGCCATTTTGTCCTCGGTAGAACCGAGGGACAGAAACAAGTGCGCAAAGCGCAAAAGGGGGCAGGGTAGAAACACCCTGACCCCCTAGGTCTGCTCAGGGGGTCCCACAAGGACCCCCTGGGCAGAAAAAAGCATTTTTTTTTAAAAAAATCAGCAGGATGCGCGGATCCTGCCGATTAGAAAAAAAACCCAGAAGAAACAAGTGCGCAAAACGCACAAAGGGGGCAGGGTAGAAACACCCTGACCCCCTAGGTCTGCTCAGGGGGTCCCACAAGAACCCCCTGGGCAGAAAAAAGCATTTTAAAAAAATCGGCGGGATGCGCTCAGGGTGCGCGAATTCCGCCGTAAAAAAAAAAAAAGAAAGCGCGGTCTCCCGCGCTTCGATGTTATTTTGCCCCCGGGTGGCCCAAGTCCCGGGGGCATGTGGGGGTGGGTTTATAGTTAATGGGGGGCCTCTAAGGCCCCGCAAGCCCCGGGGACCGCCACCCCCCCGGGGCTTCTTTTTAAAAAAAAAAAACAGTTCCTGTGTGGGGGGCCCCGGGGACCGCCACCTCCCCGGGGCACTAATAATGTAAATGCGGGGGTCCGGAACGGACCCCCGAGCCCCGGGGATCACCACCTCCCCAGGGCTTTAAAGACATGGGAGGGGGGCCGCGCGGCCCCCCTCCTGGAGCCTGTGGTGGCCCTGGGGACCGCCACCCCCCAGGGCCGGCTCCTGCAGTGTCCCGGGGTGCCTACCCCCGGGACCCTGTAGTTTGCAATGGCAGGACGGGAGCATCGCGGCTCCCGTCCTGCCATTGCAAACTGCTTTGCTTCATTGAAGGGAGAGCAGGGAAACCTGCTCTCGCTTCAATGAAGCAAAGCAGATTGCTTTTCCACATGGGGAGCTGCATGTTAGCAGCTCCCCATGTGGAAAAGCAATGCCGGGACGGTGGGGGGATTGGGGACCCCCCATGGTCCCCAACGGAGAGGGCCATCCCCTGGGGCAAGTAGTGGCCCGGGAGGGGGGCCACGCGGCCCCCCTCCCCCCCAAAAAAAAATAATTTGAAAAATAAAGGCCTGCCCCGGGGGATGGGGTCCCCGGGGCAAAAGGAGGGCTGAGGAGGGGGGCCACGCAGCCCCCCTCCTTAAAAAAATAATAAAAAGAGTGGCCATGCCCCGGGGGATGGGGTCCCCGGGGCCGGAATTGGCCATGGGAGGGGGGCCACGCGGCCCCCTTCCCGTTTTTAAAAAAAAAAAATGAAAAAAAGGGGTAAGGCCCTGGGGGATAGGGTCCCCAGGGCCCAAAAAAAGGAAAAAGGAAGGGGGGCCACACAGCCCCCCTTCGAGGAAAAAAAAATCCCCAAAAAAAAAAACGATCGTGCCGCAGGCCCCGCCCCCTTCCTTTACCACTCTGCAAACGCGCCTCCTGGCGCGTTTGCAGAAGGGAACGAATTCCCCTTGAATACTGGGGTCCCTGGGGCCAACTAGCCCACCAGGAACCTCCAGTATGCGCCAGGTGGCTGCATTGCAGAGAGGTGTACAGAGGCCACGCCCCTTTTTACACCTCTCTGCAACGCAGCTCTGTGGCGCTTACTGGAGGTACCTGGTGGGATAGTTGGACCCCAGGGACCCTCAGGATTCAAGGGGACTTAATCCCCCAACCTAAAACGCGCCACGGGGCGCGTTTGCACAGTGGTGAAGGGAGGGGGTGGGGCTTCAGGTGACATGTGTGCAAACAGGCCCTTCCTTCACCATTGTGCAAATATTCCTCTAAAATCAGCCGAACTACGAATTCCGATTTACTCACCTGTTATCAGGAGAGACCTCAGTGCTGCATCTTTGAGCCCAGTACTGATCCTGAAAAGTAATTTTAACCGTACTTACCAGTAACTTGAATTTCCTTCCATAGGCTAACATTGACTGGTTTCACTTGGAAATTCTTCTAAGTGTGGAGTTTTGGAACTTTATAATATTCCTCTAAAATCAGCCGAAATACGAATTCCGATTTACTCACCTGTTACCAGGAGAGACCTCAGTGCTGCATCTTTCAGCCCAGTACTGATCCTGAAAAGTAATTTTAACCGTACTTACCAGTAACTTGAATTTCCTTCCATAGGATATCATTGCCTGCTTTTTGTTGAAAAAGTTTCTAAGTGTCGATTTTTGAAACATACAAATATTCCTCTAAAATCAGCCGAAATACGAATTCCGATTTACTCACCTGTTATCAGGAGAGACCTCAGTGCTGTATCTTTCAGCCCAGTACTGATCCTGAAAAGTAATTCTAACCGTACTTACCAGTAACTTGAATTTCCTTCCATAGGCTAACATTGACTGGTTTCACTTGGAAATTCTTCTAAGTGTGCAGTTTTGGAACTTTATAATATTCCTCTAAAATCAGCCGAAATACGGATTCCGATTTACTCATCTGTTATCAGGAGAGACCTCAGTGCTGCATCTTTCAGCCCAGTACTGATCCTGAAAAGTAATTTTAACCGTACTTACCAGCAACTTGAATTTCCTTCCATAGGCTAACATTGACTGGTTTCACTTGGAAATTCTTCTAAGTGTGGAGTTTTGGAACTTTATAATATTCCTCTAAAATCAACCGAACTACGAATTCCGATTTACTCACCTGTTATCAGGAGAGAACCCAGTGCTGCATCTTTTAGCCCAGCACTGACCCTGAAAAGTAATTCTAACCGTACTTACCAGTAACTTATATTTCCTTCCATAGGAATCCATTGTCTGGTTTTCAGCAGAAAAGTTTCAAAGTGTCGATTTTCACAAACTACAAATATTCCTTAAAAATCGCCTGTATGACTTAAACGCATTCTTTCAACTGTTTACAGGAGATGCACCAGTGCTGGATCCAGGATCCAACACTGAGTAAGAAAAAGTAACGATAACACTACTTACCTGCTAAGTGAATTTCCTCCCATAGGATAACATTGGTGATTCTATGTGAAAAAGTTTCTAAGTGTCAACTTTTAAAATACAATAATATTCCTTAAAAATCAGGGGGTAGCTGTCGCGCTTTATAAGCTCCAAAAAAAAAAAAATCCCCCAACCTACAACGCACCAGAGGGCCTGTTTGCACAGTGGTGATGGGAGGGGATGGGCCTGATGTGACAAGTGTGCAAACGCGCCCCATGGCGCGTTTTAAGTTGAGGTATTAAGTCCCTTTGAATCCTGAGGGTCCCTGGGGTCCAACTAGCCCACCAGGTACCTCCGGTAAGCGCCACAGAGCTGCATTGCAGAGAGGTGTAAAAAGGGGCATGGCCTGGACCATCTCTCTGCAACGCAGCGCAGTGGCGCTTACTGTAGGTACCTGGGGGACTAGTTGGACTCCAGGGACCCTCAGGATTGAAGGGAACTTAATCCCCAACTTAAAACGCGCCACGGGGTGTGTTTGCACAGTGGTGAAGAGAGGGGGTGGGGCTTCAGGTGACATGTGTGCAAACAGGCCCGTTGGCGCGTTTTAAGATGGGGAATTAAATCCCCCTCAATCCTGAGGGTCCCTGGGGGCCAACTAGCCCACCAGGTACCTCCAGTAAGCGCCACGGAGCTGCGTTGCAGAGTGTTGTAAAAGGGCGTGGCCTCTGAACACCTCTCTGCAACGCAGCTCTCTGGCGCATACTGGAGGTATCTGGTGGGCCAGTTGGCCCCTAGGGACCCTCGGGATTGAGGAGGAATTAATTCTCCAACTTAAAATGCGCCACAGTGCGTGTTTGCAGACATGTCACCTCAGGCCCCACCCCTTCCTTCACCATTGTGCAAATATTCCTCTAAAATCAGCCGAACTACGAATTCCGATTTACTCACCTGTTATCAGGAGAGACCTCAGTGCTGCATCTTTGAGCCCAGTACTGATCCTGAAAAGTAATTTTAACCGTACTTACCAGTAACTTGAATTTCCTTCCATAGGCTAACATTGACTGGTTTCACTTGGAAATTCTTCTAAGTGTGGAGTTTTGGAACTTTATAATATTCCTCTAAAATCAGCCGAAATACGAATTGCGATTTACTCACCTGTTACCAGGAGAGACCTCAGTGCTGCATCTTTCAGCCCAGTACTGATCCTGAAAAGTAATTTTAACCGTACTTACCAGTAACTTGAATTTCCTTCCATAGGATATCATTGCCTGCTTTTTGTTGAAAAAGTTTCTAAGTGTCGATTTTTGAAACATACAAATATTCCTCTAAAATCAGCCGAAATACGAATTCCGATTTACTCACCTGTTATCAGGAGAGACCTCAGTGCTGTATCTTTCAGCCCAGTACTGATCCTGAAAAGTAATTCTAACCGTACTTACCAGTAACTTGAATTTCCTTCCATAGGCTAACATTGACTGGTTTCACTTGGAAATTCTTCTAAGTGTGCAGTTTTGGAACTTTATAATATTCCTCTAAAATCAGCCGAAATACGAATTCCGATTTACTCACCTGTTAACAGGAGAGACCTCAGTGCTGCATCTTTCAGCCCAGTACTGATCCTGAAAAGTAATTTTAACCGTACTTACCAGTAACTTGAATTTCCTTCCATAGGATATCATTGCCTGCTTTTTGTTGAAAAAGTTTCTAAGTGTCGATTTTTGAAACCTACAAATATTCCTCTAAAATCAGCCGAAATACGAATTCCGATTTACTCACCTGTTATCAGGAGAGACCTCAGTGCTGTATCTTTCAGCCCAGTACTGATCCTGAAAAGTAATTCTAACCGTACTTACCAGTAACTTGAATTTCCTTCCATAGGCTAACGTTGACTGGTTTCACTTGGAAATTCTTCTAAGTGTGCAGTTTTGGAACTTTATAATATTCCTCTAAAATCAGCCGAAATACGGATTCCGATTTACTCATCTGTTATCAGGAGAGACCTCAGTGCTGCATCTTTCAGCCCAGTACTGATCCTGAAAAGTAATTTTAACCGTACTTACCAGCAACTTGAATTTCCTTCCATAGGCTAACATTGACTGGTTTCACTTGGAAATTCTTCTAAGTGTGGAGTTTTGGAACTTTATAATATTCCTCTAAAATCAACCGAACTACGAATTCCGATTTACTCACCTGTTATCAGGAGAGAACCCAGTGCTGCATCTTTTAGACCAGCACTGACCCTGAAAAGTAATTCTAACCGTACTTACCAGTAACTTATATTTCCTTCCATAGGAATCCATTGTCTGGTTTTCAGCAGAAAAGTTTCAAAGTGTCGATTTTCACAAACTACAAATATTCCTTAAAAATCGCCTGTATGACTTAAACGCATTCTTTCAACTGTTTACAGGAGATGCACCAGTGCTGGATCCAGGATCCAACACTGAGTAAGAAAAAGTAACGATAACACTACTTACCTGCTAAGTGAATTTCCTCCCATAGGATAACATTGGTGATTCTATGTGAAAACGTTTCTAAGTGTCAACTTTTAAAATACAATAATATTCCTTAAAAATCACTACTATAACCAAAACGCTTTTACTCAACTGTTTACAGGAGATGTCCCAGGACTGAATCTAGGATCCAGTCCTGTGGTTAGAAAAGTAATCCATAAAGTAACTAATTGCATTTAACTAGAAATTCACATTGAGCTCAATGTTGCATTGTGTTTGAAATTGTGTTGCCCATTGCAACAACTGTAACTACTGTACTTAAAACTCTATTGCCTATTTGCAAAGTATTTAAACTAAAGTAAATCATTCTGAGAAAGTATATTTTGTAATGTAATGTATAATGTAATTACAATCTAATTTAATAAATAAAATATCTAAAAATAAATAGTTTTAAAAATGTAGTAAATCAGTATCAAAAAAATAAATATAACAATTAATACATCTAAAAATTGTCATTTACAAAACCTTTGAAATTCACTGAAAAAACCATAGGTTTTAGGGGCGTTATAGTTAGAAATTAGCATTTAAAAAACCTTTGAAATTCACTGAAAAAACCATAGGTTTCAGGCACGTTATAGTTAGAAATTAGCATTTAAAAAACCTTTGAAATTCACTGAAAAAACCATAGGTTTTAGGGACAGTTATAGTTAGTTGGACATTTCACTCGTACAAAACCCGTGAAATTCCCCCGTTATAGTTAGTTCAGCTAACTATAACTCGCGCCCCACAATGCACTGCTGATGATGTCACATATTACATCACTCATGACATGGTCAGTGACATCACTGATGACATCACTGATGACATCTCAAATGACATCACTGATGACATCATCCACGTGATTATCTGATGCACCTCCTCACACCCTAATATAACCTTTGATACACCCACTCTAAATTACAGACTGCCATTCGCAAAACCATAGACACTCCAACACCAATAACTACATACCCACTCACTGATTCTTAGGTCTACACACACACATCCACTCACTCACCCGTACAGTCACTCATACTTATGGTCATTCAGTACAGGACTATCATATGCACTCTTACTAATATATAGACACTCAAACACCGCCACTCATCCATAGAGGTACTCACACACCTAGTCAGTCATGCAAATAATTAAACACACTGCCATTTACTCACCTATACAGTTATACACACACCAGCTCACTTAATCATACAAATACTAGCACATTGTTACGCTCTTATACAATCACTGATACAAGCACACACTCATCCATACAGCCACTATCACAATCACTCACTCTCGCTTATAGCTATTTATATACTCAAACACACATATATACTGCCTTTCACATATGTAGTTAGTCACACATGTACCACTGGGACATACATTCACTCACTAACACACTCTTACACACACTTACCCACCCATACAGCCTATCACAGATGCACTCTTGAAACCATCCACCCAGTGAATCACCCACTCACACATCTATGCACAGAGTCGCACACACCCCTCCCACACAAACACTCAGGCACCCATACAGATACTCAGACAACCATTCAATAACTCATATAGACACTCATGTAGCTATTCACAAACACATGCAGCCACTTACACAGCAACAGACAGACGGATACAGACATTCACCCAGTTTAGTCACTAACCCATGCATTCAGTAAGATACGTTAAATCACTCACTTATAGAGTCAGTCACGCACCTACTAAATCATCCATACAGACACTTATACACCCACTCATTCTTCAATACGTCTTTTCCGATATATATTAAAAATATTTAAACTTTACAGAAACACAGTCACTGCATGATGTCATCAGTGATGTCATTTGAGATGTCATCAGTGATGTCATCAGTGATGTCACTGACCATGTCATGAGTGATGTAATATGTGACGTCATCAGCAGTGCATTGCGGGGCGCGAGTTATAGTTAGCTGAACTAACTATAACGGGGGAATTTCACGGGTTTTGTACGAGTGAAATGTCCAACTAACTATAACTGTCCCTAAAACCTATGGTTTTTTCAGTGAATTTCAAAGGTTTTTTAAATGCTAATTTCTAACTATAACGTGCCTGAAACCTATGGTTTTTTCAGTGAATATATATATATATATATATATATATATATATATGAACAAAGATGTACTAGCACTTTTTGAACTATAGCCTATATCCAATTATATTCAATAATAAAGCACTGGTTTTGGTTAACTTTCAGATATCATTAGAATATGATGAGAAAAAGCGGAGATTGAGTACAACAGAAGAGGGACGAGATGGACACAAAATTATGCACAAATTTAAAACTCTAAAATTATTCAAGTTTTTCAAAAAAATTATTATTTTGTTTTTAAGAAAGAGATGTGTGGTTTAATATTGGGAAGGACCATTAATGTAGTGAGGTACACATTTTTATAATAAAAGAATTTAGTAAAAAAACAATAGAAAAGGAGTAAAAAAACGATATAAAAAGAAGAAATATACAAAAATTTATTTTCGGAAAAATTAAAATTTAGAAAATAAAAAAATGAATAAAAAATAAACTATAATAAATATGTGAGACAAATACATAGAGCACTTGCCTAGGAAAAGTTACCTCGAAAATAGGGTCCAGAAATGTATGAAATGATACACACATTCCTGTAATGAACAAATAATGTATTTTGTTTTCAGTAATGTTTATATTTTTTCTCTTATGTATTATAATTTGGTATTATAAGTCCTAAACTGCATTTGAAAGTAAAGCAATGAATTAATAGCGATATAATATCACATAGGTATGTATGTAAATATTTGAAAATACTTGCTGAACTTCAAAGTCCCCTCTCTGTGTTTATGAAAACAGTGAGGATCATGTGACCATGTACTCGCCCTTTTTAAATCTGAACTTGTAACTTTGTGACTGTTGTGTGATCAAGGCAGCAATGCCGAAACGCGTTGCAACAGCGCGATAGTAGAATATGATCTTGACAGCAAGCAGAGCAGAAATGAGCACGCAATAAAGAGAAAAGATTTCGAAGCTTACCCTGATGTCGGCATCCGTCTCTTAAACTGGTTCGGTAATGGTAGCTATATATATATATATATATATATATATATATATATATATATATATATATAGGTAGTTTAATAATATTTCAATAACAATTAATGTAACATTAATTTAAACATTGAAAAAGGTTGTTGAATATTTTATAATTAAATAATAACTATGGGCATCATTACGATGGTGGACGGACTTGAGTCCGTCCGCCATCGATGCGGGTATTGGGACCGCCCGCCTGCAATGTGGCGGTCCCACCAATGTGATTACAATGCGACCGCCACTGTGGCAGTCGCATCATGCATTTTTAACATTGCTTCGGGTGCTGCTGGCTGCTGCACCCGCCTAAATACTAAAAATGTATGTTGTGTGTTTCCCTGCACTACGTGGCAGGCACCACACGATGTCTGCCACCTGGTGCAGGGAAATGTAGGGGGGTACATGGTACCCCCCAGTGCACACCCACCTCCCCCAACACAAGGGGGGCCCCGCAATGGGCCCCCAAATGCAATCCCTGCCAGTCTGTGAATGGCGGTTTCACCACCATACACCGGCTGGCGGGGATGCAGTATCGTAATATGGCGGACGGTGCCTGCTAGGCACCGTCACCATATTGTAGATGCGGGATGTGTCCGCCAGGCAATCCTAACGATTGCCTGTGGCGGACCCGTGGCAGATGGACTTTGCGTCCGCCAGCACACCGCCCGCCATAGTAAATTGGTGGGCAGAGAAGTGCTTCACGATGGCGTTGAAACTGCCACCGGCAGGCTGCCGGTGGCGGTTTCACCACCATCGTAATGAGCCCCTATGTTTTGTTTTTAGACTTTTTAAAACCTTAATTTATATGTATTTATAGTTTTCAATAATTTAATTTAACTACATTTGTTTTCTTATGAGGTTTTATTTTAAGTCCCTACCTTCATTACTTTCCATAGCAGAGTGTTGCAGTATTGGTGTTTGGCAACTTACTACTGTTTCTTTTTTGACAGTAGTAACATACACTAGTAAATTCCAACCCTCCCTTTTTCAGGTAGTGAAGACGTGGGTGTCCACACCTCTGAGTAACTTTACACTCAGATTTTGAGAATAGCCAAAAGTAGTAAAGTTGCTGAAATGTTTATGAGTGAATTGCATGTGTAAATTACTCACAGGTGTAAGTTACCTTAGTGAATAGCCCCGTTTATAAATAGCACAATGTACATTTTTACAACCTCCAAATCTCTCTGCACACAAGGTCATATTTAAATTTTTATTACTGTGAAATTCTCTCGTTTGCTCCACTCACAAATATTATATTTTATTTGCTTTCAGTCTGTAATCAAAATCAAGACAGCAGCTGTTTTGTCTCTTCTGTGAGCACTTACTCTACAGAAAGCTTTGCTACTAAGGGACTAAATAGTTGTTGCTCCTGGTTCATTCTATCACCATTGAACTTCCTCCTTTAGACAGCCCTATCAAGAAATGTTAGAGCAAAATTACTGCAAATGGCAAAGTAAATAAAGGCCTTGAGTTTGGCACAGTCAATTCATTTTTCAGAATGCCATTTTTACAAATTACTATGGAACATAAGTTTCAAGCTTCCTGGTATGTAATTATGTTGGCATTAGAATAAAATGCCTGTGGATTAAGTGATTTTAATGCTTATGAATTATGCGTTCAGAATGCAAAATCATTATTTAATGTGACTGTTCAAGTGTGTATTAAAAGGAAAGCACATACTTCAGGAGCATTGTATCTAAATGATTGCATATTTGAATAGTAATGACTAGAAGCTGAACGTTTTGGGTATGCATGCTTGTATTTTAGCTCAGGCCTTGAGGAATACATTTTGATTTGCCTAACATGGATGCCAACACAAGCTTAAATCGAGGAGGTGCCAGTCAGTTTTTGCCAACACCATTTGCTACTATGGCTATGCATGTAACCAGGATGCCAGTGCTTAATTTTAACCAGTGGTTGCAGTTTGGGGGCCACAGGCACTCATTTTTGTAAAATGCAAGAGAGATAAAGGGGCAGAGAGTGCCTGGTGGTGGATTAAAGAGGCATGAATTAGAATCAAGACTACCAGCATTGGTGTTATGAACCCAGAGGATTCTGAGCAAAACTTTAGGCTCCAAATTAAGCACTGCTGGACTCTGGCTTGATCGTGATGGTGTTTTGTTTGAGTCAAATGGTAACTATTCATCTGCCCACATTATTGCTTATTTCTGCTGCCTGATGTGAGCTGAGGTCATATTTTTGAATCCCGCTAAGGCAATGTAAGCTTTTAACCTTTCTGAAGTTAGTAAAGTGGATACTGTAACGACCTCCTCAGCTCTGGAGCACGCAAATGACCATGCCACAAACGGAGCTCTGTAACATATGCCTTTATTCTTTGGCATGAAGCCATTAACTGAACACACTATTTCATAAACTTTATTGACCACACCCCGGCACACCCAGATACCTCCCAACTGATTACGTAACTTTGTAAGGAGTACCCTGAGGACCACAAGAGTCCTACAGCACATGATCATACGACGCTACATCCCCCTTTGTTAAATAAAAAGTACAGACAGTATATATATATTAGAGTTCCTCAATGAGTTGTCAGGTTGCTTACACCAATATTCCAGATTGACTTGTTCGAAGTGAAGGTGTTGCACTGTCATCGTAGATGTAGACTTAGATGGTTGCCTTGGATACTCGGGTAGACTTGTCTCACTCTTGATGTCTGAAGCTGACGAACATCGAGGTAGGTACTTGAAATGTGACGAGTCTCTCGTAATGGACTTTCTGGGATGTTGAGCTGTCACCATATGTCCTTTACTGGTCATAAATCTCAATGGATTTGCATCAAACGGACCGTCAGTCTTGCGGTTCTGTTTTTGTTTGACTAGGACCTGGTCTCCTTCTTTGAAAACTGTGTCCTGAACGCATCTGCGCTTATCTGCATAGGCCTTCATCTTGCTTTTGTGAAAAGTTTCCATGACACAATTCTCAACAGTATCTATTACTCAGCTCGTGGCAGCATTGTCCCAATGGCTCTCCCAAACAGCAAGGTGGGAGGGCTCTCACCTGTTGTAGAATGGGAGTTGACCAATAGACACGAAGGGGGCTGGACATAAGGCTGACCTAAGATGGATTCCTTCGAGCACAGCATGCTGAACTGCTTTCTTTGGGGTGTCCATAAATCATTCAATAACGCTATTTGCCTGTGGCCAGAGAGGTGTGCTTTTCTGATGCTTGACATTCAAGAAAGTCCTTAAACTCTCTGCTATTGGAGGGTGAACCATTGTCATATTTGAGAATGGAGGGAACACCCCACACTGTGAAAATATCATCCAGCCTCTTGATGACTTTGTCATGGGTGGTCGATGATAAATCTTCCACTAAGGGAAAACGTGAGTGCTCATCAATAATTACTATGATATGATGTCCATTTTTTAAGGGTCCAAGAAATCAGCTGCAATTTTCTCCCACACTTGTTTAGGAAGGTCAGACATATTTAGTGGATGCTGTGCTGTCTTGGGAGATAAGTAGTTAGACAGGTGACATGCTTTCAGTTCCTTCTAGACTTATTCTTCAAGGTGAGGAAACCACATTCCGTCTCTGAGGGCTCTCTTCTCTCTTGGTGGCTACAATACCACAATGTCCTTTGTGTGCTAGTTCAATGACTTGCTGTCTCAAGCTCTCAGGTATGACCATTCTCAAACCTCTTAGTATGATACCTTCTTGAGTGACAGAAAGTTCTTCCTGCACATTTTAGAGTTTTTGATATTTAACGTCATCTGTGAGAGGTCGAGTATGCTTCCTCCATGATTGCGTTGCAATGATAGCCTTGAGTGTGAGCATATCGCTGTCTGTACTGGTAGCAGCAATGATCTGCTCAATGGATAGAGCTACAGGGGTGCTGGACTTTACTATGAAATTGATATACTCTTCAGCCGCTTTAGACATTGCACTGTGATGCTGTAACAGCACTCGTGAGGAGTAATCTTTTCTAGCAATATTTCACCCTGGATTCTACTCCTCTACTAGATAGGAGTCACAAATATGTGAAATAGTAAGCTGTACTGGAGTAATATTAATCATAGATAATTCACACTTGTAAGCTTCATGTACTAGTAACCAATCTATGTGGGTATTCAGAAAAATATTGAATAAAAAATATCAAGATGCAGAAATATTGAATTTTTAATATCATGATCCACAAATATCATGATGCAGGAATATCGTTGACAAGATTATCGATTTTCTAAGGTAAGTAAAACGATCTTAAACATATCTATGCTATTAATATCATTTACAAAAATATCTAAGCTGTTAATATTGATGTTAAAAATATCTATGTTGTTAATATCATTTACAAAAATATTGTTAATAGTATATTTTCTTTTAATTACTTTGATGTATTTTAGTATATTTTGTAATTGTAAATTTTATAAATTGTTTGTTCAATTATTGTTAATGGTTTTTAATGTAGTACATTTTTTGGTTGTTTGCAAATGTCATTGTTTATTGTAATTATTAGTGTTGCAGGTTCTGAGATTTGTAGGGGTATAGGGTGGGAATAAATTAATTATAATTAACTGCTAACTAATCTTTAATTATGATTAAATTTTTATTTAAAAATTAATTATGTCAATTATGCAATTAATTTGTTTTTTAAGTTAGATTATAGGTGCAGGTTGTGGGGTTTGCGGAGGAACAGGGTGGGAGGTAAATTAGTTGTAGTTAATAATCAATTTTTAATTATCATTAATTATTTAATTGGAAATTATGTAAATTGTGTAATTAACTTATTTTGTTAAGTAATGTTTTAGGGGCAGTGTCTAGAGTTTGTAGCGGTAAAGAGTGGGAAGAAATTAATAATAATAAATAATTCATCATTAAATATTAATTATTTAATTGACAATTAATTATGTAAATTGTGTAATTTATTTTTTGATTTATTTTTTAGGTGCGGTTTGTGGGATATGTAGAAGTACGGAGTGGGAAGTAAATTAATTGTAATTAATGAATACATTATTGTTAATTAATAATCATTTTTTAATTGATAATTAATTATGCAAATTGTGCAATTAAGATATTTTTAATTTATATTTCAGGTGCAGGTTGTAGTGTCTGCAAGGGTAAAGGGTGGGAAGTTAATTAAAATAATTAATTTTTTATACGTTAATTATTAGTAATTGTTTCATTGATAATTATGCAAATTGAGCAATTATAATTTTAAAGATATATTTTAGGTGTGGGTTATTAGTTTTTAGGGGTAAGGGATGGGAAGTTAATTAAGAAATAAGTTTTGGTAATTAATTATTAATTTGTTATTAAGTGTTTAATTGATCATTATATAATAATTATAATAATAATATATATAATAATAATATATATGAAGTTATCATATGTGTGAAGTTATATTTTAGGTGTGTGTTGTATGTTCATAAAGGTATAGGGTGGGAAGTTATTTAATTAATAATACATTTCAAATGATGTATTCATTTATTAAAATTTTTGGGATTTATTATGTATTTTGTTAATTGTGTTATGCTTTTTAATTTCAATTCCATTTTAACTATTGACTGGTACGATTGTGAGATTGATTACAGTGTGTTATTTTATTGAAATTAATATTATTTATTTTGATTAATAATACTTATTAACAACGTAATAAGTATAAATTTGTTGAATTTTTGTTAAAATTTAGATATATAGGGCCAGATGTACGACCCTACCAATTTGCGAGTCGCAAATTGCATCGTTTTGCGACTCGCAATTTGCAACTCGCAAATAGGAATGTACAACAGTGTCTCAGACACTGTTTGCGATTCCTAATGGGGTTGCAAATTGCCTGCCTCATTAATATTCATGAGGCAGGTGCAATTTGTGACCCCATTAGGAATGGCTAGCACTCCCAGGGATGGTGGCTTGCTGGGGTCAGCAGACCACCATGTCTGTGACTGCTTTTTAAATAGAGCAGTTTTAAAAAACAAAAAGGCAGCCCATTTTCCTTAAATGAAAACGGGATGCATTTAAAAAAAAAAAATGAAACGTTTCTGTTTCATTTTTTTTTGATAACCAACTTTATTGATTTTTTAAAAAACAGTAAAATATACAGCACTGCTATTTCATTTCGAGCATGGTACATTAAATGACTGTCATCACCAAATTTGCGCCAGCACACATTGTGGCCTGTACCCATCCCTAAGGTCGTACACAAACTCAGCCTAAGAGGGAAAGGGGGAACTCTGCTATTCAACCTGGCCCAATCACTTACCCCAGACCCTCCCGTGTTTGGTTGGACATCCCCTAGCCCCGTACAGTGGTTTCTCCTGCGCTTGGCACCAATCTACGCCTTTGCTCCATTTGGTTACGCTAGGTGGGGCAGGATTCTTCCATGAGGAGGCAATATCCCGCTTGGCCACCACTATGGCGGTGCCCAGAAAGAGCTTATCTGCCCTGTTCCCGTCCAGGCCGTCCATGTTACCCAGGAGTAGGTTCAAGGGTTTAAGTGGCACCTCCCAGCCTAGGACGTCCATCAGTTCCGATGTCAGTGCCTCCCAGTATGGGGTGAGGCATGGACACGCCCACACCATGTGATAAAAGTCTGCTGGTTCCAGCCCACATCTAAACAAGATGGGAGGTTCTTAGGCTCACCCAATAGAGGCGACTGGGGGTGAGATATGCACAGTGAAGGTAGTACAGCTGGACCAGGGGGAGCTTGGCTGAGGTAGTAATGATTTTAGGAGCCATCAAGGCATCCTGCCAGTCCTTGTAGTATAGCGGACCCAACCATGCCTCCCACCAGTGTCTGAGTAGGTCAAGTGTTGTTGGACTGTTGTTGGTCAGGGAGCGATATACCCTCGATATCCCCCCCTTTCCCTAGGTCCCCCATCATGATCTGCGCTTCCATTGGGCTGAACTCTGGCAGTGTTGTACCTATCGGTATGTGCGCATGAAGAGCGTGGTGTAGCTGCAGATATTTATAGAATTGTGATGGGTGATGGGTATAGTGAGCCTGTAGGTCTTGGAATGAGCGTAAGTGATCCCCTACACACATCTCCCAGTTGTGAGATACCAATGAGGTCCCAACTCCTGAAACCCTCCAGAGCCCCAACATCCCTAAGCCAGGCGCCCTGCCAGAAGGTTGTTTGCTGTGTCAGTTTGTTGTCCCAGCGGGTGTAGCGTAAGGCTGAGCGCCAGGCCAGCAGGACCGCTCAAGTCACCGTCGGAAGGGCAGTGGGGACTGGGCCTCCATACATGATTGTCTGGATCCGTGTCAGTCCCAGCTCCTCCATCTCAACCCTGTATGCCGGATTGGACCAGCCACCATTAAACTAATCATGCAGAACGAGCAGCAGAGTTGCTAGGTAGTATAGATAAAGATTGGTCATACCCATACCCACATCAAAAGGAAGGATCTGGCAGTGGGTGAGGGGTAGTCATGATCTTGAACTTCCCCAAAGGATTCTACTGTCTAGTTCCCTGAACCAGCTGCAAGGAAGGTGGAACGGGGTGTTCTGGATAATGTACAGAAAGCGGGGGAGAATCTATTCTCCCTAGGGTATTGAGTGGCAGATTTTGCCATCTTCGGAGATCCTCCTTAGCTTTCTTGACCAGTGGGGTGATGCTAAGTGACCATGCCAAGTCTGGGAGTAACGCAACCCAAATCCCCAGATATTTGAACGATTGCCGCCGTAGGGGGATGGTTGACTGCCAGTCAAAGCATTTCCTTGATATGTGAAGGGGCACTAAGTTCAATTTGGCAGGGTTTAGGCGCAGTCCCAACGCCTGCTCAAAGATACTGAGGATTTGGAGGCATCTTGGCCCAAACTGCTCTGGGTCTGCTAGAAAGAGCAAGATGTCTGCGTAAAGGGCAATCTTGTCCTTGTGGATGCCCCTCCATTTCCAGCCTCGCACTCGTTCGTCTGCCCGAATGAGGCATGCCAGTGGCTCCAACACCAGGACAAAAAGGAGGGGTGAGAGGGGACATTCCTGCCTCGTCCCCCTACCAATCGGAAAGATCTCCGAAAGGACACTGTTTATAAGAACTCTAGCCTTAGGTTTGGAGTATAGAGCCCGGACGAGGCGACGAAAGTGGTGCGAAGAGGTCATGGAGGTGGGGAAATAGTGTATCTCTGTATGCGGCGCAGTACTCTTGCGGGAACCCATCCAGGCCCGGCATTTTCCCGGCTGCGACCAGAGAGATGGCATCTCATTTTTCTGCCCATGTGATGGGAAGGTCCAAACTATCCGCCTCGGCTGCGCAGAGCTGGGGAAGATGAATCCCTCCCAGGCTAGTCAGCTCGGAGAGTGAGGCTTCGGGTCTTTTGGCCGAGTAAAGCCGAGAGTAATAGTCGGCAAAGGCCTGGGCAATTGCGTTTGGCATGTGATGGGTGACTCCGTAGGAGTCTTGGACCTCGGGGACTATGCAGTTTGCCAGGGGATACGATGCCAATCTATGTAATATTTTCCTGTTTTTGTCTCCCCATCCATAGGCCCGGGCAATGGAGGAGCTCCACAACAGTTTAGCTGAGTCTAGCGAGATTTATTTGATCTCGTCTCACAGTAATGTAAGCTGTCTCTTGTTACTTTCGTCCGCCGCCCCAGCTGAAACCCTCTCCAGGCAGGTCACCTGGGCTTCGAGGAGGGCAAGTCGGTTGTCTTGGGCCAGTCGCTTGGCCTTGATTTGTCCCTTGGCGAAACCGCGAATGGTGGCTTTGCTTGCTTCCCAGAGAGTGCCCGGGTAGGGAACCGAGCTCTGATTAGTGAGGAAGTATTGCCGGAGTTCCTCCCCAATTGTCTTCCGGATAGTGCTATCTTGGAGGAACCATGCGTTCAGTCTCCAGACGGGTCTCACTATGCCTGTGGGCCCACCCAGTTGAAGGAGCAGGGGTGAGTGGTCCGAGATCCCCCGGGGGAGGATGTTAATGCTAGTTACTCTCTGGCATTCTGGGGCCGGCATGAACATCATGTTGATGCGTGCGTGGGTGTGGTGTGCCATAGACGCGTGTGAGTGTATTGAGTGCTTTTGGGATTCCACGTTCTCCAGACGTCCCATATGCACAGGGTCGATGCCCAGTCTACCATTCTTTTTGCAGACAGTATCCTATTGGTAGAGGGTGTACCTGTAGTGTTGAGGTCTGGGTGCATAACCACATTGAAAACAACCCCAATCACTGTCTCGCCCGGGGGCAGGGAGGTGACAACATTGCTGATGTTTCCCAGGGTGGTTGTGAGGGTGGCTGGTGGGACATATATTGATACTAGGTTGATGGTATTTCCTCCTAGTGTCATATGGCCGTTTGGGTCATTGTTGACATTACTAAGTTAGCATGAGCTCTCCTGCCATGATGCTGCTTTTGCACACATTACTACATTACTTTATTTTGCAAGACTCTGTTTGTGCCTTTCACATGAGAACCGTCTGCTTTCTGCGTTCTCTGCCTGTTCCTGGAGTTTAGTCTGAACACAATGTGTAAGGTCGATAAACAATGCCCCTTGTTATTCTGTTCTGGTCATTCCGTAGCACCTAGACAAAACATGCTAACACAGCTGCTACTGCTGGAAACTCATGCTTTGATATTATGGGGATGCATGTTGTTCTAAAACACACTTGGAGAGGGACCTTTCCAGGGAGAAGAGCTATGCTGTTCCTATGATGTAGAAATACCATCTAGACACTAAGGTATGGGGTCTGCTGGCAAAGCCCAGAGATCTTCTTTTATATAATAAAACTTCTTCTAGCCAAGGGGAGGGTGGTTAGGCCTTATAGTCCTTTATCCACTGTCTGTATACAATGACATCCCCCTTTATAATCTATGGAATTGTAACAATGCTAACTGTTTTAGGTTTATGCGTTTTGCTGCTGGTAGTGGCTCGTATACTGCATTATAGAGCACTATAGTTAAAATAAACATTTTGAACTATAACAGTGACTCTCTCAATTCTTATTGTGGACAGGTACGAGTGAGTGTGCGAAAGGGTATGTCTTGCTACCGTGATTTCTGAGAGAGTCGGGAGTGTTGTGTTCTGGGTTGTCTAATCATTTGTAGCTTTGTGGTTATGTAGGAGAGCGAATGAGACACTATACCTAGTCGGTTCTGAGATTTTGGGTTCTGAGGTGGTAGTAAGGCTCAGCCCCTACACACTGAGGTCCTGTTTTCCTGCACATAGTTCTGTGTATGTGCAGAATCCCTGCAACATGGTGCTGCCAATGTTTGGTCTGGTACTTATCTGCGAGACTCCTGAGTAGTGCTTGTGCTTGTCCACAATCCCCTCACATCTGTTTCCGGAGACAGTTGTGACTGTGTAGCCTCCTATATTGTGAAGTTATAGGTTTTTCAAGCTTGAATTCTAAAAGGTTCTTTTTGCTTTCTTTTGCCTGTTATTGCGCTGCCGCTCTTAGGTTGTTATTCTCTTGCTTTGATTATGGAGGTTGCCATAATGGCTCCGAACCGCGCTCCAATCACCGCTTTTTTGACTCAATATGGAGTCCCGTATGGTGGTGCTGATCTTATTTTTGTTGTTGAGGCGGATGCAGCGCACCGTTTCGAGGTGTTTTATTCTTGGGTCACCTTTCCGGCAGTGGATGGAACTGATCATTTCTTTCATGAGTATGCTGCCACCGCGCCTCCGCGGGATTATCGACCTTATCGATCTCTTGAAGTTCCGTTAACGGCTTGGCAACACACTATATGGTTTAATGGCGCCCTTCCTCACCCTTTGACAACGGTCCGTTTAGGCCCCTTATCGATTGATGGGGCCACGTGGCCCGTTTTGGCTGGGTTCACCCCGCATCCAAATTATCTTAATGTTCCAATCGTAGAGCTACGCGTATTACACACTTCACTTATACATATACATAGAGCTGTTATACAGTTCATCTCGCGCAACCTGCAGATGGGACCACCTGGAGTTGCTGCACAACCACCAGGACCCGGTGGTGTAGTTATCAGTCCTATCATAATTAATTCAGTGATGGGCAAGAGTCTGCAAAAAAAGGACGAGCTTCCTTATTGGCTTGCTGAAAAATTTAGGCAACTCGAAGCTGTTTTTCCAAATATCACACCTGTGGAGAAACACAGGATTCTGACCATGAGCTTACCTAAAGGCCTTGTTCCCGAGTTAGCTGATTGTAACACTTGGGGTAGAGTGATTGCAGTGGTTTATTCAATGTGTTTTGGCACTCCCTCAATGACCGTTCTCCCTTCCATGATAAAACGTGTTCAGGATGAACACGGGGCCGAAGCGGCCCTGGAGTTGGGAATGAGACTGGTGGGGGTGTTCGATATTGTTTGTGATATGATTCTTGCTAATGTTAAGGGTGAAGCAGTAAGCTTACAAGTGGCACAATGCTTGGAGGCTGTTGCTGACGCAGACAAACAGTGCAAATTGCCAAAGATTATTGCTAAAGCTTATAAAACCTTGGGGCGCAACAGACTGGGAATTAAGCCTTTTACTCAAACACCAACTCAACAAAAAGCCCAGACTGATAAGGATGGGCGCCCGTTCTTTCCTAAAACGAACTGGAGAAATAAAAAACAAGGGCAGCAACAACAGAAACAAGGTTCGCGTGCTGGTTCACCGACACCTGATTCTTCTGAGCGAACTTATGATTTGCGTGACCGTGCTAAAATTAAGATTCCTGATAGATTTCAGGTCCCTGATCAGCGCTTTCCTCCTTCTTTACAGGACACATCGGACTCTCAAGTCGGTGGTGGGGAGCGCCAGGATAGCAGCAAAGGTGCAACCACGCAACAGGGACGGGATCAACCTCGACAGTTTGACGTAAAAGCCAAACAAGAGGGACTGCCTCGTTTTCGACCCCCGTATCAAAAGAAGAAGGTTGCCGCTTTAACAGCGAAGGATGCCTCAGACGGTGAGAACGCCTCTCCTAGACTCGACATGGGCAGTGACTCTGCTCAACAGCGCGGCGGAGGTTACCATAGTGCGGGAGGCACTGCGTCCCTGTCTGGAGGCGAGAGCAACTGATACATTTATTACAGTAGAAACAGCAGATACTCGAGTTGCGCCCCCGGATAGCCTCTATGAAATTGTCTTCCAAATTGAGGGTGATATACAGCATACAATTACAGCGGTTTTCTGGGAAAATCTCACCTCCTTGTATAACATTTTGTTGGCGGAGGCAGATTGGCCTCCACCATTTGTTATGGCCACATCCAGAGGGGAGGACGTGATACTTCCGAGTTTTTCACTTTACGTCCCGGAGGAAGCTAAACAGGCTTACGCATCTGAGTGGGCATTGGCCCTTGCCCCAGCGGTGTACCGTAATCAGGTGGGCTGGGATAGAGATTCACTGGCACATGAGATACCATTACGGTCTATGCCACAGCCACAACCGCAATATCCAATCAGACGATAGGATAAGGCTCCTGTTTGTCACATTCTGACTCAATTGGAATATCAAGGAGTAATTGAATCCTGTGTATCACCGATGAATAATCCTCTTTTTCCGGTATCAAAACCGGACGGTTCATATCGCATTGTATTAGATTATCAAAAATTGAATAGTCATTGTCGTACATTTTCGGTACAGAACACACACAGCTCTGCGCTAGTGAACACTGGATACATCCAATGGTTTCTACAATCATAACTTGGCTCCTGAGAGCCGTGACTTGAGAGCATTTAGCGCCGTCGGAAATCAAAAAAGATTTACACTCTTGCCTATGGGGTATAAGAACAGCCCCGGGTCTTTTGCTGCATGTGTTGTGTCTTTGTTGCACAGCATAGATCCAGATGCGTTCTCGTACGTAGATCATATTTATCTCACGGACGACGAACTGATACCGCATCTTGTCCGAGTCAACCAAATCATTCTGTCATTTGCCGACTATGGATACAAATTCAGTTTTGCTAAATCACACATCGCTTGTTTTGTGGTGCTCTTTTTGGGCTACGAGCTCAATAATGAAGGTAGGGGGTTAGCCCCCCCACTTTCTGGAGAAATGTGCACAATTGCAACCTCCTTCTACACTGAAGAAGCTTCAGTCTTTGCTGGGATTTTAAAATTTCGTAAGGACATACATCACCGATTATGTCCAGCGTATCAAACCGCTCTATGCGTTGAATCAACCTACATATTCTTCTGCCTACTGGCTTCTGGAACATATCTCTATTCTACAATCTTTGCAGTCAGATCTGCTAGCGACGAACTACTTGTTGATGCGTGATAATTCCACGAACCTGGTCATATGTATAGTACCGGGGACAATGGGTTTCACTTACTTGATGTTCAACGAAGGAGACACAGTGCCGATTGCATACAAATCACATTTGCACACTGCAGCGGAAATGCAATTTTCGAATGTTGAAAAGATATTGACTGCGGGCCAAATGGCGATTCTGAAAGAACGCTCGCTGGCGCAGGGGAAACACATTCTTATAGTTTTGCCTGTCCCTGCTTTAGAAGCAGTGATTAAGGCAAGTATACCGAACTCTAAAGCTTTACATCCCCGTTGGATACAATGGGCTAGTTCTTTGACATCGGCTGATGTCACGTTTATCTTTGATCATGCTCTTCAGACACAGGAGTTTTTGCAGTATGAACATGTTCATCCTCCTCCGTTGTTGTTGCTTCCTTTGGATGAATAGAAATGTGTCATTTATACTGACGGCTCGGCTCAACCGGCCATCGGGTCCAAAAGTGCTTATACTGCAGCTTGCGCTATTGTGGTTGGTTCAATTGTGAATGATGAATTTAAGTCTTCCATAGTGCATACACAGGCACTTGGGGACTGTACGGCGCAATTGGTGGAGCTGCATGCTCTTGTTCTAGCTCTCAAGTTTGCAGATCCTAATGTGAATACTCTTATTGTGTGTGATTCTTACTACTGTGTCCAGTCTTTTAATGACAACTTATTCTTTTGGTCTCAGAATGATTATCGGGACTCTAAAGGCAGCGCAATAAAGCATAAAATGCTTTGGGTTCGAATGGCCGAGCTTAAAGAATGTCTGCCACTCACACAGGTTATACATACTCTTGGCCATCAGCATGTGGGAGCTCATGCCGTTGGTAATTCTTTGGCTGAAGAGGCAGCAAATCTGAAGTAGCCATGTGTTCCGTTGCAGCAGTTACAAGATCTATGACTAACATAGATAATGAAATTTTGGCAGCTATAGCTGCTACGAAGTATGGAACTGCTTACCCGCAGGGCTTTCCTTCAAATTATTCTTATCATTTATCTCCTGAACAAGTTCCTTATGCTACAATTCCGTCAGTTGGGGAATGGCTGATTTCCAACATGGACCGCAGGCTTGCTTTGATCATAGCCGCACACGAGGGCATGGCTTCTGCACATGCTGGGGTGTCTGCAACTGTCTCTATTTTAAAGCAATGTTATTGGTGGCGTGGTTTATATAAACAAACCCATAATTATGTGCTTTCTTGTGACATTTGTCAACAAATCAAACCGTCTACGGTTTCACGACCACCACAAACACAGCTATATATTTCAAATCAGCCATTTGGCTGTGTATATCTTGATCACTGCGGTCCATTGACTTCTGATACTGCACATAAATACATTTTTGTTGTAGTTGATTTGTGCACTAGATTCCTATGGGTTTGACCACAATGCAGTGCTGAACGTCGACATGTCATTAGAGATTTGCGTGTCTTTGTCGGGACGTTTGCTTGTGGCACCTTCCATTCTGACCAAGGTCCAGCGTTCGCCTCTAAGGCGTACAAGGACGCGATGAAGTCTATGGGGTTGCTGGTGCAGTTTTCGTCTCCATACAGGCCTCAGGGCAATTCAATAGTGGAGCGAATGAACCATGACTTAAAGCAATCTTTGGCAGCTAGAGTCTTAGGTTCTGGCAGGAACTGGCTGGCCCATTTGTATGGAGTTCAACGTGCACTTAATAATCTCCCAAGAAGATCTCTGGGTGGGCGGACCCTACACGAAATGGTCTTTGGCATTAAAATGTTTGTGCCAGACCTTGAGGTCTAGATGTTGTGGCGGCTGCAACATTTGACATAGATAACCATTCTACTATGTTACAGGCCCTTCAAAAGACCCGTGACAGCTATTCAACAGAACATATACCCTCTTCCAAAGACACAGCAATGCTGATTCCGGTCACCGACTGGCTTCCTAAGATTGGAGAACTGGTACTAGAAAAGCTGGAGAACAAAAAAGAATTTGGTCCCTCTTATCGTGCACCATTCCCAGTACTTGGATTGAAGGGTACTCGTACAGTGATTCTTCCACCTTTGCCTGGTCGCAAAGAAAACAGAGACATTTCAGTCAACAATGTCAAACTACACCATCTGGCCGATTCTGAATAGTGTGACTCCTAGTGTTTCATGCAACGCTATTTCTTTGAGTCCGATGACTTCAGCCTCTTCGACTAATGACCGTGTCGCTGAAGGTGAGATGGGGACTACTATTGACCTTTTGCCTGTTGTGTCTTCTTCCTCCTGCAACGCAGACGTCGAGTATGCTTATCCCACGGATGGCTCCCACATTGAAGTACCGGACAGTCCTTTACATCATCACGCTGATCTTGCGCTACCACCGTTAATGAACGTGGGAGCAAGTGGTTATTTCGGGGACCGTGCGAGCTTCTCTTATGACTCTTCCTCCTCGTCTTCCTCTGTGGCACCTCCACCAACAAAAACGAATATTTTCATCTCTTGGTTCAAAAAGACTTACATGGTCACACCCTGGATCTACATAAGGATGGTGCTTATCCTTATTTTCCTCTTCATGTCGATTGGGTTTGTGACAGTATTCTTTTTGCTCATCAATGGGCATTATTTGCCAGAATGTTCTGCTGTTAAGTTGGTCGACGGAATTCTGGCTCCCCATACATCGTCCCACATCATGAAACATGATCAAGCCCTTGTGAACATTTCGGCTTTCCCTGTCGCAGATGGCATCGTTTGTGAGAAAGTTGCTTTTGAAATTCATGGTCCGACGGAAGTTCTCAAGATACCATACGTGTTTCGCGTTTCATTCGCAGATATGGAAACACAGGACATACATTCTGATGATTGGGATGTACAAGCAGTACATTCATTGTTTTCTGATTTGAAGTATTATGCTGCTTTTGATGCTGAAGATTTATATTTAAATTCTGCCAATGATGCTGATTTATTCTGTTATCAACATTATGGCCATCATTTCTTGCACAAAACAAACACGTTAAGAGCTTCTTTTAATTACGCGCAGTGGGAACATTGTCCAACTTCCTTACAGGGAAGTTCAAAAACGCTTAGAAATAAGTTCACCTATTTCACTAGTTACAATACGTCCAATCCAGAATCCTATTTCTTTAAATTGAAACTGCCATCTCAATCTAAATTTATTCTGACACACACGAAATTAATCTATTCCAATTCCTTTAGAACTGATTTGGCCTTACAGGGTTATGATCACTGGAAAGATACCATTGATTTGAAATCATTTTGGGGCACTAAGGCTTGGCAGGTCCAGGGAACCAAAGCTTTGCATCGTTCTTGCCTAATTCCAAATCAGATATTATTTTTAAATGACACTGTACACAAAACCACTTGTTTTGGCTTGGCTACTGCCAAGAATCTGAATTTTCCATCCATTCCGTCATTGGCGGAGTATGATAATTGGCGTAAACACACCAATAGTACCATCGATGTATTACATGCTCTGTTTCGAAATGACAGTTTCAATATATCTGATGTTGACCCCTCAGGATGGTTGATGTGGCAAACCAATTCAAATGCATGTCAACTGCGTTTTTATAATGCAATGACTGGTTTCACACAGACTAAACCAGATCCTCGTTACCCACATTCACATTCGGTCACCACATATTCGGTGGGAAAATTGTGCCAATAATGGTTGGAACACTCTACTCTGTCGTCAGTGAAACAACACCTGTCCCTCTTGCCGAGCTACATCAATTTGACTGATTTTATCTTAGGTCCTAGGATTCCCAGAACAAAGAGATTCATCTATACAGCTTACAATGAATTATGGAAACTTTCGCAGATGGAAGCAGCGTTCCGTCTGCACCAAATTGATAAAGCAAATTTTGAAAAAAGTCCTTGCAGTAGTCGATAATAGCATAAATACACTGTCTTCTCGCATTTATACCTTAGATAATATTGTTTCATCAGTTATTGATATTGTTCAAAATGATGTATCTGTGTTATATAATGGTCAAAATCAATTATGATCTGTGATGCAATTTGCATGGATGCTACAAACGCTCAAAATGGGAAAAGTACCATGGGATTATTTGAACGCTTCTGCTTTGTTTTTACCATTTAATCTAACTGATAAACAGAGGTTTATGTCCATGAAAGACGGTACACACACGCTGTTACACATTGAGCAGTTAGAACACTTGCCATTTTCTGTGGCGGAGACCGATTCGGCCGTATGGTTAATTCATGGCGTTATCTCTCTGCCTTTTTCGCTATTTCAATTTAAATCTGGTATGAAACATTTCCCAATTGGCCGCTTTGAACCCCTGGGTAGTACGTTTCTTCATGAATTGTGGTCCCTACCTTTCACCTACAGAAGTCAACAGGAGGATAAGAAGTTTTCCTAATAGGGGAGGACTGCGATTCCACAGTAGGACATTCCCTAGTTTGTAAACATGTTAAGTTGCACGGCGCTTGTAATGTGTCCGCACCTAATCTTGCTTGTTTTCTGAAAGAAACTCCTGTCCCGGCAATAATTCCCGCTCTCACATTGCTTTCTAATGGCATTTATCTTATTTTGAATAACCACGACTGCTGCGGTTTACGGGCAGGCATCCTGTATATAGTAACAGTTTCACAACGTGTTCCTTGTTGTAGCAATGTGCTGTTTCCACCCCTGCATGGGAATGTAGATAGTTCCATTTGCCTTCCAGTCAGACTTTGAAAATAGATTTCAATAAATTGAGCAGACTCAAAGCGCTATTGTTTCAACAAGAAGTGGCTCTCACTTCGGCTGGAGAGACCTTCGAATTGCAGGTGGCTAGAACCTCTAGTGAGATTCAGTCACTGCTGAACACGAATCTTCCACTTCATTTTGGGGAACTGATACATCAAATATTTAATGCGTCTGACACAGAAGGCCTTGCTCATTTTTTAAAACTTGTGGGATCCGGCCTTGTGACTTCTTTTCAGACAATTTTTGGAGTAACGGGCTTTATTCATTCTATTTTTTACAGTGCCTTTGGAGGGTTCCCCTTAATCCTAGCGTTGGCGGGTGGCGTCCTGATTCTTACGCTACTGTTATGCAATGGCTGCCCAGCATGTAGTAATGCACAGACCAGGCCAATTGCAACTGTACCGTGACCGAATGCAACAACTTTTTGGATGCTTGCCATTAGCGATGCTTAGAGTAAGTTATGGACTAACTTTTCGATTTGCCTGCTTCACTTGCGTGCAACCTGTGTTTTACTGCCAGCGGTGCCCTTTCTATTGGGCCTTGGATTTATGCCTCTCCAATATGTCATGCGCGGACCCAGATTATGATCTGTTAGTGGGTCCATTACTGGCCCACAACCAGGCCTGTTCTCGGAATGACCGTATGGCGCGTGTGGCTACACTTGGAGTGTTGGCTGAGTGGGATATCTGTGCAGCTGCGCAGAACCTCTTGCAACGGAGTTTCATTGAATACCACGCAAGTTGCCCAGACATGCTTTTGGATGCCTCGGATTATGAGGAGCACGTGTGTTCCTTCGAACTACTTGATTGGATGGCATCCCTTTTGCTACTGAACGATAGGGATGACCTTTTGGAACAAATTGCATTCTTAAGTTCACGTACTTTAATGGATTTTCCACCTCCAAATTAATCCAGTTCTCCGTGAACAACAACATTTTAAATGACAAAGATTATTATTCTTTTTTTTTTTTGTTGAAATTTTCCAATTTGTTTTTTTTTTAGCGCTTCTAGACTCTGGTTACCTTTGAACTCTGTTTGGGTCTTTTGTCTATATGCTACAACCTTACCAAGGGGAGGGTGTCATATGACCGTTAGGGTAATTGTCGACATTGCTAAGTTAGCATGAGCTCTGCTGCCATGATGCATTATTTTGCAAGACTCTGTTTGTGCCTTTCACATGAGAACCGTCTGCTTTCTGCATTCTCTGCCTGTTCCTGGAGTTTAGTCTGAACACAATGTGCAAGGTCGATAAACAATGCCTCTTGTTATTCTGTTCTGGTCAGTCCCTAGCACCTAGACAAAACATGCTAACACAGCTGCTACTGCTGGAAACTTGTGCTTTGATATTATGGGAATTCATGTTGTTCTAAAACACACTTGGAGAGGGACCTTTCCAGGGAGAAGAGCTATGCTGTTCCTATGATGCAGAAATACCATCTATGCACTAAGGTATGGGGTCTGCTGACAAAGCCCAGAGATCTTCTTTTATATAATAAAACTTCTTCTAGCCAAGGGGAGGGTGGTTAGGACTTATAGTCCTTTATCCACTGTCTGTATACGATGACATCCCCCTTTATAATCTATGGAATTGCAACAATGCTACCTGTTTTAGTTTTATGCATTTTGCTGCTGGTAGTGGCTAGTATACTGCATTACAGAGCACAATAGTTAAAATAAACATTTTGAACTATAACAGTGACTCTGTCAATTCTTACTGCGGACAGGTACGAGTGAGTGAGCAAAAGGGTATGTCTTGCTACCGCGATTCCTGAGAGAGTTGGGAGTGTTGTGTTCTGGGTTGTCTAATCATTTATAGCTTTGTGATTATGTAGGAGAGCGAATGAGACACTATAGCTAGTCGGTTCTGGGATTTTGGGTACTTAGGAGGTAGGAAGGCTCAGCCCCTACACACCGAGTTCCTGTTTTCCTGCACCTAGTTTTGTGTATGTGCAGAATCCCTGCAACACTAGTGCTCCGGAAAGCACCACAAAGCGGCCCTGAGGGTCCCTCGTGCCGTGGATAAGTAAAAAGGGAAGGTTCCGTCTAATGAGGATTGCCACCCCGCGTGAGCCCTGCTCAAAGCCAGAGTGCCAAGCCCTTTTCAACCCATATCTCGCTAGGAAGGGGCAGTGGTTCCCCATCAGGTGAGTCTCTTGGAGCAACAGTACATCGGGCATGTGTCTGTGGGCGTGTCTCAGGACCGATGTGTGTTTGACTCGATCTAGCAGGCCATTGACATTCCATGATAAGACCCGGAGGGGATCCTCGCTATGTGATGTGTGTGTCATGAGTATTGCGCTGGGGCCAGGGAGACAAGCGGCCCAGCAACCCCGAAGGGCTGGGTTGGGCCATGGGCAGGTGTGTACTGGTCTCTTGGCGTACGCTCTGCGAGCCTCGTGTGCATTCGCATTGATGAATAGGTTGAGTGCTGTGAGAACCTAACAAAGGCGAACCAAAACTTAGGACAACGGTCCCGACCACCCCTCTCCCCACGCCCTATACTTCTGGAACTGAAGAATCCGTCGCCCTAATAACATCAAAATTAACAAGCTAAACTGTTGCGCTTAGCGTAGAAATTGCGTGGTGGACCCCTCCTTAAATCCGGATGTGTCCGTTGCATCAACAGAAACTATCTGATTACACTGAGACATTAGGACATTTTGTCCCGATCTCCTGGACAGACTTTGACTCCATGTGTTGCTAAGGTTAGACTACCCGTCTTCAGATCACCGGACTTCGGGTGAGGTCTTCCCCCGGTGAGCAGTCGTTCCAAGGATCGGCCCCGTTTCGATAGTTTATTTTCGGTTCGGATTTTCAATACTTCCCAGGAAACCAGTTTACCTTTGAATACTAGTTCGCCCCACTTCATCGACCCGGCTTGCTTCAGTGGTAATGCCAAACCATCTTTTAAGCATTCCGGAGTACCGGGCGAGTCCCAGATAGGGGCAAACTCCGAGAAGTATCCTATATTTAGCATCTTTTTCATTGTGAACCAAAGATTTAGAGATGCCATCAAAACCTTTAATCTTACCTTTTTGAAAAACTTCTGGGCCCCAAATCTATACAGAAAAGCTGCTCCGTACTCCTTCGTCATTTCCCGCAGTATTAGTCCCCATGTAGTTAAATCGGGTCCCCCTATAAGCATTCGGAAGTTTTTAAATTGGAATGCCATGCAATAAATCTTAAGATCTGGTAACGCTAGGCCACCCCCATGGAGTCGTCTTCTTAACTTCTTCCATGTAAGGCGTACTCCTCGAGAGGCCCAGATAAAACTAGTTATCCTCCCCTGAATTTTGCTTATCATTCCCTTGGGGAATTTTAGCGGGATACAGTTAAATATATACGTTAATTTGGGGAGGATAGACATTTTTATTAAATTCACCCTCCCATAGAGGGTAAGAGGGAGGTTTTTCCTTCTAGCCAAAGTTCTGTCTATCTCTTTTCCCACTCTAGTTAGGTTCCTGGCCGGAATATCCTTGATATGTTTCATTATATTGATCCCCAAATATATCATCTCCATACAGCTTCTATCTTCCCATCCGTCCAAGTTCCACACCATCACCTCAGTTTTAGTGGTGTTTACTAAATACCCTGACATTCCCCCGAATTCTTTAGTTAGCTGTTCCATCCTTGGTATCGTTTTATCTGGGTCGGAGGTATATATTATAAGATCATCTGCAAATAGGGCTATTTTGCTGCAAAAACCTAGTGAGTGAATAGGGACTATCTGATCATCCTTCCGCAGAAGCTGAGCTAGCGGTTCAATGTAAAAATTAAAAAGGAGGGGAGATAATGGGCAGCCCTGCCTCGTACCTCTAGTGATCTTAACAAGTTCAGTCAGCATTCCATTTACCAGTATCTTGGCTATTGGGCTTTGGTATAAATTTGTTATGGCCTTAACAAAGCCCATTGATTCCAACACCGCCCATAAGAATGTCCAACATACACGATCGAATGCCTTGGCAGCATCTACAGTGATTACCGCCAAGGGAAACGATCGTACAGTTGCTAAATCAATGATCCCTATCACGGACAGAGTCAATTCTTGAATCTGTCTCCTAGGAACAAATCCCTTTTGATCTATATGGATTAGCTGAGGAGCTACCTTGGCCAATCTCCCCGCCAAAATGCCGGCATAGATTTTATAGTCGACATTTAGCAGGAAGATGGGCCGGTACGAATCCGCACTCCTTGGATCTTTTGTGGGTTTAAGGATCAACGTAATTATGGCGTCTTTCCATGAGGCTGGGACTTCTTCCTCCCCCTTATAGATCGAATTGAACAATACTGCCATTTCTGGGGTTATTTCTTCCGCAATTAATTTATATACTTCTCCTGGCAAGGAGTCCGGGCCTGCTGCTTTCCCTCTTTTTAGATGTTTAATTTGCTCTCTAATTTCGCCTTCAGTTATTTCTGCTTCCATTATCTCTCTACCATCTCTTGAGAGGACTGGGAGATCTAGTTTATCCAACCAGTTTTTTACTATAGCTTCTTCTGGTCTAATTTCCTCAGTATATAATTCCGAGAAGAGGGAGACCAGACAGGCCTTGATCTCGTCCTCATTATTTGAAATGTCTCCCTGGGCATTGATAACTAGTTCTCGGATGTAGTTCCGGGACCTATCGGCCCTAGCCTTCCAGGCTAGTAATACACCAGCTTTCTCCCCATACTCAAATAGATCCATATTACCGGTCACCCACTTCTCATGGCACTTAGCCTCTAAGGCCATCCTATAATCTAATCTTGCCTCTTCCAGTTGTTTAATTAGGGACTCAACATGATGAGAGGGATCAAGGGATTGCATCATTAATTCCAAATCCCCAACTCTTTCTTCCTGATGCTTCAATTTAACTTTGTCGCATTTATTTAGGTATGATGCTTGATTTTGTAATAACCCTCGCATATATGCCTTAAAGGCGTCCCATATTATGTTTAAGGAAGCGGAGCGGGCATTCTCCCTAAAGAACTCCTTAGTCCTTTCCCTCACAATACTGGAGACGTCAGCCTTTAGTAGAATTGATCTTTTTAAAGTCCATCTTATACTTAAGCCTGTTCTCACCCCAACTAATGTAGTGCTAACCGGGGCATGATCTGAGCTCATGGCTTTCCACAAATTCCCAAGAGATAGGATCATTATGGGACTTCGAGAATGATATCCAAGATACAAGGCCAAAAAATAAAGAAGTCTCCAAGTGGTATATGCAATTGGGGGAAGTGGAAGATAGGAAACTAGACCCCCCATATACTATCTGGCAAGACATACTTCAGGAAGAGGATATCCTGACCACCTGGAAGAGCTCTTTAAAAATGCTATATTCTCTGGTTACACCAGCAAATCTTAAAAGACATCATTTCTTCACAATAAATAGATTGTATTGGACACCGTATAAATTAGCCAAGTTTGTACTTCAACCAATTCCCAGCTGTAATAGATGTAAATCACCAAAAGCCAACGATATTCATATTTTCTTTACATGTCCTGAAATAGAACAGTATTGGAAGGTGGTAGAATCTACTCTCTGTGACATCCTGAGGACACCACTAACATTGTCGGTGACTCTTGTGCTCTTTGGGGTACATTGTGATCTGGATACAACGCTTGATAAGACTTCAAGAGAGTTGCTTTTCTATTTGATATTGTTGGCTCGACGAGAGATATGCAAATATTGGAAAGATATCGCACCACCTCACCCCAATGGTTGGTTGGCAGCGGCCAGGTGGATATGTAAAACAATAACAAATGGCAACTTACCGCGAATAAGGGAAGTGTGGAAAGCCTTTGCCGACTGGTCGAGCTAGATGGGATGCCTCTTTTCTTCTTGCCTTTTTTTTTTTCTGGTGTCCTATGATTACAGCACTAAAGTGGGAAGGTGTCTATCCTCTGGGATAAAAGAACCTTCTTTAAGGGTTTGGCTGAGAAGAGGCAAGGGTCCATACAATAAAAGGGCGCCAGGATATGGTCCTTGACTTGTAAGATGCCATGCTGACATGAGGACAAAAAAAAAAAAAGGATCGGCCCCGTTGTTGAATCTGGGAGTCTGACACTTCATGTTGGGTCCCAGGGCCTTGGGTGGCTGCAGTGGGTGATGCCGGGCTCCAGGGGATGCTGGTGGAATAGTTCCAGCCCAGGGTCCCGGAGGGGAGGTTGTGGCCCGAGGCCTGAAGGGCCGTTCCTCAGTCAGCCAAGTCCAGGCCGACTCTGAGGATTCAAAGAAGTGGGTTTTGTCCTGGAAAATGACCCGGAGGCGGGCCGGGAAGAGCAGTCGGTATTGGAGGTTAAGGGCTCGTAGCTTTTGCTTAACGTCGGTGTACGAGCGTCATTGCGCCTGGACCTCTCTCGTGTAGTCTGGGAAAATCATTATATTGCACCCTTGGTAGGTCAGGGTGTTTCGGGAGCGGGCTTCCCGTAAGATTGCTTCTTTGTCCTTAAAGTTAAGGATCCTGTCGATGATGGGTCGGTGCGGGGCGCCCGGCGGTGGTTTGGGCACCAGGGATCGTGTGCCCGCTCCACCACAAACCATGCCGATTGTGTGTCCTCTGGCATCCAAGACTTGGCCCACTTCTCAATGAGGGTCGCTGCTTGGCCTTGCTCAATCCTTTTGGGGAAACCCACCAATCAGTGGTTGTTGCGCCTCGATCGATTGTCTGCATCTTCGGCTCTTCTATGTAGTTCTTTTGTGGTGGGTCCGCAGCTGAGTTACTTGCACTTTTAATTGTTGGACGTCGTTCTCGACCGTGGAGAGATGGGATTCCACTTCTGTGATGTGGGCCGTGGCGTTACGGAGGTCTTGCCATATGAGGGCCACGTCCACCCGGATTTTGCCGATTTTGTTATCAACCGACAGCCTGAAGGATTGTGGTGAGGTCCCCCTCGGGGAGAGCAGGATTCTCCATGGCACCCTCCTCGGGTCATGCGCCGTTAGAGGAAATAATCCTCTACCACATACCACACCTTAGCGCGTGTGTCACATAATTGATCTGGTCCTGAAGAAAGCCATACCATTAAAGAGAGCATGGCTGAAACATGTTCACCAACTAGGATATTGGAGTTACCTTAGACCTCCCATAATATCCGTCTCTCGTTTTAACTTACTGCCAAGGGCCCATACATAAAATAGTCATTTTTGCTCTGTGGGACCCTTAGGACAGTCTTTTTAACATTTACTCACCCACTTTCACTGCACTCTCACGGTACAATACCTGCTCCGCTGTATCCAGGCGTTGTAGCACACCCAAGGTGCACTCGGTGCCTTGGCTGGGGCCCAATGATGAAGCATGTCACCAACTAGGTTGGTGAGTGAGGGCCTTCCTAAAAACATAATGTGTTTTTCTCCAATACAAATATACGCTAGGAGCACACACTCCAGAGCTAGTTCTCTTTGATTCATATATAAAAATTACTATTCCCATTCCAGTAAGTGCAACAGTAGGGAAAGTGCTGGATAGCGGAGAGGTAAAAATTACTATTACCACTCCAGTGAGTGCAACAGTAGGGAAAGTGCTGGATAGAGGAGAGGTAAAAATAATTATTCCCACTCCAATGAGTGCAACAGTAGGGAGAGTGCTGGATAGCGGAGGGGTAAAAATTACTATTCCCACTCCAATCAGTGCAACAGTATGGAATGTGCTGGATATGGGAGGGGGAAAAGTTACTATTCCCAACCCACTGAGTGCAACAGTAGGGAAAGTGTTGGATAGCAGAGAAACAAAAATTGCTAATAACATTTAAACAATTGAAAAAAATTAAATAATCTTAAAAATAAATAAACAATATTTTAAAAATATACAATTAAACATATAAAAAGAACACATATTATAATATTATTTACATATAACAAAAAGGTACAAATATTATATAAAATAAATTAATCAATACATTTATAAACAATATTTATTTAAACAAAGCAAATATTAACACACAAACAAACTATTTAAAACATAAATGAATTTATTTTATTTTCTACCCTGGAAAACCACACCAATAAAAAAGACTTCGACATTTTTATTTAAATTTATTTCCATAATTAACATAATTGATAATGAATTTTAAAAATATTATTAATAAAAAAAGATAATGAACATTCAGTGAGGACACATTCTTTAACATTATAATATCCACAACACACACCTACAATTAATTACAGAATTACCATAATTAATTACTAATTACTTAATTTAAATTAATTAACAACTAATTAATAATTCATCAATACAAAACAAATTACTTCCCACCATTCCCACCATTTACACCTATAAACACCACACCACACACCTAAAATTAATTACACAATTAATTACTAATTAATTAATTTAAATTAATTAACTAATTAATAATTAATCAATAAAAAATAAATTACTTCCCACCCTTCCCACCATTTACACCTATAAACACCACAGCACACACCTAAAATTGATTACACAATTACCATAATTAATTACTAATTAATTAATGTAAATTAACAACTAATTAATAATTCATAAATAAAAAATACATTTCTTTCCACCCTTCCCACCATTTACACCTATGAACACCACAACACACACCTAAAATGAATTACACAATTACCATAATTAATTACTAATTAATTAATTAAAATTAATTAACAACTGATTATTAAATAATTAATAATAAAGTAATTCACACATTTAACACTATAACATCTCAATTAAAAATATTAATAAATAAAAATTATTCAATAAATGTAATATAATTAAATTACTTCCCACCCTATCCCCTATAAACCCACAACCTGCTACGGAACTAAAAACGCTAATTTCAAATAAAAAAAAATAACTACTAAAAATAATCAATACATTTTATATAATTAAATTACTTCCCACCCTATTTCCCTATAAACCCACAACCCGCTACGGAACTTAAAATTAAAACGCAAATTTCAAATAAAAAAAAATAATAACTACTAAAAATAATCAATACATTTAATATAATTAAATTACTTCCCACCCTATTCCCCATGAACTCACAACCCGCTATGGAACTAAAAACGCAAAATTCTAATAAAAAAAATTAATAACTAATAACATTTTAACACATATAATAAAAATACAAACAATTCTTATACAAAAAAATAAACATCACACACATATAAAATATATATAAAATATATAACATTAATAAAAATTCGATATTTTTAACAACTATGAGGCCCATTACGATACCCGGCGTATAAAAATCCGCCAGGCATGGAAGCGGCAAAAATCCGCCCGCACACACCGCCTGAACACCGACCACGCCATTACGATTACACAAACCGAAAACCGCCATCGGCGGAAAAATCACACAAAATACCGCCCGCCAACGTCCGAGTCGGAGTCAAACCGCCCGCCACGGACGGAAACACGCACGACAACACAAAACCGCCCGCCCTCACGGCCGACACACCGCACGTGAAATTACGATCGCACCGCCATGAGCGCGGAAAAACCACAAATATACCGCCCGCCAGCGCAAACAACGCCGATGAGAATCGACACGGCAGAAGCCATGGCGCCCACGTACCTGCACAGAAACCATCCGCTCACAAAACCAATAGCACACAACATGGCCAACAAGTCCACACAGCAAGGCACGCACAAATACACAAGCACAGTACACATCCCGAAAACACCCCCGGACAAACAAAAAATACAAAGGCCAGAACCCCAGACACAACACACCTGAAAACAACAGACCATGAGGACACACCCACATAGGTGAGTACAAAAGCAGCACTCCCACAGACCACAACCCCTTGCTACATTGCAAACCAGAGAGGAGAGGAGAGGACACAGTGACACAGCAAGGACAGCAGCACACCACAGAAACGCACACATCACTACCACCACCACCACCACCACCACCACCACCACCAAACACCGGCACCACAAACCCCCTGCACATTACACAACACACACCGCACCAGCACCACAAACACCATGGCACCACAAAGAATGCCCAAGTACATGCCCATTGAGCTGACGGTCATGGTCGACGAGATCATCAAGGTGTACCCACAAATCTATGGGAACATGGTCCAGCACACACCACTAGCCACCAGAAACAGGATGTGGAACCGGATCGTAGACCAGGTCAATGCAGTCGGGACCCTGCCCAGGAACAGAGGTGAAATAAACAAACGTTGGAATGACGTAAAGAGCCTGGTCAAGAAGAAGGAGGGCAAAACAGAGAGCTGGCTGCCGTCACTGGCGGAGGGAATCCCGCGCTCTTTAAGACCTTCAAAGCGTGGGAGGAGAAGGTGCGAGTCATAATACATCCGGAGATCCTCGCCGGATTAGCAGGGGGAGTGGAGGCTGGTAAGTACAAACTAATGTATACCAGCACACCGCTATGTACTCACATGCACTACCACCATGCCACAGCTCCCAGGGACAAACACACCCATGTCCAGCACACAATACACAACACATCACACACACATGCAACAGACACCACCACACACAGCCCAAACCGAACAACTGTAACATACGTGGGGACATGTGTACACTCAGCCAGCCACGTAACCACCAACAGGTCCCCAAATATGCCAGAAGCGCCACAACGAGCACCCACCACACCCATGTGTCCGCCACAGCTGCACTAACCGACAAGTAACAGGTAAGTGGCAGGAACACAAAGTGCAGTGGGTGGGAGGGTGGACAGCCCAAGTACAACACACACCAGGCCCCAGTCCCACAGCACAGCAAGGAGGAGCATCCCCCACACCCCACAGCCACGTGTCAGCCACCGCAGTGCACAACGACAGCCGAAAGGCAGACATCACGGTCCACAGCAATCGGTGTCAGTGGGTGTCCAGCCACCCCCACGACCCACAACAACCCCCACCCCCACAGACCTGCAACATGGAGCACCCCCCGCTTAGAGCCATGTGGCATCCAGTACAGTGCACGCACGAACAACTTGCAGGTGGGAAACTGGACAGGGCTGGATTACTGGAGGCATGAGGACCGGAACACGACCAACACATGGGACATGTCACGTAGCAGACAAACACGCAGCACCGCCCACCGTCACGAACAAGTGAACAATGTGCACACGGACATGAACAACAGACTCACACCCCACATGACCCATCACATACATAGCAACACCCAAGGAGCCACGTCTGCATGCACAAGCCACACTGAATATAGTACCACACGGCAGCCACTGTGCAACTCATCACACACAACCGAAACACCATTGAAGTCCTGTCCATGTAGCCCCTACTGCCTGTCAACCACACACCCCACAACTACGCCTATGTAAGACAAACAACACTAGACGCAACAGAGCGGTACAACATAAATGCACACACGAACACCACTGAACCCATCAAACACACAGACACACCATGCACATACAACATACCATCCATCCCATCCGTCAGCCCCAGTCTCATGAAAGGCATGTCATCCGCACAGCTGCCACACATACAGCAGTCACGCTAAGATACATGCCCATGACCAACCATGTGCCAGAAGTCAATGAAGCGCACGACACACTGTGAGCAACAACACACAACATGGGCCACACCCCCCGAGCACTGCAGTGATGCACATGGCACAGGGCAGCACGCACACCAAGGAGATGGGACAACTGCAATACGTTGGCTGGCACACAACCATCACTCATTCATAACGATGCGTCCAATGCCATGTCCAGTAATCACAACAGACAGCAAATATGCAGGCCATGTCAAGCATGCACACACCTCAAACCATGCACTGTCATGCTGCCACAACACATGTCACGTTCGGCACCCATGGCTCACAGCATGTACCCCAAAAGCATATCCCCTCCCAAATGCGAATCTGGGGCATGGCCCCCATGTTGCCATATGCGTTCCTAAGCGTTCCATTTGAACCCCAAAAGCATATCCCCTCCCAAATGCGAATCTGGGGCATGGCCCCCATGTTGCCATATGCGTTCCTAAGCGTTCCATTTGAACCCCAAAAGCATATCCCCTCCCAAATGCGAATCTGGGGCATGGCCCCCATGTTGCCATATGCGTTCCTAAGCGTTCCATTTGAACCCCAAAAGCATATCCCCTCCCAAATGCGAATCTGGGGCATGGCCCCCATGTTGCCATATGCGTTCCTAAGCGCCCCATCTGAACACCAAAAGCAAAGTACAAACCAGACCCAGGAAGGGCCAGGAGCCCGCATACACCAGAGTCACAATAAGTAGGGGCACAGCAACACACCCATCGGCATGGCCAATCCGTCCCATGCCACATGTGCACAGCACACAGTCCCATTGCCAAGCACACACATCTACAGATGCTACAGCCACACACACGCCTCCGGGAAACCCATGTACGAGATTGCACGAACTGTTAATGTCAGACGACAAATACATACTTCGCCAGGTGCAACACAATAACAAATCTCATTCTCTCCACAGGTGACGAACTGCTGGATGCTGGGGATGGAGCCAGCAGCCAGCACAGCCAGCCTACAAGCCCCCAACGAGGACACACGGATCTGGAGGATCTGTCCTCCTCTTCGGACACGGACCACCAAGCAGGCCCATCTGGTGTGGCAGGGCCCAGCCGCTCCCCAGGACCCCTCCTACCCACCAACCCATCATCCAGGGCTGCTGAACATTCCCAGCCCCCTGCTGCCACTGTCGTTGCGGCCACACCCACGGTCATTGTGGCCACTACCACTGCCGCAACCGCCACCATCGCCGCACCGACCACCACCGCCGCCACCACCACCACGTCTTCGCTGGCACCAGCCCCAGCGCAGGTGGTGGCCCGGCCGACTGGATCCACCCTGGGAGCCACAGCGAGGACCGTGGTGAGCAATGTGGCTAGTGGGCAGGCCGGTGGCAGCAGGACTGGTAGGAGGAGCAGGGTCAGGGAAACGCCAGCCTCCCCTGGGAGCCATGCCCTGCCTCAAATGGCCAGAGTCCTTGGGGCCTATGAAGAGGCCCAAGGACAATGGGTCCGGTCTGCTTCAGACACGCGTGAGGTGCTGGGGGTGCTGAGGTCCATGGACGCCCGTATGGTCCAACTCGTGGACCTCATGGGCCAGCGGTGAGGTCACTGCCAGGGACAGCAGCTCCCCCTCCGCCACCACCTGCCGGGGCGCAGGGTGGAGCAGCAGTGTCCAGTTCCCCTGCGTCCACAGCCAGTGAGCACACCTCAACCACCAGCATGTCGCAAGCAGGCACCCCCTCGCAAACGTGGAAGGGGCCGTCCGAAGTGGAAACAGATCTCCCGGGAGGACTTCGCACGCTCCAAACGCAAGTGAGGCAGCCAGCCAGCCTCCGCCAGCCTTCCTTGACCAGCCACTGCATTGACTTGGACTACGATCCCACTCCACACAGCCATCTGGATGGCATGTGTGTGTTGGACTATGGACATAGAACCAGTGGGTACACCCTGAGCATCATGCAGCCATGACCGACAGCTCATTGTCACTGCACGCACCACTTTTGTCATCACCTTACACACAATCACATATCACAGTTTGTAATAAATGCACCTTTTTCACTAACTGCTGTTTGTGCCCTGTGTTTTATTTGTACGGAATACAACGGCCACCTTGGGCGGAAAGGCACCTGATGCGTGGCATGGCAATTGAATCCGGAGGGCCTGTAGGGACCTAGGGGTGGGAGACAGAACAGGAGCACATTCAATGAGTGTGTCACACACCCATCACACAGTACATGTCAACAACTACAAGCAATGTACACACATCGCACAGAGCAATAGGGCACAATGCCACAGCCACCAACAGTGGCATACTACCCTGGCCATGGAGCGTTGACACACAGCACGCAGTGAACAAACGGCCACCCTGACACAGCACACACACACCTGCACAGATACAGCCACATCAGCCGTCGTACATGGACACTCACCGTCAAGTGAAGTAGCGGGCGATGAGCTGCTGCTGCACATTACCAGCTTCCTCCTCTCCGCTGTCCTCCTCACTCGAGCTGTCCTGGTCTGCGGGCTGGGGCCCTGGTTGATCTCCGTCATCCACGATGAGGGGGATCTGCTTCCGAATGGCCAGATTGTGCAGCATGCAGCACGCCACCACTATCCGTCACACCTTCTGTGGGGAGTACGCCAGCGCACCCTCGGTGCGGTCCAGGCACCTGAACCTGGACTTGAGGAGGCCAAAGGTACGCTCGACCACACGTCTGGTCCTCCCATGTGCCTCATTGTAGCGATCGTCTGCTGGGGTGCGAGGATTCCTCAATGGACTGAGCAGCCATGCCCCATTCGGGTACGCAGAGTCACCTGGGTGTGAGGGACACAGAGAACCGTTGCAATTCCAACTGGACAGGGGACAGCATCGCACAACCAGCACGCTACACCACTCCACATACTCACCGACAATACAGGCACGATCCTGTTGCATATTGGACATCAGTCGTGGCAAGATGCTGTTGCGCATTATGTGTGCGTCATGGGCCGAGCCTGGGAACTTTGCACACACGTGGGTGATCACCATGTCCGCAAGGCACACCACTTGCACATTCAGGGAGTGCGTGTGCTTCCTGTTGCGGTACAGGTGCTCAGTGTCCTGTGGTGGAACAAGGCCGACATGTGTGCAGTCAATGGCTCCAACGACGTGTGGGATTCTGCCAAGGGCATAGAATGCACCCTTCACTGCCGCCAATTCACGAGCCCTGGGGAAGCGGATGTACCTGTTTCGGTACAGCATCATGGCTGCCAGTACATCCCTCAGCACCTTGCTGAACATGGGCTGGGACATCCCTCCTCCAATGCCCACTGTGTGCTGGAATGACCCAGTGGCGAAGAAATGCATGGCGGCCATCACCTTAGCCGTGGGGGTGACAGCAGTCGGATACACCCTGCGGGGACGGAGATGGAGTTCTAACATGGCACACAGTCGATGCAGGGTTGGCCTGTCCAGCCGAAACTTCCTAATAACCTCTGTATCGTCCATGTCCGCCAGCAATTGGTATGGGCGGTCAATGTTCGGTCTCCGCCTAGGGACAATGGCAGAGGACACATGTCAAAGCAACACGACACATAGCAATTTCGAATACACATCACTGACATGACTGAGCAAGCACATGAGCCACAGCCCAGCTGTCAAGCTGGGACGGCACGGCCACAATACACTTACACAGGTCTCCCAACAATGGCAATGGCTAGTGATACAAACCACTGCCATGTGCATGCACATGGGGATCTAGGCCCCAATGACTTGCGGGGCGTGCTGATGGGGACTGACTGCATATCCGTCAAGCGGCAACGCCACGGCAACATGAATGTCTGCTGAGCATGGAACTGCTTCCGCGGCTGGATGAGTATGGCACACGACGACGACGATGTGGGCACAGGCTGAGCGGCCAAAACAAGTGGGACCTGTGGCACGAGGGGATATGAGACAGTAGTAGGTGTCAGCACTGCACCCTATGTACAGCACTGTACGGATCACACCTCCCGAAACATTGACAGGTGTCCACATTGACAGCCCCATGCCAAGACGGCTGTGTGCTTGCAGTCACACGTCACAGGTGAGAGGTTACATTGCACGTGCCAGGTGGCAGACGTACATAGTGGGAGCTGGCATGTGTGTGCATGTGTCTCCTGTTCAGGATCCACCAGATGGGCGCTGACTCTGTACTGACCATTGGACACAGCATGTTCCGTGGAAGGCTTGTGTGTGTGGGATGGTGGCACTGGATGTGCCTCCGTTGGGTGGGGGGCCATGCACAGGGCGGGTACGTCGATGATTGCGCATTGTTGGTCACGGTGGGTGCACCAACTGAAGATGTGTTGCCCTGTGTTCAATTCCTATGTCCGCATGATGATGGACTGTAGATGTGGGCAGACTACACATTGGTCGATGTGCTGTCTATATGCATGTGCCTTCACACCAGGCACAGCTGCCCCTGCACATGTGACCCCTGCTGGACTCGCTGCTGGGTCTGTGGAGCTGATGCACCTTCTGCGCGTGGGGCGGACAGCTCTCCTCACTTCCCTCATTGCGCATGTCATGACTTTGCCGCAGGTGACATGGATCATGGAGGGCCCACATGTACGCGTGGGTAGGCTACACATGATTGTACACTGGTCGCCACCCCCAGTCAGTGTTTCGAATGGGAAGGTTGTCGTGCTGGTGGTATGTTCGATGTGGCGGATGGGCGGGCCTAGGTGCGGGCTTACATTCCGGACATGGGGGGTAGTTGGATTGGTGACTAGTTGCAGTACACACGGGACACGTCTCTTCCTTTCCACATCTGGGTCATCCCTTGTACTTACTGACAGTGATACAGTCATCTTCGCCCCAGCCCTCATGTCCTCCCCTCGCTCCCCCAATATGCATGCTCACCTGCGAGGCTAGCGCTTGCACAGGCAGCCCCAAGCTCGCACCAGAGAGGGCAAGGAGTGTATGTGTGGGTCCAGTTGCACGAGTGGGCTGTCTCAGGGTATGATGTGTGGCGGGACGCCGTCCACCTGCGTGGTGCCCCAAATGGAGACCCGGCCTGCATGGACTATGCATCACAGTCTTCGCCTTCCGGATCCGCCACCTGCGACACCCAGTGGCTGTGGCTGCCCTTGCGGCCAGGCCACGTCCGTCTGTGGCTGATGGCCCACACATTCACTCTTTGGCCTCTCTGGGGAGGGCTCGGGGGTGGTGGCGCACGCGCTTGCACTTAGTCGCAATGGCATGTGGCGTGGTTGGTATGATGGGCAATGGATGGGATGGTGCGAGCCACCTCCCGTGACGTCAGTGCTGCTCGTGCTGTGGTGCGTCCCCCTACACTTCCATTTGACTTGTGCCATGCTAGACGTTGAGGTTCTATTGCCTGCGTGATATGACCAGGGAGGAGCGCGAGGAGACCTCTCACACACCATGCTCCACTGCCATCCCGTGCCCTGTATCGCCTGTGCGGATTGACTATGTTGGGGTTACACCTGGTCGACTGGGGCTGTGTGTGCCTTGTCAAGGGGCATGGCGGGCGCACAACAGGATCCAGCTTGTCCACAGAGGGTGGGCTGAGGTGAGCCTGGTACCGCTTTGTACGTGTGCCCGGCTGCTGTGCACACACGTGTTCACTCCCCGACAGGTGTCCTCTCACAATGCCCAGGGAAGCGGTGGTGTACTGTTCATGACCCCTCCCAACACGGCGTGCTCCAACTTGGCATGTGCGCATCTACCCGTCGCACCCACCCACCTGAGCACTGCGTCCATACGACTTCACACGACACATGTGTGTCTTCCACAGTAGTGCTACTCATTTGCGTTGACATCCAATACCAGTGGACTACATGGTCATGTCACGACTGCCGTGTACTTCACATACTCTCATCCTCTCTCATTCGTACTTGTGAAATGAGTCAGCGGAGACAGTTTTGGTTTCAAACATTATATTGAGTCTTCTGTCCTCTGTGATGCAGTATAGTGGACACTACTGGCAGCGGAATACATGTTGAGGATATACTGAGCATGATTGCAAATGGGATAGGGTGTGGGGTTACATGTGATTGGCTGTTGCATGTGGGATGTGGGCTTCAGAGTGACATCTGCTTGGCCAAGGCTGTGCTAATGTACATTTACGTATAGCTGCGGAGCTGCGGACTTTGACACAGACGGTATACATGTAGCCTACCAGACCGCTTGGCATCATGGGCACAGTCCATCTCAGTTCCATGTGACAGGTTTGCTGCGGTTGTTCCTCATGCACGCGTGCATGTGAGATGACATCAGGGCATGTGCTTGCGTGCATGCAGCGGCGTGCCACTTGTTGTTGCACTGTGGTGGTTACTGGACATGTCACAGTCACTGGGGTTGTGTTGCTGTTGTATGCACTTGTCGTCCATGCAAAGGTCCTGGTATGGGATTACCGGGGCGGGGGTGGGAGGGGTGCAGCAACCACAGACTCCAGGCGACCTATTCATGTCCACTGAGCGGTGTGTGTGTCCATGTGCGCTGGATCCATGTCGTGTCCTGGTTGTTCGTGCAGTTCCGTCCATGTGGGTGCGATACACAGAGCCCATGCCACTGCCTCCCACGATGCATGCGGTGTTCCTGGATGTGATGGGGAACAGTGTGCATGTCCCGGTCATATCCGATGTCATGGCGATGTCGTTGATGGTGTGGTTACAGTTGCCGGTCGTTTGGTATGGCTGCTGTGGTGGTGACTGGCCAGTCCGTGCGGAAGCTAAGCATGGGTGCGGGGTTGGACATCATAGGTCACTCGGGAACCTGCGTTGTGGTCCGACGTATTTACAGGTTGTCAGGTATGCGATGCCGTCCATCAGGGCTTCCATGTCATTGGTGGTGTACATGTTTGCCAGCCAATGTAGCGGATGGTGGCTGTCAAGGTGTTGTTCGTAAGTTGTCCCTTGGAGGACCATGATGGGGCATGCTGGGTGACATTCGATGTAGCTGTTCTCGATGATCCGTCGTGTGGAGGCACAGTGGTCCCATTTCAGTGCGGGTGCGATGTTGGCCACATACGCCATGCCCCCATAGGCAGAGCAGGCCCTGTCGTGTGCGTCCAGAGGGAGGAGTAGTGGTAGCAGGTCCGCCTTCAGACATGCCGGGTTGGAGAGGCATATCTCCACGGGATGCTGGTAGGGACACCTCCGACAGTAGAAGACGGGCATGACGCAGCTGAACAATGTGATGCGGTAAGTCAGTCGGTAACTTACGTTCAGCAGGGACAGGAGATCGCATCCCAATGTATGGAACAGGTTGGTTTTGTACAGCTTGAGCTGTTCGGCGTAGTTGGGTAGGTGTGTTGCGGTTGCCATTTCGCAGCGGTGCGTTGTGGTGGCGTGCTCCGGCTGTGTGTGCAGTCTGCAATGTGCACGCTCCGAGGTTGCTGTGAGCTCTGTGTAGTCGTAGGGAGACAGGACTTGTGTTCTGTTGGCTTGTTTGGAGGACACGGGCCCTCTTCCCACATGCTTCTCAGACAGTTCAAGGTCAGTGATGTGTGACTCCTTCCAATTAACTTGCATGTGGCCGACATGGGGAGTGTTTTCTTCTTTCTTCCCCGTCCGTTGTGTGCTTCTGTGATATGCGCTATCTGCCCTGTGGTCGGTCTCCTCGGCAAGCCTGTGTTGGTCTATTCTTGGACAATGGCTGTATTCACCGGCTTCTGTCGTAGGGCTGTGGTTTCGGAGTTGGAATGGAAGGTCATTCAGTGCTGTCTGCTCTCCCTTGTGTGGGCGGCAGGCTGCCTTTCCGCTCTGCGTTGGGCCTTGTGTGTGAATGTTATTCTTGGGCCACCTGTTGTCGGTCCCCGGGCTCTTTGGTGTTCCGTTTTATATGTCTTGTTCATATGTGCAGGGTGGTATGGGTGTTTCAGTGTGGTACTGGCGTTCCTCTTCCCGAAGGGAGCCCTGCTTCTCCTAGTTGGTGTTGCCGCCGCTGTGTGCTACGCCATGTTTGTTACACTGGGGTGTGTCCTGCTGTTGCGTGTCTTCACTGACATGTGTGCGTCGGTTGTGTGGCGTTGGGTGTTGTCCGTGAATTGGGCGTTGGGGACATGTCTGTGGCAGGCCTGTCACGTGTCATGTGCGTTCGGGGTGGGGCTGATGTGTGTGCTGCTTGGTTGTGTCCCTGTGTCTGTGTGCGACGCATGCATGGCGCTGCGGTTGGCCTCTGCGTTGTGCGCATGTGTGGCTGCGTCATCGGCGCTTTGGGGCCGTGACGGGGTGGTTGGTTCCTAGTCCCAGGTGGTGTGTACACATGTGTTACGTGATGTTACGATTTGGCCTGTGTGTCATATGTGGATGCAATGGTGGATGTGTAGTGTACACGCGCTGGTGGGGGTTGTCCGCTTTTTCCGCCCTTGCACTGTGTGCGCTGTTTGCGTGCACTTGTTGTGTGTGTGCCTACCTGCGTCTCCGCGGTACGTTGCGTCCTTGGTGGTGCATCAGCAGGAGCATGGGGAGGGCCTGCAGTGCTGGATTCATGCTCGGGAGCCGCTTCTTCGTTGTCCGTGCTCGGCATCCGTGTTACCGCTTCGGTTTGTCGTACGGTATCTCTTGGCCGTGGGAGCCGTTTGTTTGCGGCATCGTAATTTATGCGCCGGGCGGGACGTGTTTCGTCGGACGGTGTGTGTCAGTTGTGCTGCGCCGCTACGTGAACGGGCGCACTTTGATGGCGGACGGTGTTGCTGGCTTGCCGGCGGTGTTTGGCCTACTTTTCGCATCGTAATTGGGCGGGCGTGTGGACTGCTGCGTGCCGGCGGTAACTGGTGGTTTTTGCATCCGCCAGCACGGCGGTGGTGCTTCCGCCCGCCATCGTAATGGGCCCCTATATTTTTGCAAACGATATTAAACACTTCGATATTTTTTAAATCGATATTACTTACCTAAAATCAATATTCTTGACCTCGAGAATTTGCCTGTCGATATTCCTGACCCACGATATTTTTGACACGATATTTGTGCAATTCGATATTTTTTACTCGATATTCTGTCTCTGCACCGTACCATCAACCTAACATAGAAAGCAAGTCTAGTTGCATACTGATAGGGACTGGCAGGGCAAATTTAAGTACATACATATTCAAGTCAGTACCATTAGTAAATCGATCTTCAGATATCAGAATAATGTTTAGTTCACTCGCATTCCCATGCCATCAGCCACTTGTTCAGGCCAATCCAAATACCACCAACCAGGGTACCTCTATCTCTAATAAGAATTTGTACAAGCAGCCCGTAGACCCACAGCAAAGGATCATTCCATCCTTGACCAAGAAGAGTATCAAGAACCTAAATCCTCATGTAAAAATGCATAGCAACACAGAGAACATGAAGGCACTACAAAGCAGCCATTTATCTGCTGGAGCGCTCACCCACTTGGCCTCCCCCAGAGAGGTGATACCCTGAAATGCGAACTTGGAATGACTATTGCATGGTCAGGAGCCATACGTCCAAAGGTGCAATAACCAGCCCCAAAACAGCTCAATTATTTCCTGAAACATTGCAGGAGTCCCCCAGAAACTGGTTGTTGGTGATCTTCTAAAATATCTTCTAAAATATAGGAGAGAAATCCAGAATCTAAATTCCAACTGAGAGCTTGGGGGACAAGTAAGAATAAAATGAAACATTAATCTTGCATCTAAAATGGAAGACTGGAAACAGGACTCTTCAACAGTGGATCTCCAGCCACAGATAGCGAATGGAGCAAGCGGCAAGACAATATTATCCCTCCATGATCTCTTGCTGAGATCACTATTCTAATTGTTTCCAGACCTTGTACTTCTAGAAAAATCTTACTTACCTAAACAACTCTGAGAAGATGGGATGGCTTGATGAAGAATGCAAGAGATTGAAATTCGAACTACAAGGTGTGCTCCAAAGAGAATCCACCAAACAGACCATAAGGGTGGCAAGATCCAGTTACAAGCCGCTAATCAAGAAAAAGAAGGCTGAGTTTGCAAACAGACAGTGGTTGGAGTTGGAAAGATTTGCCGCAGAGAAAGACACACAGGCCTTCTGGAGGAAGATTGGATAAGATCTTGGTGTAAGGAAAAAAAAACATGGAAGGCAACATCTCTGAGGCAGCATAGGTTAAGCATTTCAACACCATATTTAATGCTATGGCTGTCCCGTGCCAGGAGTCATTCCCCCTCAACGTCACTTCCGGAACTAGTAAAAATTTGCCTATTTGCAGCCACCTGGAAGTGTTCACAAAAGACAAAATAACTGAGGCTATAAAAAGCCTTCATAAAGGAAAGGCCCCAAGACAAAACATGACCCCTCCAGGTTGGTGGGCAGGCATCCTTAAAGTAGTTTTTAGGGCAATGCTACACCAATTTTTGGTTAAATAGCATTATAGTCCCACTATATTTGAAAGGCCCACAAAATGACCCGAAGTCCTACAGAGCAATAAGTCTAATTGACATTGACTGTAAATAATTGCAAAACTGGTATTAATGGCCTTGGATGAGTGTGTCAGCAATGAGAAACCCCTTTCACCCATAAAAGGCAGTTTTAATGAGGGGCTCTCCACAAATGACCAGATATTTACATTTTGACACTTGATCTACAAGGCCAGTACAGTGAAAAAATGCCCCTGTACATGACATATTTAAACTTTTCATCTGCCTTTGATCTGGTCTCAAGAAACTGCCTTTGGGAAAAACTGTGCATAAAGCCAGGCATTTTGTCTTCAATTCAAATTTTATATTCAGAAATCTCCATTCAGGTGAGACTAAGCCTAAAGGGGCACATTAGAAGGAAATTATACACAAATAGGGGAGTCAAGCAAGGCTGCCTTTTGGTAACTCCTTTGTTCTCTTTCTATATTAACGATATAGTATGAAGAAGTTATAAATGTGTCACCTGATGTTCCATCAATCAACAGCTTTAAGATCCCAGCTTTACTACATGCGGACAATTCCTTCCTCATAGCAAAAAACCCTAGAGCCTTGCAGACCCAGTTCCTAGCAATGGAAACTTATTGTAAGACAAATAAATTGGTACTCAATACCAATAAAACGAAAATAATGATCTTTAGGAGCAAGCGTCCAAAGAAGTTCTTGTTGTTCATAAACTGAGAGAAGCAAGAGGATGTGGCATCTTTCAAATACTTAGGTGTCACAATTACCAAAACACTAAGGGGTCGATTCCGATTCGGGCCGGAAATTTCTCCGACCGAGCCGGACCCGGAGAGATTTCCGACCGAATCGGACCCGTGCAGTCCGACCGAACGAGTACGATGCGTCCGTATGTTATCGGACTCGAGTCGGTCGGACTCCCATTGAAGTCAATGGGAGCCGGTCGTACAACGCGTCACGCGGGCTCCCATTGACTCAATGGGTCGCGAAGTCGGACAAAGGCGCCCCTACAGCGGGTACGCGGCGAAGCGGTCGCGCCGTACACGCACAGGTAGGGGGACCCATGGGTCCCCTGTGTGCGACTTCGCGCGGCTACAGCGTACAGGGGGTCCGACACGGACCCCCAAAGTACGGCTCCGACAGCTCTTACGAGCCGGAGTGCGCGGCTCGGTCGGACTGCTTGCGGCGCGCATCGTACTTACCCGGCCGGGAAACGTCTCCATTGCGCGGTGCGAGTCGAGTCCGAGCGAGTCGGTCGGAGCGGTTCGAGCCGGGAGCGAGTCGGTCGGAGCGGTCGGGACGCCCGGACGAGTCGGTCGGCGATTTCGCATCGTACTCGCTCGGCCGGACCCGCGTACGGTTCGGTCGGGAAACAGGGCTCCGAATCGGATCCGGTAAAGCCGAATCCGATTCGGAGCCCTACCGGCCGAGATCGGAATCGGCCCCTAAAATGGACAACTCATATTCAAACCACCATTGGAAATACAGAAGCTACTATGAATGCATACAGGCCTAGTGATAGGTTCTCCAGCTCCATCGAAAATGTCTTCCATGCAAAAGTGGGAAGCCAGATCTCCTATAGAGCAGAGTTGTGGGTGCTTGATAGGTCAAGAGAATGTGTAGGACGTTACGAGAGAATCTTTTGGAAAACATTACTTAAATTACCAGCAAGCTTCCCATCTGCTGTACTGGAGATGTATATTGGTTACTCCACAATCGAGTCCAAATGTCAAATAGCCTCTAAATATGGACTAAAAATGCTGAAATCAAGAACTGCTCACCTTGTTGATGAGGCCTAGTGTCTATGCAGCCTAAATCTAGCTATGTGATCGAATGTCTTATGGAAGCAGGGAGGCTGGGTACATCACTATCTTTAAATTTAAACTTGCTACCACAAGGCAAAATGCTATAATAAATACGCAATCACTGATCTTGAAGGTCCAGGAAACAACGGCTGCCTCTGGCAATTTAAAAACCAGTTCCCATATTGGCCGTTTGATCCATCCCCGCATGCTCAACAATACCTTGTCCTGCTAGCAAACCACAGAGAAAGAAGACATTTCACCTTAGCTGAGGGGGTGCCTGCTCCTAAATAAAAATAGGAACAGGCATAACCCGATGGTTTTAGACAAATACCTTTGTGGTGTGAAAGAGGATATGGAACACTTTATGTTGGTTTGCAGCCACTATGGCAAGGTCAGGTCCAACACATTGGTGAAGATCCCACAAAAAGAGCAACCTGGAAATAGAGCAGATCAAATATTCTTTTTATTAGGTGACCTTATGGGTTCTGCGACCAGGGTAACTGGCCTATATCTGAGGCCCAGCTGGACATCTGTACAAAACTTCAGAATACTCAATGAGAACACTTCCTGCATCCATCCTGTCTATTATCATTCATGCATTGCCCTGGCTGTTAGCCCAGAACTATTCTGTTACACCTTGAACCTCTCAGGCCTGTCATATTTGGTTTCGATTTTAGAACTTACAGTGTTTTAGCTATCTATTTTAACGTTTATACTTTATTTTTAAATTGTTTGTGCTAAAGGGAGCTATGTTTTGTACTATGGGCCGAAAGCACTTTGATAAATATCAATATCAAAGTGAGAATATGGAAACCATCAAGGAATCATATTGTTTGTGTATTGTTCTTGTAAGAAAAAGCCTCCTTTTGCATGGTAACCCACATTTTCTGCTGAATATTATTGCTGGTTTATAGACTCTGGACATTGGGGCATTGCTGTTGAGTGCACACCTTATATGATGTGACCACCCAAAAAACCTGTACACATTGGCTAATCACTGATTTGAATATTTAACTCTCCTATAAGGCCATAGTATGTGGTATGAAACCTACACCCATGTCATCTGTGGACTGCAGCACTTAATGTCTCATCTACTAGAGTGGCACAGGAAAATAAGGCTTTAGGCCTTGCAATGTAACCTGATGGTTGCAGTTTAAAACTGCCAGCTGACCTGTAAAAATACCATTTTAAGAGGAGAATAACTTCCTTTCAAATACCAATAAGTCACCCCTATTTAGACCTTGTACCCAAACAGTGGGTCACATAGAAATGTAATAATACCATCTCTCTACAGTGACAATCCCCAAAAGCTATTTTTAATGTGGAAGGCTCTGGTTGCCCTAGAAGATAACTAGAGTATAGATTAAAATATTAATTCTGATATCTTGGGATTGGGACTGGGAGAAAGTGGATTTTTAGTTGGGGTGGTAGCTCATTGGTGCAGTGTGAACTGCAGAAAAAAGTAGGAGGAGGACTCGGTCCAGCTGGGGATGTCCTCCGAAGGCAGAAGGGGCACGTGCTGGACCCTGACCACCCTAATGACCCGCATACTAGTGGTGGTCTAACCAGAGCTTGATGGGCAGTTGCAAGCCCAACGGCAGCTAGGAGGGGGGATTAGAGGCCTGAGTGAAACATCCTGCATGACCATCTATCTTTTGTTACAGGCAGCTATTTCCAGGAAACAGCCTTTACAATGAGGACAGTTCCACCTATGCCGTTTCCCAGCAAGCACAACCACGCTTGCCTTAACCATGAATATGCTTTAACCACGCATGTGTGTGGTTAAGGCAGTACGCGGTCTAGAAGTCCGGATGGGGTAGAACAGGAATAGGAAGCATCGGGACAGAAAGCTCCATGCGGACAGGTAAGATGGGGTGAGGCTGGGTTTTGGGGAGTGGGGCGTAGTTTTAGGGGTGAGGGGTAGTTTTTAGGGCTCAGGGGGATTGAGCTGTTTATAGGGCAGGGGGTCGGGTTTTAGGGCTCAGGGTAGGGGGTGTCGGGGTAATTTTAGGTTTTAGGGATGGGGTAGTTTATTGGTCTTTGAGGTTCGGGTTGTTTATAGGGCAGGGGCCAGGGTTTTAGGGCTCAGGGCGGAGGGGCTGGGGTGTGATCTTTACCACACAACCCTTTACTAATCATGCCTTTATCACAGAATTGCGTGGTAAAGGCATGCGTGGTAAAGGAATGAGTTGTTCAGACGCATTGGTTGATAGGGCTGTGTTGTAGAGGCATGCGTGGTTTAGTCATGAGTGCCTCTGTCATACAACCACTATTTCCATGTCAAACCTGAAGGTGACTCATGTCCCATGCAAGGAGAGAATTGTTGCATATGTAGGTCTGGTAGTAGGTGCATGGCGATAAACCTAAACTATTGTCCATGTGACCAGGAACTAAGCAGAGTCCAGTCAGCCGTCAATTTCCAGAGTTGAAGAGCTGCATGTCTGCCTAATGTCACAGAGACATTATCTTTTGATGTCATGTGTGACAGTTGTCCCTAACAGGCCATCTGTCATTCTTCTGTCTGGAGTGATGCTCCCTCACTACTGTGTCTCATGTGATAGTAGGCCGCGTACATGTGGCATGGCATACAATGCACTCTGGATGCAGACACAGAGCTCTACTTCCCCTTTGTAAGTGGGGAATGTACAGTATCATGAGGTGGTTAGCACCACCGGTGCCATCTATATTGATGCCTACATGCTGGCATGTGTACCTTTACGTGTTGTGCTACCATATGTACATCTGTTCCTTACATGCTCTGAGGGTCTACAAGGTTTTCATTCTGATTCCATCACATTTGTATGTGTTGGCCAATGTGTACATGACAATAGTATACCATGATGGGTATACAAAGTAGGTGTAACCACATACAAGGGTATGTAGACATGGGTGGGTGAGTCATACATACCCAATGACATTGATGAAGGTCATTAGCCCGGCCAAAATGTTGAGGCAATGACACACATGGTAGGAAGGCTTCCAATACTATCTGGCAATGTGAGTTTGCATGCCATTGAGAATTGTGAATTCGGTTAGGTGAGCTGCACCAGTGAATTTGTTTAGGGTATTTCACTGGCTGGTGACATGCATCAGGGAGTGACATGCTGACATTTGGGATCATATGTGTGTGTTAGCACTCAGTACTACTTTTGTTTTTGTGTTTGCAAGACAGGGAAGATACAGTGATGTTCCTTCCCTTTTGGACACGAGTAAGACCTCTTTATGGACTGGATATTTCCTAAGCCTCATGTACTTTCACTGTTCTAATGGCATTGACATTTGCAATGTGGAAAAGTTGTGTTCACATGAACAAATCTTGACTGGGGATGTCCCTAGGCCGACTCACGTACAATGGTTCTCTGTGCTGAAATCACACACCACTTGGAGCCACACTGCCTCCATTCTCTTCTTCTGTACTGCATGTGACACCTAGCTAAGCTGTAGTGTAGTTCATATTTCCCTAATAGGCTCTGCGCCTTGGAATAATATAACCTATAGGCTTGACATAGGACTAAGGTCGGTATGTCCCTATCGAGTATATTAAACTTAATTACTTGTGCCAGCTAGCTCAGAGGCCACTAGAAACTCCTTGAGAACAAGAAGGGAGTAGTTTCTGGCAACCGAAAAACATGACAACTTTGTTTCCCTTTAGAATCGGAACACGTCTCAGAATCGTGGAAACAATAGATAACAGTTTCACTCAGTCAATCGTGCATGCTTAGTTTCTACAGAGTTACACAGTAGGAAAGATGGGCGTTTCAATAAAAGGGTTTTATTGAACAGTCTTGTTTCTCGTGTAAGAGATATGTGGTGTTATGATCACAAGACAGTATGCAAGATAAATAATGTACAGCGTAAGCAGTAGAAATAAATAATACTGCGCTAGCATTAACTTTTAGCATATATTCACGTACATAAATAACATGAGCTAAAAATGCGAGTACTCATACGATGCGTCTCTAAGCTAGTTCTACCCCAATGTACCTAACCTAGTCTAGGTGTAGGGAAAGTTAGAAGTAGGTGGAGTATTCTCTAGTCTGGTATACTAAGAGTATGTTAAGTATAGTACGCCAAGTCTAGTATGCCAAGAGTCCCTCTAGGTTTTAGTCAGATCCAAACCTTGTGAATGAGAGAGGAGGGAATCTCTTGCCGGATCTGGAACTCTAACACCCTGCGAAGGGAGTCGGAACACTGGAAGCTGGATTCGTCTGCGTGCAGGAATGACAGTGTCTTCTCAGTGCGTCAGGCTGGGACACGGGCTCCTCTGAAGTCGAGGTCTCCTCTAACTTGCTTGGGCAAGGGAAGGTATATTTATACCTGGTAGGTGTCTTGGAATGTTAGCATTGACGTGAAGTCGGACAGAGGAAGACGTCAGGAATGAACCCTTAAGGTATAATGGTTCATACATAATAGATGAGTTCTTGGAGAAATCAATAGTCCTGTGCTAGGGGAACTCCCGAAGCTTAAGGGTCTGGTTTCTAAGAACTCGTTGTGACGTTAGGGTGGACGGATGTCGGTGACCATGCCTGTATTTGGAGTGCATGGTTAATGCCTAAATAAGGACAGGGATTCTATGCCTATATAAGGGCAATGTGAATTGTCCCTATATAAGGACATGATTCAGGAAAACCTATATACGGACACCTAAAGCGGAATACAACACCCACTCCACTTTCGAATGAACGATAATACTAAATGCTAAACATTTAAATGCTAAACATAAAATTAAGTACCACATGTTGCTAAAAACATTTCTAAAAGCATTTTAAAAGAAGCTCAAAACTGTTGAAATGCAATAGGTACTGTATATTTAAAGCATCGCTTTCATTCTAAGCATATAATGGAAGTAAAATGCAACGTGAATGAAACAGAAATATATACATATGACGAAATGGTCGATACGTTCTTAAAATCAAAGCCATTGCATATCATGGAATTAAATGAAATGTTAGACAAGTAAGGTGACAATGTGTCCCTGGAAGTATTCAAAGAAGTCCGTTTTATAAGACTAGTTCTACTGTAAGCAGATTGTTCTTTGCCATGTCATTTCAAAAATGTAAAAGAAAAAGTTCAATTCTGGGAAAAGTTCCAAGTTTTGAAAATATGAAGGTCAAATTTCATTGTTGCCCTGGTACACTGTGAGCCGAATCAAAGTCAGTGTATGGGTCTGGCATAAACATTAGATCATCTATTTCCATAGCCAAAATATCGTCCATTGAAGTTGGCGACATTTGGAACACCTCGCTCAGAAGGTTAATTGCACAGAGATGAGAAACATCGCCTTCAGCAGAAGATGCAACGTTCGCGTCCGTTGTTACCTGTGTGCCTGTTGATCCATCTCGTACCTCAGCAGCAGCCGGAAGCGTCTGTGAGATCTCAATGAATGCCGTCATCAGGATTGGAAGCCTCTGGGGACAACACACAGCATGGGCCGTTATCGGGTCCAGCAGAGTATCGACATCCGTTGGCATGACTGATGGGAGTGTTAGACACGTGTCTAGCACGCATTCTTCACCGCAAAACAGGCAGCGTAGAACAGGTAAGATGCAATCTTGCCAGATTGGTCTTAATGACAGGAACCACGTTGTATTAAGTTCCCGTAGACGAGGCATGCCCAAAAGCTGTACTATTCGCTCATGGCATTTCCGTTCAAGGAGGGCTTTCTCCACAACGCTCGGAGTGATGTTGGCGAAGAGGCTTGCCATAGCGTAGTAGGAGGAATAGAAACAGAATTCCTGCAACAAGTGCTAGAATTAACGGCACACCACCAAACACCGAATGTGCGAAGTTTAGGATGATTCCGAGGACAGCCTGGAAAGGTGCTAATAGTCTGGAACAGATGGTCTTAAATACATGTACAATTCCGCTTGTATCAGACATGTTAAAGATACGTCCTATCATTTCTACGAAATGTATAGGGCAGTTTGTACGAATTAAAGCCTGTATCTCAGCCGAAGTCCTTGCAACTTGTAGATCATAGGCTTCTTTGGCCGAGGTCAAAGGCACTGATTGTTGTATAAGCATGGCTTTCATTCTGCTTAAAGTATCAAATCGTATAAAAGAGACATTCAACGAAGGCCATAAAGGCGACTCCCTGACTGTGTCTATCGGGGCAAACAATACTTTCATACAGCAAGTGACCCTGGAGTTGACCGTTACTAGATATGGGATGCCTGGCAACATGCCACAGCAACTCTGATCATTCAACATGAGGTAACTCCCATGAGAAAGTTGGCCAAACGTTGGATTAATCACAGCAGCTGGTGTACCCTGCTGGTGGCAGGACAAATTTGCCACAGAACCATTACAAACCCTGTGTAAAGATATGTCCTGACAAATTAGTGGACCGCTTAGTGCACTTTCACAGTGTGTACCGCTTAGAAACACTTCACGATCCCCACTCCAACATCTATATGTGTAAGGTAAATTCCAGGATGTCTTAATGTATTCTTTACCCAACCTTTCATATTTGCCTGCTTGCATCTGTTTAAGGCAATACTGAAACTGAAAAGTAGTCACAGATAGACTAATTTTGCCATGAATAAGCCATTCTGTAGCTGGTTTTTCTGCCACTGTGAATGGTAATTTTTCAAGTTTTTCAATGCTCAGTACTGTATACTTTGCTCCCCTTTGTGCCAGTTCGATCTGTTTATCAGTTAGATTGTATTCTGCAAACAGAGCCGTTGTGTTGATAAAACGCCAAGGCACATAGCCCGCACGCAAAGATTGCAGCGTCCAGCCTAATAACATAATAGAACGCAACTGAGATTGGCCTTGTTGTAACATGGCTAAATCTTGTTCCAGTATGTCAATAGCAGAGGATACAATACTGTCCAATGAATAAATTCTGGAGGACAAAGTTGTTAACCCATTGTCGACCACAGAGAGAGTTTTCTCTAAATTAATACGATCAAGTTTACGTATTCGTTCTGCGGCCTCCATCTGTGACACCTTCCATGCTTCATTATAAGCAGCATAGATGCCGGCATATATGAAACATTTTTGACGCGGTTTTCTTGGTCCAAACAAGAATTCCCTAAGGTCTGCGTCTTCTTTAAGTAAAGATAAGTGTTGTTTCACATCCTTAAGTGTAGATTTTTGCAGCCAATCGAGGCATAATTTTCCTACACTGTATGTTGTTACTACCCCCGGATGCTGTCTTTGGACATATCGTGGGTCTGGCCTATGAATAGTAAACCCCTGTGTTTTATTCAGGAATCTCTCTTGACAGTTGTTTGTGTCTGTGGGCCAGATCAACCATTTTCTCCAATCAGGATTTGTTCTGTTGAGTTGTAGTATTGTGTCAACTGTAACTGCTGCCTGTGTATTGTTATCACCTGCAGGTGTTGGTACAGAAGGTGCTTTCATGTCTTTGATCTTGGCTAACCCAAGGCAAGACGTTTGTTGGACCGTGTCATTCAAAAACATTGGGGCATATTATCAAGGGATTTATCGCCGCTAAAGCGGCGATATTTATATCGCCCTATTAGCAAGCTGTCTCTAACTGGCGTTAGCGACAGCTTTTAGGCGTTAGCGGCCGGGATTCACATCGCCTTGCATGTCAGCGATAATTATCGATAATGACATGCAAGGAAGGCGTTCCCTACTAAAAGCGACTGGAAACAGTCGCTAACTCCACTACCCCCTATTAGCAAGGCAGGCGAAGCGATAAAATAATCGCGCTAAGCGCGTTTATCGCTATATTTTATCACCTGCTAGTGAGGATGACTTACCTGTTTAAAGTATAGGAGGTGGATTCTAATGCTGAATCCACCTTAGCGATAATGCGAGAATATCGCTGCTTTTCCAGCGATATTCTCACATTTTGCCGCTATCGCTGGAAATATTATCGCTATGGAGATAAACCTTACTAATAGGGTGTTATCGCAGCGATAATTTCCAGCGATAGGCGGCGTTAACAAAAAACGCGCTAAGCGCGTTTTGCAATCAATATCGCAACTCCTTGCTAATATGCCCCATTATTTGCTGAGGGACGATACAGGCTCTAAACAAAGCTTCTATCCCCTGCACCTGCCAATCTTTAGTACCCCAGACAGATTTTGTGTCTATTGTCTCTTTCCACAAGCCGAAACCATGTCTAGACAGTTGGGCAATAAATGCTGCAGAATAAATCTGTTTTGTATTAGTTAACATAATTTTCAGTCCTGTTTTGTTTACATTTTTATAGTAAAATGTTTCTGGATCCGATGTATTGTACCCTGAAAAATATGGAAACTTTTTAGCAAATGTTTTTGAACTACCTTTCGGTGGTGTAGGACAATGCTCCCATTGGTTAAACATAAACACATTTCTAGGTGTTGCAGATTTATGCAAAAAAATGATGACCATAGTGGTTATAGCAATACAGCTGTTCATAGTCTGATGAACCCTCCAAATATTCATTATTAGAAAATGCAGCAGACTTTTCTAGGTCAAACATCATGTTATTTACAGTTTCAAAGTCCCAATCATCAGAGTAGGTACTGGATGAAACAAAATCACTTATTGAGATCTTAAATAAATGTGGAATGTTCAAATGTTCAGTCGGGCCAAAAATATCGAAATTATGTTTTGTCCCACACTATACCATCCTATATAGGAACGGCTGTGATGTTCACTGCAGACAAGTCTCTTGTTTCACGATGGGATGATTTGTGAGGTTTCAAAAGTAAGTTCACTTCTTTTCTTTCAGTGTTCACATGGATATATCTGCCATTTATAAGCACGCTCATAGTCATAACCAAAGCTAGCCACAGCAGAAAGAAAAATATTCCAGAAATAACCCATAGTTCAATCCACGGTGAAACCAAATAAGTCTTTCTCAAATAATGAAAAAAGTCTTGTACTTGCTGTTCAAAAGTTTTTGATGCTGGTGACGTCTCAGACTCACTCAGATCCTCAGAAAACGTATCAAAGTTAATTAAATAGCCATAAGCAGTTCTGTCAATTGTTGGAATTGCATCAGCATTTGTAGAAATCGCTGGAACCAGTTGACCACTTGTTACATTGGTGTAGTCAGGTGTATTTGGACGAACTGTTACTTGAGTTTCAAGAGGGATGAGTTCCATAGCATTGTTGCTTAGTCCTTCATCTGTTACTGCTGAATTCTCGATGGTTATCAGTCTTTCAGTCTGAACCTCTTGGATAGTAGCGAGAGGAGTGTGCCTGCTACTAGGTCGGAGTCCACGAGGCCTACTATTTAGTATTGGCCACATACTGTGGTTTGATGAGGTCGATGGACACAAATCTTTTCTCCTTTTTTCCAGCAAGGGGCGGCAGAAGTACTGTTCTTGTTCCGTGTATGGCCAGTACAGGTACTGGTTGTCTGTAAGAAGGTCCAAATTCCTTCTTGTCCGCAATTTTTCTCTGACTAGATCCCCAACTTTTGGAATCCAGACAGGCCTTGCTGGGACCGCCGGTTTTTCCCCAGTGGTGGTTGGCTGCAGGAATACGTTGCTTTGTTTTGATCTTAGTTCATTTAGATCCTGTAAAACAGCCAAACGATCTTTGATATCAAAGGGTTTATTTTCCACCACTGTGCCTCTACATTCTAGATCTGGCACCCACATTCTTGTCCCAAATAGGACCTCATATGGAGTGACCCCCTAGAGAACTTCTTGGCAAATTATTTAATGAGCGTTGGACCCCATATAGATGTTTGACCCACCCATCACCCGAACCTAATACCTTAGCTGTTATAGACTGCTTTATGTCCCGGTTTTTCCTTTCCACAACAGAATTTCCCTCAGGATGAAACGGAGAGGAGTACCGCAATGCAATGCCCAGACTGGCCATGGCTTCTTTGTAAGCTCGAGAGCTAAACGCAGGGCCCTGGTCAGAGTGTAGCGTGCCTATTGCGTATGTGCCGATAAAGACTCGCAAATCTTTTATAACAGTTCGAGCGTCAGCCGAGCGCTGAGGCCATATCCATAGGAACCTTGACTTAGTATTTGTGGGATTGCAGTTGTCCACAAGGACGCCTGTGCATAGAAAGTCTAATGCTGTCTAACAATGGTGTCTGTCCCTGGCAGGCTACTTCGTAGCATGGTGTCTGGTGGCGTTCTGCATCTCGCTGTACCTTACAGTCTATGCAGTCATTGATGAAGATGTGAATCTGTGTATTCATTCCAGGCCACCAGTACATCTCTTTTAATGTTAATATTGTTTTAGAGATCCCTTGATGTGACAGTCCCTCCCCCAAATGTGTTTCATAAATCAAAGCTGCTCTACGTTCCATGTTTGGAATTACCCTATCCCCCACTCCAGGGATTCGAGCAAAAGGAACGTTGGTCGCATCAATTACATAAGAGTACTTGAGTGGAAACTTTTTTGGTAACGCTGCACCACTGCTTTTGCTCGTAGCATTGACAGCCAACATTATCTCACTGTCTATTCTCGTTTTTGAACGAGTGATCGCAGCTACGGAAGCCGTCTGAACAGCCCCCTTTGTGGCTTCGTCAGCCAATGAATTCCCTGCAACGTGAACGCCATCACGTTGATGACTCAGCGTGTGTATCACGTGAGCCTTTGGTAGTTCGCTTTTAACTGAACTACTTGTTCCCAAAGCGTTTTATGCTTTATTGTGCCACCTTTTGCATCTTTGAACCCGTTTTCAAGCCAAGTTTGTATATATTCATTATACGACTGCACACAGTAGAAAGAATCGCACACTATTAGTGTGGGGAATTCTAGATCTGTACTTTCAAGTGCCAGTTTGAATGCTTGTAGTTCAGCTCGCTGAGCTGTACAATCTCCTAGAGATTGGGTTTTTGTGACCATAGGTCTGAAGTTGCCATCGCGCATGCGACCTTTAACGATTGCGCACGCTGCACTGTAAGCTTGCTTACTCCCTGTAGCGGGTTGTGCGGATCCGTCAATGTAAATTATGAATTCATACTGATCGAGAGGCAGAATCTCAATGGGCAGAGGACATTCATGTTCATATTGCAGGAACGCTTGTGTTTTTAAATCAGGATCAAAAACATATTCAGCATCTGTTGCAGCAAGAGAATTAACCCATTGTATCCATCTAGGATGTAATGCTTTTGCATTTGGAATGCTCGCTTTAGTTACCGCTTCTAACGCCGGTGCTGGGGTTACGACAATAATGCGTTTCCCTTGGGCTAGAGCTCTTTCTTTTGCTACTGCAGTTTGAACTGCTGTCAGTATTTTCTCAGTTGAAGTGAAGCGAATTTCTGCTTGTGTATACAAATGTGATTTGTATGCAATTGGTACTTTTTCACCCTCATTAAATGTTAAGTAGGTGAATCCGCATTGACCCGAAATTATTCAGATCACTAAATTGCGTTGACTTACGCGTGTTTGTAAGTGATTTGTTGCTAACATGTTAGCTTGGAGTGAACGCAAGATTTCTGTGTGTTCTTGTGTCCAATTTTTGATTGAAAAATCAGGTTTGATTAGTGCGTAGAGAGGTTTAACCCTTTCTGCGTAATTTAGAATGTAAGTTCTTCCAAAATTTAGGAAACCCAGGATGGATTGTAAATTTTTCAGTGTTTTAGGAGGTTGGAGCAGCGCACACCTTTCTAAAAGTTGGCTGCCAAGCTCTTGCCTTCACTTGAAAGCTCATATCCTAAAAGAGGACATTGAGATGGGCAATTCTGGACTTTTTGAAGTTGAATTTGTAGCCCTCAGAGGCGAAGCCCAGTATAATGGTGCTCACCCTGTTCAAGTGTTTGTCCAGGTCATCGTCTGTCAGATAGATGTCATCGACATATGACAATGCCTCATTATCATAAATTTGTAGTAACTCCGTTACTCTCGCTGAGAATAACCCCGGGCTGTTCTTGAACCCTTGTGGGAGTCGACAAAATTGATGCTGGGTCCCCATTATTGAGAAAGCTGTTAAGTACCTGCTTCCAGGTGCTATGTTTTGACAAAAGAAACCATTTGAGATGTCCAATGTGGTTTTATATTTTTTACGCACATTGTTATTCATTAATGCTGTACTATGTGCATTTTGCACTGCAAATGTTTTAGAACAAGTGTTTAAGTGTCTGTAATCCAAAACTAGACAATATGTATTGTCTGGTTTGGAGACAGGAAACAAAGGATTGTTCATTGAAGAGGTGCATGTTTGAATCACCCCTTGGTATTCAAGTTGATCTAAGATCTCCCTGACCTGTTTTTTAGCTTCTTGCTTTATTGGGTACTGCCTCTGTGCAGTAGGTTCATTTTTAAATGTATTTTATGGTGAGGTGAGTCCTCATCCCATCCTACATGATTTTTGTATAATGCTGGGGCCTGGGCAACTGCCCATTTCCTGGCATAAGTATATTTTAGATGAATTGGAATATGGTTGGAGAAGGCAGGCATAATGATGTCCTCACCATGTGGGCACTCCCTGACAAATTGTGGTGGCCAGTCTTTTTCTGCTAGAAGTATGTCATAGCCCCTTGAAAGTTTTTCCCAAAAAGTATTTTCACCTGTCTTGGTATGTCTCCCTCCATCCGGAGTGTTATTTCATATAACTTTTGTGGAGTACTAACCCTGGTGTCTACAGTCTCAACTGTGATGTACTCATTCAAGTCCACTATCTCCAGAAGTTCCTTCAGGTTCTGGCGAGCTATTGTGACTTCTGCCGCACTGTCCAGCATTGTCTGAGCCCATTCTCCATTCTTGAGTTGTGTTCTCAGTATCCTCTGCATGTCTGATCTTCAGACCTGCTACCTTCTTTTTTGAGAATTGAGGTTTTGATTTATTTTTCTGAACATGTTTGTCGTCTTTTGATTTCACACGTTCTTCTCTATGTTCTGACCGTCCTCTTCTTTCCGATGTCTGTGACGAGATCTGAAAGTTACGAGAGGAACGTGTATCAGTATCTTGATACCTGTCAGGCTTTTTCAAATTTTCCCTATTCCTGAGGTTATACCTCCTTTCAGAGGGCTCCTTTTGAGGAGACCTACCTCGGGATTGAGAACGTTTCTCGTTTGAATTTTGTTTATTAGTTTCCCACTTCTTTTTAGAAGATGTAGGAGTTTGTTTAATAGAGTCCTTCTCAGGACTTTCAGATAGTTTTGGCTTCAATGGTCTTCCACCCAAACTATCTCTGCCTAATTCTGCATAAGATTGTTCAATTATTCTGGGTAGTTCTGTTTGATGTTCTGTAACATCGAATTCCCTTAATCGTTGGCGGATCGCCACTGCTGCTGCCTCCCCTTTAATATTAGATAATATTATTGTTGAGACCTGGTCGAAATTTTTCAGTAATTTCATACCTAAATTCAGAGCAGGCTCTGCCCCGTATTCATTTTGAATTTGTTTCAGGACATCAGGTATTACTGCAATTGACAGAATACCATGTGTTTTAGTATAGATGGCAGCAAAGACTGAGCCCCAAGTGGTGCAGTCTTCCAGTTGTGGTGCGATCCACATTGGTAAACAGATTGTTAGGATTCTGTGTTTCTCATAAGGGCTAGTATTAGGAAATACTGCTTCTATTTGAGTAATTTTTTGAGCTATCCAGAATGGAATTTGCTCACGTTTTGTGGGCATTTTTCCCATGACTGCGTATAGAGTCTGTAGTGTAATTTTTAGTGTATTCCCCTGTTGAGGAGTTTGATTTGGAATGGTTAATGGTGGTTGGACTGTGAAAGTCCGCATGACATATTGGACTAGTTGTCTGTAAATTTTTATCAACTCTGTAAGTTGAGTAAGTAATTCCTCGTCTGACATTATTTCGAGGTCAGGCTGAGGAGTGTAGCCGGCTAGAATCAGCCATGTTGCTCCTGGTCTACCTAGTGGACCGAGCCTGGTAATGTTTTTGTGATGTTTTAGGGCGCCTTTAAACCAGAGCTGATGCTCCTGGTATGTTAGTGGAATTTCAATATCCTCAAAAGGAATATATTCCTCTGGTGGTTCATCTTCTTTGTAGAAGTGAAACATTCTTGTAACTGGATTTGATTCTGGGAATATTATCCATGAATAGAATACCTCTGTCTGAAAGGATTCGTGTGCCTCTATCACGAAAACTGCTCTACCGCCTCTTGGTGGTAGGCCATGTTTTATAAGTTTTAGAGTGATGGCTCTTCTTAAGTTTGGATGGATGTCTATAACACCCTCCTCGGTTTCATTTAAACCTGTAAAGTTAAAAGCTGTTACGACTGGTTGAGCCGCAGCTCCACCGGTGTTGGTGGCATCGTCCCCATTTATGGACATTTGTTTTTTGAAAAATGTAGAACAAGTTTCAAGGAAACAAAAAGATAAGGTGCACAATATTTTGGAACACTGTATCCTTCAACGTTGAACAAACCAAACAACTAATATATAGGGTGCTTCCCTATTTAGCTTTGGCGGATATTTTAACCCTACCCACTCCAGATGTCTTATGGAGTATGTGAGTAGGGGTCTCTGAGAAAAGCACGACTGAGTTACTCAGTATCTAGCGTTAAATTACTGCCTTACCAAACATTTGGGCGCCATGTAGTGTAGTTCTTATTTCCCTAATAGGCTCTGTGCATTGGAATAATATAACCTATAGGCTTGACATAGGACTAAGGTCGGTATGTCCCTATCGAGTATATTAAACTTAATTACTTTTGCCAGCTAGCTCAGAGGCCACTAGAAACTCCTTGAGAACAAGAAGGGAGTAGTTTCTGGCAACCGAAAAACATGACAACTTTGTTTCCCTTTAGAATTGGAACACATCTCAGAATCGTGGAAACAATAGATAACAGTTTCACTCAGTCAATCGTGCATGCTTAGTTTCTACAGAGTTACACAGAAAGGAAAGATGGGCGTTTCAATAAAAGGGTTTTATTGAACAGTCTTGTTTCTTGTGTAAGAGATATGTGCTGTTATGATCACAAGACAGTATGCAAGATAAATAATGTACAGCGTAAGCAGTAGAAATAAATAATACTGCGTTAGCATTATCTTTTAGCATATATTCACGTACATAAATAACATGAGCTAAAAATGCGAGTACTCGTACGATGCGTCTCTAAGCTAGTTCTACCCCAATGTACCTAACCTAGTCTAGGTGTAGGGAAAGGTAGAAGTAGGTGGAGTATTCTCTAGTCTGGTATACTAAGAGTATGTTAAGTATAGTACGCCAAGTCTAGTATGCCAAGAGTCCCTCTAGGTTCTAGTCAGCTCCATACCTTGTGAATGAGAGAGGTGGGAATCTCTTGCCGGATCTGGAACTCTAACACCCTGCGAAGGGAGTCAGAACACTGGAAGCTGGATTCGTCTGCGTGCAGGAATGACAGCGTCTTCTCAGTGCGTCAGGCCGGGATACGGGCTCCTCTGAAGTCGAGGTCTCCTCTAACTTGCTTGGGCAAGGGAAGGTATATTTATACCTGGTAGGTGTCTTGGAATGGTAGCATTGACGTGAAGTCGGACAGAGGAAGACGACAGGAATGAACCCTTAAGGTATAACGGTTCATACATAATAGATGAGTTCTTGGAGAAATCAATAGTCCTGTGCTAGGGGAACTCCCGAAGATTAAGGGTCTGGTTTCTAAGAACTCGTTGTGACGTTAGGGTGGACGGATGTCGGTGACCATGCCTGTATTTGGAGTGCACGGTTAATGCCTAAATAAGGACAGGGATTCTATGCCTATATAAGGGCACTGCGAATTGCGCCTATATAAGGACATGATTCAGGAAAACCTATATACGGACACCTAAAGCGGAATACAACAAAGCTACTCATTTGCAGCTTTCATCAGCCTCATCTAATAGTGGAAAGATGTGAAAGTGTCACTTGGGAAGTAGGAACAGTGTGGAATGGGCACTTTCTGTGTCACCTTCTTCTTGGTAGTTACATATTGCTGCAACTTAGTTGTAGCAGGTGCCCAGCAATTCTACATGTTGTGGGTTAGGGACACCTGACCATTTGCTGATTACAAGGCATTGGGTGGTAGTAATGCCTTCCATGTGGACATCCCATTTGATGACATCATGTAACAACGGTATGCTACAAGGACCTCTGTTGACAGGGTGATTATATCTCTTACTACACACATGAGGGTGGATTTGGGACTAGGTCGCACATGCAGTTGGAGCAGACTGTGGTTATTACACCATTATGTGTGACTGTGCACAGGTCATGTAGCATTCACACATGTGCTCATGCCAATGTCGGAGCCAATGCAGTCATCCTTGTACGTGCTGTGATCTGTGCAATTGTGTAATCTGTTGTGTTAGGATCTGTTTGTCCAGTGTGTTCACACAATTGCAATGAACCTATTTCTACTTTTATTTCAGCATCAACCCAGGGCAGCGGAGGAGACACGGCCGAGACTGTTGGGGAAGCGGCTGACCACAATGGTTCTCACCGCGGCAGTGACACAGATGGAATCAGTGGCCAGAGAATGAGGGGAGTGCCATGAAGGAGCCAGATGACACATCATCATCAGAGTCGAGGTCCAGTGGCCACTCCCAGGTGGTGGTGGACCCCCCTGGACCTGCATCCACAACATCCATGTCTGCCACCCCTGTTCCAACTCCACTCTCCCTGCTGCTCTCCACCCAGTTGTCCCAGTTGTCGGGCCCACTCCCCTAAGAGGGGAGGCACCTCCTTTGCGCCAGGCACTTCACCCCCTGCCCCTGTCTCCCCCACTGCCCTGAGTGTGGCGGCTATTGACATCCTGAAACAGATCTCTGTGGGTCAAACTGCAGTGCGGAATGCCATCCATGTGCAAAGCCCTCAGCTAACGCAGATGGTGTTGTACCTGGAAGGCATTCACACTGACATGTCTGTCCCACAAAGATCTTTTCAGGCTCAGGCTTCCACACTCACAGCAGCCTTTTAACAATTCCTCCTGTCCACTCCATCTCCTGCATCTTCCCCATCCACAGTCCCTACTCACATACCTGCCCAAAGCACACGCACAAATCAGCACACATCAACCTCAAAATCCACATGTGGCACACGCAAACAGAAACATATGAAAAATGACAGGCATGCAACCACTTACCAGGCACTCACACGCCTCACCACCATATCCAGTGGCATACAGCCAACCACCACACCCACTGTATCACAGACATCCACTACATCCATATATCCAGACCCCACACCACCAGACACAGCCACTACACACATACAACCAGACACCACACCACCAGACACAGCCATCACACACATACAGCCAGACACCACACCACCAGACACTGCCACTATACACATACAGCCAGACATCACACCACCAGAAACAGCCACTATCGACACCACAACGACACAGAACCAGCCAAATACACATCACACATTTTAAAGAAACAGAAACACTCAACATCCACAGAAACATCAGATACACAGAGACATGCACAAACAGCACACACATCCACACCTCACTCTTCACATCCCTCTATCTCCAACACCCTACCCCTTGCCTTACCTCATCCCCTGTCTCTCAATTACCTTACCCTGTTTGCCTTGACCTCATCTCCCACCCCTACTCACACCTACTCACCCCTTACACTGCCGAATCCACCCCAAAAACACCAGGCCCTCACTCCTAAACCCATCCCTACCCATGCCAAGAAAACAAGGCCATCAGAAAAAGCAAAGAAAATGTCCTGGAACCGACACACCCCCTCCAAAGAACCAAAAGGACCTCTTCCCCACCCCATCTCAGATGTTCAAAATCAAAAAAAGTACAACACCTGTTGCCCGCATCACTGCCATTCACTTTTACAAGATCTCACACATGGTCAAACCCAGCCCTCCCACAGACATAACCAACCCTCCCAAACCCGAGCCGAGCCCTCCCAAGGACAAACCCATCCCTCCCGATCCCTAACCCAGCCCACCCAAGTAATATCACTGAGGTGCCTGGCCTGCCCACTAGATGATCCTTCCTGGGGAGGTTCCCCTGACAGTGTTCTGGAATTCAAGTTTGGTGGCACAGCAGTGTGCTGGCCCACAGGCAAATGCTTGGACTGGCCATTGGCCTTTTTTTGAGAGACCAATTTGTTCTCTGTAATAAAAAACTTGCTTGTCTTTAAAAATATGTGTCCTGCCATTGCTACTGATGCTAATTGTTGTTATTGGATAATTTTGGGATGTGTGACTACAGTTGTGTTTGTTTCACCATGATAGCTGACCCATTTCCAGTGGTAAGTATTGTCAGACCTTGGGACCAGTTATGGAGGTACAGAGGACGAGGGTCAATGTTCAATGGATGTATATGTGGGATGAGTTCCAATTGGGGCAGACATTGCATTGGGTGGTATCTGCTATGTTAAGTATTGCAGCTTGCCTTGACCAATGTCCAGGTCTTTCGGATTGCTATACTACGTGAGATGTAGGGTGGAAATGTGTTTAATGTGTGCAAAGTAGGTATGTGTTTCTCCACACATGCGGAGAGTGGCATTGCAATACCTTATTGGTACTTTGGATGCACATGTAATCATTTTGATGTCTGTTCTTTCCACATACATTTAACAGATGTCTGACAACTGATGTTGCTGCTGTGTTTCTATAAAGCACTTACACATTAGCCACATGTGCATGCCACTTTGTGACAATATTGGTTATACCTGATATACCTCATCACTCAGGTACTTTGCACATGAATACTTTGAGGCAGGTGCAATACGGACTGTGGCCTTGGCCCGTAGCCTTCCAGGAGTCCCCCTGATTTGGGTAACCCAAATCTGCAGTGAGTCTTTACATTTTGGCCTTTAAATGTTTCACACCATGGTTTGTGGGACTCCCATTTACCTGACTTTCATTTTTCATGTGGGTGATGTGTGAAGGCCCATTACAGTGCTTTAACAGTGAAGGTGTGTTTAATTTTCCTGACACATCCATACTGATGTATGTTCGATTTCACAACAGGACATAGCTTATAAGCAATGTGAGGGTGTCACAGAAGATGACTGCTATATTATTCATGAGGAGCTGCTGTTTTGTGACATCATTTATTGCACACATCAGTACACCAGCTTCTGAGATGTGCACACATGTTGAGTTTGTGAGAGTGTGCCTGTATATTGTCAGTGACCTGGATATAGAGGGCATCATGCAGATGTGATGGGAACATACATTCTGTGATGTTGCTAACAGGGGCCCACAAACTATGTTTGGACCAGGGATACAACGCCCCTATCCTTATCCAAGGTCTCATGGCTCCGGGGGGGGGGAGTGTATGTAGTGTCACAAGCCCATGATTGATGTATTCTGTAGAACATAGTTGGCTAGGAGTGCTTTCAGTCAGGTGATGTGAAGTGTCGATTTTAAGCTGGGATGTTTTACCTGCCCACACTGACACATACACACGCTCTCTGTCTTCTATGTTGTTGTGAACTTGAACAGTGTTGTGAATTTTGTGTTTCATAGTGTTTTTTGTGTTCTCCACAACAGGACTTTGAGTGGTATAACTGTACTGGGGGTCTCTCTCAAGGGTGTGGCTGTTGTGCATGAGGGCGTGGCTCAGAAGCACGTAAGCTGTACATCTGTGATTGCCATAGTGTCCCGCAGGAATGATATATTCCTACTTCTGTCATTGCACAACATCCAGGTATCTCATACAGTGAGTTGCACTGTACCTACAAATACCCAGGACTTTTGGATTTGCCAATGGTTGTTAGCTGCATTAGATATTAGAGCAACAACTGTGGCTTCATTGCATAGGATTATGATAATGCTTCATTTCTGACAAGAGAGGACTGTGACTGGACTCTTTACTGTTACATCTGCAGCAGTGGAAGGTGGTACTGGTGCTGTGTTGAATTTATGAGTCACCCTAAGGGTGAGGGGAAAAAATGTACAGTCAGATGGGACCTGTCTCAGCACCTGCTTTTTCAACTTGCCTGTGCCCCGAAACACTTCAAGTCCTGCTATACAACTCACACTACTCGCTCTTTCCACTGCCCCTTCAGGCCAGCTCATGTCCTCCTTCTCATGGTATGTGTATTGGCAGGATGTCCCTGCGTGATTCTTTGAAAACAGGTTTTTCACAACCCCCACTGATACTAACCAAGCTACGCCCCTGCTTTTCCATGGCGGTGCATAAATTTGCTGAGGACTCTATGTACACGGATAGGTGTGACACTTACCAGCGGTTGTGTCCATGACGGTGTCGATTTTGGGCGTCATCGAGCAGGTAGAGCAGTGGCAGGACTTGTGTTATTAGCTACATGGCAGCACAGGACGTGAGGAGCTGTGTACAGGTGGGTTACGGCCTTCTTTACTTCCCTTTCAGCCAGCTCAGATGTGGTGGTTGAACTGCCATGGTTGGCTCGTCGGTAAGGTCCATCGTAATTGGGCGGGCGGTTCATAAGGCGGTCCGCTCTCCGACTAGTGCCATTGGTCCTTTCTGACACCATGGCGCTCAAAATTTCCTGGCAGAATCAGAGAGACTGCGGCTGTCTGATTTCTGTGTATACGCATGCATTGTAATCTGGTGGTCGGACCGACTGCTTCTGACGATAGCATGGCGGTCTGACCGCCACAGACAGGACTGCGTAAGTCGATTCAATCACCATTGTAATCAGCCCTTTAGTCTCTGAAATTGTAGTAAAAAATCCTCAGTGGGGCAAGGCAGCAGGCAAAGGCTGAGAAGGGCTACATATGAGGCCATCTAGCGGTTGAAGGAGATGCTGATGAAGTCATTGACTTTTGCTGGGAAAGCTCAGAGCAGGAGAAATTCACAATTTGTGCCCAAGGAAAGTCTCACACCGCCCAGATACTGTTGGTACCTACACCCAGTAAAGATTTCCATGTTAAATGCTTTTTTGGCACCTGAGTTTCTCCAGTGGGTCAAGGCTACAAGCTATAGCTAAACAGGGTTCCACGAGGCCATATATCCTCTCTGCTTGGTCTGCTGAACTGGATTTGATGCTGTGGAAAAGCTCTAAGTTGGAGCAACCTGAATCGTTGGCCCAGCAGCAACGCATATTTGTCAGATTGACTTAGCAGGTTTGTCCCTGTCCTCCAGAGGTCTTTGGAGTCCCAGGTTTTTCAGGATGTTAGGAGGAGTAGACTGTCACACAGCCAAGAGTCCCAGGTACTCAGGAACAGCACTTGGTGGTCAAGACTCACTACAGAAGAAGTTACCAGCGGGGTCCAGGGCAGGTCCAATTGAAACTGGCCAGCTGGACTCTTCAGGAAAAGGGGCTTCCTGCAGCTTTCTGTAGCACTGTAGCTTAACAGAATGTCAGCCAACAACTTCTTTTTCCTGAATACATTTGGGGGCAGGTCCAGCTCTTCAGTTTCCCTTACTGGTCTCATCAGCAGGTACAGCCCTTTTCTGTGTTCCACAAGTCCAATAGTGTTCTGAAGAAGGTACCCAGGAATGCTACATTTATGTCTCACATAGTTTGTGGTTGAGGAAGACTCCTGGTCCCTCCATAACCAATAGGGCAAAAGTGCTCAGAGTTAACCCTTACCACTTTTGCAACAGTTTCTTTGTGCTCTATTTCAAACCATCCCACAGTACCCATATCTGCCCAAATCCAAGATGGTACAACCCTTCTCCCTTTGTGAAGAGCCTGTGTGCCCACTCCAGAGGTGTGGCCGGAGAAATGAGCAACCCCTCCTCTGTGATTACTTAAAACCAACTCTGGGAGCTGCTTTTCTTGTACTGGGATTGTTTCCTGCTTGATTGTGAGACCAAAGAAGGGCCCTGTCCAGGGATCAGCTAATTTTGGCCTTTGATAGGGTAGGCCTCTTTAAAGTTAATGAAGTTCCTGGGCATATCCCAGATGGCCATCCTGCCAGTGGAACAAAAACACCTCCCCACACCCAAGGCCTTTGTCCTGCTCTGGGAGATGTTTTCACACCTCATTAAGGACGCTATTTAGCTACCGTGTGCCAGTTAGAGCTCATGCAAATGGGCTTCCAGAGGCTTTAGGCAGGGAAAAGATAACTTTCTAAAAGTGACTTTTCCATAATAGCTATCACAAATTCCGTTTGCCATTAAATTGGATTTGAAAGAGTCTTTGAATTTGATTTCTAGCTCTTTCCTAATTGATTAGCATTATTATACATAATAATGTAACCCGTTGCTTCCTATTTAACAGCTAGCATTTCTACAGTAAACATTTCCTGGATTTTTCACTGTAAGGACATGAGTTACATTAAATTTCTACATGTCATTCTTTTAAATACCATGCACCCTACCGTAGGGCTTATGAGGCCTACATAGTTTAGAGTAAATAATATTTAAAAGGAGAATGTTGACCTGTCAGGTCAAATTGCAGTTTAAAACTGCCATAGCCATGCTAGAATGGTGTTTTCACTGTCACTGTAGTGGGTAGCATAATGGGTGCTGCAGTCCACTAGTGACATTTAACTTGCAGGTCTTGGGTACACTTTGTACCACATTCTAGGGGCTTATGGGCAGTGCCACTGAAATATGTGATTGCGAGGCCACAGTGCTTTTTGCATAATTATGCATTTGCAGCATTTGCCACATAATCCATCATCTGCGGCATAATTTGCAGATTTTAACCCCCAAAAAAATGTTTCTTGCTCAAACGGATCACAAGTTAATAAAAATATGCCAATTCTTGTTGTGCAGCAGAAGGCATTTCACATAGGTTGACAGTTGCATATTGTGGTATTTGGGTGTTAAACAAGTACTAATAAGGTGATACCTTTGTCGAGACAGTGTTTACATGTGTAAAAGAGACAAAATAATGAACTGATACTATCACAAAATGTGCTGCAGTATGTCACATAATTTGCATTTTCTTGCCACATAATTTAGTAATCCCTGCTACATAAGTCTATCCTCCCTTGCTGCTAAATTCCAGAGGCTCTGCTTATAGGTAAAATAAATATGCCAATAAAGATTATAGCAAATTTGAACATGTTTTAGGGGTCAGAGCTTGGGCACTGGGAGCTTGTTAGCAGAGTATCAAGGCAGAGTTAAAAATCAGTAGCATCATTCCCCAAATATTGGGGGTGATCATGCAAAAACAGGCATTTTCCTATAGTCGTCTGCCTGTAGGACTAGTTGAAATTCCAAAAAGAGATCTACCTAAATCTGTTATGCTCTTGTCATTCAGACCTACTATGGAATCAAGAACTCGGGTGTGAAGTTCCAGCTCCACCATTTTCTTCTTCTGCTGAGAGACTGAAATAACTCTATATCTTCTTGCAGGGATTTCTAAGCACTATTGGAATGTTGCAAGTGCCTCTACTCTGGAGAATAGCACCACCAAAGTGAAAAAAGGGCACTGTGGACGCATAATCTATAACTCAAATCCATATTTAACCTAATCTACAATACGTAATTATAAATGTTTTTATTAGCTCATTTTTTATTTTATTAATTTATCCCAAAAATAATTATTCATTTTCCATTAAAAAATTAGCAATTTCTGCTGATGTCCACTGAAAATAGAAATAAAAACAGAAGCCATTTCAAATAAAAAATGTTCTTTTCATTCGCACACTAAGGTCTAGATTTACTAATATGTGACGCAATCCAGCACAGCAACCAAAGTTTCTCCACTACCTTGCATCAATGGTAGAGCACGGGTACACTTTTGGCTGCCATGCACAAATGTACACACCCATGTGCCATAATACAATGATGTTTGGTACGTGAAGGGGACCCTAACGGTACAAAAACTTTCCTTAAACTTAAAGACTTTTCCCACATTGTATGTGCGTTATACTATGCTAAGTTAAAAAAAAGGGGAGATATGAAAATATTTCTCCTTGAGGAGGCATGCAGTTTTGGTGCACATCCCTGTTTACATGTTAGTAGATAAAGATTTGCATCAAAACGCATGAGTGGTTGCGAGGGAATGCCTAATTACAACTCATGGAATACCCCCATTGCACACCTTCAGACAAAGTAGTGGCAAAGTAGCACATAGAGCAACTTTGCATTAGTTTAGTGAAATATCCAATGCAAGTCCTGAGTTGGATTTTCTTTGAATAGTAAATACCACCCCGGCACTTTGCACCAAGTTTGTGTCACGTTTGTGATGCAAACCCAGAACACCAAGGATTAGTAAATCTAGCCCCAATGTATTAACATTTGCACTATGTTCAAACCCATTTTCATCATCCATCCTAATCCAGTCATTGCCATGAACAATAGTATCAACATATTATCGACTTTGTTTACAAAGTTTCAGCTTCTTCTCATTTTTCACTTTTGTCAATAAGTATTTCAATAGTTTGACACTGAACACACAGATGCGAGTTTAATGTCAGTCCTCTCCAACTTACACACGGTGTCTCTCTTTCATGATTTGACAGGCTAGTTAAATCTCTTGCTGTTCGATAACTGGAAGCCAGCTGTCTGCTAACTTCATCTGTTCCCTTTTGTTAGAAAAAGACTCTGAGGTCAAATTTGAATGACAGCACTTTTCGTGAAATTTATTGTGTTGTTTTGAGTTTCTCCAAAGTGTGGCAAAGGAATAATATACTTTGTCTTGGAAGAATTTCAAATTTTAGTCTCTATTTATAAGTGGGCCAGATAATACCTATCACTGTGCAAACCCTACTTTATGCAGAGTTTGGAATTATGAGTAATGAAAAAAGTACCAAACCCAAGAATTACCTAGTGCAATAAAATATGCATGCGCTGTTTTCCCCAGGTACCTATCAGCCAGTTGAAGTGCCAATATATACTGGGGAGAGTGCCTGGAAAATGCCAAAACGTGGATTTTCTACCGCAAAATAATAAAATCTGCTTATTATGTCCAATTTCAAGGTCTTAATTTAGAATATATGGTAATTGTTGCAACTGTTGTTTTTCAAACACTGGGACATTAGACTTTAACAGGTTTGTTCACATCTGGGATTGGAGCTCTCTTAATCACATCTTTAATACTTTCCTTGTCAGGGTGTAAAAAGTTACAATGATATATTTTTTCAAGCAAATGTTATGATACGACTTTTACACCATTTGTACAATTTCCTATTGTCGTTTTAAATTTGATAACCTAAGTGAGAGAGTCTTATTAAACAGAAATGTGTGTGTTCATCGCACTGGCAAATCGATTATCATATTGAAAAATGCACTTCTCAAATGTGATCCCAAAATGGTACTTTGTATCAAGAATGACTGCTACAAGAGCATCTTCATTTGGAGTCACGGGTCTGTTTGGAAGAATGTTGCTTTGACTGCATTTTGGTGACAAAAGCTAATATCCTTACAGAGTATAAGCATCCCTGGATAAGTAAAACACTAGGGGTGGGCAATAAATACCACTCTGCCGGACTAGTTGACGGAGTTTTGGCCACGGCGCATTATGCATGGAATGCGGAGTTCCGGCAAAATTCTGCCAACCACCACGTGGCAGAATTTTTTTTCACACGTAGCTTACCAAAGGTGAGTTGCTGAGCACGATTGAGATTTGGCATCCAATAACACAATTTGTGGTCACTTGGAGAGCACCAGAAGAGATTTCCCCAACGCGGGCAATAATGAGTCGTGACTGTTTACAGTCAGAAAGCTGCTACTTGAGTAGAAAATCTACTCGACTGGCAGCAAAATCAACTTGCGAAGCAGCCCCCCCTATGCGCCGTGTGATTTTTTTTTTTTTATTGGACATCTCCAGAAAATATAAATACAGATGCATACAAATTCATATAGAATGGAGACAATTTAAAGAGTGAAAAAAATCATTGAGAATTTAGAAAATTTCACACATAAAAAAACCTATAGATAGAAAAAAAACAAAAAAACTGGGAAAATCAAGAAAAACAGCAAACATTTCATTACAGTTTACCCAGGATTATCAATTAAAATGCATGGAGAAGCTCGGCTAGTTCATCCTCGCATCTCTACTCCATTCAGCCATATGCGCCCAGATCTTCCTCCCCCGAGTCCTGGCCTGTCTGCCTCTACAAGCATATATGGACATCTCTTGTTTATATGTCCCGAGGAGCCTAGCAAGCCACATATGAAAGGTTGGTGGCTCAGTATCTTTCCATCTTGTGGCCAATAATAACCTAAATACTGCTGCCCCCAGAAACAGACCGTATTCTTGTTCGATTTTGAGACCCAGAGTACTATCATATCCGAGAATCAGCAGGGTCGGAGTTAATGCTGGTCTAAAACCGAACAATACTTCCCAAAAGCCTAACAGGCCTTCTTTAAGTAAGGCCAGTTTGTCACAACCATACAACATATGTATCAGAGTGGCAGGTCCAGACCCACATCTAGGACACTTATCATCAACCCTCTTCCCCCACTGATAAAGTTTAGCAGGGGTAAAGTAAAGATTAAATATCGTTTTATAAATTTGAGCTTTTAGATTCGAGGCTAAGAAAAATTTTGCAGTTAGGGAGAGACTCATGTAAATATCCACATCGGGGTTGCCCAGTTTCGTTACCCAAGATGCTTCAGTTTTTCCAAATCGTCGGGGCTTTTATCAAGAAGTATTTTATAAAAGTCCCTAATTCTGCTCGTTTCCTGTTTACCGCTTCTAAGAGCGGTATCTCATCCAATTTAATCTTAGGCTTCCATGTTGTGAGGATATTCTTAATCTGGACAAATTTAAAATATTGGTTGTCTAGAACGCCAAACACCCACTGTAGCCTAAAAAATTGAGCATCTTGTTCTCCCCCACAAAAATCCCCTATTGTTCCTACCCCATATTTTCCCACTTTTTCCCCATATCATCGTTGGCCAAGTATGGCAACAGTGGTGATCACCATAAAGGGGTATATCTAGAGATTCTTGGGATTGCCATAACCTTGGAGACCTGCTTCCAAATTCTCCATGAGCCATAGATTACTTTAAACCGTACCTTCTTATAGTAGCTGGGTTCCAATTGCCTCAATAGCAGCCCAGAAGCTTCCTTCCCCATCAAAAGCTCATAAATTGTGGGTATTTTTGGGCCCTGCACTGCTTCCTTGGTATTATTCACCGATAGCAGGGTAGTCATCTGATATAAAAGGGCTGCCCAATAATACAGCATAATATTAGGGACTGCAAGACCTCCCCTGTCCTGAGGCAGTGCTAAATATTTCAGTGCTCTTCTGACCTTCCCATATTGCCATATGAAATTAGAAAAAATTGTTTCCAGTGCCCTCAATAAATTATCATCTACGGCCAGTGGTATAGAACGAAACAAATACAATATTTTCGGTAATATGGTCATTTTTAAGTAGTTGCCCCTCCCAATAATAGACAAGTGCAGCCCGTTGATCCTCCTTAATTCATTCCCTATATTTTTAATCAAAGGTTCAAAATTAATTCTACTGATTTCATCCACCGTGGCACTTTTTCGGACCCCGAAGTACACTGCTGAAGTTGCTCTCCTGGGGTCATTAAAATCAAGGTTATCCGTGCATAATACTATTGTTTTCCCAGCATTCAGAGCATAGCCAGAGAAACGACCATATGCCTCAGCGATCTTGCCGATTTCTTCAATCGCCTCAGCAGGGTTGGAAGTTAAGACCGCAACGTCATCGGCGTAACCCAATACTTTTGTCTCAACCCACCCGTAATTATTGGTATAATCCACCGGGTCTGTAGCAGCTTATCAACTAGGGGATTAATATATAAGGCAAATAGAATTGGGGAGCAGGGACAGCCCTGACTAGTACCTCTTGATATTTTAATACTGCCAGATTCCCCCCCCAATAGTTGCAGTCGGGCTATTGGCTGATAATACATTGCCTTAATAGCTTTTACAAACTGAGGGCCAATACCGTTCTGTTCCAATACCAGCCATAAAAACTCCCAAGACACCCGATCAAAGGCTTTTTCTGCGTCGAGAAGGATCATAGCCATCTGATCTCCCACCCCGGACATAATGTCAAAAAGAGAAATAACTCTACGGGTATGGTCCGTTGTTCCTTTGCCCGGGATAAACCCATGCTGCCATGGGGAAACCAGATGCTCTATGACCCTCCCTAGCCGATTAGCCAAAATTTTTGAGTACATTTTTGTGTCCGACGTGCTCATCGGGTCCCCTTTGTCCAGAAATTGCCTGTAAGGGCAGGAGCTCTTCCCCGTGCCATCCTGGTTTATTTCGGCAATTTTTTGTTACATCAGGCCGTGTTTGAAAAAGCTCGGCCTGACGCTAAAAGGTCCAGAAATGAGATTTCTTATTTTGTTCGCCCAGATTTCTGCCACTCCACTGTTGAAAGGCGGTGGCGATTGCGGCAGCTTATCAAACCATTCCAGGACAAAAAGGCTCAAGCCTTTTTAAATAATCCAGCTCGTCTAAAAGTGATTTTTGAGGGGCAAACAAAGTTTTTTATGTCAGAAATAAAGGCTAAGGAATACCTGGACGGGTTACCCAATTAGAGATGAGCTAACAAACAAAATGGAAATGTAACTCGCAATTGTAATATCTCTTTGGGAGTACTATGGTGAGGTATCAATGAGCTGGGAACTCTGGCTGTTGGAAGCAGCATTTAGTTAAGGTCTTTAGAATTAGGACTCTCGCACTCAAGTATGTGTAGCACATCCATCACGATCAGACTCAAGATTGAGTCTGCATGCCTCATTTGGGGAGGGGGGGAAGTTGGGGGAGGGGGTTGGAAGCTAAGTGGGGGGGGAGGGAGGGGGAAGGAGAGGGGAAGGTGGAGGGTTAAATACGGGGCGGAAAAAAGCACATCCAGAAATTGTAATAAAATAAGGGGACAACCAAGAGGGATAAATCAGTGGTACAAGGAGAGGCAAGTATCTAATAATGGAAAGAGGTTGAGAAGGTTTCATGGAGGAACTCAGGACCGTGAGCTTAATCTAAGATGGGGAAGATAACTATTTGCTCTTGGAATATCGCGGGATTGAACAACAGGGCTAAGAGGATAAGATATGCCGAACTCGTTAGACTAAACCCCACTGATATAATATGTCTACAGGAGACACACATTCCGTGGGGGAAAAGGGAAGTATTGAGAATTGCAGGATATAATCTGTTGGCGTGTACTACCCAGACATCTAACATACGGGGTGTGGCTATTTTAGCAAAGACTACCATGGGACTGGCCAAACGGAAATTAGTGGATGCGTTGGGTAGATGGGCAATTATTGAATTGGTCATGGGCGGTATGGTGTGTGCAATATATGGCTCTAACCAGGATGATCCTCAGATATTTGAGGATTTAGAAGTAGAACTTGCCACTTGGCCAACCCCTCTGATTCTTTGTGGGGACCTGAATATTTCTCTGGACCATGGGTCAGGGGTGTATATGGGTCGAAACCCCAGGGTCTATAGGGCATTCAATTCGTTAAAAACTAGTGATGGCCTGGTAGATATCTGGGCTACAAAGAACTTTGACAATCCCGGATATACGTATTTTTCCTGTCCACATAAAAAATACGTTAGGATTGATTATTTCTTTTGTACAAGTGATCTTGTTGAGCAAGCCGGGATTAAGAAGCTCCCCAAAATAATCTCTGACCATAACCTTTTGATTTTAGAACTTGAAATAGCCAGTTTTAAAAGGCCACGGAGTAGATGGACTTTTGACAGGAAACTTCTCGTGAATAGCGAATATATTACACATATGAAAAAATGAGCACAGGAATTTTTTGATATAAATAGGTTTAGTGCTAGCAGGGGGGTCGTGTGGGACTCATTCAAGGCGGCTCTTCGAGGTGAGACTATTTCTATTGTTATTAGGTCAACGAAGCAGCAGGAATTAAAGAACCAGCTATTGATGCAAGATCTAGCTAGGGCTGAAGAAGAGCATACCTCGCTGATAGCACAGGGACTGGAGGGAGATCTAAACCAGTATCGAATAATTGTATTGAAAGCAGAGCTCACTAACTGGCTAAATCAGAAATCAGCAGAGGAGTATCAAACGCACCGTAATAGTGTTTATGAAACTGGAGAACAAGTTGGCAGGAGGTTAGCGCTCCGTACTAGGCAGAAGGCAGCGTTAAATGCTATATCTTTGATTAAAATAGATGGGCAAGCCTATACCGATCCGAAGGACATAATCAGAGAGTTTCAAAATTACTACCAGGTCCTATATCAAGACGACATTAATAAAAGTCGAGAAGAGGTCTCTCAAGGAATGGCAGGGCTGTTTGCAGACATCATTATTGGCGATGGGATGGATAGGCTTACGAGAGAGGAATTGGAGGTAGAAATTACATTTGAAGAAGTTCAACAAGCATTGTCAGGGTTGGCGTCAGGAAAGGCGGCGGGCCCGGATCGTATACCTCTTGAGGTTTATAAAGTCTTGGGATCAGTCATAATACCTTTGCTTTTAGATCTGTTCAGGGTTGTACAATATAGTGGAACCCCCCCCGAGTCTTGGAAAGAGACCGCCATTGTAATTTTCCCTAAGAAAGGGAAACCGGTTGATAATCCATCTTCCTACCGGCCGATCTCCCTGATCAATTCGGGCGCCGTGTGATTTTTTAGCGCAGAACGAGCTCCCGGTGGTCAAAATCAGCACCGCCTATTCGCAGAACTCCACGGAATCTTGCTGATTTTTCATGTAACTCCACAGAATTTCGTGGAGTGAAACTCCACGAGTTCTCCTCAACCCTATAAAACACATCCCTCCCTTTATTACACCACTTTGTGGAAAACAGTCAACGTACTTTGGGTATTATGATCCAATTTTCAAACAGTAGCTGGATATGTGCTCTTCTAGGCTCACTTATATGTTAGGAGTAAATTTCTGATCATTTTACAATGTGTGCAAAATGTACAGATATTTACATTGGTGCATGTGTAAGTTCTTTGCAAAAGTGATTTTGCGCTCATTCGTCATTTTCTCCAGAAGGAAAATATTTTCTACAAAGGCAATCCCCACTCCATAAAATAAATTGAGGCTTTTATCTCTCTGTTTCCAAACTGGATATGTAGTATTTACTCTTCGAGACCCACTTTGGTTCTCCCTTGGTTTTTCGAATTATCGGCTTTAAGCTGCATCTCCTTTGCACAGCCACACATAATGAATTTGTTTTTGTGACATGATATTATTTTAGAAATACGCTGTATATATTATTTGTTATTCAATGACTCTTCTTGGGATTCAGTCTGAACATTTCGTACAAGGTTGAACAACATGGTGTACTGTTTTCTGTGCCCGATCAGCAACATTTCATAAAGTTTTTAGACACAACACAGCAGCACAGTGGCAGCCTTTCTAACACAACAGTTCTTGTAATGTAAACTGTGTCTCAGTCCCTTGGAGGCTAGAGGGGAGAATCCCAGCAGAGAGACCAGTCTTGGAATGGAGGTAGCAGCCTTGCGTAAACTGAGTTTACACCTATGATGCATACCACCTAACCACACATAAGTATGGGGTTCGTCGCTAATCCCAGAGATCAATAGTATATACCAGGACTCACGTAATGAGGGTAGGCATAGATATTTATAATAGTTGCCATGGTCGGGTTGTTCACTGTTTACAGCCTGCTAGTAGCATCTATTTACTAATCGCAGCATACCTGCTTAAAAATGGACTACGATAGTTTCAATAAATATATTGTAAACTTCCTTCATGTCTTTCTTCTGTTTACTATGAACATGCATGAGTGAGAACAAAAGGTAATGATCTGTTTCACGGTTCTCCATAGGACTAGAGGTTTGTGTTCTAGGTTGGCGAAAATCACCTGCTACTCTGGAAAGGTTAGGGTAGGCACTGTGAGCTAGTTGGATTTAGGCCTACAGGTACTGACGTGGTAGAGAGACTCAGTCCCTACATCCTGACATCCTGTTCTCCCAAGGCACAGTTCTGTTTCAAAACAGAATCCCTGCAAAATGGCGCTCTGAAAAATGGTCTGGTACTAATTCAATGGGTCTCCTGAGTAGGCACTGTGAGCTAGTCAGATTTGTGCTTACAGGTACTGACGTGGTAGAGAGATTCAGTTCCTACATCCTGACATCCTGTTCTCCCAAGGCACAGTTCTGTTTCCAAAAAGAATCCCTGGAACAAGGTGCCACCAACAATGGTCTGATACTAATTCAATGGGTCTCCTGCGCAGTGCTTGTGTGTGTCTATAGTACCCTCACACCTACCACCAGAGACGTCTGTGGTGTTTGGGATATATCCTCCACAGTATTTTAGGAATCTCCTATTTTCTTCTGTTGGTGGCTCAAGCTTGAACCTTTAAAAGGATTACCCATATTTGTGTTTGCGCTTTGTTTCCATTACTGTTAAAATGGCACAGCCTGCACCTATACCTATTGCTAACAATATTGCAACCTGGGGCACATGCACATGTAACTTTGCATGGCCTTATAAATGCAGGCACTTACTTTATCTTCATGGCTGAAGCTCACAATGGCTATTGTGTAGAAGTTTTTTACTCTTGGGTCAACTTTCCAGTTTTGGATGCTAATACTAGCACATTTCAGGAATACACAAATGTACCCCCACCGTAACAATGCAGAACATATTTGCACTTAGAAATTCCACTTTCACATTGGGAACATTAGAATTGGTTCTGAGGAGCCCTTATACATGTATTCACACGAGTACGCATGGGTATCCTTAGTAATAAAGGGGCCTCCTGGCCAGCAGTAGCTGGTTATACACCATACCCTAATCTACAAGGTCTCAATGTTAATGAGCTACAATCATTGTACAATGCTTAACTCAATATGCTTTGCGCACCTTGTTGGCTGTCCCAAAAAGGGCCAGTCTGGTTGGGCAAGCCGAGTTGCCTACAGTACCAACCATCAGTCCTGTAATTGTTAATTTCATTATGGGCAAAATACCCACAAATTGTGAAGAAATTCCTTTTTGGATCGCCCAAAAAATCGATCAAATTGAAGCCATGCTTCCCCTTACAGGACCACAAGACAAGCACAGAATGTTGACGATGTGCTTACCCCATGAAATGGTTTCCATAATAGATGACTGCCCCACGTGGAGCATATTCTTTGCCGCTGTCTATACCATAACACATGGTACTCCATCTATATCAGTCTTGTCGGAGGTGTTAAAACAAATACAGAATGAACACGGGGCAGCTGCTGCCCTGGATTTGGGGATGACTTCCCCGTATTGTCCACAGTGATTCTGTCTAACATTAAAGGTAAAGTGGCTTCTCTGGCTTCTCTAGCTATATGCCAATGGCTCATTCAAGTTGCACCACTCAGCCAGGAATGCAAGCTAACTTTAATTAATTAAGTATATACTTCTATCAGACGCAATAATTTGGGAAACAGACCCAGCAAACCACAGCTTGGCAAATCTAGTCCTGACAAGGATGCTGCCAAACCTGGTGTTTGCTAGAGAACAATGGTACAAGCCCAAGCCTAAACAAAAGGTACATCTCGGGAGGTTCTCTGCCATGGGAGCTCTCTGAGAGATGCTATAAGTTGCGTGATCACACACAAATAAAGGCTCCAGAAATAATTAAAGTTTCTAAATTTGTATTCCATTATAATTCTGTATATACTGGAACTATGAGTTTTGCATTTTTTGTTGCCCCAGGTACGCACTGAGGGTGATAAAAACCCCATTCCTCAGTAAATAGAAGCAGGTCAAACCTGCCAGAATATGAAGGGAGAAAATATCCCTGAAATACCTGCATATGTGGTTTTGGTGTGGTAAGCATTGTAGGGGAAAAGGCTTGTAATAGATGCTATTTATCGCATTCCAATATACCACATACTCCACTATATCGTTATTTATCCGTTGTGATTCTTACTACACCTAACATCAGGCTTATTGTAATGTGGGCCTTCGTGTATGTGGGAGGGTTTGGTGAATGAACATGCAGAAGGTGTGATACTCTTTATATAGCATGGAGAATATATTTGCTAAATGTCTACATAATTGATACAAAGCATTTTTGGGTATTCTACCATCTTAGTGTAAGTGGCAGAAAAATATTCATACCACCACAGATAACGTCACTGGATCCAACTCACAAAGGTAAATATACATGCATATAATTACCTTTGATGTAATATACAAATATATTTACTCACATGGGTACTTACTACTATACCTAGGTGTGACACTACACCTTTTTACTATTCATCCTACATTTGTCCCTCCCAATAATGAGATTGAGCGGCCTACAATGATCTATACTACTGTAAAGTTACTACAAGTAACGTCACAATCATATTTTACATTTCGCCTAGCTGGTGGGAGACGGAAATCTCCGTGTGGGAAAGTGCAAGTGAATTAATGCATTAATTAATGAAGGTTATTATTTGAACAAAAAAATATTAATCTATTCTATAAATAAATGTAAAATATTTATTACTAACCAGGAAATAATAGAAAAGAATTTTACAGCGCATTAACTCTTTAAAATCAAATATGTAATAAATATTAACATTATTTAAAAAAATTATAAAATATACATTTTTAAACTATGATTTAAAAACAAAATTAGTCACTGTCACTAACATTTTTATTTAATATATAGTAAGCTTTGTTAAAAGTTATATATTTAATTAATTTCAAAATGTTTTGCACTTTTTATAAAAGTTTAAATGTTGAATGCATTTTTTTAAATTAAATGAAGATTATAATAATTTAAATATAAATATATTCATCATTTATTCTTTTTTAATGATACATATATTTTGTAGTTATATTTAGGACCTCGTTACATAAGAAATTTATTTTTTGGTTTGCTAATAACTTTGGCTCCATTTGATTAAACTTTCAAGAAAATTAAAGTTAATCTACCTCAGCTCCTTCCTGGAACGTTTAGGGGTGATCCTCGAAGCATGGGCCAAAAAAAGGGGGGTCCCAAAATTAACTTTTTCCATGCAATATGCAACAGGATTTTTAGTCACTGCTACAGCCAGCACAGCTGAATAGATTTACAAGAACGTTGGCAGAAAGTTAGATTTTAATGCAAAAAGTGCCCTTTTTGTCATTTGGTGTAAATATGTTCAGTAGTTTTTGAAAAATTAAGGTTAAAAATGTATAGATATTTGGATGGTTGGGTTCACCAGACTCTCTCGGGAGTCAAACGCACACACAACCTCAAATGATAGAGTGATCTGATTGGCTGCGGGGGCATTTTTTCCAGTCAACCACCTTGCTCCAACATGAGCAAGAAGGTCCTGTGAGTCCCTCGGAAGTTCACACTCTGATTGGCTGGCCAAAACATAAAGAGAAATGCTGTGCCCACCATCACTGAACATGGTCCCAGTGTCTTGACAATGAAAACAAATAAGGTATAAGGTAGCAGGGCAGGGCTGCCCTGATTCCTTGGACCACGTGGGGAGGTTCCAGGGTACCCCCAGGCCAAACTAAAAAAAAATGATTTTGGGTTGCCACACTCCCCTGGGACCCTTGCAGGTACGAGTGTGACCCCCTACTCCCACAAGAGTTCTGTGGGATTGAAAAAGCTATTTGTTTTTTAAAACTGTAAGTGGAGTGAATGTCTCTTGGGCCAAGGCAGGCCCTGAGGCCATCCCCACAACATGCACAGCCGAATGCTGTGCACGGCTGGGGGTGGGCTGCCTAAGGGGGGTTGGGTGCAGGACCTGGTCGCACGGCAAGCCCCAGAGCACTCACTGTGCCCACAGTATGTTCAACTGAAGGACTTCAAAAAAATGCAACACAGCTTATAGGGCTGTCCAACTTCACAGGGCTTGAGCATTTAGGGCCTTAATAGGAATGCCCTGATGCCAGACACATTGAGTTCACCCGGGAATTACTAGAACACAATTGCAGGTGTAAAAGAGACAACATTCTTAACGTAAGCTATTGTTGCTCTTCCATACTGCTGGAAGATAACATTTCTTACATTTAAATAGGTTCACAAAATATAAAGAAAAGTACTCCAAGATGCTGAAACTCTTTCACTATCTGTTCCCCATTCCTTCCCATAGCAGCAACCTGGAAATGCTTTCTTCTTTGACGATTATGAAATAGAGTCATGAGAGAAATTGTTTATAGGTCACATCTAGGGGTGGTCGGAACTCTCAGAGTTTCACTCTGTGGAATTCCATGGAGTTACACGGAAACTCCACGAGATTCTGTGGAGTTCTGCGAACATCCTTAAATTGGCATGCTGCGCTGCTCATGCTGTGTTTTAGCACCAGGAGATTGTTCCTTGCTGACAAATCTGCGCGAATGACATCACGCGGTTCGCCAGAGGGCGCTACTTCTCAAGTTGATTTTGCTGCCACTCGAGTAGATTTTCTACGTAAGCGGCAGCTTTCCCACTGTGAACGGTTGCAACTGTCCTCGGCCGCTAGCGTTGGGAAAATCTAGGCAGTTGCCCCCCTAGCTTCTGAAAATTGCGCAAGGGGACTCCAATTCTGGCTCGGGCTTGCCAACTTACCGTTGGCAAGCTGGTCACACGAAAAACCTTTACCACATGGTCATTGGCAGAATTTGGCCAAAACACTGCCAAGTCCACCGGCTGAGCAGAATTTATCAACCCCCCTAGTCACAACCATGCAGTCGACATTCAAATTGATAACTCAAAATTTGTTGGGCTGTGAATTTCATGACTACATAGTTAACATCAAAAACAAATGTCTCTACATAAATATCTGCATTTGATGAATATTTAGGAGATAAACTAGAAATATTTTCCATTTGTGCCAATTAACCAGCATTCATTTTTGGTGTCGTCAGACTAGAATTGACAGACAAATTATAACCTGTCACTGGTAATTAATTCTATTAAGGACCAGTGGCTCAGATTATGCTTCTCCAACTTTACTTCTCCAAAACACAGCAGCCAATCATATAAAAATACATTAAAAAACTTAATTTCCCATGAACAAATATCACCATAACATGGCCCCACATCCACCAATCTGAGCCTACCAAGGATTATAAGACTTGAGAACCCCACAGTCCATTTTCTTTCTGTGCTACTCCTGCAGCCAAGCGAAGTACTTCTTCACATTCCTATAGTAGAATTGTTTGACTATGTAAGGCTGAATTGTTATGAATGGTTCTTTTCTGTGGTTGTTTATGCTGCGTTCGTTGAGCTGTGTTGGGCAGTCAGAGCCTCCTTGTCAGCCCGTCTTGACCTGTGCACTTTAATTGTACATGTTTCCCTCACAGATTCCCCAGTTCAAAGAAGAGACTATGGTCTCCGATTACCATATATTTCCTCATTCTTCTCCTTCTTTTCCTTTTCCCCCCACTTTGTAGAGGACACTGCAGTCTCCGATTGCCGGCGTGGAGCTGGATCTTTGAGGACCATGGGGACCATTCAAGGAGCCTGTATTACTGAGGAGCAGTCCCTTTTCCATCGTGGGTCCTCGTGCATGACTGCACAAGTCACCTGCAAGATTCAGGTGTGGGGGACAGGTGCGATGGTGGAAAGTAGTATTATAATGTTTCCCACCTGCAGATCCATGGGATTAAGAACCAAATTTGACCGCATTGGAAGAGCTGCCCATTATGCCCTATTGACAGGTCAATCCTGCAACAATTTACTGAACAGGGCGTTGCCCTAGGGGTTGCAGGCCGCTCCCTCCACATTTTTTTCTGCCGACTTCTATCATCACCTGCTTGTGGACACCTGAGGAGTGTTTAATCAGGGAATAATACCCATTTCTACAATGTTGGAATACCACTACGATGGATGTGATGAATTTGATGAATATGAAGAGAACCCTAACAGATACCAGTTTGAAGAGCAATTGGTTGAGGCACTTGACAACTCCATGCAGAAGTCAGTAAATTGAGCCCTTGTTATGGCACTTCACCCCTTCAGTTGACACATTACAGCCAAAAGCCAATTTGGCGCAGATGTGAGAAGTTGGCCTGGTATATGCTGTCCACTAATTATAGTGGGCACCTTGCACCAGTCCAAACAACCCCTTATTGGAGATAGGTTAAAGACAACCTTTATTGAAAGCTATCCTAGTGGTAGCTATGGAGAGCAGCCTTCAGGCTAAGTCTTGAAGGAATGTAAAGCAGCTTGTTTTACCAGTCTATAATCTCTTGAGTGACCAAATGAAAGAGGACCACACCAGGTATATATATATAAAATATATGTATTTAGTCTTAAACACACCCCTCTAGTCTCTTTATGAGGCTAGAGTTCAAATACATAAGTTACAAGTCAGTTATCAACAGTAATAGCACAAATACACGTTTGAGCCCTAGGGGCGTACCAAACCATATACCAATAAAGTGGTATAAGAACCACGACTGAGCTAGACACAGGGCCTAGAGCCTGTAGAAGTGCTTGGCCCTCAAGGAACCACCCAAGGTAGTGACACAGGGGACCCACGGGGACGCGTGCAGTGTGAGAACACAGCTGCGAGCAGCCGTTGACTTCTATGGGGAATGTCGCGGTTGGAGTTATAAAGAAAAAGGACACTTAGAGGAGGACTTGGAGCAAACCCTTTTAGAACTAGGTCGTTCTAGAGTCTATACCCACGGGAGCACTGGAGTACTCGAGTTACCTCACCCAGGGAAGCCGGGTGCATAGGTATCTTTCGGGGTCGGGTTTTGTCGTCGTTTTCAATGGCGATCTGCTGCAAAGTGCTGCTGGCGACCAAGTCGAAAGTGTTCGGGTGGATCCAAGGGTGGATCGAAGATCTGAAGAACCTGAAAGCAGAGGGGACAGAGTCTGGGTCACTAGCCAGTGACCAGGAAGGCGATGAGCAGATGCCCACCGATGTCGGGTGCTTCAGGTAGGTTGACGGTCGTCTTGACTCTTCAGCCATGAGGTCCAAGAGGCGTCGACGACAACCAGGAGCTGGATTCGAGCTGTCCCACAACATCTGTCGATTGCAGGGGTGTCGGCGACCGGATTGGACCCAACAAGCCTTGGCAACGGCAAGTCTCGTAGAAACAAAGAAAGGACGTTGATGCAGACCAGCAAGGTCTGGGGGACTCACCCAGCAAGGGTAAGTCAGGGCACGCCTGGAGCAACCAGGAAAGCTCAAGCAGAAGAAGAGTTGCCTTCGGGAGGGCCCACTAGCCAACAGACTAGCGACCGCAAAGGAGCCTCTAGTGGACGCACTTGGAGCTGGCTCACAGGACACTCGTGGAGTGGAGGCCAGTGATCTTCGGAGCAGTCAGTGCTGGAGGCTGGGGCTACTCGGAGCGCAAAGCACAACTTCGTGGGAGACCCAGAAGAGGATGCACTTGCAAACTTACTTGGTGTCCAGGGGTCACGGTTCCACATTACCCACAACAGCTACGGGCCTCAGCTTTGCTGGGGACTCAGGGCAGCCTCGGGGAAGTCTGGAAACCCACCTCTGGTGATGCAAAGACTTTGGCATCCGGCGGGAGCTTCAGCGATGCAGACCGGACAATTGCTTCTTCGGTGCCTGCCAAGCAGGGGAGTCACTCCTTGACCCAAGGGAGATTCTTCAGTCCTCTAATCTTAAAGTAGAGCGTCAAAGGTCCAGGATTCTTTATCAGAGTTTCATTCAGGTAAATCTAAAGTCGTAAGGACTGGGGTCCCATACTTATACTAAGTTAGGGGGTTGGACATACTCTGGGGACCCACCTATGGGAGGGTCAGGGAAGAGGGGTGGTTACACCCATTCCCTTTGTCCAGTTTCGTGCCAGAGCAGGGGCAGGTAGCCCCTGCAACCGGTTTGAACTGGCATATGCACAGGGACACCAAGTGTGCCCCCAGTGCAGGACTTCTGAGCACTAGAGAGTGCTCCCGCCCAGCTCCAATACACATTATCCTGTCTGGGGAGGTGGTTACACCTCCCTGCGACAGGAAACCTATTGTCCAGGCCTCCCCTGCCGGAGTTTCAGTGAGCAGCAGGAGGCCAGACCCGTGTCTGTGGCATCGGCATCCATTTTGTGATGCCGGGCTCTGGAAAGAAGTTACCGGGTAGCCCGGTGTGTACATGTCTCTCCCTCTAGAAGGGTGGAATGCTACCCCCGCCACCAGGACTGGTGGGGGGGTAGTATTCCAAGATGTTTGACACCAAACACGACATGTTTTGGTGCAGCCAGTCCAAAGTTACCATTGTACCGCGAGGATATAATGCACTTAAGAGTATATGGTCAGGCTGTACCACAAACAGCATCAGAGGAGGGACTCCGAACGCTGTAGAGGGGCTCTGCTCATGCAGGGGCACCCTCTCACATAAGAACCAAGCACTCTGCCTTCAGGATTGGTAAGGCCTGCCATAGGAGTGACTTATAGGTTTATATGTGTGTGCAATGGTAGTGATATAGGTAGCCTATACCACTGTAAGGGGTGCATGCACCACCTTACCCAGGCTGCAGTAGCAGACCTGTGGTGTCATTTTGGATGGCCTTCCAGGGGTGGCACAATACATGCTGCAGCCCCTGGCAGGCCTCTGACGTACCTATGCCCTGGGTACATAGTATACCATATACTAGGGACTTATAAGGGCACTCCAGATTCCAATCAAAGATGTACCTAAGGTACATGGAAACCATTTTATAGAGGAAGCAGATAGACTGGGGCCCTGAATAGCAGGATCCCAGTCCAACTAAGTCATAAACCAGCAAAACACCAGAAAAAAAGTGGGGGCAACCATATAGTCAGATTCCACCTTCCTATAGCAGACACCACTACCCCATTTTTAGGTCGAGCCTAGCGCAGCGCGCATGTACTGTTCTAGGAGAGGGCCTCTTGGAATCACTCCAGACTTTCCTAAAACTCGTGCGTGTGGCTTGAGATTTTCCACACATTCCATTGGCCTTTGCATGTGGCTTTCAATAATGAAAGCACGCAAATGGCCAAAGACGGGTGCATGTCCCGTCTTTTCTCTAAACGTTCACTCCCATGGCCTAGGGGGTCTCGGGAGCGAGCAGTGGCGCGCAGGGAGGCTTCTGCATTCCTGTGCCCGCCCCCACCACTCCTCTTGAGCAGCTGGTTCTTATCGCTGCAGTCTATCTCCCTTAACTGGCTCCTCACCCACCCCTTCACTCTTCCCCTCTCACTCTCTCCTCCTTTTGAAACTGAGTAAACCTGAAGAGATTGTAATGGGCATCACCTTTCAAGACACTTTGTGTCGGACCAATAAAGCAGCTTTTTGGCCCAATACGTTAACGCGGTGACTATAGATATTCGCATGTTTATTCGTTGATGTATGTAGTTTATGTAAAGCGCCTACATGAAGTGTCACTGCACCTCTGGGGCGCTTTGGAACACTAAATAAATGTAGGTAACAGGGCACTCGCTGGGTGCAGGGTGCAGGGTGCGATACGTTTTATGTGGAAATGTGCAAAAGCTGGCAAACCACTTCTTTCATACCAACAGAAGAAACTCGACGGCTCAGTGGGTTAATGCATCTGCTGGAGCGCGCACAGGGGGAGCGCAGCTATATATAGACAAGAACACCCACATGGCGGCCATTGACGGGTTTGCGTGGAAAGGAGGAAGGGGACGCTTATCGCGTGTTTGACAAGCACAAAGGTGGTCTCCGACAATTAATTTCCGGACCTATTTGTATTTCAACAACACAAAACGCAGATATTTTAAGACTAGCAGTGTTGCAAGGTCCCTTAAATCGCGGAAAAAACTAAAAATTGGAACAGTTCATTTCGAGACCAACTTGCGCCCGACCAGCTAAAAGAGAGCGATAACTCAGTGGATTAACGCGCTGCCACATCGAACCGTATGGTCTTGGAATTAATTGATTCATAAACCACTAACCTGAGGGCCGCCTCAAGACGCTTTCGGCAGACGAGGGGGCAGTCATGGGTAGTGAAAGAGGCACGTCATGGCTGCCCGCAATGGTGCCTTCTGCTCTAGTTGTACTCGGCGTTGTCCTCCAAGCACCCTAGAATCAGACCACCACAGGAAATGGGGATATTCCAATGCGTGATCTCTCAAGCGCCCTTTGCTGTTGGAAATGAGAGGATGTGGCATAACGGCCAGAGCTGCCACTTTGAACCTGGGGAACCGGGTTCCAGTCTCGGCGTCGGCTCAACATCCTGTGATTCTGGGCGAATCACTTAATCGCCCCATTTCTATATATGTGTGTCTTTGTGTAATGTAACTGGTGCTCATGTAAAGCGCTCCAATACCTTTGGGTCGAGTTTGCGCTACATGAAAACTGCAAAAAGAAATTCTAGTCTACCAGTTACATATGGATTCCATTGGACCCAGTTGCTTCCTGCCTTTAGGGTGCTTGGGGCAAGCGCTCGACTACCATGGAGGAGTCCCATTTGTGCCTTGGAATTTGTTTGTGGAACATGGTGGTGTCTGTCGAGATTTTAAAAAGGCGGCAGCGGGATCCAGCTGAAACCGTTTGTAAGTTGTCCGGCCGATTTTCCTCCAAGGATGCCCCTTATTAGAGTAGACAAACTGAATAAAAGCGACGCTGCAGTGGCCTGTGGGCTTTTCAGAACACCATATTAACTGACTAGAGAAATGAGGCAGCGGGGTGGGTTGACGCGCCTGCTGCCCAGTATCAAGTCACAGACGTAGCCATGGTGAGCTTGGCTCAACCTCTCATCCTCATTAGGGCTCGGCTGAGTGATTTGAACAGTAGTAATAACCCTTGCTCATAGTGCCACGGAGCCATAAGCATGTTCTATGTTAATGTTAATGTTAAAAATAATTTATAAAGCGCACGTACACCAGGAGGCTTCATGGCGCTATAAGAGGCTCCAAGTGCTATCCGATAGAACATCAATCAAGGCCTGTTCAAAAAGCCATGTTTTGAGAGACTTCCTAAACTGCAGGAGGTTTGTGCAAGACCGTATTTCCAGCGGAAAAGAATTCCACAGTTTGGGGGCAAGAATCGCAAATCTGCGGCCTCCTTGACGCACCCGCTTGAATGTCGGAGTGATAAGGAGTGAGAGGTGGGCAGAACGTAGGTTACGTAAGGGGGTATGTTTAGAAATCAGGCTGTTGATGAAGACAGGACTATTGCCATGCAAAGATTTAAAAATAAGGCAACCTGTTTTAAAGGCACAGCGCTGGGCGATAGGGAGCCAGTGCAGTTTCTTCAGCAAGGGAGTCGCTGATTGCCATTTAGGTTGTTGGAAAATCAGTCGGGCTGCATGGTTTTGGACCATCTGAAGCCGTTTAAGCAGATAGAGGGGCATGCCCAAGTACACAGAATTGGCGTAGTCAAGATGTGACAGGACAGTGGCTATTATGACCATAATCAAGGCTTCCCGAGTAAGAAGGCGGTGTATCTTCCTGATCTTACGCATTTGGAAGAAACACTTGGAAATGACCGCACCAACCTGGGTTTTTAATGAAAGGTCATTGTTGAGAGAAACTCCAAGTGTTTTGGCCGAGGGGGACGGGGAAGGAGAAGGTCCTAGCTCTGGAGGCCAGTAATGGGGGCCCCAGTACTTATGACTGTCCCCAGTAAGAACAAGCTCTGTCTTACCCGGGTTCAGTTTAAGATGATTAAGGTCCATCCATTGTTGAATGTGCCGCATTGTAGCCTGAAAGTCCATGACCGAGTTTTGTGAGTTATCGATCTTGAAGAGTAATTGGAGGTCATCTGCATAATTAAAAACAGTCACATTCATATCTTTAAGGGACTGGATCAAGGGGGCAATATAAAGATTAAATAAATGGGGAGAAAGAGCCGAGCCCTGTGGAACGCCACAAGTGATTTTACGTGGAGGAGCTGAAAAATGGCCTTGGCAAACGGCCTGGGAACGATCTTCCAAAAAGGAAGCAAGCTAGAGAGCCGCCGTACCTTGAATACCAGCATGTTTGACACGGTCGAGCAGAATAGTGTGGTCGACCGTGTCAAAGGCGGCAGAAAGGTCCAGTAATACCAGTGCCTGAGGGGAACATCTGTCTGCATTGTCCCGGAGAGTATCCAGGACAGCGAGGATTACAGTTTCAGTAGAATGGGCCGACCGAAACCCTGCCTGATAAGGGTCCAGGTATTTAGATTCCTCCAAAAAATTAGATAAACATTTAGCTACATGGGCTTCCAGGATCTTCGCCAAAAATGGAAGCAAAGAGATCGGGCGGTAATTAGACAGGAGCGCGGGATCTGCTCCAGGTTTTTTTAGGAGGGGTACCACTGTAGCTTTCTTGAAAGCCAAGGGAACTTGGCCAGATAAAAGTGACTCGTTCAAAGAGCGAGTGCCGGGCCCGGATAGACTGCAAGGCAGTCCTTTAGTATGTGAGGTGGACAGCAGTCAGAGGGGGCACCTGATTTAACTTTTACAAGAAGATCTTGGAAAGTCTCCATTCTGATAGAGGGGAAACAGCTAATACTACAATTGTTACTATGCAAAACAGAAGGGTTCTGGATGGAAAAATGCTTAGGGATACTGGCTTTAATGGTAATAATTTTTTCAATAAAATAATCATTTAAAGAGTTACACAGTGTTTGGGAGGGTGTAGCCTTCAGAAGAATTCTATCAGGATTGGCTAATTCATTAATAATAGAAAAAATTTCCTTGGAACTATTATTGGACTTCAAAATACGCGCAGAAAAATGGGCGGCTTTGGCCATAAGGATGTTCTTCTTAAATTCCTTCCGAGCTGCAATATAGAGGAGTTTTTATCGGGGGAGTACTTCAGTCGCCACTGCCTCTCAAGTTGGCGCAAAGCCAACTTCTGGATTTTAAGTTCAGTGGAGAACCATCGCTGTGCGTCTGCGCGACGGGCCAGTTTAACTTTTTTAAAAGGTGCATGCTTATTGCTAGCATTAAGTAGCCACTCGGATACGTTCATTTCCGATGCATTAATGTCAATGCCAGAGGATGGGACTGTGTTGGATAATGTGTCAAGAAAGTCCTTTTTGTTGACATTATTCCACTTTCTAGCAGAACTGCCTTCAGCCGTACTAATTTTCTCGATAGCCGGAAGAGTACATGTAAATTTTATTAAATAGTGGTCGGACCAAATGCAAGGGACAATTGTAGGGATAGAAATGGTCAAACCAATAGTCCAGACTTGATCGAGGATATGCCCTTTCAAGTGAGTAGGGGATGAGATATGTTGGGTAAAATTTAGATTTGTAAGAAGATCAGTCATCTCAGCTGATTGTACCCCTTCCTGGGGGTCATTGTACCAATAATTAAAATCTCCTACAAGAAGAATCTTGGCATGCTCAATCACTAGTTTAGCCATCTGTTCACTAAGTGAGAGGGGAAAGGAAGGCATCTGATAGGGTGGCCTATAGATTAATACACAGACAAAGGAATCATTGACAGATTCAAAGTGTATCACTATGTTCTCTGTCTCTTTAAGAGCAAGACATGTCAAGGAGCAAGACTTAAAATTAGTATGAATGATGGCTGCGACCCCCCTGGTTTACCAGGTGGACGATTGGCAAAAATGATATAGTAATCGGGGGTAATGCTGCCAACATATCAGGGGCAGAGTCGACAGTGAGCCAACTTTCAGTCAGTAATAAAACGTCAGGTTTATCAGTGGTCAGTAAGAGGAATATGTCCAACTGATGTCTGACAAGAGAGCGGGTATTAAGGTAGTGGATCAGTAAGGGCCTAGCTTCAGGTTTAGTCTGGCTATGTGAGATGTGCTTGGGAGTGGTGGAAGTCTGTATTTCTGGAAACGTGCTTCGATTGATAAAAATTCCGAGTTTAGATAGAAGGGAGAGAGTTTCATGGGCAAGGTGCGGATGGGTGGAATGAATATTTTTCAATGTTTCAGAGGGGTAGCTAATAGGACGGACATAGTGAATGGACCCTGGGCCCAGATGGGCACGGACGGGCGCAGACGGGCTTGCCTTTGGCGCGCCTTGGCTTGCCTTTGGCGCGCCGCTGCGCCGTCCGCTGCGCTCCGCGCTGCGAGCTGCATTTACCTCCGTTCCCCGCCCTCAGCTCCACCCTCTCGCAACGTGATTGGCTGCTACCGGGGAGTCACTAGGAGCAGCAAGGGGCCGGAAACAGTCGGCTTAGGCGTGGGGGCGATAGCGAATAGGAAGCAACAAATTCAAGTACAATTTTAAAAAAAGAACGTGAGTGATTTTAAAAGCAGTCGTTGATTAGAAATAAAACAGCGCTTTAGCAGGCCAATGAAACGAGACCTGATAGCAAGGAAAGCCTAATGGACTGCTTCCGCGCTGCGAGCTGCATTTACCTCCGTTCCCCGCCCTCAGCTCCACCCTCTCGCAACGTGATTGGCTGCTACCGGGGGAGTCACTAGGAGCAGCAAGGGGCCGGAAACAGTCGGCTTAGGCGTGGGGGCGATAGCGAATAGGAAGCAACAAATTCAAGTACAATTTTTAAAAAAGAACGTGAGTGATTTTAAAAACAGTCATTAATTAGGAATAAAACAGCGCTTTAGCAGGCCAATGAAACGAGACCTGATAGCAAGGAAAGCCTAATGGAGAGCTCCCGCGCTGCGAGCTGCATTTACCTCCGTTCCCCGCCCTCAGCTCCACCCTCTCGCAACGTGATTGGCTGCTACCGGGGAGTCACTAGGAGCAGCAAGGGGCCGGAAACAGTCGGCTTAGGCGTGGGGGCGATAGCGAATAGGAAGCAACAAATTCAAGTACAATTTTAAAAAAGAACGTGAGTGATTTTAAAAACAGTCGTTGATTAGAAATAAAACAGCGCTTTAGCAGGCCAATGAAACGAGACCTGATAGCAAGGAAAGCCTAATCCTAATGTTCTAGCACGTGAAATAAAGAAGCACGCTATATATATTTTTAAAAGTTAACCACCAACAGATGTCTGGTGAAAAGTGGAAATGTTTGGAAACAATATCCTCCACCTGTGAAAAAACGAGGAGTCCGTGCCCACCTAATATAAAAGGGGACGCCGCCACCCAGTAGTTGAGCCAGTGTGTCATGCCCGCCCAGAGGCTCTAGGCACCGGTGCCACTGCACCTGCTGCACCAATAGAAGCTATGCCCCTGCTCCGACATCTTTTATTTGTTCTAAACATGCACATTTTCGAGGCATTCCCCGTTCAATAACATATGTTTTAAATCTTCTTTTTCGACTCCGCTCTTATTTTGTGCTCCATTCTTGGCACGGCTCCACCTCGCCCGGGCTGTAAACCCTATTGTGCAGTGAGGGTCTGTGAGCCTCACGCACACAAGACTCTACCCTCCGATATAGTGTGTCCCGTGTCCCAGCGGGGGGCAGAAGGCTTCGCGGGTCTCAGGGGTGAATTCAGTACAAAGTGAATTAAAAGGCGCTCGTTGCTGTCCTAGCTTTACCCATATTCTGTTTCTGTTTTATAACACACAAAAGTGCAAGTTATCTGTGTTATACTTAGTTTTTGTGTTCTGTGATATTTCTTTTGTTCACGGTTTTGGCCAGGATGTTGGGGCCAATATCTCTGGCTAAACACTAATAAGGTCCCAAAGGCGAGAACTATTGGCGATGCCAATGCTTGTTTTAAATGAAACTGCCAGGCAAACCTACCATGCGTGTGCCCTCAAAAGACGCATCACAATGGCTGCACACTGAGGTCTTAGAGAGGATCTCCCATAACATCTTATTGAACCACGGGTATGGTGTTTCGGATGCACCTGACCCTAAGTGAAAGGCTCATCATTGGTTCCCCATCAGGATGATTCATCTTCACAGCCCTCCCAATCTGATCTATCTCATGATAAACCACCACCAGTTGCAACAAAGCCCAAGTTAAAAACCCACTACACGCAATCTCAACCATCAATGGGAGATCAGGTTACATCTTTGAGTTTTGACCCAGAACATTTTTTACATCCGCGCTCCTCGGACTACTTCCCTTGCTCTGAGGTACCGGGGTACATCCAGACACATCTACATAAGGGATTTGAGGAAGAGGTTCTGGCCCTTCTTCCAGCAGAATGCCCTCACTGATAGGTAAAGTGGACAAAATGCTAGAAATTGATCCCAATATGAGTATATGCACATATTTGCGAAGGATACAAGGAAAGGGATCGATCGCGCCTGGCACAGCTGTCAGGACAGGTCCAATCACAGAGATCTTGGAGATGGCCTTTGAAGCCAAGGAGACAGGGGATACTAGGGACCCAGACAAGGACATGGGGTGGACCCAACATGCAATTTGCTTGCTTGGCAAAGCTAATTGCCCAATCTCTTCAGAACGACAACGTTCCATCTTAATGCGAATCGATTCGAAGCTTACGGAACTGGGCCCATCTGAAGCAGGTCCATTGACCAATGGATTACTTTTTGGTAATAATTTTATAAAAGACCTTGGGAAGTTTGTCTTCACCTTCTCCACCATGGACAAGGCCCATGTATCACTCAAAAAGGTTATCCCTCCCTGCCTTTTTGGCAGAGCCGCATGATTCTGAGGTTAATCGCCAGGCCACAACTATTCCCAGAATTGCTACATAGGTTTGAACCTGAGGAGATTTGGAGATTGTCAGACACCAACAGAGGTGCATATCGTGGTGGTGCTACAGGACACCCTGCCAGCCCTCTTATAGGTGAGCAGCATTTATGCATCCAAAGCCACACTGTTGGGCAGAGTAGATCAATTCCTTCACATTTGCTGCAAGATTCAACATGATACTTGGGTTCTGGAAACAGTACAGGGTTACAGACTGAAGTTTTTTAGTCGTTGTCTTCAACGATTCCATCCTTCCCCTCTCCATTTTTCACAATGAAAGCATGTCTTCATAGAAAGATAAATTCAAGAAATGTTGCGAAAGAACTCGCCCTCTCACAAATGGATTTGTCAGCACTATTTTCTGAGTTCTAGAGAAAGGAGGGGGGTTATCGATTAGTACTGAACTTAAAAGAGTTCAACTCCTGGATTTTCTACCGACATATCGATATAGAGGGCATTGTCTTACAAGAGGGAGACTGGCTGGTACTGCTCGACCTCAAAGATGCCTACCTTGCCATTCCAATTTTTCCCCCAAACAGACATTTTCTACAATTTCAATGGGGCCAAACATGGTATGAATGCGCCACCCTTCTCTTTGGCCTATCCTTGGCTTCTTGGTACTTCACCAGGCTGAGGAGGCCAGCAGGTAGGGTTGAGGAGCGTGATGCATTCCCATATCCATGTGAGCTAGGTGGCCCCCGTCGGAGCTCCAGCTTCATATCAACTGCCTGGAGCTGTTGGCTGGGTTGTGAGCTAACAAGATCCTCTCTCCACACAAATCAAACTGTTGCATTCTGCTGCAGATGGACAACATATCTGCAGTGAGATATATCAACAAGTTGTGGAGGTGTCAATACAAACTCCTAAGTTGAGATTTCCAAAGATTTCTGGCATTATTGCCTGCATTACCAGATTTCAATAATCACAGAGGTACTTCCAAGAAAGAAAAATGTCACATAAGATTGGTACTTGCGATAAGACACAGATGTGACTGGAGGTTGGATCCTCAAATTTTCCAAATCATCAACCAGTCATAAGGCCCATGTGCAGTGGATCTATTTGTCCCATGCATGAATCCACAACTTCTGATTTTCTTTAGTTAGAGGCCAGATCTGTTAGCTGTATGTTCCAATGCCTTCTTTCAGAGTTGGAGGGGGAATCTACATTATGTTTTCCTCCCCTTTGTGATGATTTAGCAAGCAAGAGGGCCATTTCTTAGAGTTAGGTGTCAATTAGTGGAGTTGATCTCAGTGACACCATTATGGAAATCTCAGCCTTGGTTCCCAGTACTTGTAGAGATGTCATGCAACAACCCAAGACGGATTCTGAGCTTTCGGGAACTTGTAACTGACCTATTGGGTTCCCATCACCCATTAACAGTCCCCATATAGCTCTTCCTGATGGTCTGGAGGGTTTCCGGACACAATGCCAACTGCCGGGGAATTTCAGAACAAGTTATTCTCTACCTTGGTCAATCTTGGGCCCCCAGTAGACATAAAAGATATGCTTCTGCCTTGAGACGATGAGTTGGTTGGAGTAACGAATGAGGTGTAGATACCCGGGGGCAGAACTGCATCTAGTTATCAACTTTCTTTCACAGTTTTCTGCACAAGGTTTAACCTACAGATCATTGAACATTTTTTGCTCTGCAATCTCAGTGGGGTATCATCCTATTGAGGGCAGATCTGTAGCAGAAGATCCCTTAGTTTGCATACTGCTTCAAGGTATCCGATTAACCCATCCTCCCAAACCCAAATGCTCAATTCTCTGGGATATGAATATTGTGCTGAGATTTTTTACAGTTGGCCTGCAAACAAAGACCTGTCTGGAAAACAGTTAAGGGCCAAATTGACCTTTCTGTTATGTCTCATCTCCTGTTGGACAGTTTCTGATGTGAAGGCACTCAACTTAACAGTTATAGTATTTTCACCCTTCGGGGTAACCTCCACGATATCTAAACACATGAAAACAAACTCAAGCTTTCTGACATATCCAGCATTCCCCAACAATCACAAGCCGTATGTTGTATTGTTACTCAAAGGTGCATGAGGATAGTACAAGGCAGCTGACGCAGTCCACAGGAAGGCAGTTCTTGATTGCTCTACAAAAACTTTTCAAACCGGTGAGGACAGTTACTCTGGCTAGATGAGCAAGATGACTCTTTGCTGAAGCAGGCATAGATGTGTTCCATTTACGAGCCCATTCAGTCAGATGCGTTATGGCTTCCAAATGTTACTCATTGGGATGTCATTTGGAGGATATCATGGCAGTACTGTCTGGTCATCCGATCTACTTTAAAGTTTTTCTACCATAAACCTGTTGTTGGTGTAGCTTCTGTTGTTGTGGGACAGATTTAAACAATCATAATCCAAGCCTTTGGACCTGACATAGAATGAAAATGTTTCTAGCTGAGGCATCAAGAATTTTCAGTTCTATTAAGGACATGGAGGAGAGGATTATCCCACCTTGTTGTATTATGTACTTTATTGTATAAAATCTTGCTTTTGCTTAAATTGAAAACAAATGCATAAGAGTCATAATTATGTCGCACTCTGTAATGTTATGTTGCCTTGCAGTGTGTTATATAAGGGGGTTGTGGCTGCGTTCTTCTGCTTTATAGCTAACGATCAAAAACAGGAGAGAACTCTCTGGAGGCTACACAGTCATGGGTGAAACTTCAATTTTGGAGGCCTACAACAAATGTTCATAGTAGATCAGTGTAAAGTCACCAAACCTCCATTTTTAAGGATGTCTTGGACACTAAAGTCTATCCTTGGGACTCATAATGTTGATTGACGGTTCGTATTTTGTTTTGAAGTATTAAGAAAGAGGACAGACTGTGAGGTTCTCAAGTCTTCTACTCCTTGATGGGATCTGATTGATTTGTTGTGGGTCTAAATTGTGGAGATATGTGTTCATGGGAAATGAAGTTATTTACTGTATTGTTATGTGATTGGCCACTGCGTTTTGTAGCAGCAAAGTTGGAGAAGCATAATCCTCCCCTCTGTGTCCTTAATAGAATTCTTGACGTGTCAGCTAGAAAATCTTTCATTCTTCTTCGAAGTTGACTGCAACATTTTAGTCCATTTTCTGTATTGGTGACAAAAGTGAAGTCCCTTTTCTATGTTGGCAGAATGTTGTCAGCATGTCCAGGTTTTCAGCTTGGGAACTCTGGTCATCCTAGCTGCGTATTACTAATGTTTTCAAGTATGAGATTATTTTACAAGGACCCTGCAGAACTTTAAAAAAAAAAAAAAAATGAAATTTCAAACAAATGAGCTTTTAGTTTCACTATGGAAACCTAGTTTGTCTTATGTTCCTTCAGAGATCCATGACGGTATGCACATTAATTTTGATGAAATTATGTAAGTGCAAATTTTCTCGACTGACATACTTTTGTTTTGTGTTTTCTATGCTAAATAGCAGTACAGAATTTGGATACATTTTGTTTGACGGTGCACCTTCAATATTTTTCAGACTTGCTTTTAAAATATGTCCAATTTGCCTTATATGCAGTTGGCAAAGTGTTCGTTATCTTAGCACCACGTTATAACTTGTAGACTCCATTTTGAAGCAATTCTAATTAGTGAAATGAGTCAGTGTGTGTGATCGTTAATATTCCCCAGAAGCCCGTTTCTTTTTAGCTGAACACTGTAAACTCTCTATTTAATGTTCACTTGGAAAACAAAAAATGCTACATTGCACATAAAATGTCCAATTAGTAAAATATATGATGCTATAAATACCACAGCACTATGAAGCATGGTCTTATACGTATCCATATTTCTTCAAGAAGAGTAAATTAGTGCGAAGTACATGCTTTTCTGAAAATTGGTACGTAATTGAATAGTGAACAGTGCAAAATGTCGGCATATGTTACATATATGAAGAATGTTGATGTTCATAAATCATACAAATCTAAACCTATTGAGGAAAGGAAATCTAAACATAAACTACAATGGCACAATATGCCACAACGTGAGGCCAGTACAGTATCATTTTTATTGTATATTTTTCAATTTTCACTTAAATAAACTGTGGTAAACGAAATTCTGCTTCTTTACCAACATCATCACAACTCCCCCAACGTATTGCTCATACCTGTGCCCAGTTGCCCTGCCCCAAAAGCCTACGTCGCATGATCTATTTTCATGACCAAAGGCCTGTGGGCCAAAGACATAGGGCCATATTATCAAGAACGGCGATAACATTATCGCCGCTTTAGCGGCAGGAAACTGCTGCTAAAGCGGCGATAAGGGGCTTGATAATATGCCCAATATAATTCCAATAGAAGCCCAGGTTCTGGTGTGAAGGACATCAAACCTGGGCTTCTATTGGAATTCTATAGGGCATATTATCAAGCCCCTTATCGCCGCTTTAGCAGCAGTTTCCTGCCGCTAAAGCGGCGATAATGTTATCGCCGTTCTTGATAATATGGCCCATAGTTTTAACTAGGCCTTGAGACCAGTACCTCTGGCTCCAGGGAGTAGCAAAATCAGTGGCACTGTAGGGTTTGGGGTCAGCCTTTGAATACACCCAGCACCTAGTCACAAAAGTTTACTTTTTAGCAAAAACTTGTTTTGCACTGGAAATTGTCTAAAAGTAACGCACAGCAGTGCAAAGTGCTGCTTTGCGTTACTTGACACCAAGGGGCTGTTACAAGTCAATGTACATGGGTGTTCCCATGCAGTCAATCATGCTTTTTGGCGCAAAGCCCTACCTACCAAAAATTTGAGACAGGGTTTTTCATCAAAAATTGACCCCACTTGAAAGCAGGCATAAAAAGGAAAGATTTTCTCATTTCTCCTTTCTTTTCTGATTTGCACGTGTGCTGTACATTGCAGCACACATGCAGAGAAGTAGAAGTTTTAAAAGTTGTCTAGACATAGTATTTTGTACCGGAAATGGACCCTTCCAGTACATAGCTTAGGGTAGACTCACCACACACCCTTGCACTATGGCGCAAAGGTGTGTGCAAAATGTTCACCAGCGCTATGGAGAGGGAAGGAGAGAGCGCTCTCCTGCTCTCTTCTTCTCACACAATGCAGAGCAGCATTTTTGGCTGCTTCACTGCATTACGTGAGAATTTAGTAAATCTGACCCTTAGGGTTTCAATAGTACATTAATTTCATCTCGATTCAAGTTTGCCAGGAAAGACAATATGTTGAGTGTTAAATTCCACGGCTAAATACAGTATTTTCCATAGTGAAAAGTATTTTTTCACCCCACTGGTCTTCATCCCAGCCCATCATGGAGGTTGCATACCAACACCCTGCCCAGTGATACCTGCAGAAATATTGTTTCCCAATAACTTTACCCTCAATCATCCAAAGGTTATGGCTAAGTTATACTTGGGAATTTTTTATTTATTCTTTCTATGCAAACCCAACTTAAGCTATACAAACATTATAAATTCTAAACTTATAGTTATAACTTAAATTTAAAATGTAAGCACCAACTTCAAATTACTATAAGTTGTGCACCTCCATACACAGTTTTGTCGCCTTACTCGCCACACTACCTTAACTATAACTAACACCTTCTGCATGCTCTGGTTATACCCTTGCCTATTACATGACTTATAACATGTGAAATCATAGCATTGATAACAACAGTTATGACATCTCAAATGACATGATTTGTGAGAACACAGTGCATGGTAAAGTGGTGAGTTATAGTTAATGTAGTGTGTACAGTATCGTAGAGTGTAGTGGTCTAGAGTATCGGAGAGTGGAGTGGTGTACAGTGGAATAGTGGAGTACAGTGGAGTAGAGTGGAATAGCATGTCGTAGAGTGGAGTAAAGTGAGGTACAGTAGCTTAGAGAGAGTTGCGTAGTGTGCCTTAAAGTGGAGTAGAGAGTAGTAGAGTGGCATATAGTTTAGTAGAGTGGCATATTGTGGAGTAGAGTGTTGCATAGTGGAGTGTAGGGGCATAGACTGTAGTACAGTGTTGTACAGTGACATACAGTGTTGCAGAGCGTTCTGGAGTGGACTTGAATAGAATAGAATTAGAGTGTTGGAGAGTCTATTGGCATAGAGTGGCGTACAGTGGAGTAGCAGACAGTGGAGTAGAGGAGTAGAGTGGAGTAGATTAAACTAGTATGTCATAGAGTAGAGTGGAGATGAGTGGGGTGGGGTGGAGTGGCATAAAAAGAGTTGCATAGTGTGTCTGAAAGGGGAGTAGAGAGTCGCACAGTAACATAGAGTTGGGTAGAGTGTTGTAGAGTGACATAGAGTGGAGTAGAGTACTGCAGTACAGTGGAGTGTAGGGGCATAGAGTGTTGTACAGTGTCGAACAGTGGCATACAGTGTAGTAGAGTGTTGTGGAGTGGACTTGTATAGAGTAGATTGGTGTAGAGTGGAGTGTCATACAGTGGCATAGAGTGGGGTAAAATGTCACACAGTGGAGTCAAGTGGAGTGGTGCAGAGTAGACTGGAGTAAAGTATCATAGAGTGGAGTGGCGTGTCATATGGCACAGTGCCATGGAGTAGAGTGGCGTGCTGTAGCCTACACTGGAGTAAAATTGGAGTAAGGTTTCATGGAGTGGATTGACTTGGCATATAGTTGAGTGGTATGGCGTGTCATAGAGTGTGGAAAACCGTCGTAGAGTGGAGTCGAATGGAGTGGCATAGAGTGGAGTACAGTGTTGTAGAATGGAGTGAGTTAGAGTACAGTAGAGTGTGGTACAGTGGAGTGGCAAAGAGTGTTGTTTAGTGAAGTGCCATACAGTACATTGAGTGGAGTGGCATAGAGTGGAAGAGTGAAGTAAAGTGGAGTAGAGTGAGTAGGCTGTTATAGAGAGAAGTAACAGAGTAAAGTAGAGTTTGTTAGAGTGGAGGGGATATAGTGTTGTAGAGTAGAGTAGAGGTTGTAGAGCAGAGTAGACTCGACTGGCATAGACTGGAGTAGCGTAGAGTGCAGTGTCATATAGTGTTGTATTGTACATTGTCATATTGTCATATTGTAGAGTATCAAGGCATAGAGTCTCATGGTGTAGAGTGTTGTGGCGTACAGTGGAGTGGTGTGGAGTGGCATAGAGTGGTGTGGTATACAGTGGAATAACATATAGTGGATTGGCATAGAGTGGATTGGCATAGACTGGAGTGGTGTACAGTGGAGGGGCATAATGTGGAGTGGAGTACTGTGGAGTGGCTTACAGTGGAGTGGCTTAGAGTGAAGTGGCGTACAGTGGAATGACTTAGAGTGGAGTAGTGTAGAATGGAGTGGCATACAGTGGAATAGTGTAGAGTGGCGTGGCGTAGAGTGTTGTGTCATACAGTGGAATAGCGTACAGTGTAGAAGAGTAGAGTGGAGTGGCATAGAGTGGAGTGGTGTACAGTGTAATAGCATACAGTGGATTATCATAGAATGGAGTGGCATATAGTGGAGTGGAGTGGGGTACAGTTTAATACCATACAGTGGAGTGGTGCACACTGGAGTGTCGTACAGTGAAGTGGCATAGAGTGGAATAGCATAGACAGTATTGTTGTAGAGTGCAGTTCCATACAGTGGAACAGCATAGAGTAGTGTGGCATACAGCGAAGGGGTTTACAGTGGAGTGGCATAGACTAGTGTGTTGTAGAATGTAGTGGCATGAAGTGTAATAGCGTACAATGGAGTAGTGTAAAGAATAGTGGTGTTGAGTGGGGTAGGATGGAGTGGCGTACAGTGGATTTGCATAGAGTAAAGTGGCGTATAGTGAAGTGGAGTATAGTGGAGTGACATAGTGGAGTGGCATGGATGTAATAGCATAGAGTGGAGTGGCATATAGTGGAGTGGCATAGAGTGGCGTAGCGTAGAGTGGAGCTTGGGACTTGAAACAGACGTAGTGTGAACATAAGTGAATGAATGTGAACATTAGGGGCTTATTTACAAGGCCCTTGCGCCACTTTTGCGTCACTTTTCCCATGTTAAAAATGACGCAAAAGTGGCGCAAGGGGCTTGTAAATCTGCCCCTTAGTTATATAATGTGAGCAGTTACCATGGTAAATTTGCTGTATAGAGTTGTACATGCCGATGAGAAGGCTGTATCTGACTGATTGATGGCTGTCTTTACAAAACTTAAAATGCAGCCATATCATTTTCAGCACACTTTCGCTGTGTTCTGTGTTTCATTGCATTCTGGGTTAGGCCCTTTAAAATATTTAAGCAGTAGGTTGTATTGATGCTCCCTACCTTTTACCACTTTAGTAACTTTAGTAATAGTTTTCTAAATATTTTTACAGCACTTCATGGACAGCCGCGTTTTCTAAAAATCTTTGTAAGTAGCACAGTAATTTTTAGGTTTTACCGCGGTACTCTGTAGACATTTTTCTAAAGAAATTAATAGGTTAAAAATGGAAAATACAGTGTAGCATACTTTATTTGTAAAATATAGTGTAGTACAGTGCATTTTAAATTTTTAACATATCTTTTCAAGTAATGTGGTACTTTATAGGAAGTACCGCAGTACTCTGCACCTTTTAAAAAAACATATATTGAGAAACTTATAAATAATTTTCCCTATCTATCACCACTTTAATTAAGTGGTAATAGGTAGGGAAACTTATTAAGCCTAATTCCTATATCTAAGTACCTAACCCAGAACAAAGGGAAAGTGGCTTATAACAACATGACTGCCTTTAACATTTGTAAAAGCAGTTATTAGCCATTCACATAATGCCTTATCATCGCTATGTACAGCGGTAGTTTAGCAAAATACCATGAAATTTCGTGAAACTGCTGTGACAACAGATGTCACTAAGTTTAAATGCCTTAAAATGTAAAAAAATACTTACCATACTTACCTGTAATACCTAAAAGGGTAATCTGCACACCATAATCTAAATTCCTGCCAAATTTCATGGAAATCCGACCGGGTGTATGGTTGCTACGTGTGAATACAAAGTCTATGGAAAAATGCATTTTCATGCCCCTTTTATTTGTGGACCCCCTTGACCAATCACCACAAAACATTCCATCCTCTGACAATGCAGAAAAATAGGTCTGTAGTTGTTGCTGCAAACTCTTATACTTCCTTGAGACAGGCGTAATGTGAACTTTTGTGTACGAGTGAAGGAGTACGTACCAGGTATTAGCCCACCCTTGTGTGCTTGAGTGCCTACAAGAGGTTGGCTATCCACAAATCTTTTGGTTTTGGTACAGAGTGAAGGCTGTGCTTAGTTGGGCCTTCGCCACCTAAGAGACCTTGGGTGTCAGGAGGGAGTGGGCTCTCTGTGATTGGATTCTGCACATGGTGAAGACTGTTTGCAGTAGGGACTTTCCTACCCACATCTAGTTCATTGCCCACAAGAGGTTGGCTTCTGTGAAGCGTTCAGTCCAGGGCAAAGACTGTGCATAGTAGGGGCTTGGCCACTTGATGGGGCTTGGGTGTCTTTATGGATTGGGTTCTCCATGAAGAGTTGTTCACCCCTGGCACAGACCATGTGCACCAGTGGCTTGCCTACCTATGTCTGGCTGATTGCTTACATGAGGTCAATTATCCCAAAAATGTTCCATACAGAGCAAATGTTGTGCATAGGGGGAGCTTGGTTCACCTTTGAGGTCTTGTATGTTTGAAGGTTAGTTCATGCTTTACATGATTCTGCGGCATTTAGTACCTACTTTCATATTTGAAATGTTGTACTGGTTTATAGAGAAATGTAAACAGCAGTAGGTTGAATTATGTCATCGGTGCTGTTATCATTTATGTCAATTAGGATGTCATCAGTGATGTCATCAGTTATATCACTGAATATGTCATGAGTGATGTAAAATGTGATGGGAGGGTATAAGCAGTGCATGACAGGGGTGTAAATTATAGTTAGCTCACTAAACTATAACTGGTAAACTTCATTTTTTTTTCTTGTTTTAAAATGCTAGGGCCCGATCCACAAAGGTAAAGTGAGACGAAAGTGTAACTTAACTAATGTCTGTATTCACAAAGGGCATTTACTACTCGTAAAAGTCCTTTGTGAATACCGAAAGTCTAACTTTACGACTTTCCGTATTCACAAAGGGCATTTACGAGTAGTAAATGCCCTTTGTGAATACCGAAAGTCGTAAAGTTAGACTTTGTCTCACTTTACCTTTGTGAATCGGGCCCCTAGTTTTTATATTATCACAAGGCCTAACTATAACGTTACCTTAAACTTTGTTTTTTTTAGTGAACTCAAACGTTCTTTTTTATATAACCTAAATTCTCATTAAGTTGCCTAACTATAACATTTCTTTAACATTTATTTTTTTTCACTGAATTTTTGAGTTTTCTTTTAATGTAAAGTAAGATATTTTTTAATTCCACTCGAAGAATTGGAGAAATTTGGAGACTCTGCGTTATTCCTTTAATGCGGAGTTCCCGCCAAATACCATCAATCACTACATGGCAGAATTCTTTTCCCGTTTGAGCAATGCGATGACAATGGAACCAACATGACTATTCACAGTGGGAGCTTGCAAGTGTGAGCGAGATATGGCATCACCTATCGTGATTCTGGTTGCTAGGAGGACTTCCAGTGGGATTTTCTAACATGGGCGGTCACGAGCGATCGCGGTCAGAGGGCTGCTTCTCGAATAGATTTTCTACTTGAGGGGCAGCAAAATTAACTCGAAAATAGCATGGTGCTGTTTGCACTGATTTTTAAGTGCAGAACACGCTACTGGCGCTAAATGACAGCAACATGCATTTTACGTTCGTTGGGGGGACTCCACAGAATCTCGCAGATTTTTTATGTAACGCATTGAAATTCCATGAAGTGAAATTCTGTGACTTACGCCCAGACCTATTTGATACCAAACCTAACTATAACATCACTTTAACCTTTGTGGGTTTTTTGTGAATTTCTGGGAGATTTTAACGTGAAGTAAGTTCTTACTACCTTACCTAACTATAACATGACTTTAACCTTTGTTTTTAGTGCTTTTTAATCATATTTTTCCAATTTCCTCAGTGAGCATACCTTACTGCACTGCACCTGGCCCAATCCCCTACAGGTGGCCAAAACCCATCAGACATCCAACCCCTGCCATGCACAGCCTACAACCAAACTCAGCCTGTGTTGGGCAAAGGACGTGCATGGTGAGGGGTAATTTTTTTTCCAGTCCCCCGGTACTCAAAAGGTACTCCTGCAGTACTCTCTGGACACAGGGCCTGGCCCAGACCGCCAGGACTGCAAACCCCCTGCGCACAGTCTCTGGCCATGTGCTGTGAGAGGGTTCGTCTCAGGGCATGTTTTTTACTTTTTTTCCTGTCCAGCCGTTCTCCTGAGGTACTGCTGAGGTACTCCCACAGGAATAGAGGGGAATGCAAGGGGTCCGCGCTGTCTCTGGCAGGACACCTGCTGAATCTCACTGTTGGTTGTGGCAAGAGTAACGCAGGACCTGTGGGCTTAAAGAAATTATTTTGACCCCAATGGTGTCCCCCCGAGACCCCTTATAAGGGCCAGGGGGACAGTGTACCTCTATCCTGCCCCTACTATCCTATTTGTTACTCAAATTTGAGTCCCCTTGTCCTGTAATAGCAGCTGTAAAATTTCTCTCAATGTTTCAGCCAGCCAATTACATTGTTTGCTGCCGAGACGGATGATGGGATAAAAAGCCCTCACAGCCAGTCAGAACACTCTATTTGTTGAATGAGCAGTCTCCTGTGACTCCAGCTTTCCATACTTTCCCTACTCCAGCTTCCTTACTTTGGTGAGGGGAAAACCTCTGGCTGGGCCCTAGTCGGAGGTCACACAGGCCTGTGGTGCTGGCTCCTGTACTCCATTCTCTGGGCCGTGGTGTCACAAAGATCTTAGTATAGTATTCTGCAGGCTTTGGCAGGGCTTCTTTGCTTCAGGGGAGTGAAAGGCTCTGACTGGGCCATGGACAGTCCTCCAGCAGGTGAATGGTGCAAACCCCTGGACTTGGGCTCTATTTGCTGAGCTGTGGTGTCACAAAGAGCCCAGGGCATGGTTCCATATGCCTAGGGAGGGCTCCTGTGACCTCCAGCAGGTCCAAGGTGTAGTTCCATGGTCCTGGGCACCATTCACTGGGACCTTAATGTGGACGGGAGTTCCCGAAGGCTCTCTTGCTCTGACAGGGAGGGAAGCTGTTCACCAGATCCCCATTCAGAGCTGCAATAGGGGGCTGCAGATCACAGGACTGAGTACAGTGCACCAACCTTCATTGAGCCAAGCTTCCCAGAATACACTTCCACTGGTCCAGAGAGGCTTCCGATGTCTGAGTGGAGTATGAATTTTGGACCTAGTCCCAGTGAGACCTACAGGAGGCCAAGAAAAAGGGACTCTGGTTCAGGGCTTCATTTGCAAGCTCATGATGTCATGAAGTGCCCAGGACTGAGTTTTACAGGTCGTGGCGGGATCCCCTCCTTTGGCAGACTAAAAAGCTAGGTCTGGATCGCAGTCAGAGCTCCAGTAGCCCTGGTGTGTTAGATCAAGGTCCTGGCCACCATTCTCTGATCACTAATGCCACAAAATGTCCAGAAAATGTTTATTCGGCCCAGGGAATCTCCCCTGCTTCAGCAGGATGAAAAAGATTTTTGCTCAGTGCTGCAGCAGGACCAGGGTACAGGCTCTTGGGCATGTGCTGCATTCATCAGCCTATGCTATCACTGTGTCACAAAGGGTCTAGAACAGGGTTCTTCAGATCTGGGGAGGGCTGCCCTGCTTTAGTGTTGTCAGAAGCTCTGACTAACCCCTTGATCAGAACTCAAGCATGCCCAAGGAGTGGATCCCTGTGCCAGGGCATCATTTGCCAGCCCATGGTGTCACAAAGTAGTCAAGATGGGTTCTGCATGCCTGGGGGCTTTCCTGCTTCAGTAAGGCAGACAGCACTGACAGGACCCCAGTCAAAGCTCCAGAACTAGTGAAGTGTGGCCCCTGGGACTAGGCTCCATTCAATAGATCCATGGAGTCATGAAGAGCCTAGGATGAGGTTCCGCAAGTCAAGGAATGGCTTCTATTTTGACGGATTGAAAAGCTCTGCACAGGCCCCACACAGAACTCCAGGAGGCCCCCTGTATCGGGCTCAGTCCCTACTCCAGGGCTGCCATTGCCAGCCTGTGGTTTTCCTCCATGCTCACTGAGTTCCCCAAATGGCAAGTAGCAGCTTACATCAGAAGACATGGTATGACCAGATGGCCATTTTCTGAGTGTGGTCATCTGGTTGCACGTGCTGTGAAAATGCATGATATGACAAGATGACTGAACTGTCCTGGAAGTGCTTAAAATGGCTCATTTGAAGCTTGTAGTAAATGGCTCATTTGAAGCTTGTAGTTGAGCTAGAGCTCCAGAACTTTGGATACATTCCCTTGAATGTAACCCTGTGTCACCTAAAGAAAGACTAGTTACCTTCCTACAGAGTAGGAGGGAGAAGTTGTTTCACTCAATCAATCAATCTGGATTTGTAGAGCATGGCTAATCACTCGTGAGGATATCTAAGTGCTGTGTTCTTGCTGGGATCAGTCGGAAAGCCATTTCTGAAGTCCTTTCCTGAATTCAGGGAGAGAGGAAGATGCTCGGAGGTGGGGGATAGCTTGTTCTAGCACTTGACAGCAAGGTACACGAAGGAGCATCCTCCACTGTTGCTTTGGCAGATGCAGGAAGTGTGAGCAAGCGTGAGGGAGGTGGAGCGCAGGTGTCTGGCGGGTTGGTGGTAGTTTAGGCGGTGGTTGATGTATGCTGGCCCTAGGTCGTGGAGGACCTTGTATGCTTGTGTCAACATCTTGAATTGGCATCTTTTATGGATGTGGAGCCAGTGGAGGTTACTGAGGTGGGGGTGTTGCGGGTCCATTTGAGGAGGTCGAGGAGGAGTTCTGTATCATTTGGAGTTCCTTCAGGAATTGGGTGGTGAGTCATGCATAGAGCGTGTTGTCGTAGTGTAGGCAGCAGTGGCTAGGGCTTGGGTGAAGGCTTTCCTGGTGTTGACGGGGAGCCAGCTTAAGATCTTTCAGAGCATGCGAAGATGTGGAAGCAGACGGAGGAAACTGCATTGATTTGGGGTTTCATGGTGAGCTTGCTGTCCAGGATGATGCCAAGTTAAGGGTGTGGTCTGAAGGTGTGGGTGTGGGTCCGAGTTCGGAGGGCCACCAGGTGTTGTTCCATGGTGAGGTGTTCTCAAAAATCAGCACTTCTGTCTTGTCCGTGTTGAGCATCAGGCAGTTGGTCTTCATCCAGTTTGCAACACTCATCATACAGTTGTGGAAGTTGGTCCTAATGGTTCAGGGGTCTTCTGAGAGTGAGAGGATGAGCTGGGTGTTGTCTGCATAGGATGTGATGTTGAGACCATTGATTCTGATGATGCTATCCATGGGCTTCTTATTCGTGTTGAACAGGGTGGGACTGAGTGATGAACCTTATGGGACGCCACAGATGGTGCTCTTGGGTTCATATGTGAAGGGTGATAGGTGGGTTCTCTGGGCTCGTTCTGTGAGGAAGGATGGAATCCATTTGAGGGCGTCTCCTGGCTGAGTCCTGATGTGGTGGAGTCTCTTGATAAGGATGTGGCGGGATATGGTGTCAAATGCTGCTGAGGGGTTGAGTAGGATCAGGGCCACTGTCTCTCCGCAGTAGAGGAGGGTTTCCAATACCATCGGTGGCAGTGATCAGGGTGGTCTCGGTGCTGTGGTTGGTGAGGAAGCTGGTTTGCGAGGTGTCCAGCAAATTGTTGCTCTCTAGGTGTTCAGTGAGCTGGAGGTTGATGGCCTTCTCAAGGACGTTGGTGGGAAAGGGGAGCAGAAAGATGGGGCGGTAGTTCCTGAGTTTGCTGGGGTCAGCAGAGGACTTCTTGAGGAGGTGTCTGATCTCTGCATGTTTCCATTGATCAGGTAAGGTGGCTGTAGTGATGGAAAATAGAGAATGGAGGTGCGTCAGCACCGGATTTTCTTACTCCCGAGGTTGAAGAGGTGGTGGGGCAGAGGTCAGTGGACGCTCCAGAGTGGATGGAGTTCATGATGGCTGTGGTGCTTTGAGTGGTGAGCTGTTTCCATGTGGTGAGTGGATGGTTGTGGGTGGCGTCCGTTGGTGCTAGTAGGCTGTAGAGTTCAATGGGTTGGGGGTTCAAAATTTCTGTAGATGGTGGATATCTTTTTGTGGAAGTAGTCCACCAGAGTGTTGCAGAGTTCCTGGGAAGGGGAGATTGTGTTCTTAGTGGCTGATGGGCATCAGTTGGTGTGGCGAGGATGTTGAGGTCGGTGGGTTGAAGATCGAAGTTGCTGTAGTTGGTGGATATCTTGTTGTGGAAGTAGTTCGCTAGTGTGTTGCAAAGTTCCTTGCTGTGGTTGGGGCTGGCTTTGATGCGGTCCACCAGGGCACATCTTTTTGTGTCTTTCAGGTGTTGATGGTATTTGTTGAGGGCTGACTTAAAGGTGGCTTGGTCTGTGGGATCTTTGCTGTTGCTCCATCGTCTTTCTAGGCATTTTCAGTTGTGTTTCATGGTTCTGAATTCTGGTATCTATACCAGCTGGATTGTTTGGTGGAACTTCTGCTCTTGGCTGGTTTGATAGGGGCAACTCTGTTGGTGCAGTTAGTGATCCAAGCAGAGACGTTCTTGACGGCCTTATAAAGGTTGGTTACCGAGTCAGGATGGCTGGTGTTTTGAGGTAATCAGTCCATTGAACCTTTGTCACTTTGTTACAGCTGTGGTGGGGGAGCTGGGCAGCTTGGTGGTGGTGTGTGAGGAACCTGCAATGGTGGAGTGGACTATGGCGTGGTCGGTCCAGGTGAGTTCAGTAACATAACTGTACTGGACTCTGTTGCTGGCTGTGAAGATCGGGTCAAGCGTGTGTCCTGTGCTGTGTGCGGGGTTGGTGAGCAGTTAGGTGAGGCGGATGTTGCTCATGCTTTTCAAGAGGTTGGCAGTGTTTGTATTTTTGGGGCCGTTGAGATGGAAGTTGGGTCATCAAGAAAGATGTAGTGCTTGGAGTCGATGGCGAGTGGGGCGATGAATTTGGGAATGGCATTGTAGAAGCTGGGGCATGGTCCTGGGGGTCCATAGGTGAGGGTGCCTCTGATGGTCATTCTGCCATTGGTTTGGAGTTGGAAGTTGATGTGCTCATGATCAGTGTAGTGTCATCTTCGGTGGTGGTGGTGCAATGGATGGTTTCTTTGTGAATGATGGCGATGCCTCCACTATGTTTGTTGGTGCGGTCTCGGTGTTTCATCTTATAGCCATTGGGTGTCACAGTAGTGACATCGGGTGGAGGAGGGGTTGAGTCAGGTCTCTGTGATGAGGATAATGTCAGGGTGAGGGTGGTGATGGTGTCCCAGATTTCAGTGTCATGTTTGCAGAGTGATCTGGCATTGAGCAGGAGGCAGTGGAGTAAGTTCTGGGGTGGTCATAGGCAGTGAGGTGGGTGTGGAGATGGTTTCTGTGTGGGCAGGAGAGCCTGAGTTGCCATTGAAGAGACAGTGGCGGCAGGTGAAGGGTTCTACTGTTGATCTAGAAGATGCGTGGCAGTAGTTGTTGTTGCAGCATCGGAGTTCTCCAGCGGAGTATCCGTGGGTTGCTAGAGGACCAGGGTTCCTGGTGCTGGGTATGGTCCAGGCACGGACAGGTGCAGACAGGCTTGCCTTTGGCATGCCTTCAGTGTGCGAGTGACTCACCCACGCTGTTCCTCCATTAAGTAAGTCATGGGAGGGGGGGTACTAGGTGGCTGGAGCGGCGAATGGGCAGGAAAGGAGCGAAGCAAGTCGGCTCCTAAAAACGACACGTTGCAGAGAGCAAAAATAAACAAACAGTAAATTAAAAGTGATTTAACTTACATGGGCAAGAATAAAGGCAGCACTTTTACAAACAGTTTGTCATAAACAGTAATGAAGAAAACAAGGTAAGAACTAACACAGTCAAAATGCAATGAACTGTGAGGCATAATCAGGGAGACCTGCTGCGGGGAGCAGATTGGGGATCTGTTTGCAACTCAATTTTCAACCAGCTGTTCTTCTTAGATGGTGCAAGGATCTTAGACACCCTGTATGGGACCCCCAGTAGTGTAGGTCCTTTTCCTACATTCAGACCTGCTCCAAGCACTTTCTTGAGCCTGACTTCCCAGAGAGCAGGAATATGTGCTCAGCAATTTTCTGGGCATGACGGCCTGCTCAGGGATGATTGAACCAGCACCATACTTTGATTAATTTAATGTTATTAGTCCATTGAAATATGGACTACTTGGCCCGTCTCAGCTGATGTTTCAAGCAAAGAGCTTTGAATCCATCTGGGACCATCTGAATCTAATGTGTGCTTTTGGGGAGGCCCGACCATGTAGGTACACACAGTAGGCACAATGAAACTCTGAATGGTTCACTAAATCATTTATGGTTCCTTTGATCATTGCAACTGTTTCTTGGATATTTGTAATTATTCTAGACCTAATTACATGCCAATGAGCGCCAAACTCCAGATATGCTGACATTTAACACTTGAATATGTAATTTTGTCTTCTACATCTACATTTACTATTTCCATGGTATCTTAATTTTCCCTCCTCACCTCAGATCATGTAGAAACCTTATTGCTCAATACAAAATAAGGGTCACCTCTTATTACAGCTGAATGGAAGAAGGTTTTGGTAGTGCCACTGTTGAAATACCTTTTACTTGAGCCATCTGTTTTGGTGATTTTTTTTCTATATTTTCTCTCCCTCTGCAAGCAAAAATAGGAGAGAAACACATAAATACCTAGTTCCCCCATTACATTAACAGCCAGACAATGTTGGACTTTACTCTTCACAGTACAGAAGCTGTTTCACTTGTTGCTACCAATGAACTTAGGATGATCATGGAGCAGCACAAGTGTGCTGCCGTGATTCTGCTCAACCTGTCTTCAAGACTTGAGACAGAATCTGATCCAGTTTTGATATCTTGTCTTGCTGCATAAAGGGAGATGTCCTGATCTGCCTTTTTTACTAGCATTCTGAAGCTGTGGCTCTTACTCCCATTTGATCCTTACTTGTTCAAATTAAATTCTCTTATAATTTATCTTTGATGTCATTTGCAAATGATACTTATCTTGTGCTGTGTCTTGACGGGGATACATCTGCTTGAATTAAGAAGACTTAAGGGTTTAGGATCAAGATCAAACCACAAGAGGGTATCTTCCTCAAAGAAGACATACAGTAAACTATTCAAAATCCAATCAAATAAGAGCTATCGGTTGTCATTCCAATATGGAAAAAGCTACAACAGGAAACTTGAAGTAAAGAATTCAAAAATACTTCACAATCAAGAGAGGAAAGATCCTAGAGTACCTCCAACACCACACATGGTCAACAAATGACATGAGTGGTGTCAAGCTCATCACAATTCTGACGGACCAAGCTACCTCACTAAAAGGCTGTCAGTTTCCATCAACTAATGATAAATGATGAATTACACCTGCATAGAAGGTCACCAGAGAGGGACAAGAAGTTGGGGTGGGGGTTAATGCACCATGGGAAGAATCCCAGTTCCCACAAGTAGAAAACAATGTTTTCCTTCCTTGGAAAGGCAGATTAGAGTCTTCATTGCCCTTGATCCTGGACATGATTTCTGACATGAGAGTAAACTTGGTAAAGGTAAGAAAATGTTCATGAAGCAAAAACAAGGCCATCCCTTCCACAACCCATGCTTAAGTCTCTCTCAAAGGAGCAAAAGCCCAAACGTTGGGCTTCATAAGGTGTGCAGCGAGGTTCAGTATTATGAAGCTGAATCTCTTGCAAATCTATCATGACCACAACTAGGCAGAAGTCCTCTGAAGAAAGAAATATATGTCAGGATGTCTGTTGTCACATTCCCCACTCCTAAAATATAAGAGCCTGTCAATTAGGATGGGATGTCTTTCAACCCAGGGTTTGTGATTGGTCCATTTCCGTAGCGTCCTGAGATTAGTTCTCTCCATCTAGAAATTTACATAGATCATAACCATTATGTTGTATACCCTGATGACCACTGCTCTTTCATCTGCAAGGAGATCAAAGACATGGGTGGGTTGAAATATGGCTGGTAGCTTGCCTTATTTGGCCATTTCTAACATGATACTGCTTGGAGATCCAACGGAAACCACCTCAACAATTTGCCATGTACAAGCTACCACTCATGGCTTTGAAGATGGTTATAAACATATTCTTAATGTTGTTGGCAACAGCATAGACTGAACTGCAATTTGATAATATACAGCAGGTTATAGAGTTGAGATGGATCTTTGCACATGTGATATCAAAGACTTTTAGCATCAAAGTTTCTTAATCCACCTAAATTGTTTATATTACATGTTTCGTGAAGTGTCCATTGAATAGCATCTTCCTTCTCCAAATATGGCTGAAAAAAGAACATGTCACTGCGCCCTCGTAGAAATGCATAACTTTGGTGAACACCCTTCTTAAAGAAATGAGCCAGGACAGGAGCCACCAAACTGAAAGTGATCACTGGGGCCAGCAAATCACAGGAATTATTAGGTAGGATGTGATGTGAAACTAGGCATCCATTCAATGAACAGAAAACAATGTACCCTTGACTATTTATACAGATGGTGTAATGATGAGACTATCTAATAAATATGGTAGATGTAAATAAACTGTTGAGCCCTATCCTTTTTCCTTCTTGAGAATAAGAATGGTTTCCTCTTTCATCATAAAATCATGGAAACATGGACCAGACCATGAAGTTTGAATGTGCCCCTCAGCGAGTCACATGAGTTGATGTATCCCATGGGATGCTCGGGAAACTGACAGACTACACCTTGCCAATCACACCCAAAACCCAGATGTCTATCTCATTTTTTTTAAGCTTGAAGAAATAGTAGTATCGTGCCCCCTAATGGTGAGCTGTACTGGAATGCAGACAGATTAGACTTACCGTAGTCAAGGAAGCTCCTCTAGGCTGGGAGCCAGTGAGTGACCTCAGAAAAGGAGAATTTATATGAAAGACTCCATAAGCAAATGGTTTTCCCATGAGCAAGAAGTGGGATCAAAAGAAGTGAGGATAGAATGTTTTAATAAGGTGCCTGAGTGCATAGCATGTAATAAAAGGTTATGCAAAATATCTTTTACAATAATAACTTTTTAAAAGCAACTTTTAAGGTAACATTTTTTCCCATACAAAACCTAGACCAAATTTGTCATTGCAGTCTATCCCAACAACACAACCTAACCTAAATATATTTATTTATAATGTCATTTTTCAATAAGTATACATAAAAGAAAAAAAGGTGAAAATTAGAAATTAACATTGAAACATATATTTGTGTGATGGTGTGTTTTGATATTCAAAGATATATAATTATGCATATCTATCCATCTATCTACATATATATATATATATATGTATGTATATATATTTATATATATATATATACACACACACACATATACATACACATATACAATCTCAGGTTCTCTACACATGTAAAAAAACTGGCCGGTCAATGTTTTGGCACATTGAAATCTCTTAGGAGGTTTCTTCCTCTATTACCCAGGTTCGCCAAGGAAATGGTCACGCGCGCTCTGATCCTTAGCCGCCTTGACTATGCCAATGCACTGTACATTGGCCTACCAGGATACCAGCTTAAGAAACTTCAGGTAATACAGAACACCGCGGCCAGAGTTCTGATGGGTATCCCGGGCAGGTCCAGCGTCAGACATCATTTGCGGGACCTGCACTGGCTACCAGTGGCCCAAAGAGTGAAATTTAAAGCTCTCACGATGGCCCATTCAGCCCTCTATGGTATAGGGCCCCTCTATTTGAGAAAGCGGTTTAGTTTTTATACTCCACGAAGGCATCTGCGTTCCGCTTCACAGTGCCTAGCTGCGATCCCTCGCTTTCGGCAAACAAGAATTGGAGGCAGCTCTCTGTCCTTCAAAGCAGCCGAAGCTTGGAACTCTCTCCTCCTTGAACTGCGCAGCATCCACGACCCCACCATGTTTAAGAAAAGACTTAAAACCCTGCTGTTTACCTAAGGATAATTTATCCTGTTCCATACTGTTTCTACTAGTGGCTCCTTGCGCCGGGACACTCCTGAGTAGCCGTGCGCGCTAGAAATCACTGTAACATAACATAACATATTTATCTGTGTGTGTGTGAATGTTAGCTTACATATTTATAAGCTAACATTAAAAATCTGTTTAATCTGCTGTTTATTTCTGTGCATATTTGTGTGTGCATGCATACACACACACATGCAGTATTGGAATCATATGTATGTGAAAGGAGAGATAGACATAAGAAATATGGTGTGTGTTCTGAATATCGAATCAAGAATATTGAGTAGTCACAATATCGTGACCAGAATATTGAAACCCAGGATATTAACAATATGTATACACTTTCTATACCTAACTCTATAATATGTACCCTGATATGTATATCCCAGTGTCGGTGGCCACTGGGTAGTTATATTATGTTCATATTTCCATAGGAAATGCCTTTTTGCATTGCTAATAAATGTGGCACTGTTTTATGAAACGCCATGAAACTTTACAAGTGCTACTTTTTGTCTGGTTTGTACATGGAAAGTTTTGAGGTGATCCGTCAAGTGGCGGCTCACAAGAAGGACATGTCCCAAAATGCATTTCCCCCATTAATTTTTCCATAGGAACTTTAGACACAGCTACAGTCCAAACGGCTCAATGGATTTACACCAAATTTGGCAGAAACATAGATCTTAGCCCAGAAAGAGTTCAATTTGTGATTTGGTGTAAATCCATTCAGTAGTTTTTGAGCGAATCCACAACAAAATTAAAAATCTAAAGTGCAAGCTCCTGCACTACTGTTAAAAATACCCCCTGGGTTGTGCCGGGACCCAGGGAGATGGATAACACATTTAAGGGAGGGCGGCTCATGGCCCCCCTCCCCAAGCCTCTTGGAGGCCTTGGGGACTCCATCGACTGGGCCAACAATAATTTGAAAGGGGAGGGGGGCATAGCCCCAAGCCTAAGCAATGCCCTGTGGACCCCATCACCTGGCCCGTTGAGAATATAAAGGGGAGGGCAGCATGCAGCCCCCTCCCTAAACCTTTATAGGCTCAGTAGACCCCCTCCCACGGGGCTGTATGCCACAACAAAGTGGATTGATCCTCGTATTCTCCCTCTTTGAGCCTTAATAGGCCCGGGACACCAACTCAGGGGCCTAACTAAACCTTAAAGGAAGGGGGGCCATGCAGCCCCCTCCCTGAGTTCTTAAGGCCCCAGTTACCCCATCCCCAGGGCTGGCTCAATTACTGTGTCCCAGGGAGTCTACTCCCTTGACCCAGTAGTTTCCCTGCCTGCATTAGCCGGGCAGGGAAATAGAAGTCTTCTCCAACTATGTGACAGCATTTTTTAAGCTGCGTCTGGTGGGAGCAGACATGCCCTCCCTGCCCACAGGAGCTTGGGTTGGAGCAGACTTCTGTTTCCATGTCCACTCTCTTCCGGACAGAGAAACTAAAATTTCTCCCACCCGGAGGAACAAGCAGAAACAGTTGCTCCCTCAGGGCAGGAGCAAAGACGGCTTCTGCAGCACCCAAGGTGGATGCATGTGGGGAGCTGGCAGGGCCCTGGTCACCCTGGGGCTCCTCCTGCGGCTTCTAATGCAGTGGTTTGTGGGTGCCCCAAGGTGGGTACCAGGGAAACCACTATAGACCGCGGAAGATGTGGTCCCTGGGGCACAAGTATGGCTTGGGAGGGGGTCCATGAGCCCCCTCCCCTAATTATTAGAAGAGGCCCCGGGGATTGGGACCTCGAGGCCCAAGGAAGCTTGGGGAGGGGGGGGGTGTGCCCCTCCCCTTAAATAGCAAAATAGGCCCCGGGGAAGGGCCCAGGGCCCAAGGAGACTCGAGGAAGGGGCTGCATGCCCCCCTTTGCTAAAAATAAGAAAGAACCTGGTGGATGGGGTATCCTGGGCCCAAGGAGGCTCAGGTTTGGAGACATGCACCCCCTCCACTATTTCGAAAGAAAGACCCCAGGGAAGAGGTCTTGGGGCCCAAAGAGGCTTGGTGAGGAGTGTTGCACATCCCTCCCCTTAAATAATAAAATATGGCCTGTTAATGGGTCTACAGAGCGCAAAGAGATGAGGGGGAGGGGGAGGGGGCCCATGTGCCCCCCTTCTGCTACAAAAAAAGGCCCAGTGGATGGGGTCCCCATTGCACAAGGAGTCTCCTCTTATTTAGAAAGAAAGGAGTCTGGGGGATGGCTTTCTGGGGAAAGAAGGTTCGGGAAGGGGAGCAATGTGCCCCTTTTCCTTATTTAAAAATAACGACCCTGGGGGATGGGTTCCTGGGGCCCAAGGTGGCTTGGGGAGAGGGGCCTCCCACCTCCCCTTATTAGAAACTAAAGGTTCAGGGAATGGGATCCACAGGGCCCAAAGTGGCTCAGGAGGGGGGCTGCATACCCCCTTCCCCAATAATTTTTTTTAAATTATCCACTGCTCCAGCATGGAGCGGCCCATATTGCCCTGTGTGGGATTTTTTGTTTAGGCACTTTTTAAGCTTGGTGGTGCCCTGGAATAGGGAGGGGCACTACCAAGCATACTCTCAGTGTCAGGGTGCTGCAGGACATGAAGGAGCCTCCTGCAGCATTAAAAAAACAGTAAGTCTCCTGGATCATTAAATCCATGACCCCAGGAGAGCTTATCATATTTATGTAGAGCAAACAAAAACATCTGTCTGAGTCTTTCTTCTTACATTTTGGAGCCCACAAATTGCAATAATAAAATCTATGTTGAAAAAAAGGCTCACAGTCATGTTTTTTATTATAAATGTAGTAAACACGTTTATAACAATCACAATTATTAAACATTGCATTGTGTGAATTTCTAAAATGTACAGTAGATCAAAAATAATTGTGATTTTTGAAGAAGGATGATAATAGGGTCACTTCTTATATTTTGGTGTTTTAACTCTTTGTCAAAGTCAGCAAGTCTACCTGAGGGCAGCTAGGCCCTGTGAGACCAACCGCACACTGCGCATACCAGAAGGCCGTGCATGGCGTGGCGTTGGCTGCTTACAACCCCACGCCATGCACAGCCTTTGGTCAAGCGTGGCATAGCATTGGCTGTCAGCAGGGGGGTGGGTTGTACACAGGGCCTTGCCAGGACCTGCAGCCAACCCCCTGCCACGCCCTCCAAAGGCCATGCACAACGGGGGTTGGCTTTAGGTATAACAATAAAATTACTTATTACTTATTACTTAAAATATTACTTACGTTAAAAAAAACTAGAAATTCACTGAAAAAAACAAAGGTTAGAGTGATGTTATAGTTAGCTGAAAATGTCAGCTAAAACATGCTGTTTTAAATGTACAAAAACACTGAAGCTCACCAGGTATAGTTATCTCAAGTAACTAAAACATCTAAAGTAACTATAGCTCATGCCCCCACCGTGCACTGCTAATTACCCCACATATTACAACACTCATGACATGATCAATGACACCAGTGATAATATCACTGCAACATTTGCAATAAAATGATGAGAAAACTGTGCATGGCGGAGGCGCTAGTTATAGTTACCTGAAGGCAGGAGTTGTAGTTACTTGAGATACCCCTATAACTGGTGAATTTAAGCGGTTTTGTATGTTTAACATGGCATGTTTTAACTGACATTTTCATCTACCTATAACATCACTTTGACCTTTGATATATATATATATATATATATATATATATATATATATATATATATATATATGAATGAATTATATTTAAGTATTTATTCAAGGGACATAGATGTGGAGTGGAGTTAAGAACAGTCAATTTATACTTCACTCCATGCACTTAATTTCTTGAAATGTTTGGTTTCGATATTTTGGTCATGATATTGTGACAACTCGATATTCCTGCTTTGATAATCCAGACTACAAAACAGATGTAGTCCAAAAAAATGACATTAAACGTTTATTGTTAAACCTCTCAGCCTTAAGGCGGTTTCCCCCCAAGCTTTTCCCTTTTTCCCCTATTACTTTTTTGCTGAAACCCATTTTTGTTGGGCCTTAAGACTATGTACACTTTGCCACTGCTAACCTGTGCTGAAAAGCTTGTGCTCACTCCCCTAAACATGGTAAAAATGGCTTCCACCAAATTGGCATATTTAATTGACTTATAAGTCCCTTGCTACGTGGTATACCATATACCCAGGAACCTGTAAATTAAATACTCCTAGTGGGCCTACAGCACTTATTGTGCCAACTACTTAAGTAGCCCCTTAAAATATGTCCCAGGCCTATCATTGCAGCCTGAATGCAATTTTAAACTGCCAATTCGCCTCGATAACATAAACCGCTTGCTAAGCCTTAAACTCCCCTTTTATTGCATATAAGTCACCCCTAAGGTAGACCCTAGGTACCCCATAAGGAAGGATGCATTGTAATTGAAAGATTGGACATGTACTTTTAAGATGTACATGTCCTGGTAGTGAAAACTCTTAAACCCATTGTTCACTACTGTATGTCCTCCCGATCCTATTGGATAACATTGGGTTGTCTTATTACATTTAATAAGTGCCAACTTTTGATTGGGAACAGATAAGCATTTCATGGTAAAGATGGATGGTATAGTTCAATTTTGAAAATGCCACTTTTAGAAAATTAGCGTTTTCCTGCACTTTGCCATTTGGTGCCTACAGCGTGACCTGGGTCACATGACTGGGTGGAGTTGGCAGTTAGACTTTGTGAATTCCTCCTAGTAAGTCACGCAGTAGAGGGATTAGGAGGGCCTGAATGGGCCATCTGCTGACAGTATGGGGGGAGATGGGGATAGCCCCACCAGCAACTGAATAGGGCGGTGCTCTGCCTTCACACAAAGGGCTTGTCCAGTGCATTGTCCCAGTAGCCAGCCTGGAGCCAGGACAGGGCAGTCAGGAAATTTCAAACATTTCAAAGAGAAACCTTTTGAAACTTTTCCTACTTCAAACAAAGGACCAGGTATAAAAATAGGACCTTCAGACTCACTCTTCAGTACTATTTCTGCACCTGCGGAAGGCTCTAAGAGGACTGCCTGCTGCTGTGTTCTGCTGTGTACTCCACAAGACCGCTTTGCTGCACCTGGAAGAACTGCTTTGCTGCCTGGAGCCTGCCTCGAACCCTCAGAGGCCTACCCTGCTGCTTGAGCCCTGCTTCTTCATCTGCACCCAGGACTACCTGGGACCAAGCTGCCAGTCTATCCGCTTAAGGTGCATTGCAGTCGGTCATATTTTTCAACTTTGACCTTGTCTCACACGACTAGATGTCCGCAGTTGGTGCTTTGATCTATTAGGCCCTAGATTTTACTACAAACTTAAAACTTCATAACTCTGGTTCTATTATTTGGATTTTTGTTGTTTTGGTGTCAAATAATGTATTTTTAAAAATGTACTCTATTTTTCTAAATTGATGTGGGATTTTTCTTGTGATGTGTTTTCACCTTATTACTGTTTGTGTGCTGCATAAATACTTTACACTTTGCCTCTAAGTTAAGCCTGACTACTTTTGTGCCAAGCTACCAGAGGGTTAAGCACATGATAATTTTGTGACATTTGTGGTTCACTATGACAGAGATAGTGGCTGTTTCTTGAAAGGGGTGAAACTCCCAATCTTTAGCCAACAACCCAATTTCCCACAGATATTATGACAGGTCAAAATTTATAAAACAGCACATGAGCAACTTCTCAATGAGGTCAGATGCCACACACAGACTCTCAACTCGAGGGTAGATAGGATGGCCTTGAAGCACTTCATGATGGTGTAAATTACACAGGTTTGTGGTGATGTAGAAAGGTGGAAGCCACATGAGTTTCATGAGGGATTATTCCACCTTTCTTTACATGTTATGCCATTGAAGCATCCTCTGACATGATTCCTATGCTGAGTCGGATTCTAAGCCTGCCTCAGGATTCAGGAATTTGTTTAGGATCAGGTTCTGATACGGGAACCTAACAAAGATTAGTTTGCCACACTCTGTAGTTACATCAGGACGTGTAGGTCCATTAGCTGAGAGGCTGAAGCTTGTGGAACTACAGGCACCACAGAATAGTGTATCCATGGCTTGACTGCAATGTTCTAAACATACAGCAGAATGATGTGAAGCAAAAGGAGCCAAAGAGGAGAAGTGTATAATCTCCAATCTTCCTTTTCTGTAACATATGGGCAGATGCAGCAGCACCCAGTGTACCTGCCTTTACAGAGGAGAAAGAATACATATGATGAACTTTGGGGAAAATAAGCACTAATGGCCGGTTCCAAAAAAGGAGTAGCCAGTTTGGGGTTTCTTTTATTGTTCTTGGGGCATAATGAGTTGCCCCAAGAAAATAGCACCCTCATTCCTTAGGACTGTGGGGAAAAATAAGAACGATGGGTAATAACTACTCTGCAAAATAAGTGGAATTGACAGATAAGAAACACACTGGAGGCTATTTACAAAGACGGTTTGGAGTATGTGAAGTTGTATTCCAGTTGAAATATATTATGCTGCTCGTAGATGCCTTTGTGAATTGGCCACAACTAAAAGGAAAGTAAAAAAGAATATACAAGGTAAATTCATATACAATTAATCCACACAGAAAGGGCGTTTTTACTGACAGGGAATTGAATGTTTCAGGGCCGATTCACAAAGGCATGTAAGAATATATAAAAAATAAAAGTACTACATTCATTTTACAAGCTTGTTACAGCAAAAGCATTTATGTTTAATTGGTATCCTTTTGAGATGGCAGTCAGGTGTAAATGCAGCCATGAATCACTGTAAAACACTGTAAGTAGTTTAATGAATGAAGTGCATGACAAAGGAAATTCTGGCAGTGAAGACCCCTCCTGATTTAGCACTTCTTTCAGTAATCAGAGAATTTTCAATTACCACCAGACTCTAATTCAAGAACTGAATGTATATTGTATCTGAATATAAAAAATGTAAGGGTCCTCTGCACTTAGTGAAATAACTGGCAGCTTGGAGAGGCCATTGCGTAAAGTTGCCCATTTAGGTAAGTATAATATTAGAAAATTGAGGACAAATTATAAATGCTTCCTGGATGAGCAACGTGTAGCTGAATTTACTAGAATGCTCTCATGCTGTGTAAGCTCCTATTGTGCAAAACAGCAGAGATGTCAGAACAGGGAAGGGTTTACATGTTTGCTCCAGTGCTGAGCAAAGTTGCAAACTAATTCACGACAATGATCATTAAATGGCATTAGAGCTGACTGCCAAGGTCAGAAGAGACATTTTGCACTGGCAGATCTTTGAAATGTATTTTTCTACTGGTACTTTGGTGCAAATAACAGTTCAAATTTCCACCAATACAGGGTTTTACCCCAATAAATTTTGACAGGTGTGACTTGCCAATATTTATCACAAAACTCATAATTGCGAGAAGTATTGTAACAGTTACCAGACATATTGCAATTAATTGGGTCACTTATATTGTGGATATTAGTGTATAATTTCCACCAAGTCAGCAGGCGCAAAATGCACATTTTTTCACGAAAATTATGTGTACTACCTGAGGATAAAATTTTGCAATTTCGCCATCATTATTTAAAACATAATACAGTGCATGCACCTTTCAAGACAACATTGTTCTCATGCCTTAACCTTCAGTAACAATGCAATACAATTTCAATCTATTCAGTTTGAAGCCAGTCATGGAAATATTCGTATGTATCGAGTTGTGGTTTAAAGATAAAAGTATTGCTCCATGTGTCACAAGCATGGTATAACACGTCACCACCTTATTCCTACCTGCTGTGACTCCCTAGTGCAGAAAACTCTGGGGCATATTATCAACGGCCAGCGATAATTATCGCTGGCCGTGCTTAGCGACAGATTCCCTATCGCAGGCTATCTCTGGAATTTATCGCCCTGGTAGCGCGTTATTAACAACGCGTTTCTCCAGGGCGATAAAAATTCCAGAGATAGCGAGGTTATCGCCGTTTGCAGGGAACATCGCTGGTTTTCCAGCGATGTTCCTGCAAACGGCGATAACCTTGCTGATACGACCCTGTGGTCGTATCAGCAGAATCCACCCCTATGTTAGGGATGGCTAAGTCAGGATTTTAGCAGACGTTAGATTTTGGCGAAAACGGCCGTTTTCGCCGAAATCTAACCTCTGCTAAATCATGTGGGCTGCCTTGTAAATATCGCGATGTGAACATCAGCGATATTTGCAACGTAGTCCATCCGAGTACGCCCACTTTGCATCTCATTAGAGATGCAAAGATGGGCGTTGGGGGAAAGGGCGATAATGCAAGGATTCACGCGATAGCGTGACCTTGCTGATTAGGCGATAAAATTATCGCCGCTTTTCATCCGAAAACGGACGCAAAAGCGGCGATAATTGTTTATCGCCTCGTGGCTAATATGCCCCAAAATGGTTAACCGATTTTGCTATGTGTGTAAAGTATATCGTGATCTAAAAGAGTAAAGTAAAAATCCCAAATAAAAATTCTGCAACATTGAATTATTTTGCCTGTCTTAACTCTGCACGGTGTAACCAAAGGCACAGGTATTCATTATAAACACAATATTGTGTAATGTGAAATATCGGCAAAGAATTGATAACTATTTAGAAGTGGTATGAAGTTTATTTAACAATAAATCAAGTTCTGGACAATCCGCTAGATTTTAATGCTGTTATATGGAGTGAGATTCTGTCAAAATAGAGTTTGGGAAGAACAATTAATTATTACAAATGTAAGTTTAATTTCTCTCCATTGCCTCTTGTGCATTATTACACGTCTTCGGCGCATAATACCAATTTCATATATTTTATTTCTAGAGTGAGAGTAAAAAGTGCAGTTTATTATAAACTGAAGTAAAAATAAAACGTAAATCGATATAAAAAGTCATAGTTTTGTCATTGGTATGTGAAGGTTGTTCCAAGGCCCCATCCACAGTTCATCCTCGTCGGACTGTGTGTGGTCGCTGTGGGACTCTAAAGGCCCCTTGACGTCCTCATTATCCACCACAGACTCCTGTTCCTCCGTGTTTCTCCCTCTGTTCACAACCAGCCTCGCTGTGGTGTTGTCTGTCCCCATAGTACTGGAGGCCAATGACACATTAGATGGCCTTGTGTTCATATTGTCATGGAGAGAGGGCCCCCGGGAAAATGTGTTCAGCGGGACATTCTCCTCGTGTGTGACTGCTAGCTTGTCCAGTTTCTTGAAGTGCTTCCCCAACCTTGAGGGGGATGTGATTTTTAAGTTATTGGTGAGGCAAGTTCGCCGGGTTCTGACTACAGATCCGTTCTGAGCTAAGTAAATGTTCCCATTGGCTGTGTTCTGTATGTTTGGGTGGCTAAGGCGGTTCAACTGTGATTCAGCAGTACTTTCCTCTCCTGTTGAGCTTGTCGTCTCAAATTCACGGTCAACCACTAACTTGATTTGCTTATTTCTGGCCCACTGTGGAAAATAGAAAAGAAAATTAGACACTCAGCAAACAGTTTGTATACATGTATATATTATGGACCGGATTAACCAATAAAGACATAAAAGTATGGGCGAAGATTTAAATCTGAACTTATTTATAGTTTTTTTTAATTCCCCTTCCTATCCTGGAGTAAATCTCTGACGATTCATGGCAGAGATATCTGCACTGGTAAATGCATTTACTCTTGCCAGAAATCCCTCTGTGTGTTCCCCGCTGGTCTAAATGAGGTATTTTTAGACATAAACATTACAGCCGAAAGTAGATTTGTGAAAAGACCCCTCTATTTAATTGTCTCCACAAAATGAAATAAACATAATTTGAAACACTGTTGAATTTCCGAAAAAAAATTAAATACTCTTTCAATATATGTTAACCTTATAGTTTTCAAAGATATTAACATAGCTTCTAACTCGTAAAATTGTATTTACCACTTAACAATTTGACAATGTTGCTGAACATTTTGACAAGAAGTTGCAATATGTTCAATATGTTTCTTATATAATATGACAGGACAAATATCCCAGGATCCTTTGAGTACCTGAAAGTACCTTTCGTGCCTTGAAGACTATGTTGAAAAGGCTGACCATTATAGGTGAGATTCATAAACAGAGATTGAGAAAAGCAAAAGCTGCACATCATTAGCCCACAAAGTGCATTTGCACCATAGTGCAAGGATGTTTGCATTCTGTCACCTATAGGTTTTGTACTGGATGAGGGCCCTTCTAGCACAAAAACTATGTTTTAATACTTTTCCCTCTTTGTATGTGTGCTGTAGAGTACAGCTCACATGCAAAGTTGTAAACATTTCGATACCATTAAACGTTGCTCCACTGTTCATGCCTGCATCAAGCAGGCGTCATTTTTGGTGCAAATCGCTGTCTACCAATGTTAGTAGATTCTTGTTTGCATCAATACCTATGGGTGGTTGCATGGGAATGCCATGGTAAACCCCGTGACACAAAGTAGTTCATAGCATTACTTTGAGTTATTTATTTCAACGTTCCAACACAAATCATGATTTGCATTGGGAAGTAAATCGCACCATAACAATTTGTGCTGGAGTTGCGTCACTTTTGTGATGCAACCCCAAGGCAAAGTGTAAGTATGTGGGCCTTCAAGTCTCTTTATTGCACTCTTGCGGGTTCTTTTTCATCCCAACTTTTGCCCTTTTTCTCTGATTCCTAAGTTTCTCTTCCTCAGTCCTTCTTCATTTCTATGCCTTTCTCTCTCTTGCTCTGGGTCAGAGCCAAATGATAAAAACTAGTCCTGATTCCATAAAGTGCCTGTGGCCACCACCTGCAACCACTTGCGCAACATATTAACAGCCTTAACTTATCTGGCTCATGGAAACCATTACATGCTTAAGAATTAATGAATGCCCAGTATTTTACTATGAATTGAGTCTGGGACGAAAACCACTTGGGGGATCAGCCTTTCTCTTCCCTACAAGTGACGTAGATTGCATTTTTGCCTACAGTATTGCGTGGAGACGAAGGTCAGTCAGGCATCTGTATGAGCATTCTGTTTGCAAAGGTGTAATTCGCCTTTTGTGACTCGGCCCACACATTCTTCTGAAAGATTTTTCTAAATTTCACCAAAGGATACACGTTATTTATTATATTTTTGGCAAGTTATTTAGTGGTAAATAGAAATGGTCCATCATTTTCGGTTTGATGAAACTTATGATAAGTAAATGCAAGTTCAAGAGGAGAAGAATGTTTGCCCAACTTTTCTTACAATAACTATGGGCCAGATATACATAGAATCCTGTTTGCAATTTCCTAATTGCAAATTTTAGTGATTTGCAATTAGTAAATCACAAACTGCGATGTACAAATGTGTGTCACACACATTTAGCGATTCTTAATGGAGTCGCACTAGACCTACCTCATTATTATTCATGAGGTAGGTTGCAATTTGCCACCTATTAGGAATCGCTAACAACACAGAGGTGGTGGCCTGCTGGCGTCAGCAGACCACTATGTCTGTGATTGCTTTACAATAAATCATTTTTAGGTCGAGCCTCGAGTAGCGCGCAAGCGCTGCATGCGTCATGGCCTTTTCCCTGCGGTTACGCGCAAGCAAAAGGCCATGGTGCACGAGCGTGTGGTCACGCCTGCTGCTCGCAAGCGCGCTCGCACAACTCGCGTGCTTGTTTAGTTTGACTTTCGCGGCCGCGCGGCCGCGTCACTTTTTATTTCTTTCAGTTTCGCATAATTGCGGCACCCGCGCTCTTACTTTTAAAATTAAAAGTAAAGCGCGGGTGCCGCGATTGTAGCAAAAGTAAAGAAATAGATGTTTTTTTCTATTTCTTTACTTTTGCTCAATCGTGGCACCCGCGCTTTACTTTTAACATGGTTTAGGTAAATCGCCGGTGCCGCGATTGCTGCAAAAGTAAAGAAATAGAAAAAAACATCTATTTCCTTACTTTTGCTATAAGCACGGCACCAGCGCTTTACCTTTAACCATGTTAAAAGTAAAGCGCCGGTGCCGCGATTGCTGCAAAAGTAAAGAAATAGATGTTTTTTTCTATTTCTTTACTTTTGCAGCAATCAAACACATTGGCAAAGTCAATAGCTCTGCCTAAACACTTATAAGGGCCCAAAAGCGAGACCTATTGGCTATGCCAATGCTTGTTTTTAAATGTAGCCTGTCTTCCTTAAAGGAAATGGGCTGCGTTTCAAAAATAAAAATGAAAAGTTATCTTTTCATTTTTTCAGAGTAGGCAGTGGTCTGTGCGACCACTGCCTGCTCTGAAAAAATGTCTGTACTACCATTCACAAAGGGGAAGGGGTCCCATGGGGACCCCCTCCCAATTTCGAAGGGTTACCACCAACTTGAAGTTGGTGGTAAAATGCTAATGTTTTGAACCGCATTTCAGTCACAAAACATTGATACATACCCCTGCAATTCGGTATTAGGAAGGGACGCCCTAAACGCATCCCTTCCTAACACCGGATGGTAAACCCAATTTGGGATTCGGTAATAGGTTCCTGAATCGCAAATAGGGTTTGGTACATCGGAAAGTTATTTTTTCTGGTCGCAAATGGCCAGATTCTCAGAATCGGGTCGTTGGCGAGCAGAAAATAGCTTTGTACATATGGCCCTATGTCTCTTGAAGTCTTTGCTTGCAGTCCCATCAAACCATGACTGTAGCTATCAATAGGGCAGCAGGTGCATTGGCACTGGGCAGAGGGGGTTGAGGGTCTCTCTGCATGCCAACTTTGGCTGTCTTACTGCTTAGCAGGCGGCTGGTGGGGGTACGTTCCCTGCTAGCATGATAACCCAAGACACCGTTTCTACCCCATGACACAGCAAATCTATTGAACTAGTCAGTGTATGTAAAAACGTTTTACACAGTAATGTTTTTCCTCTGCCTTTTCTATTCCGATGAAGCTAGACCCACATGCATCGTCCAGTTCTTTATAAATCCTTGCAATGTCCTCCTTGCTTTTTCAACTTCCCAAAATTACCGATCATAGGAAAGTGCATATTTTGCTTGTCTACTTTCGTCGAAGCAGCTGTTTTGAGGATAGAAGGAGTTGTTCAACATCGTTGTCAAAATGCTGAAGTTCTCACTGGTATAATATGCACATGTGTGCTCCAGCAGATTGAAGACTAGAATAATTCATTCAACCTGCGCATCTATGTGCAGGAAGGCCCATCATTTCGTCTGTAGATAAGTCATACTCTCATTTTGGCACAAGGCACAACGCAGCTACAGCAGAGCAGAGCGTAAAGCTCCCTCGATGGGGCTGAACCCAGCGTAGGCACGGTAGAGCACACTGAATTGTCAGTGCCCGCTATAACCCTGTACATTGCTACATATAACATAACATGTGTATTTGTAAAGCGCACGTTCACTCAGGAGGGTATCTTGGCGCTGAATATCAGATGTTTATTATTACCCAACTCAATGATACTCATTTTATCGACCTCAAAAGGATGAAAGGCTGAGTGGACCCACCTGGATTTAAACCTGTGCCCATGAGGTCCAACGTAGGTCCCTACAGTGGGCGCATTAGTCTATTAAGCCCCCAGACCCGGAATATAAGCATCATTTGCAAACCAAATGCCGAGCACAGTATCACCATACACGACCTGAACTTAAAGAGAGACTTATCACATACATGAGAAGCATTGATTTGATTAATCTCAATACATGACCCACGGATCAATGAAACCACAAAACTATGGCCGAGTGTTCCTTATAAAAAGTTACACTTACTGCTAACGATTCTTACATAAGTGAGCTGTTTCTTTGATCCTGAGCAATATTGTTCACCCCCACATACAGGAAGAGTTAGCTGACAGATGAATTAGCTTATTTCCGAGACAACTAACTAGAAACATATAACATATAACGTTTCTTGAGCATGCCACACAAAAAAAATGCATGCAAATAAAACAAATACTCAAATACTAGCAGGTATAATGTAAGCTATTACGCACAAACACACAAGAGAGAAGATGATTAGCAGAGTGTTTCTTCTATTGATGCCTTTTAAAACAACCATGTACTCTAAATATAAACGGGATGGAAAACCAAAGCTGGCAGGTGATTTGAATAATGTGTCAGAGAATTCTGGGGCATAAGAGAAGCAAAAAAACACTTTAAAATGTTTGTTCTGAGTTCTGGATAGCATGTAACGGTTGATCATGGTATACATACTTTTCTGTTTGACTACCTGACCGGTGATATTATTTGCTCTGTCTAACAGAGAAAGATGTATATTCTATAAGGGTGATTTACAAGATTCTGCCAAGGATACTGGTACTCTTGTTAGGTGAGAGGAAAGCATGTTGAATTGACATCCAATATCCCACTACTTTTTATGCTCTGATTAACATGGCTTTAAATGAAAGGTAACTAAAACTAAGACGTCAATGTTCGTCATCATTTAGACATCATAATCCTAACTACCTCTACACCCGCTTCCAAAAGTGTCATCCCTCCAAATGGGATTTATGGAAATAATACTAGTTCTAAGACTGCATTTAACAGGCACCGGCTAACCATTTGTTCATCGCTACAGACCCTGTTGACTGCTAGTTACCCCAGGGATTTAACTATTATAAAAATGATATCATAAAATTAAATTCTTCTGCGTGTTTTATATGTCAGGGTATACCCCTTGCCTTTAGTTGTTTCAGCCACATTAGTGTACAAAAAAGAGGCTGCAATCAGCTTGCATATGCTGTGTTGTAAAACCCATTTCTCTATAACTCAGGTCAGGATATACTTAGGAACGTCATTCTGATGCAAATAACTAAGGAAAAACATAATAGGTTAAACAGGATTTACTATTTTATATGCTGTAAGGTGACTATCATAAGAATGTCCTTTCTTTCAGAAATAAGTTTCACTAGATGGTTTCAACCTGCTTCTTAGAGTTGAGACCCATATTATTTACAAGTAAATAGATTTCTTTGCAACATACTCCCTTCCTTGGAAAACTGTACTCCCTTTGTTTCACATATGTACAAGTTAAAGGCTTTTCACTGTTGTGTTTTTCTGAAGCCAGCAGTCGCAGAATGTTTTCAACTCTTGACTTCTTTGAAGGGCATGAATCTTACAGGTTGTAGTGAACCATTCCCCTCCCAGATGAAGAAAGCAGAAGTGTCTAGAAACTGAATGTTTCCTTTGCCACAAAGAGCTCAGTGGAGGATGGCCCTGGAAGGAGTTAGCAACTCCGTTCTAAGCTCAGTTTTACTACTTTGTGAAACTGGAGAACAAATCATTTTGGATTTTTTTTTTTAATATAAACTAGCCCTTAATAATAGGAACTAATCACAGTACTGAGATAGAAAGGAGAATGTGTGGGTATTATGACCTGATTTGCTTATGGAAATTTACCAATAACTGTTAGCTCAATCTTCTAAAAACTGCTACCACAACTCTCAAGGCATAGAGGCGATTGGGACTGTAATTTAGTTCTAAAACAGAGGGCTTCCTGGGGCTGGAAGAATTGCATTATGCCTGAGGAAGGAGGAAAGTGATTCCTGCTTCATCTTGAATCTCTGGACTTGAACGACTACTATGAGGGCCTGGAAATCTGGCCGCTTGTTCATCATCAAGGCTAAGATGGACCAGTGTCTCTTTGGCAACTGCCTGCCTGCTAAAGAACATCTTCCTGAGGAGTAAAGTGTGGACATTCTGAGGTAAAGTGAGTGCTGCATCTACCTGGAAAGAGCAGCAAGAACAGTCATAACTTTAATTTTGTCTTTAGTCTCGGTTGTTCCAGTGGCTGATGTCCATAGAGTATCCCATGGAAGATTGAAAATGTTTGGAGTTCATAAGAAAAACTTTTGCAACAATTTTAGATTTAGGAACTTTTCAATCTCTTTAAGGACCAGGACAAGGTGCCAACTCTACCCAAATGAAAACAACTTCAACGGTGAACATTTCTGGTTTTAGTGTTGTCATAACTTCAAGCTGCATAATTTGAGATTCTATCATGTTTGTGAAAGAAGCTGTACAACTTCACATGCCCAGCAATAGAGTCCAGCTTTGCCCCACTAACAAATTATGATCTCCAGAAAAGTTTCTAAGTCAGATGGGAAATTACAAAATCAGTGAATTGCAAAATAATGTGCTCAATGAAAACACATCATTGGTTGACACAACTTCAAGGGTTCTTCTAAGAGGTTTTGCAAGCCTTTTTATCCCTAGTCTATCCACTTCCAGCAATCAGGATCTTAAAATGATGGGAAACACTGTGTGGGCACCAATGTCAATCAGCGACATTTATGATGCAATGCCCCCCAAACTTTCTCTATTGCCTAATCAAATGTATTTTACAACACATTTAGATATCATGCCATTAATGTGTGTTAATAAATAAAGTGGGAAAATTAGTTTAACAGAATACAGAAATGCAGAATTGCAATCATGTGGGTAAGTACTTTATTGCACTTGCAAACTAAGGGCCTGATTCACAAACTGCATTTTGTAGTACATAAAGTAGTACTACAGTATCACTACGTAATGACTACAAAATGCAACTCACAAACTATTAGTGTAAATTCCTACCTATCCTATAATTTTTATGACGAGCTCCTCACACGTGTAAGTTTACTACTTAGAAGCAAATGTGGGAGAGACCATGGTGAGTGGCTGGAAAATGGGGAATAATCACCACTAAATAGGAGTGAGTCACGAAGAAGTAAGGAGGGATTTAGGGATTGTTGGAAAGGAGAAACTGCACTTCTTAAGACACTATAGCCATTAAGATCCCAAAAGAGTAATAAATGTATTCTAGCTCAGAGCTTTTAGTAAGTCCTCCACTGTACAGGTCAACCACTGGTACTGCAACATCCTTCAATAGAACATAATAGAGGGAGGAACTCAAAATAAAACCCAAAAGGAAATAATATTAAATTAAACTAAAATATTTAAACTAGTTAAAATATAAATACATTTAATTTGATCTAAATGAATTTCTAAAAATAAAGCATACTTATTATTTCATTTTAAAATACTTCAATAACCTCGCTAAAACTTAAGAATAAAAGTGATATTAATTTGTATTAAAATATAACACATTTTTAGTGAATTCTACACATCACGTTTAACAACTGTTAATAAATAATAAAATATATTTTTTTACTTTATTTGGGATTTTGTTTTAGATTAAAATTCCCAAAAATATTTAAATTTAATTTAACAAACTCTAAATAATTTAATGCTAAACTTAAATTAAGTCACTAGTGCTATAGCATTTGTTTTATCTTGTTCTCCATTAAAATAAATATATAACATCAATTTACATTAATATTTAACATAAATATATTTTTACTGATGTTTTTAATGGCTAATAACGTTCGCCTATACATTTCTAAAGGGAAATCGCCACCTCCAGGACACATATCCCCTTAAGGTAAAATATAGGGAACATTAAAAAAGTTTAGGAAATCATCACAACATGGAGGTGCATATTTCTCATACATTTGTAAGATTCTCTCCTGTCAGTGGTTCTTTAAATTTAACCCTCGTAGGTGCCAATTCTTCGCCTGTTTTTTTAAACATTGTAGTTGCATTAATAAAGACATATCTCGGCTATAACTCTGAGTGACTTTTGTGCCATGTGTGATACGTAAACAGGTGAATCTCTTAAATCTAGAAATGTCACGTGAGCCCCCCTCGACCCATTATGCTCCAGGACTAAAACTCCATCATCGCCGTTTCCAAAACGACCCCGCTGTGCAGTGTATGTTCTGAATTCCCATGCTCAGTGAATTAAATTGAATGCTTAAAAGTGTATTGTGACTATTCATGGAAAAGGCTTTGTGAATCTGGAACATAAATGTGCATTATATTTCCTAGAAATCCAAGAGTGCATCAATTAGGTTTCTGGAAGGAAACAATTAATCATAGAAAATGCTTAAATAATCAGGCCTAGAAATGTAGGCTTCATTCCCACCTAAGAGAGGAAGGAGTAAGGTACACCTAAGGGAAAAATGCAGAGTGACTGGGAGCTTAGTGATTATGTTTTGTTGAAAAATTAGGATGATCATGGCATAAGTGTTCTGCCAATTTTTCATTCAGCCATTATGTGAGAATGCTAATACATTTTCTTTATAGCTTCTATAAAGAAGGGCCATCACCCATATTCGTGCCAAAACACTGGGATGTGTGTTTTAATTCGAATTTTTTTTCACACTGAAAAGATTATTGCCCAGATTCCTGAAAATTCAAACTAAACTATTCAACAATCCCTGGAGTAAAATAGACACATTGGGTCTTATTTATGAAGGCCTGCGTCACTTTTGCGCCGCCATGAAGCAGCGGTGGCATAAATAATGTGCCATGTTGCACCATATTTATGAAGTGACACATCTAGGCAGATGTGTCACTCTGTAAACCCCTGTGCTACATTATACCTACATCAGGTATAATGTATGCAAGGTGGGCGTTCCTCCGCAAGAAAGGGACGTAGGAGTGGCGCAGAGAAATTTATGAGATATCGCCGCGCCACTTCTAGGACACCAATGCGTCAAAACCTTATACCTGCCTCATGGCAGGCGTAAGGGTGATGCAGGTCTCTCACATGGCGCTTGCCCCATGTGAAAGGAACATTGCTGAAGTTGCGTCACGCTTCCGACACAACTCCAGCAATGCGCCACTTTTGCACCGACAAATACATCAGTAATACTAACGCATCTGTCATTCCTTGCGACATGATGCGTCATACTGTAAATATGATGCATCATTGGTGTCGCAAGGAGGGCGCACTGAGAAGTGTCACATCGCTGCTTTCACACAGCGATGCACCACTTCTCATAAATGAGGCCCGTAGTTTTAAGGCTATATAGCTGTTAATCTCAGGTTTTGTTTCAAAGATGTCCATTTTGAAAATGCTTGTTTTGATAGATATTCCCCTCCCTGGTATAAGAAAAAAATATTTAACAACTAAAATAAAATTGCTTGAAGTGTCATACCAAAAACTCTTACACTTTTTCTCAGCAGATAAATCATTTTTATAGTTATGAAGAATAGTACTGTCCTTCTTAAAAGGAACTTTCAAGGACCTTTCCTCGGCTGATAAACCACTCTTATTGGCTTGAAAGCAAAATTTTAAGTATACTAAATTGGCCTCTAAGGATGACAAAACCAGCTGGAAAATGTTTGCCAGGATCATATTGAATGTCTTTTTGATAATGCAATCCACTCTTGGCTTGCGGATTCCTCAAAAAATAACATGGCACTGGGCATATAAAATCTTATGGGGCATATTTACGTTCCCTGGCGCATCCCTGCATATCAGCAGGGATGCGCCAGGGAAAATGCGTCACGCAAGTTTACCCTTGCGCCACGTCCGATGCGCCGCATTTACAATGCGGCGCATCGTGGCTAGGATAAGCAGATGCGTGACGCATCTGCCGGCGGAAGGTGGCGCAGTGCTGAAGTTGTGTCGCAAGCGCGACGCAACTCCAGCACTGTTCCAACCTTCCGTATCCCTAACATGGTGCGTCAATCCTTACGCCTGCTTGAAGCAGGCGTAAGGATTTGACGCACCAGCGTCCGGAAAAGTGACTGCGTGAAATCTTGTAGATTTCACTACGTCACTCTTCCGAGGCGTTCCTGCGCCGGAACGCCCCCTGTGCCAGTACGCCCACATGAAACCTGACGCAGGTTTCATGTGGCGCAGGGGTTTACTACGTGACGCATCTCCCTAGATGCGTCACGTTGTAAATATAGCGCAACGCGGCGCATGGTTTGCGTCGCCGCTGCGTCACATGCGTGACGCAACGGCGGCGCAAAAGTGGCGCAAGGGGCTTGTAAATATGCCCCTATGTCTTTACTGGCTATAAGACTATGCTGCATAATTAACCAAGGCATTTGTCCTTTGAGAACTTTTACTGAATTAAGTTTGATTGAACAAACCCACAATGACACTCCTTTGAATGCACATGTACCTGATAAACATGCTGTATCTTCACAGTTGGCTCCCCTCTTTCTGGAAAGCAGTCTGATTAAAACTAAGATTGAACCGGGATCAAGATTTCTTCAGTGATGCACTGATTGTGAGGGAAATCAGATTAGGCTCAACTAGTGTTAAATCTACTACTACTGATTTTATAGGTGCCTTTTTTCTGCTATGGAAAATTGTATTCATAGACATTACTGAGTCATGTGGAATCTGTGTTGTATCATGTGGTATAATTGATAAGTTTTCAGAAGTGACTTAGAACCTTTTAATATTATTGCTGTATTTTATATATTCGAAAACAACTGACAAGCTTATCATTAAAAGATGCTGTCTCTTGAAATCAAGACCTTTAATTTTGTTATTTATATTTAAGTTCCAAATATTTGCAAGGTGCTAAAAGAAATCATGCTTTGCCCTGTCCTTATTTTAGTTAAAGATTCAGAGTAGGGTAATGGAACATAGTGTTAAAACCCAGAAAAACTGGAGTCAAATGCGAAAAGTATCACATGGAAAGACAACTTAAAACGCAATATGCAATACTACTTTATATTGTTTACACCCAAATTCTCTTCAGGGAACTAGAAGGGAAGAACAGCGGTTGCTTACATTTGATCAAACGCATTATGGAGGATTGGTTATCTGATCTTAGTAGTAAGAGAGAAGTAGTAAGAGAGCACGCAGAGGGCACAACAAACACACCCAATTCACTGCAAACAAGGCTACCTACTGTTTATTTAAAAGGATGTAGAATCGCCAGCAGCTTCTGAATCGGATGCATCAGAATCAGAACTCCTGCTATGAGCAGCAGTGTTTGCCTCTGAATGTTTAGAAGACGTATGTTTGCTAAGACTTTCTTTCTGGAGGCTGCTGCCAGAGCTTTTCATATTAGAACCCTGGGATACTACACTTGCATTAGACACTGTGGTACCAACTGAGCTTTTGCGTTGTCCACTGCTCTTTGAGGAAGTAGTACGCTCACTCTGAGTGGCAGTCTTCTGTGATGTGGCATCCTCTTTATCACTAGAAACACTGACATCCTCTTCATCCTCCTCGTCTTCTTCCTTCTCCTCATCCTCATCCTCCTTCTCCTCATCATCATCACCACTAACATGCTTATTGTCCTTACTATATGTTGTTTGTTGACTAATAGAGGACTTTCTTGATATTGTTCCCTCGCTGATATCATCATCACTGCCTGCTCCACTGCTCTTGATGCTTGTGGGCTGAGTACTTATACTTCTACTTTTTTGAGTGATGCTGGATGCCCTTGACATTGTGCCTTCACTTTTGTCATCTTCAGAATCATCCTGGCTAATGAGAACACTTTTTTTGCTTTTGCCATCTTCATCTTCCTCTGATGCAGACTGTTCTTCTTCCTCAGATGCCTCTTCTATTGTATCTTCCATTTCACTACTGAGAATGGATTTCCTAGATCTGTGGCTGGATTTAGAGCTGTGATCTGAGCTCTTAGGTTTTGAACTTCTTGCTGATGATCGTCCGCTTGCAAAGCTTTCCTGGGTCAGAACACTTGATCTTCTACTTGATTGTCCAGTGCTGGCTCCGCTATGTTCAGACTTGCTATAAGAACTGCGTCTTGAAGATGCTTTTGATTGGGATCCTTCATCCTCAGATTGTCTACTCCTGGCTTCACTGTCTGACTTGCTATAGGAGCTGCGTCTTGAGGATACTTTTGAGAGGGATTCTTCATCCTCAGATTGTTTACTCTGGGTACCAGACAATGCAGATCTAACACTTTTAGATTCATCATCATCCTGTTCTGATTCTTCAACTTCTTCAGAGTCCATTTGACCACTTCCTGATTTTATTTCATCGTCCTCCTCAGATTCATCTAAGTCTTCTTTTTCTTCATCAGAATCCACTGTACTCTCGTTAGTTTCATCCTGGTCTAACGTCACTTTTAGATAATCTTTATCATCTGCCTGAGATGGGGGTATGCTACTTCTCATTGATGATTCATCATCAGATAGCTTTTGTTTGTCATTCTCTTCATCACCATCAGATGCTTCACTCTCCTCTAGTTCACTTTCAGCTGTTATATTGATTGAAATGCCTGATTTTCTTTCATCTTTTTCTGATTCACTTATTCCTTGAGCTTCAGAATCCTCTTCCTCATTTTCAGTATAAGCAAATGAACTCCTGCTAATTGAACTCTCTGACTTACGGCGCTGTTGAAATTTTCTGGAAACTTGTATGCGTTTTAGTACACGTTCTAATTTTCTAGATGCTGAAGGTTTGTCCTCAGCTGATTTCTGAAAGTAGTTCCCTTTGATGACAAGACTGTCATCACCATCTACTTGACGAGCAGATACCAACTTAGCATAAGCAGAATCTTTGCCACTGCTTTTTACTTTCTGGAGAATCATTGGGAATATCTTGGCTTTTTTCCATGGAGAATGATGAGGTATTTGGGATTCTCCAGATTTCTGTGCACTTACTGCAACTCTACTTAGATGCATCACTGCTTTTAGCTTCTTTTTACCCTGGCTTGTCCTAACAGTTCCTTCAATTAAATCTCTTGATGTTCCCGGCCTAACACCTACACCTCTGCCTCTTCGTGATGGACCTCGACCTTGCATCCTCCCCTGGAAAGTTGGAAAATAAACCTTGGTTAACAAATTGGATAATGACTTCCACCCTTTTTCTACAACAATGGGATGGATAAAAGCCAATAATTGTTCAAATGTATGACTTGTTGAATCCAGTGCCTATAGTTTCAAAACATTGCTAATCCAAATTCGGAGTGAACTGTAATAATACACATAAACTAGAATAATTTTAAAAAGGTGTGCTTTAGTAGAGGATATTCTATTTGCCACAGGATATTTACAATTAACTATTTGCAATTAAAACAATGGCTGGGGAGATTCTTTTTTACACAACAGAGTAGAGTCTTACAATTTGCATGTATCATGTTTTGAACATAAATTAACTCTTTTGCTTGTTACCGCTCATCGGATCATGCCACCACTTGAACTTTGTTTCAATTTAAGTTAGTTTAAAGCCATATACATGGCAAAATCTGAGCACTGATGACATAAAGATATTTGTCTTTCACTCAAATAATTTTGGGAAACCTTTTTGCAAACGTGGTGTATGCCAAACAAATGTGTAGCAATATTGTTGTCAGGGTTCCATAAAAAGTACATGATTCAATTTCATTATTTTATTAAATGCACATTATTTCTCGGTAAAATAGCCATATATAGATGTTTATATTACGTAGATCTCAATTTGTCATATATCAAATGGGAAAAAAGTCAAACTTTTTTTCTTAATTGAAGACTTTGTCCTACATTTAGAGTTTTGAGAATTGGATACCCCGCCACAAACGTGGAATATATCCCATCTGCACTTTTGCCTATGGCACTTGAAATATGGTGGACAGAACATAAATCTGCTGAATTTATCTTGAAAACTTAAAATGCTGGCCAGGGTTTCAGTAGCTTAACAGTATCTTTGTAGGTTTTATTGTGGCACTTCGGATGATGGTATAAAATAAGTCATATTGTATTCTTGTAAATAACCTGAATAAATACAGAGTATTGATTTGTTGAATCAATGCACAAGGTGTACTTGCCTCTCTTTCAGCTGTTGAGCCATGTGGAGTGTAATAGTATCCCCCATCATTCTCAACAACAACCTCTCCATACTCATTATACATTCCAGATGGAGATAGTAATCGGCGACGACTCCCATACTGCGGCAACTCGTATCTGAAACAGAAAACCACTCCTCTGATAAATATGATCCAGTCTACATTGTACTGTTTATTATGCCTACAAGATGTTGAATAATGGAACTACAAATCCATATGCATCACTTTATCGAGATAACAGAGTACAACATTTGTGGACAAAGACTTGATCTCAAAGTTCTGCTGAAATACAAAAAGTAACTTACAACGGGTTTTAAGTTGGTTATGAAGCTGTCAATTAAAAACATACCCAGGTTCATAATTGTAATAATCCTGCCCATAGTACTCTTGACCAGGATCAATTCCAGATTCCATGGATAGTTCCTGCCATGAAACATAATAGATTGAAATAAATGGATATATATTACAACCCAAGAACTTATAAAAGCTGGTTCAATGTATGTGTATTTCAAATTAAAATTCATAAAATACTTTAGAGTAGCATAGAAATAAAACAATAAGTATAAATACAAAGAAAATAACAAGTATATAAAATTGAAAGTCATTAAGCTTGTAATCAATAGCTGTAATACATATTTACAGAGCTACAGTCAAAGTTATACCTAAATATATATTAGGGAGACTGGGCACATGAGTACACCACCAACACTGTAAGGTGTATTAGAACTTCTCAGAATGAGATGCACACAACTATATTCCATTAGGTATACACACCAATAGGAATTGTTACTTGAGGCTTACAAAGAGGACAGCATATTAGAATGTATGCTGAGATCTCTTGTTATAAATGGCACAATCACATACCTGGCTGTCACAGATCACTATCATAGAGAACATGAAAACAGGATGACATTGCCCAAAAATCGTAGGTCTCTTCACTGGTATTCTAAGAAGGAAAAATGATGCATCATTTCCAGGGAGCCATTAAACTTTGGGATGTATTATCCTACTGGCTTTGGGCAGATCTCACATAGCTTTGGGCAGCTTGGTTTGGTGGGAACATGTTTAATCTAAAGTTTTTCATCAGATAATGTGTTAGCAAGTTCTCAAGCCACATTAAAATTAGCTCTGGACCTGGAGAGGATTTTAACAACAAATATGACTTAGTCGTTGGTATCTAGCACTTACTCAGCTTTCTCTGGTGTTTTATCCTTAATTTATTGTCCAGCACTTTGTCAACTTCACCCAGAATGTTCTAAGGAAATGTATACCAAATAGGCTGCCACCCATCTAAGCTTAATTTACAGCTACAGGTGACATTGATCCTTAAAATAAAGCTTATGTAACAATTTAGATAATACACTCACTTCCTTTTTCTAGAACAATGAGAAGAAGAAAACCCCATCACTGTTCCAATGTCAAGTTGGTTGGTTGGATTCAACAACTGTAGATTCAATGCTGTATTATTTCGATATCAGGAAAATAGTTTAGTGCCAGTGTGTGATGTTACATGCTCCGCAATGCAGGGCCTCCTAGTGGAACCAATACCAAAACCTGTCGGAGACCACGACACCCAGTGACATCTACAGTTTTCCCTTTTAGTCAGGTAGTCCTTAGAGATTACTATGGTCACTCAGGGTGTAGGACTGGTGGGATCCATCTCCCCCTGCAACAGTCTATGGAAAACACCATGGTTTCCTTGTGCTCTTGGAGGGTAAAGTGGTTGAAATCTTTTTGAATGTTCATTAATTAAGCTGCCAATGCCACCACAGTCCTTCCTCCAGGTAGGCACTGGTGACCTTCTAATTAAGAGCTAAGAGGAATATCCTTTGCAGGGAGACACTGGTGAGAGACCATTTGTCAGTCTCTTACTATATTGAAATAGAGGCTTATGTATTCTATTTAGACCTGGGTGGAGGTACCTGCTGCTAACATGTCAGACTCCTGCCACAAGGTGGCACTATTAACCATTAATTACAGGGGCGGCTGGGCTGTTGCAAGATAGCAGCGGTGTAGTAATGGGCAGGTGTGCTATATGTTCTACCTATCAGCCCTGTATGGCTGACTGGTACAGACAACATGGCCTTGAGAACTCCTTGGTATTCACTGCCCTCTAAACTGACATACATAGCCAGTTGACCCAAGGCTCCAATTAAATCAAATATTTCCTGTTGTGTGTAAGCTCTCCTGGACAATATCTGCATCCTAGAATTTTCTTCTATGCTTTCCCATGAATGTGCCTTTACAGTGGGGGAGTCTCTGGGGTTCTGCTCTTTTTGAAGGTGCTTGTGCACAGCAGTAAGGTGATCCAACTAATTACAGTGGTACTTGGGTTCCCTTGGTCATCAGGAATCCCATAATTTTCTCATGCACAGGTGTTCATCCACTTCAGTGGCAGGAAAAGGCGAGAGTGGACCTAAGAGCTCTTGGTGGCCATTTGTCTCTCAATGTACTTGATCAAGTTTGCTTGGAAACGACGGCACATGGCAGACTCACTGCATCCACTACTCTATATTGCATCCTTTTGTTTGCAGAAGGTACTGTAATTACTTAAAAGTGATCTCCACTGAACTAGTGGGGGGAATGCATACCTGGAAGGTGAAGGAGAGGTACGTACTATGGGAAAATGTTGGACACTAGGAACAGAGTTCTATCATAGAGAAGTAAAACTTTGATTGAGGTGTGCCATAATATTTTACAGCTTGATTCTAGGTACCAGCAAATGTTACACTGCTTCTTCTTTTTGCATTTCAGAAGCAGCTTGAAGCACCAGCTGAAGAGGAAAAATGACTCCATGTTGCAAAACACTGCGGCTTGCCAGGGGTCCATTGCAAACATTTTTCTTCACTCTGATTTAAATCTCATTGTTGTTTCCTTAAATGCTGGATATTTGGACAAGCATGCATTGGGAAGACGACCTGCCAAAGATTCCTCTACAAAGATATGCATTGTGTGAAGTTGATTGGATAGTGGACAGAGAAAACCTGCACTATTTGAACTACATACTTCAATAATCTGTCCACAGTAGTATATCAAAATTAGAGATCGGGTGGAATGTCATTGAAAGTTTGTTCAATTTTTAACCAAAATCCCCATCTTCCAAACAGCATTTGACTTAAAGCCTAGTGTTCAAGTATGCCTTGAATGAATGCGGCTGGTTTGGCTTGGTGCTTTTGCAAACACATTTAGATTATTCAGGAAAACAATGGACGGAGGGCATCTGATTTCAAGGTGAGCAAGTCTGCAACTCTTATCAAACGTAGGATGCAGTTGTGCATTGTACCCTAGACACAATTTGGAATTAGGGAATTTGGAGCTTTAGAAAATCATATAAATTGCTCACCAGTACATTGAGAGAGAAGCAACTGGTGCAAATTTCCAAACGTACTACTGCTAAACTATGTGAAAAAAGGAAACATCAGAAATCTGCACGTTTGGCCAGAACCACTTTTTAGTGGGCAGATTTCCAGCTCCCTTTGTGAATCAGGCCTTAGGTGTACTGTGCAACGTTCTAGTATTACATCATACTTAAAGGTGAAAGTGTAAGAATCATAGTTATCACACAGGTTTAATGCAGATGAATAGATTAACGCAGCTACCCTGCTGCACGACTAACTGCACTGCACAGAGTAGTATCATGTTCAGTGGGCCCGATTCACAAAGGAAGTAGTAAATCTTCACTCAGAGATTTACACCTACATGCAAATATAGATTTACAACTTTTTTGGATTCCCAAACATTCACAGGAATTTATGTGGATAGCTGCATCACAAGCAGGTTTCCATGTGGCTTTCTGGGAAGATCATGCGGCATTCCCTATTGGATCCCCTGCGCAAGGAGAAAGCAATCCCCCTTGCAAATGCACATTTTGTTCTCCACAACAGAAATATTTTTTCCCATGGAGAAACTCCTTCCCTTACACTCCTGCATTGCTGGGCAGGGCGATCCGCCCCCTTCTCATGTTGGAAAGAGACTTACGCCAGCTGTTTGCTGAACTAAAATTACTGCAGTTTCCAGAGTAGGAAGGAGAAAGACAGGAATGTGTGTATGCTCTCGAGCATGCATAGTGTGTGGGGGTTCTCAAACGTCCAAGGCCAACCATGCCTTGGAGCACCCATTTGGTCACCCCTTGAGTGGAATTTACGAGTGTGGAGAATTCAGCACTTGTGGTGGAGACCGCTGCACACGTAAATGGGTTTAGGTCTACCAGGAATCACTTTGTGAATTCCTGTCAGGTTTAAAGCAGGTTCAAGACTGTATTTACCTTTGTGATTAGGGCTCGATGTATTTCTCTCCGAAATGAGTTAAACTACATTTTGCTTAAAACTTATGAATACTAGTTGCTTTTTGCAACTTTTTAAATTTTTAAATAGACTTAAGGAAGATCCAACAGTTCTGTAACATGCGTTATCACCTTAGAATCAGTGGGGTTGCAAAACCTGCCAATCTGTTATATACTACATAGGTTTTTGAGCAAAAGACTACTATGCAATAGGCCAGTCTTTTACTCATATAGTATCATGGTTTGTTATTTGCGAGGGAAATGGCCTTAAAACATAAGCAATAAGCTTTATAGGGTACAAGGCTATAACCACAAATGAGTTTTGAGATATCCAACAATCTAACTTTGGGAGGAAGTTAAGATTTGAGACTGATAAAGATTCTACAATGACCAGCCTGCTGATGCATAAAGACACTTTTTGCTGCCAGTGATAAAGCAAGGTATTTTTCTCAATGCACTAAAGAACATTACTCTTCATTCAACTAAAAATTCCACATCCTTGTGGTCACAAAGTCCTGGTGTTGATGTGTGCAAGGCAAGGCATTTGTCTCAACGCACTGAAGAACATTTCTCTTCATTCAACCAAAAATTCCACATTTTTGTGGTCATAAAGTCCTGGTGTGGACAGGTGCATTTATGAGGGTGGCACACACTTGGGCAATGCATCCAGTCAACAATAATCTTGTATTATCTGGATTGCCTGTATTAACTCAGTAATTGTGTGTGTTAACCATGTTTCCCTGCAACACTGGCTGCAGTGCATGCACTATCTCATGAGTTGAGTGATTTTTCATGGGTTTTGCAGACAGACCAAGGCCCAGATTCATCAAAGGCTTATGTTGCCCTTGTATCACGCAAGGCAATGCAAGCCATTATATAAGATTTACTATGCCACAAAGAGCCACCTTGCGTGGCTCTGCGTGGCATAGTACACCTGGAGTAATGCAAGGCTGCACAAGTAGCTGCCTTGCATTACTGTGCGTTGGGAAGGCGTTTCATGGGTGGAGCATGGGTGTTCCCATGCATCTACCATTGGTTTTTGGTGCATTCCCAGATTTACTAAGACGTATTCATATTAATGGATTGAAATCCCGATAATAAAAAGAAACCATTGCAAAAAAAAAAAATGTGTGCAAGTAAACAGAAATATTGACCAATGACTTGCTGGGATGGCTGCAAAGGACTTAATGCTTGGATTGCAAATTAACATTATGTTTTGAAGTCCTTTTTCCTATTGAACTTATGCTACATTAATTATGGCCTTTTTTCTTCTCTAAGTCCCAGAGGACAAGCTAATGTGAATGTGGAGCGAGACGGAGGGACAAGTTCTAGATCTTTAAATGAATGAATACAAAACAGTGTTAACATTTTATTTTGATGAGGAAAATGAAAGATAGGTCCTCATTCCACCGATTGTCATAATTCTAATTCAGCCACGCAAAGGAAGTTTTCTCCTTAACCAAGATGACAAAATATTTGCCAATTAATGCACCCATACATTTTTGCCCAGATGATTTTCACCATGTAAAGTCTGGTATGATCAGTGCTGGTAAGAAAGACACATTCAGAGTTTGTGCACTTCCGATTGGGAAAAACAAAGTGGAATTACCATGTTATCCTCCATCAAAAATGCATAACCTGAATGGTGTGTTAAGAGAGCACCCTGCAAATACCAATCCCAGTTATATTTGGGTTTAACTGGGAGTGGTATTAATGCTCCAAATAGTGGGCATCTTATAATGTGGCCCTTAGACTCAGGGGCGGCTCCTCCGCTAAGGTGGAGGAGCGTCGCCCCACTGCTTTAAAGCAGTGTAACCGAAAAATAAAATGATAATAACAAAATGTTATTATCATTTTATTTTTAGTATTGCAGGTGCACTGCAGCCAGCCAGGTTGTTAGAGTGGGGAAGGGGCGGGCTTCCCTGACGTCTGTCGAGGGAGGAGGAGTGGTAGCTGCACCTTAAATACGCATGAGGGTTTGGCCGGTCGTCTCGGGCTAACCAAACCATCATGCGGGCCGGCCAAACCGTCATGCGGGCCGGCCAAACCCTCATGCGTACTGGTCATGTTCTCTACTCGCTGTATTATACAGCCTAGGGGAGAACATGCCCAGCTTCTATGCCTCTGTCTGAGCGCTGAACCATGGTGCTCAGACCAATCACAACGTGAGAGGTGGCAGATGTGACGGCGACCCCAGGTACGTTTTTGTTTTTTTTCTTAACCCCCCACCTTCCCCTGCCCCCCCCAACGTTCCCTACCAGCCGCCACTGCTTAGTTTACAATCCAATTTTATGGTTGCTTTCATGAACATAATCCAAAAGCCCCCATTTTTAACGTAAAGTGATTTCAGTTCAATATTGGCTGTTAGAAGACAAATACTATTTGTTTATGTTTATTTACTGCTAACTTCGTGTCAATGTCTGTTGAACTTTCATTTGCATATTCCTTTATTTTGTGTGCCCAAAAACCCTGTATTAAAGCAAACACCTTTTTTAAAAATATAAATGAGAAAGTCAAAGAGGAAAGAGCAGTCTACCTCAGGTCTGAGAAGAGAAGGTCTCAACAATTGCTGTTGCTGCCAGAAAAGAATAGACACAGAAGACATATTTAGTGGACAGTGAAGAAAGCAAATCTTTTCCTTCTTAAGAAGACCATTAAAGAAAGAAAGACAGCGAAGACGTAAGGCATTAAATTAAAGAAGAAACTACTGTTAAAAACCATTCTTAGCCTATCACCATGTGTCACATGATAGACCACTAGCTTCGATGTTATTTAATTAAATTATACTATCAAACGATTATACAGCAAACCAAGCCCAGCACTACGAGTTAATGTCTTGACCACTAAAACAGATACAATTAGTACAAACCATTTAAAATAATAGTCACAGAAATAAATGTAGTACATTTTCAAAGGTATGTTCTGATTTGGTGACAACACAATGGAGTCCTATGATGATTTAGCGACAAATCAGGATTCGCCACTCAGAATCTGCTTTTTATGTCAAGTGTTGCTTGCCACATAGGTAATTAGGGTTCCCAGCACTTTTCATTGTTTGATGCTTTGTAGTTTGAGAAGGTTATTTTGTTTATTTTCCTCCTTGGGTTAAGTACCTGTTTTAGTTGCACTACGGTTTCTCATGTCATTTGGGCATTAGGGAGCCATTATTGTGAATTGAGAAACTCTTCAGATAGTGGCAGCAGCCCCTTCAACCACTTGGCCGCACCTGCACATTTGACACCATCACACAACACGGGTAAAATAACTCCATGCTTTCGTATTGCTCTTTTATTGCATTAGGCCGCACTGTGTGGGAACACTGAGTATCACAAACACTCAGGATAGTGTGACAGTTCTGCCATTTTTAGTGTAACTAGGGCTATCTTGGGTTCTTAGGATTTGATCTTCCTTGATCTCTATGGGTTTTAGGATATAGGGATTTATTTTTCATTAATTAGTAGATATCCTCAGAGTCATGTATTTTTTTTACATTCTATTGATGGTGTTAAGCGAACCCTAGTGTCCCTGGAAGCTCAAAGACTTGGAATAATTTTCAATCCAAGTAAACATTTTAAAAATGTGTAAGACGTTACAGGTACGAGGGCATTGCTACAAAGTTAGTGGAAGATAAAGAAAAGGCAAGGAGGAAGTAATAGCAAAGGCATAAGGGAGTGCCTCCAGAAATTATTTAGCAGAATTGAAAACACTAAAGGGCATTTTTAGCAAATTGTCACACTGCGCAGCGCAGCAAGTCACCTTGCTGTGCTGCGCTGCATGACAGGGAAAGGGCAATAATGTTCCATATTTACCATTATATGGTGCATTCCTGTTTTCCCCAACGCTGGCGCACAATGTGTTGCCTAGCGCCAATGCAGGCACCCTTGCACCATGGGGCAAGGGTGCCTGGGCTGTAAGCAGGATTGTTTGCACAAAAACACTCCCCTGAGGCATTAGGAAGAGGAAAAGACGAGGAGAAATAAACATATTTCTCCTCGTTACGCCTCACCTGAGGAGGCACAGCAGTTTTGGCGCATTCCCAGGTCTACCACTTATGGTAAATCTGGGAATGTATCAAAATTCATGGGTGTTGCATGGGAACACTCACGCGCCACCCATGGAACTCCTCCCTGGGACAGAGTAACGCAACACAGCAATTTGCGCTGCGTTGCGTTACTCCAGATTTATCAAGCCACCCAGGACCACACAAGGTGGCCTTGTATGGCTAGATTAATCACACACAGTGGTGCTAAGCTATGTGTGATGCACTCCTGCTTAGAATTCAGGAAATGAATAGCTAAAATCAAATCACTGAAAGCCCACATGTTTAAAAAAAATCATGGACACCAGGGGCCTGATGCACAAAGGTAAACTTACACTATACCAAAAAAATAATAAACTTACACAAAAGCGTATGTTGACCTTTGTGAATCATGCCCGCGGCTTGAAAATGAAACTGTAAGGAGCATCCAGATTTTCTACAATTTGTTTTTGTTTGAATGTGTTGTGCATGGAGGTGTTGCGGTCAAGTTTTGCCGAGTGAAAGAAGTTCCTTTGAAGATCCTGAGATCCTGATTGTACAAGAGAGCACAAAGCAGTTAGAGAAGTGAGTATCAGAAAGAACGAACACAACAGCAACTCAAAACACTTTAGAGCAGTACTACCTGAACCAACAATTTCAATAAGATTGCAACCATGCTACAGAGAATAGAAAAGCGTGTTTTGAAATCTCAGGAACAGTAAAGTTGATGGTCACAATGACCCAAAGAAAGTACATGGAAACCTCTTGGATTAGATTGAAAACTATAGGGCCTATTCCCAAACTGCATTTTGCAGTACTTTTACTAGTACTAAAATTGTGCTATTAATGTATTACAAAATGCTATTCACTAACCTACTTGTGGATGTCTTCACCTCCGTCTCTCCTATCTCCTCACGTGTAGGTACATGTTTTAGTATTAAATATGGAAGGATGGCAAGTGGCTGGAAAATGGTGAATATAAATGAATAAATGGGAGGGGTTTAGTGAAGAAGAGAGCAGTTTTAGGGATGGTTAGGCAGTGGTTTAGGGAGAGAAATGCACCCACCCACAAAAGGGTAATCCCACTTTAACTCACTAACTGCACTTCTATCAGTAATACAGCCAAAAAAGACTAAAAACAATAGTAAATGTACTCCAGCTCAGAGCTGGAGCAGGTCAAGCACCACACATGCAACACCCTCCTAGATATTATAATGGAAGTAAGGACCTGAAATAAAAGCCCATAAGAAATAATGTTAAATTCAATTAAAATATTTAAACTAGTTAAAAAATAAATGCATTCAATTTGATGCTAAAAATATCTAGGAATAAAAGATAATTATTTTTTATTTCAAAATATTTTAATAACACCTTTAATTTAAAAACCAATGTAATACTAATTTGTACTAACATATTATCAAATTACTTTTAATTGATTCTACAGAATACTTTTAATGATTCTTAATACATAGAAAAAGCTATAATTATTTTACTGTAGACTGGAATTTATTTTTTAATTTAAACTTCATAAAAAAAATACATTTACATTATTTCAAATTAATTCAATAGTGTTGCAGCATTTTGTATTTTGTTCTAAATTTAAAATAAATATGTTCAATTATTTTATGTTAAACTTTAAATTAAAAATAGTTTACTATTTTTCCTCCAGGTTAAGTAAACGTTTTTAGTTTTCCCTTTACTTTACCACAGGAAGATCCCGCCATCAGGGTGACGTGTTCCTGGTAACAAAGTTAACTGTCATATGTAATCCACTGTATGATTTATATCAGGCACATTTAAATAAAAGCTTAGGGTTGCCAGGACCACCTCTTCTCTCTGGCTGGACTGGAGTCTGAAAGCAATGCAGTGACACATGCAAGGAAAAGTGCATTTGCCATGTAGAAAACCCCATTTAGAAATTTTAGGTAAGTCACCTCTAAAGTGTTTCTGGTTAGCCCACAAGGCTTGGTGCTTAACATATGGAAAATGTGGCATTGATCTATTGGAAATACCATGTCCTTATAGTGGATAAATACAGAAAAGCTATTTTCAGTGCATAGATAAGACTGGATGTTCCTTGAACAGGTCTAAATATTAATAAAATCCTTATTGTACAAATTCACCAGCAATTGAGTTAAAATTATTTTCCTCTTAGTTTCAAAATTCGAATTCATTGGTGAAAGTAGATTTTGATTACTGCAGTGAAAAAATTACTTTTGAAAAGAATACTTTGTGGACGTGGCTGGAGCAGCCAAGATACCAGACTCTTTATGGTGCACCTGCCCGCCGACAAGTCATCCTAATCCATACTACTCATGTTGCAAATCACAACTACATTCACCTGCTTAATCCTGACCTTCTCAAAGTGTTGAAAACAGGACTGTGACTTTACCTGTATCTGTGCATTCCCGACAGCGGAGATGGAAGGGAGAGGTGTGGGCTATGTGAACGGAGAGCAGACAGCCGAGGCGGCCTTTAGACTGCATCTCCAGCTGTGATACTGCTAGGCCTGGGACACCAGTGAGGCGATCCTCAGCCTTCTCCCCTCAAACTGGTGGCACATTGGTGTCTCTGGAGCCAAACACATGGGGGTTGACTGAGCAGCAGAAGGAGATATTAATAAAGTGATGATGTTGTGCAGAGGCAGAGCTGAGTCAGATTTTGCTGGGTAGCTCCACTGAGGTGGATTCAGACCTCCAAGGAGGCATTTCTTGCAGGGAGGGGTAACAGTGGACCTATGGTGAAGTGCCTCTGAGAGAGAGGGCAACCTAGACATGGTGGCTCCAAATAGTGCATGTGGGTTGACTGCTCGTGCTCTCACTGCCTGTGGTACATCTAGTGGCTATCCGCCACAGGGGATGAGTGCAAACTACCCTCCCCAAAAGGGTGGCACTTGCACTGTTTGGGCTGGAGCTCAGGCAACAGATCTAGTGGGGGCATGGAGGCGCAGGACAGGATATAGTGAATGCATCCCCCATGTATTCCTGTGCTGTGAGCAGGGTCCTGAGACCAGGATAGGATATATTGATGGAAGCGCACGTGTTGAGCCTGGTGGCAGAAGTCACTGCTGAACTGGATTTCAGGAGTTGAAGATAGTCACACTAGGAATTGATGGAGGCAAGGTGTTGGGAATGTGTGTGGTAACTTAGTAGATGCTCCCGCAGCAGCTGGTATGCCCCCTAGGTAAACTTTGCCTCTTAAACCTGTTCTCGGGGCAACAAATTGAAGAAAATTTGGGGAACGGACCATAAATAAGTCATTCTCCTTTTTAAGAGAACTTGGTGAATTGTGGGAAATTGCAGGGTGGGCACAGTGATGAGTCCCCTTTCTGCAAATGGCTGGGTCAGAAAATGGCACTGTCTAGTTTTGGGCACAGAATTATGGCTAGTAGTTTACATTCATCTTGCCCGAACACAATGGGATTGCACAATTGGTGCATTGAGTGATACCATTCCAGATCAGTTTGGTATGACTCCATAAAGTTGAATCCTTCCCAATTATCTGAGGAGCTTAGTGGACGCAAGATTAGACCCTAAAGGGGTCTGCTGTTCAGGGCACTGATGCTTGTTGCCCAGTAGCAAGCGAATCACTCCGGGGGGGACACAGAGATGCAGAATGTGAAAAACAAAGAAAACCTAACCAAGGAAAACAAGTTATGCAGCCATCAACAGCATGCAAAAAGGCCACGTCCTACCCAGCGACTCAGCTGCCTACACTAGTACCTCCACAAAATGATCCTGCTGTCATTCATTCATCCAAAACATGCTTGAAAACCAACATAAATGAAGTGGGCTCAGATGTATTAATGCTTCAGCTCAACCTCAGATACATGGTTGATAGGATGATGGAAAGAGAGGGCTGCATTTCTGAATTAAACAACACTATGAAGGAGATGTAGGCAATAGTAACCGACCTGAAGTCTTCCTTAAAATGCAGAAAATAAAGTAGGACAATTTGCGGTTCCTGGGATTTCCTGAATGAGTTGATGAGCCCTGTTTGGAAATCTTTCACAAAAATTGGAAGTGGGGGGATAGTGCAGGCAGATCACCTCTTAAAGAGCTCTGTCGAAGAATGGATGCATGGCCTCGCTTCCGTAGACCACTGCCTGGAACACCACTCTGATCAAAGGTGGAATGTATTCTAAACTATAAAGAGACAGATGAGATTATAGAGTGGTGAGAAGACTAAATAAAAATATGAATTCCACATCTCCCTTACCATCCCAGGCTATACAAAACTAGTGCAACAACAGTGAAAATTGTTTGAGGCAGTTAAGGGGGGGGCTAAGTGGAAGATCAGGCTAGCTATATACCTGGCTGATACAACCAGCTGGACAGAAGGTCATCCACTAATCCAAAACCTTCTTTTATGATACTCTGGTGGGTGTATGAATAAGCAGCCCAAGATCAGATGTGCCGGAAGTAATGCTGCTCCCACATCCCATGTTCCTGAACCCCTGGGACCCTGCCTAGGTGGTTTGCATGACAAGTTGAAAGTGATATTATTCACAACCAATTCAAGGAAGACCTCTGTGGCACCTGCTTTCAGGTAATGACTCACATTCCACCGCATGGACCCAGCTTAGACCCAGGCTATGAAACGGAACTATGGATGCTGGGCCCGCGGTAAATCTCCATTATACTTCCTATATAAAGGGACTCTCCCCAGAATATCCCTCTTACATCTATGGTAATATTCAAGACGTGGACAGATACAATAAAACACTTAACATAGCCAAGGAGAAACCGTTGCAGTAGAGCATAAAACACTTTCACATATCCATGCTATTAAGGTTTAAGGAATAGGATAGTCTAGGGATAACACACAAAGGACATTAACACACCTCAACACCTTGAAATCATTTGCTGAACTCCTCTAGGAATTTACCCTCCTTCATAACCTATTTTACTGATATATACAACATACCCCAACTGGGTCTCTTAACCATTAGAAGCAAAATTGACTAATTCAGAAATATTGGGGAAGAAAAAGATTCCAAGGTCAATAAATCACTGATTATCCACACCTCAGATGACTTCCACACCCTCAGGTTAGCATGGGAATTATATTGAGGTATTTTAGCTGACACAGATGCCCTTATGACACCCAGGGACATAGCTATTTTGACAAGATTAAGTCTCATACAGTTCATATGTCTACACCAAGTCTATAATACTAGCTAAAAACTATGGCCAATGATAAAATACACTTCCACTATCTTACTCTGACAGAAGAGGGGCATTTCTACCATCAAGAATGATCCTTAACATTATTACAACTTACTGGGCGGAAATAATACACACTTGAACCAATCTGTCACTCATCTTTATTTGCGAGGCTCAATACACATTTCTGGCTGGAGCAGATTGATCGTGGTCCCAGACGATAATGACTTGGTTCTCTTGACCCAGGAAGACAGATGTTTTGTAAACAAGAGGGAATTAAAGGAGAGCAGAGACAGTTGGAAGAACGTAGGGCAGCTTTAGCACTTCTTCTTTTGAGTTGGTGTTTGAAAATGTGGACGGCTGAAATTATTCACATTCATTACCAGAGCCATGCTAGACTTACGGCTTCAACCCCAGTCGGAGGAAAAAAAAAACTTTTTTGAATGTGGGAGAGGGGACGACATTTCATCTAAATGAGCGGGTGGCAACAAGAGACCCAATAGCCCCCCCCCCCTCCCTCCGAGGGAAGAAAGGATTAGCTGTCTTGGAATTAGGGCTTCTATGATTTTTTAAATAAAATAAAGAGTGCTGTAAAATGAAATGAGGAATAGATAACAAATCTTTTGGGTTGGGTCTTAGGATTTCTCCAATCATTGACTAGTTCACTGGATAAGGTGGGTGCATCAGCACCACATCCTAAGAACATTCCTGAATCTGGGAAGACATCTGAGGAAAGAGAATTCTGCTGTAAAAAAAGAGAAAGGACTCAATGACTCCTGATGCCAGCTGATGCCCAGGTACTGGATCTGAACTCCAAGGGTCAAGTGTTTGGCCTCAAATTTGCTTGGTCCAAGGAAACAAAAATCATAAGGGGTCCTGACTCCGAGAATGCCCAGTTGATCACTGAGCACTGGACGCTGCCCAGGGCCTGGCTGTAGAGAGACCTAATTCCAAATGGCTATTTGAGAAAAGTTGGACCAAGTAATTATTTCCACCTATGAATGAAGGGGTCAAGATACTGAGGCTTCCGCTTGGAGGCTGCACCCTTGGTGGGGATTGAAATCAGGTTTACCCCACTTGGACCTTTGTGCCCTGCTGAAAACAGGATCAGCTTGATATCAAGATAAAGGTATCTGGCCTGCTGGAGGCTACCCTGCTAGAGTGTCATTGCCCCTCTGGATGATTTTCAGAACCCAAAAAGTGATTATGTCTGAAGGTAAAACCTTGCACCAGGGAGAGGCAGCAAATCTGTTCCTGCAGCCTTGATCCATTCGGTGCTTTTGGTGCTTTAACCAGGGGATTCAGTGAAAGTGTCACAAGAATATATCTGACTTCAATAGACACTTGCCAGATTCTCCCTTAAACATTACCTTGCTGAAATACTTTGATCTCCAAAAAGTAGATAGACTAAGGGGCTGACTTAGACCACATAGAATGGTCTTTACTCAGTCAGATCAACGGAGTAAAATACTCTGTCACTCCAATGGAGTACCGTCCTCCAAATCTAGAGATGTCCTCCGGCCCAGTGGACATCTCTTACATTGACAGGAATGGCTGTCATAACATTATGGTACTGTCTGTTCAAACTTTTAACCTGTCTTTTTTATTTGAAAACCAACATCACAAAACAGGATTCCATTTTTGAAAATAAGAAAACTAATGACCACCACATCATGAGAGTTGTCTTCCATGGATTGGCGGTCATTTTGCAGTTTTCACTACCCCTTACCACCATGTTTTAACTGATACTGATGCACAGAGAAAACAGACCATTTGACTGTCCACTCTAAATCGGGCAGGCGGACAAATAGCCAAACCTTCGAAGACCTTTTCTTAGTCAGACTGTCAGAGGGGTATGTCAGCAGTGGAGACGGAGTACCTGTCGCTGACATACTGAAGCTCCACCTGACTCTAAATGACGTGGGCAGAACTTCAGTTTGGCCGAGAGAGTACTTTCTCCCCATTGCGATGAAGAACATTCTCCACCAAACTCTAAATCAGGGTCTAAGTCCCAAAGTAAAAACTGTGACCAGAGTGAACAGCTTTGTGTATCTAACTTCCACTGTATCGAGGTCGGCCTGAAATAGCACCTAGGTCCTGAACATCCACAAACACATACTTTATATTGGTGCTTTACTTTTCAAAGTTCTATTTACATTATAACTTTAAAAAATCATATGTTTGAATACTTTTATTGTTTTGGTGTCTTGTTACTTTTATTGTTTGTGTCTTTTTGCTCATTTATTTTCATTTCTATTTTTCTACATAAGTTTGAGAATTTTACTGTATTGTTTCATTAACTTTAAAAAATGTTAACCTTTTTTTCTGGGAATTGTCTACAGTTTTGGGCCATAACTAACACACGCTGAACAGAGATGCTAAGAACTGTGTACTGCTGTAACCAGACTCTGGTTGTTCAGTTGGTAGGAGTACCAGTCTCCCAAAATAATAACACATTTTCTGATGTTATTGCTTAGTTATAGGATAGGGCTTTGTCCAGCAGTTACCAGTTAGTTTTAACAGTTCCAAAATTAAAAATTCCATTGCAGATTTATTTATTTACATTTTCTTTTTATTGAAATTTGCAAAATACAACGACAGTAGAGCACATGTAACATATTGGTGATCCTGAACAGAATTAACCTGAAGTATCAGACGAGTCAGTGGTCTTCCACATTATCTCTGGGCAGCAACTCGAGAAATATTTAATGTCCCACTGTCATTAATCAAAACTAATTGCCCTTGAAGAGCTTCAGGGAAAATTCCATTGCAGATTTAGAGGCACAAATTTATTTTTGATTTTTAATTGGCCAGAAGTATTATTGAGTCATATTTAACTGTCATAATTTTGATTTGTTTTCACTTTTGATCACATTTTTGCGTATTAATTTGTTCATGGGAACATGGAAGTGGATCTGTCTATCTACCTTGAGTGCCCTAACCTTGTTGAAAATTAAAGGCTACATCAGAAGAAAGAAGGCTAAAGTTGGGCAAGTAGGCCAAAAAAAAGACCAATGAGAAAGCCTACAGGGCCTGAAAAGAGGCCTGCCAAGCACAGATCACCCCAGAGGAGAAAGATGGTGAAAACGTTGCGGAAGCACTGTGCAGATGGATATCCTATAAGAAAAACCATTTTCACCTGTGTTATCCAGGACCAGTAGCAGTATGTCACATTACAGGTACCGTGGTAAAGTCCTGCAAGCTAGAGGACAAGGAGGTTGAGTGACACTTTAAATTCAAATTGGCTACCTTGTTCCTGGAGGAGAAAAGGGCACCCCTTGCCCTTGAGGATATGGAACTGGTATCCAAGGAGAAGGTGGCTGTCACTGTGGCTGCTGAGGAGAAATGGGCATTAGCAGCCCTTGTATTAGAGGAGAAAATGCTGGTTTGGTACAAGCTCGGGCCATGCTGGGCCATGAGAGGAGTCACCAGAAAATTTACTTAAGAGCCAGGAAGGCAACAGAGAAGGAGGGCATCAGAGTGCATTGAGGATGGTCGATGTGAAAATTAGGTACCCAACCAAGGTCATTCACCACACAATCTTCCAAAATATGCTGTGCCTAGCTATGTGATTGTGGATGATATAGATAATTGGCTTGCTGCTTTTGAGACTGCCCTAAAAAGCATAGGATAGATCATGAGGAATGTGGAGTAGCTTGTGGAGCCATTTACCTATCCAGGGTAGGGATGCCATCCTGAATCTGGTGGCATCAGAACATGATCAGTATGCACACATAAAGGCAGCCTTCAATCGCAAGTTTGGTCTTATTCCTGAAAGCTCTCTCAAGAAGTTTAGGGACACTACAAAGGAGTCACAGGTTTCTTGGGAGGATGTTGTGGGCATGTCATTGAGAGCAATGGAAGGTTGGGTGAAGAGTAGCAAGGTTAAGGACTATAATGAGCGGAATAATCTACTTAAATAGGGAACACATTTTAGGGCACATTTCCTAAAAACATTGCACAATGCAAGAGCGAAAAAGTGACTGCACTGCATTGCGTTGGGGGAACATACTAAGATTTGGCACTGCTGCTTTCTTACCCAACAACTGACGCGCAAACAGGCTGCATAGTTCCAGGCACACACCTTTGCACCATAGTGAAAAGCTTTGTGTGTGATGTCTAGCATAGTTTTGTACTGGGAGAATACCATTCCGATACAAGTTACTATACTTAGACATACTTTAAAGCTTTTTCCACTTTTTCAGTGAGCTGTCCAGTGCAGCCCACAGCATTGTGTGAAACATTACAAGAAATGCAAACGTATCTAATTGTTTGTGCCTGCCTCAGGGAGGTGTTCTTTATTTGTGCAGCACTCTGTCTACTATTGCTAGTAGATCGGGCATTGCATGAAAAAACATTGGTAGTAGCGTGGGAAAGCTTTTATACACCCATATGATACCTCCATGATGCAAAGCACTATTTGCGTTACTTTTAGGGCTACTTTATCAATACTTTGCACCGGTCTGTATCACTTTTTGTAACTTTAAACCTGTGCAAAGTTTTGATAACACTGCTCCTCTGAGTCACTGATTGACAGAGTTGAACCAGCTCATGATGGATGCCAATCTTACTGATTCCGGGGGAGGGTGGGGGGGTGGGGGTTGGGTGTTTGTTAAAGAGGTTCCCTCAGCGCCAGAGTGTTAAAGTTACAGATTAGTTGGGGGTGACCTCGAGAAGGGTGGGTCAGCTCCTCAACAGAAGACTTTTAACCAGTGGCAAAGACAATTGGTCTTGGCTTTATATGGCTGAGCTATTGCGATTGCCAATGCTTGTTAGTACTGGCATGGTATTGCATGACTATAACTCACAAAAAGAGAGAAAAAGGGCACCGATGGGCTCACACCTGCCCTCACTCATAAACTCACAACAAAAAAATTGGCGTAACACCCTGTTTTCGCTTAAAACTGGTAGTTCACAAGCAAATACGTACTAATGTTTTCATAGCTACCTACTTTTACTCTAACTCCCAGAAAGAGGGCATTTCCAAGAATTGGACAAGGGAGGCTCACTCACGTAATGTGACATGCTTCATCATTTGCCAGCTCGTCCCACCCTGGGAAGGGGGGGCGGTTTGTTAAAGAGGTTGCCTCAGCACCAAAGTGTTAAAGGTACAGGTCGATCGGGGGTGACCTCAAGAAGGGTGGGTCTGCTCCCCAACAGAAGACTATTGGTTTTGGCTTTAAATTAGCGAGCTATTGCGATTGCCAATGCCTGATACTGGCATGGTATTGCATGAGTCATGACGCTTGCGTGTCCAGCGATCGTGGGATGGGTCTAATATTGACGTAAACCAATTCCAAGATGATTGCCATGCAACACGATGCATGTGCTTGACGTGACAAGCCCGGGTCTCCACTATATTGAGACGTCCCCGAAACACGCCTGGGCTTGTTATTATTTGTAGCCGGACCTAAAGAGATTAAACTAAGTGGAAAAAGAAAGAAATATACAGCTGCTTCAGGCACAGGGAGCACGAATGTGCTTTACCGCGCTAATGAGGCACCACTTTTGAAGAAGGAGGTGTTCTTGTTTGCTGAGGCAAACCAATGGATGAGTCCTACTGTGTACTGCAGCTCTCGAAACAGGATCACCCAAAGCCTTTCGGGAGCATCCGAGCACAGAAACCTCCCAGCTTTTTCAAACACTATCTTGAGTCTTTCTCGAACTGCCAATACCACCGCATTTTAAGTGATGCTTCCACAGTGCTATTAACTAGGTGATACATAAAAAAGCCGATTTGGAAACAGGGAGACTTTTACCTGGCATAGCGGGTTAGCTAAGCTCTTGCAAATATATGTGTGTTCAACCTGCAGGTTCGAAGTCGAAGCCGCATTTCATCATTCTAAGGTCGAAAGCCCAAATTTTGTGGCAGAGTGCACTAAATCATGTGGCAAGGAATGCTAAATTATGCGGCATAATGTGGCACATTTTTGTGGCAGTATTATAGCACTGTTTTCTCGTTCCTGTGCGTTAACACACTCTGGGCAAAGGTTTCACCTCATTAGAATCAATTTAATACCAAAATACAGCAATCACCGACTGAAAGGTGAAGTTCCACTGCGCAGCAAAGAACCCTGTCACTGCGCAGAAACGTGTGGCTTTGTTTTAGTAACTTTCGATCCATTAAAGATAGAAAGCTTTTTTTTTTTTGCGGAAATCTTCAAATTATGGACAAGATGATGGATTTCTGTGTCAAATGCAGCAAACTATGGGGCATATTATCAAGGGCTTTATCGCCGCTTTAGCGGCACTTTTTGCCACTAAAGCGGCGATAATTTTATCGCCCTATCAGCAAGCTGTCGCTAACAGGCGTTAGCGACAGCTTTCAGGCGTTAGCGGCCGGTTTTACCCTCGCCTTGCATGCCAGCGATAATTATCGCTAATGACATGCAAGGTAGGCGTTCCCCACTAAAAGCGACTGAAAACAGTCACTAACACAACTAACCCCTATTAACAAGGCAGGCGAAGCGATAAAATAAATCGCGCTAAGCGCGTTTATCGCTAGATTTTAACACCTGCTACTGAGGATGACTTACCTGTTTAAAGTATAGGAGGTGGATTGTCAGGCTGAATCCATCCTTGCGTTAATGCGAGAATATCGCTACTTTTCCAGCGATATTCTCACATTTTGCCGCTTTCGCTGGAAATTTTATCGCTATGGAGATAAACCTTGTTAATAGGGTGTTATCTCAGCGATATTTTCCAGCGATAGGCGGCATTAAAAAAATTTGCGCTAAGCGCGGTTAGCGGTAAATATCGCTATTCCTTGATAATATGCCCCTATATTTATACGGAAAACGCTGCGGCCGCAGAAACGCATAATTTCAGTGGCCCGGGCAATACCTGTTAAGATTCAGCGCTTTGAAACGGCAAGATCGTGCCACTAAACACTATATAAATACAAGGTAATGTTACTATTTTTGCCATCTTCAGTGAGATAGGAATGGGACTGTTGCAAAGCAGGAAAAAAAGACATCTACACATATAAATAATCTATATTGTTTTGTAATACTTTTATGAGTGCTGCTGGAAGAGCTCTCTTTTCAAAAAAAGCTTTTCAATTTCTACTTTAAATGATATGCAGTTAAATCCAGACTGACAACCTGAAAACAGGTATTTCGAAGACACTCGTCGGTAGAGCTTTTGAAACACATTGCAAAGTGACAGCTGTACAAGTGTTGAGGTGTCAGTCAGATCAGTGCTATAGGTCCTGTGGTGACACTGAGATTACCTACTCTATAAAAATGCCCTTCCCACCTCTTTATTGATGATCTGCCCTGCAGATATCTCTGCCGTCCCTTCAATGTGGTACAGCCAGTTCATCACCAGTAACCATGGCAACAGCAGACGTAGGTGAAAGATGCTAACCCCCTGCACTGACAGAAGTAAAGACGATAGTTTCCTGTGAGCCCCGCTGCACCACGAGCTGTCACTTGGAAGCTGCGCCTCAGAAGCTGGAGGGAAGAAAACTTAGGCCCAGATTCTCAAAGAAGTCACAGCACGTAGAGCAGCAGACAAAAATACTGCCCTGCACTGCGTTGCATGACGGGGAGAGAGCTGGAGAGCGCCACGTTCACACAGGGAATCTCCTCCCCTCCCCCTAGTGCCAGTGCTGATTTCAGCTGCTGTGCGCGAGACACACATCTTAGTGCCATAGTGCTAGGGTGCGTGCCTGAGTCTACCATGGGTTTTGTACAGGAAGGGTACCCTTCCCTCTCCTCACCTATCACTTGTGCAGGTGCTGATTTCAGTTGCCGTGCGCCAGCCACACACCTTGGCGCCATAGTCCTAGGGTGCGTGCCTGAGTGTACCATGGGTTTTGTATAGGAAGGGTACAAAATACCATGGCTAGACAAGTTTAAAACATTTTCCTACTTTATATGTGTGATGCACAGTGCAGCACGCATGCAAAGTCAGAAAAGAATGGAGAAATTACAACATTTCTTCTTTTAACGCCTGCTTTCCAGCTGCATTAATTTTGGGCACTAAACCCTGTATACCAATATTAGTGAATGGGGTTTAGCATCAAGAAGCACGGGTTGTTGTACGGGAATGCGCATGTATCACCCACTTGATTCAAAGTAATGCAAAGCAGCGTTTTGTGCTGCTTTGCCTTACTTTTCCATACGAATTAGCGTTGGTTTGTTAATATCCCAAAAAGGTTTAGCCTCAGGTTAGCGTTACAAAAGTAACACTAACTCGGCACTAAACCCTCGTGAATCTGAGCCTAAGTCAGATGAGAGGAGAGGATTCCCGCTCGGAGAATGTGCGGGAGTGTTGGATTAAAGCAAACCCTTGAATCTGGGCTGAAGGCATTCTTCTTTAATCACGCGGCCTGTCGGGCATCACTGCTTTCAGAAATTAATTATTCAAACTCTTCAAGCTGCAGGCATTAAACGCATGTTCGAGAACACATCATGTTTGAACGGATGCGTCATCTACATAGGTCCACTGAATTCGTTTCAAGAAACGGTGGCTGCAGAAAATCTGCCTACCAGTAAGCGCGATACCTGTTTTATGAAAATTATGTTTACGAGTGCCAATGGGCAGGGGTGCCACAAGTCACTCTCTGCATCTCTCTATACCTAGCTCTGCCTCCAACGGTCAGTAGATCGGGGGCATTCTGTGCTGCAGCTACCCACACCTTGACAATTTCCCAAATAGTTAGAGTGACTGACTGCAACTTGGACATTTGTGTAACGGCCCCGGCCGAAGCCACGCCGGGTATTCTGTTTTGTCCTTTTGCAAACAATGTAATCTTGTCCCAGGATGACAACACAAAATATTGTCAAGTGGCTAAATGTGATGCTGGCCTTTTCAAATTATTCTTTTTTGCTATTACAAAAACAACAATCTGAGCTGCCCGCACAAGTGTGAGGACATGGTGTGTGGAAACTGCCTCCTGCCCACTGGTCGGAACCCGGGAAGCTGATAAGCAGCGAGTGTTAGCCCCCGAGTGCCTGCTACCAGATAGGGCCCTAAGGCGCCTTCCGGCTGAGGAGTATTACAACACCGGGCATCTTACGTTGCAGACCTGCCAGCATTGTCAATAAGTGTATGTGTGACGTATGAAGAGACGAGAGCATGGAAATGCAGCAGGTTGCATGTAGTAACAAAAGGACTCACAGCTGCCATACTCCGAGGCTGTTTGTCGGCTTGCATTGTGAAGAAAGTTCACCCTGAGTGAACACGAAGAATGCGTCTTTCAAAGTTAAAACAACAAGCATTTGCAATGCAATCGGTCTCGCCTTTAGGACTTTAAAAGTATTTAGCAGTGCAGCACATTATCCTGGGTGTTACATCTACTGTTCTCATGTAGCCTTACACAATGCCCTGAATGTGAAACACTGTTTGGAACTCGCAAGCAATGCACTGAAGCAACACGTTTTAAACTGCTTCAACGCCTTATAAGGGTAGTATATAAATACAATAATAAAATACCACATTTGAAGCGGCGGTGGCTATAGATAATGTACATTAAGGGAATAGAGACATAAAACAAGGTGAATATATGGTTTACTGCCCAAGTTGTGAACTCTAGAAGCACTATATTTATATAAAAACACGCCTACAAAAAAGCATTCTTCCCCTTTCTCAAATGCCTTTAGGACCTTAAAAGTATTTAGAAGCTGCTGACAGTGGACACGGCGCCATTGTTAAAGTGCGTCAATTTGTGGTTGTTGGAAAAAAAAAAACCAATGTTTAAAAATTGATTTTGGCCAGCCCCAGAAATAATGAAAGGCGTGCGCCACCATGTAAAATGTTTGCATTTGCAGTGAAGTTCACTCGGTGGAACCCTCCGCTCGTTTTCTCTGTTTTAGCTGGTGCTTATTAAAAGCCTTATTTTGCAGTGGTGCCAGTGGTGTGTCACTGGCACATTAAATGACAAAAGCGGGTTTCTCAGTTTCTTACGTTCCATGGTAAATTAGCAATCTTCAGAGAACGTGGCAAACGCATTCATGCCATTTGAACAGTGCTAAATATAAAACAGAGCCAACGCAGAGTGAATGGTAAGTGATGAGAGCTGCCACTGGCTATGTACACAAACAGGCCCAGACAGGGAGTCTCTCCGCAGCAGGTGGCAGTCAAACAATCACACTGAGCCCACAGATTGCCTGGTTTGTGTAGACTCCCTGTGAAGACAAGTGTGGGGGGAGAGTTTTGCTAGCGGGGGCTGAAAAGCGATTGCCTCTAAACCGTCAGGTGGGAAGCTTACCTGGAAAGAGAGACTGGGAGGTAAGGGAGACGGAAGGAATATATTTGGTCAATAACAGCTAAGACAGATGGAAAGTTCTAGAACCATCTGCTCTCTCTAGCTCGATATTGTAAGGGGAGCTGCTCTTAGTGTTAGCTTTGCATTTGGGTTTCTATCTGAGCAGGGATTCCAGAGCTAAACACGATAGTCAAGAGAGCACAGCTTTTGGGCATTTCGTGGCTAGCAAACCAAGTGAGTCCCACAGTGAGGGTACCATAAAGCGACAAAATCAAATTAAGACTACTACTAAATGGGTATTTAAAGCTACCCTATACTGCAATGCCATCTAGACGGTTTGTCTTTTTAAGGATCAGGCTGGCTTCTAACAACAAGTGATGTAGGAGAACCACTCCCTTCAATTCAGATCTCTGCACACACGTGAGAGAGCCTGTGAGTGCATCAAAAGACATCTCCACCCTCTGAGCAGCTGTTACATGGATAGATTGCACTTATAGAAGGCTTGCAGAACATAGAAGGCTTGCTTGACATGCAAAAACATCTACCAGAGAAACCACATACTATATCCATATCAACTACGGCAACTACAAATGCCTTGGCTAAAAGACTACTGCAAACAGACCAGGTATTACTGGATTCTAATAAATGAGCTGTGGGGAGGTATCGACCAGACTGTGGCACACTTAAAACCACAATGATGTAACATAACAACCAATTGGCTACAAAGCACCCAGCCGGCCACCAAAGCACCAAGTGCGCCTTCACGCCACTCAATGGGCCTCCATTATTATCTGGAGTGCATTAACGATAATGTCCCATAACGTTGATAGGGATCCTCGGTCTTAGGTTATTTTTTTCAGTTTATTTTAACAATCATTGCTTCTTTCTGATTTGCTTCATAATAACATTGAGTTTCATAGGGTGGCTACACTCCAGGGCTGGTTGCCGTTGGCTACTCAAAGCAATATTCGACGTAGAACACAAGCCGCTGAGGCTACTACGGTGAGTGACTGGTGCAAACATACTTGTAGGTCATACAACAGAACTTAATGTTTTTTTCCTATGCTAAAGTATAAACCACCTAGCATAAACCATAATCTCAGACCTGAAAAATCAATTATGGATTTTTTTTTGGATGCATTCAATTTTAAGATTTACTCTTAAGGCGAAACAATGGTCTCCCAATGACTGACTACATGGAAATACTTCCCACAAAGGATCAAAACAAAAACATCCTTTCAACCACACACCCTACATGGTGTAGCATGTTATTCACAAATGCAAAATAGGTCGCTTTAATTTCAGCCAGCACACCAGCCTTTAATGTTGTATACACGTCGGGCAAATAGAAGCCACACGACTGTATCTCTGCACTATTATAATCACCTAACACTAAAATCTACACATAGCAAAGAAGGCCTAGTCAATGCAAACATTCTGGCACATAAAGTCTCCATCCATACACGAACCATCCCCATGCGGGCAGTTACCCGGGCCTCTGTGCTGCTCGGTACATCGCTATCTCTCAGCGGTGACTTACTGCGGCCTTGCATGGCTGCCCTTTCACCTCTCGGACTGACACACAACCCTCTCGGAGGTTTCTGAAGCAAGGTGGTATGATCCCTAGAGTGCGTATGCTTCTTGGTGATTTGGTGTAAAACTACAATAAGTAAGAGATACGACAGGGGCAGCTTGATAAAGACCACAAGAATACATATAAAGCAAGGCAGAACCAGCTGAATGGGTCTGTATTGGACCGTAAGGTGCCATCCGTTTTCAAGTTACCAGCAGCATCACATTCCACCAGCCTCGGGTGGGTGACTTCGGAGCGCTCGACGAGCTCATTCTGTCCAGGCGCCACGAATGCCACCCTGTTTGTTTTACACTACTCTCTGTTGCCACTATCTTTGGGGTTGTCATGGAGCGGATATAAAGCAGCTTTAACAGGGGCAACTCGAAACGTCCACGATGAAGCCGTGAACAACAAATCCATTTTGTTCCACTCTCGCCCCTGGATGTCTCAACTTTCCCAAGCTGTGCAAAGAATGGATTATATCTTTCGCTGCACCTGACTCATGCGGGCCCCCCCTCACTATAAAAGCCCCCATTCTTTCCTCTAGCTTACAAGCAAGGTCATTAAGGCTTATGCGCAGCTGGGCTTGCAGACAAAGGCACCCTTAACTTTACCCACAAAGGGGAACATCTCTGGCCCAAATCTTTTCAAAGGGAGCTGGGGGCGGCATGCCGTGCTGCCACAGAAAAGAAAGGAAGGCTTGCGACGGCTATAGAAAATGCGTGCCACGTTGCCAAAGTTAACAAGCTAAACAGCGGAGGCACGCCAGGCAGTATCCGGCAGAGAATAGATTAAAATATGATTTACCAGTTTTAAATCGGCGGATTCCTCTACTTGCATTCGTGAGCCCCGGCGGTCTACGGCAAACCGGACATGCGTGTGGTGTTTTGTCGCGCATGCGTACGAAGTAAGGCATCGTACGCATGCGAGACAAATAGTGCGAATGCACCCACGAATCAAATAGCAAGCAAGCACTGAAAATGCAATAGGACGCATATTTCCGCGAGTCCTATTGCATTTTTAATGGAAGTGTAGATGTAAAAGAAGGCATGAACAGGAGGGGGTGGGAAGGTGTTCGTGGTGGAATAAGTCACGGAGTATGGGAGGGAACGGGGAGAAGCAGGGGAGCAAAACTGTTTATAAAGTAAAGGGGCTGATAGCCTCGGAAGGGTAAAAATTACGCCAGGCCCGTCAGGAGGCGGGATTACCAAGCGAACAACCAATCAGAATGCAGAAAATATTATGCAAGCAAATCAAAAAAAAGGCTGGAAAGTGGGCGGACCTTCCCCCACTATACTGTATACACCATCTCTCAACGAGACAGCGCATGCGCTGCCTAGCCGAGACCTAAAAAGGGTTTCAAGCTGAGGGGAGGAGCCTAAGCTTCAAGGGAATCTAGATGGCTGGGACAAATTAACTAGAACAGCTCAGATGCAGCCTTTCATCACATTATGGAAATACACAGTCCCGAGAGTGCCTCTACCTAGGCTGACTTCAAAAGTGTGATTATTTTCAGCCTTAATAGCTTAATCCTACATTTAGCAGCTCATGGTGATTTCGCCAACCAGGTCGGGAGCAATGGCGAGTTCTGCAAATCGTCAAATCAACACAGGGGAAATAATAATGCTCCTCTGGTCAGGTCAATCTCGAAAATAGGGAGGAAACATGGAAAACCATTAAATTAGCACAAGGAGTTCAAGTAGACAGGCTAGCCACCCAATAACTACGTGCCTATAGAATTTGAGTGCAAAACAATAGAATCTAAGATGCCAAAACCAGAAAGCTCTTAGGGGTGGAGCAAACACAAGAATAGGGAGGAAAGACATCAAATCAGTTGAATCAGACAAACAAGCCTTCTAATCACAAGCAAAAGGCCGACTCAAAGCCCACTCTAAGTGTATGTTATTTAGGGCCCGATTAGGACTTTGGCGATTCGGTGCCAGGTCCATACCGCCAATGCCATGGTCAGATCGCACACCAGATTAAGAGTTTCCTCCTGTCTGGCGGGCGTTGTTTTTGACGTTCCCATGGCGGTGCTTTGAAAATGGGCACCACCATGGGAACACCTAAAACAGTTCCTGCACGGCATGGACTGAAAAGTCCATGCCGTGAAGGAACTGGCGTGCATGCACACAGGGGGGCACATGTTGTGCCCCCTGTGTGCATCCACAGGCCGTCAGGCACCAGGGGGCCCTGTAGGGTCCCCTTTTATTCCCTTCTGCCATGGTTTCCATGGCGGTGGAACTGCCATGAAAACCGTGGTGGAGAGGAAACTTGTAATAGCTTGGCGAGACCGCTGCAGTCCTGCCCAGCGTATTACTGCCGCATGACCGCCGCAACACCACCAGGGAATGGCAGTTTCCTGGTGGCTACAGCGTGGCTGGAGCAGTCTCACCGCCCATATCGTAATAGGATGGTCAGGAGACCACCACCGCCCCACCCCCCGCGAGTCTGGCGGTCCGTGGACAGCCAGACTCATAATCGGAGCCTTAGTTGGAAGTACAGGTCTGCTTACAGGCAGATAAAACCCTCTCTAGCTGAGACCTAAAATGGACCCTAAACTTCTGACAAGGAGCAAGAGTCCCCTCCTATTTCAGGGAAGCATGAAAGTGAGAACTAAGTGGGCAAAAGTACTTTGAGAAGGGCAATTGCTTTGACTGCCGCCAGTCAGCTCACAAGAAGCGGGTCTTCTCCTTCTCCTAGAAGACACACACTGGTGAGTATTCTACAGGAATGTTAGTGCAGCATAGGAGGAAGCCTCACCTTTCTAGTTCTCGCTCCATTTCTGTGTACCTCACCTCTCTCTACTTTTCTCTCGTCCTTCTCTCTAGTTCTACATTCTCTTCCCCAGCTCTCTCTTTAACTTCCTCTTTCTTCCCCACATCTCTCTCACTACCCAATCTTTCTCCATCCCATCCCATCCCACCTCTCTCTCTTTCTCTCTCTTTGTACCCAATCTTTCAATTTACCTCACTCTTTGTTTGCTACTTTGCCACCCCTTTCCCTTTTTTATTCCTCTGTTCCCTTCAGGGGCAGCTCCTACGCTAAGGCATAAGAGCGTCGCCCCACTGCTTTAAAGCAGTGCAAAGGAAAAAGAAAATGATAATAACGAAATGCTTTATTATCATTTTCTTTTTCCGTTCCTAGGTGCTTGGAGGGGCGGGGCTGGCCAGAGCAGGGGCCAGGGGAGGAGTGATTTGCCCACTCAATGTGCGCATGAATGTTTGAGTGGCCGTCTTGGGCCGGCGAAACATTCATGCGCACTCTGCATGTTCCCCACCAGGCTGCATTACACAGCCTGTGAGAAACATGCACAGGCCCCCTGTCCCTGTCTGAGCGTCGAACCACAGTGCTCAGACCAATCACAACGCTGCAATGCAGTGTTGTGATTGGCTTCGGGGAACTTAGGGGAACCAATCACAATGCTGCATTTCAGCTTTGTCATTGGCTTAGGGAGCCTGGGAGCCCAGGGGCTTCCCCTGTGACAAGGAGAGGCTGCGGAGAGGCGGCGGCTGGCGGTGCGAGCAGCAGGTATGTTTTTTTATTTTCTAACTCCCCCACCTCCCACCACCGTTCCCTACCAGCTGTCACTGTTTCCCTCTACGTACTTCCTCCCTATTTTACTCCTTTTTCACTATTTCACTACCTCTTATTATTCAGTTCAAGCTCTTTTTCTCTGGCCTTTCTTTCTGTCTCTCCCTCTTTTATTTCTCTGAGCTCCTCTTTCTCTATTTCAACTCATCCTCCTTATCTCACCTCTCTCTCTCTCTCTCTACATCTTTGTTTTTGTTCATCTCGCTACCTCACCTCTTTGTCTCTGTCTATCTACCTCACAACTCTCTCTAACTCACCCTCTCTTTTTCTTCCTTTAAATCACCTCACATTTCTTTCAATAGCTCATCTGTCTCTACTTTGCATCTTTTCTTGCTACAAATCATCTCTCTTTCTAACATTCAATACTTTTTCCCTAACGTTCTCTCTGCCTGACTAGTCTTTGTATGTATGTGTGTACATATGTATGTATGTATGTATGTATGTATGTATGTATGTATGTATGTATGTGTGTGTATGTATGTATGTATGTATCTATAAATCAATCAATCAATACGTATTTGTAGAGCGTGGATATTCACCCGCAAGGGTATCCAGTTGCTATCTTGCTGGGCTCAGTCAAAAAGCCAGATCTTGAGTCTCTTCCTGGATTCCGCAAAAGAGGATGCTGACCGGAGGTGAAGGGGAAGGCTGTTCCAGGACTTGACAGTGAGGTAGGAGAAAGAATGGCCACCACTGAAGCTTTGGCGGATGCATGGTGTCTTTGCGAGGGAGGTGGAATGAAGATCCCTGGAAGGTTGGTGGAAGTTCAGGCGGTGGTTGATGTATGCTGGTCCTTGTGTCATGTGTCAGCAACTTGAACTGGCATCTTTTTTGGACAGGTAGCCATAGAAGGTTTCTATGGTGGGGGTGATGGGGGCCATTTGGGCCGGGTTAGGATGAGTCTGGCCCCTGAGTTCTGTATCATCTGGAGTCTCTTCATGAGTTGGTTGGTGGCTCCTGTGCACAATGTGTTGCCGTAGTCCTGCCAGCTGGTGACTAGAACTTGAGTAATGGTTTTCCTTGTGCCGATGGGGAGCCATTTGGAGAGCCTTTGGAGCATGCAGAGAGTGTGAAAGCAGCGGAGGAGACTGTGTTGATGATCTGTCGTTTCATGGTGAGTTTGCTGTCCAGGATGACACCAAGGTTTCAGACCTGGTCAGTTGGTGTGGGAGTAGGTCCAAGTTCTGTGGACCACCAGGTGTTGTTCCACAGGGAGGAGTAGTTCCCAAAGATCAGCACTTTTGTGTTGTCAGTGCTGAGTTTGAGACAGTTGGTCTTCACCCAGTCGGCGATGTTAGTCATGCAGTTGTGAAAGATGATCCTTGTGGTGGAGGGGTCTGCTGAGAGCGAGAGGATGAGATGAGTATCTTCAGCGAAGTATATGATGTTGAGGTTGATGGTTCTGACAATGTTGGTCCGGGGTGTCATGTATGTGTTGTGGAGGGTTGGGCTGAGGGATGAACCCTGAGGGATGCCCTTTGGTTACGAGGGGAAGGGTGTCAGGCGGATTCTCTGGGTTCTTCCTGTGAGGAAGGATGCAATCCATCTGACGGTGTCACCCTGTATTCCAATGTGGTGAAGTCTCTTGACATGTGTGTGGTGGGATACTGTATTGATAGCTGCTGAGAGGTCGAGGAGGATCAGGGCCGCTGATTCTGCCCTGTCTAGGAGGGTGTGGATGTTGTCGCTGGTGGTGATCAGGGCAGTCTTGTGCTGTGGTTGGCACTGAAAACGGATTGAGAGGTGGTGAGCAGTTGTTTATCTCCAGGTTTTTGGTGAGCTGACAGTTGATGGCCTTCTCAAGAACTTTGGAGGGGAAATGGGGGCAGTGAGATGGAGCAGTAGTTCTTGAGTTCTTGAGTTCGCTGAGTTCAGTGGAGGGTTCATTGAGGGGAAGGTGGCTGTGGTGATGGATGCATTGAGAATGGTGGTGAATTGGCAAATGATTTCCTTGCTCCAGAGGTTGAAGAGGCAGTGGAGGCAGGGGTTCGTGGGTGCTCCCAAGTGCATGAAGTTCATGATGACTGTAGTGTTCTAGGTCCTGAGCTGTTTCCATGCGGTGAGCGGATTGTCGGGTGGCATCAGTTGGTGTGGGGAGGCTGTTGAGGTCAGTGGGTTGGGGTTTGAAGTTCCTGCAGATGGCAGATATCTTGTTGTGGAAGTAGTCGGCTAGTGTGCCGCAGAGTTCCTGGGAAGGAGCAATCATGTTCTCAGTGGCTGCTGGGCAGGAGAACTATCTGACAATGCTGAAGAGTTCCTTAGTGTGGTTGGCATTTGCTTTGGTGCAGTTTGTGAGGGCATCTTTTTTGTGTCTTTGTGGCTCAGTCTGTGGGGTCTTGGTTGGTGTAGCATCTTGTCTCCAGTTATTTGCAGCTGTGTTTCATTGTCCTGAGTTCTGGTGTGTACCAGCTGGCTTGTTTGGTGCATCTGCAGGTCTTTGCTGGCTTGATGGGGGTGACTCTGTCAGCGCAGTTGGTGATCCAGGAGTTAATATTTTGGAAGGCCTGTTCCAGGTTAGTTGCGGCATCGGGCTGGGTGGTGTTGAGGGCGTTCGTCAATTGGGTCTGTGTCACTTTGTTCCGCTGTGGAGGGAGGAGTCAGGAGGCCTGGTGGTGGTGCATGGAGATCCTGCAATGGTGAAGAAGACAATGGTGTGGTTGGTCTAGGTGAGTTCTGTGGCATGACTGTATTTGACTCTGTCGCTGGCAGTTAAGATCTGGTCAAGCATGTGTCCTGCTCTATATGTGGGGTCGGTGACAGTTGGGTGAGCCTAATGGTGCTCATGCATTCCAGGAGTTTGGTGGAGTTGGTGTCTTTGGGGTCATTGAGGTGGAAGTTGAGGTTGCAGAGGAAAATATAGTGCTTGGAGTCGATAACTAGTGGGGAAATTAATTTGGTGAAGCAGTCGCAAAAGCCGGGGTGTGGTCCTCGGGGTCTGTAGGTAAGGGTGCTCTCTGATGGTCATTCAGCTATCGGTGTGGAGTTGGAAGTTGAGGTGTTCCATGATCGGTGTGGTGTCGTCTTCGGTGGTGGTGCAGTGGATTGTTTCTTTGTGAATGATGGCAATGCCCCCTCCTTGTTTGTTGGTGCGGTCCCAGTATATCATCTTGGAGCTGTTGGGCATTGTGGTGGCGATATCAGGGGTGGAGGAGGGGTTGAGACAGGTCTCTGTGATGAAGATCACATTGGGGGCAAGGGTGGTGATGGTGTCCCAGAGTTCGGTAGGATGTTTGCAGAGGGATCAGGCATTGAGCAGGAGGCATCAGAGTGGTTCTGGGGTGGTTGCGGTCAGTGAAGTGGGAGTGGCACAGGTTTCCGTAAGGGTGGGAGGTCCTGATTTACAGGTGAAGAGACAGCTGCAGCAGGTGAACGGTCCTGCCGTTGATCGAGGAGATGCGAGGGGTCCAGGGCTCAGAGTTCCGCAGAGACATATCTGTGGGTGGCCGGAGGGCCAGTGTTCCTAGCGCTGGGCGCGGTTCAGGTGCAGATGGGCACAGATGGGCTTGCTTTTGGCATGCCTTTTGCGCAACGGTGGCGCAGCTGTGCTGTGGCCTCCATTAAGTAGGTCCTGGTAGAGGGGCGGGGAGCTGGGTGGTGGGAAGCAGGAGGGAGAACAGGTGATAAAGAGCAGGCAGGAAAGGAGTGGGCGGATTTTAAATGGCGTGGTCCAGGAGAAACCTGGACAATAGACGTGCGCAAACTAAAAGGCAGAAATGGACTTAAGGCAAAAATTGACTTCAAGGCAGCAGAAATAAACTTAATGGCAGCAGAAATGAACTTAAAGGCATCAGAAATAAGCTTAAAGACAGCAAGAGTAAACAGAAAGGCGGAAAAAATATGTATGTATGTATGTGGTACTTCTATAGCACAAACCTAGCCAAAAGGCAGCGGAGCGCTGTACAAGGTGAAAGATACATATAAAATCAATGAGAGGTATCTGGTTTGTAGACTGCTAATGCGTTGTAGTACAGTGTTTTTTCACAAAGAACTCTTTCTGAAATTGAAGCAGCATTGCGGAAATCCAGGTGGACACGGGGTTGTTGGTCCAGGTTCTGGGTGGATAGCTGGAAATGGCCTGCTGCCTTTTTTTTATTATTTTTATTTATTTTTACCCTTCTTAATCTTCAGGCTTATGGTGTTTTGGGTGTGGGAGTTCAGAGAACCACCAGAGATGGTGAGCTGATCTGCAAGATAAGTGGTGGTTCTGGTCATTGATTTGTAAATGCTGCACCTTATTTTGAAGATGGTGCAGTCCAGCAAGGGGAGCTCATGGAGTTCCATCGGAATGAAGGTTAGGTGTTCATATTTCTTAGGGCCCTATTTAAGACATGCTGTGGCATGTAGGATGTCCTTCAGGGGTGCCATTTGGGAGTCTGGGACGCCATGGAGCATGGTGGTATCACCATCCAGAGTTGAGAGCATGAAAGCTTAAACAGCAGTTCTGAAGTCATTTTCTGGAAGAAATTGTTTCACTTTTTTTAGAAGAGAAAGCTGGTACCAGGTCATCTTTGTTTTTTGTTTATTTTCGCAATGTGGTCCTTAAGGGTGAGGTTGGGGTCGAGGGTGAATTCAAAAGACTTAGCATACAGTGAAAGTTGGGGTTCAAAGCCGTCAAGGTTCATGCCATTGAGCAAGGTTTGTACTGTTTCCTGTTTGTTGTTCTTGGCAAATAACAAGGATTCTGTCTTGGTATGGTTGAGATTCAGTTAGGTGCTTGACTTCTAGGGCTGAGTGATGTGCAGGCACTGTTTGAGGCACTGGACATCTGAAGCAGAGGAGACTGTCAAGTAGTGTTATGCATCATTGGCATATTGGTAAATCTTGATGCAGTTATCTGTGAGTATGTATTTTTCAAAACAAGGGAAACCCCACAATTTTCAAGAACCTGGGGTAGTGAAGAGTATTAGAAAAACAATGGTTCGTTGGGACCAGTTAGTCCTATATACATATCTAAAAAGCAAAGCTTTTTACAAAAAATATATAATTCCGTATATTTACAGTTGGTCCCCGAATGCAACAATTTAGTTAGAAAGGCAAGTATGATGCAGGACAACATATAATGATTTTGTTGCAATTGTTTTATTCATTGCAGCATATTATCTCGCTTTTGCTTTTTATCTCTTTTTAACGATGATTATCACGATTATCACGATCCAGATGCATGCAGACTGTGTGACGATGTACATTGTGACTGGGCGGTGGTGGCTATTTGAATTGGGACAGTGTACATTTGGCCTACATGGCTGATGTGGGGTTGTAGGGGTAGATGTGCATCTCACAGTTCCCTGCTCTGTCTGATGTGATTGTTCTGTTACTGTGCCTAGTTGGACCCTGTTGTGTCCCCTGTTCTGCAGTGTGGGTGTTGCACTTTGTGCCACATTGTCATGGTATGTGCTGTGATTGCTATGTATGTGTGCTGCAGTGTGCCACGGGGATGGGGGACATGTCCCTGGGTAATTGTGGGTGTGCAGTGTGTTACACTTCATTGTGCATGTGTGGCATTGTGCCCATCACCCCCCGTTCCCCCAGTCCCTGTTGGATCCTCACCCTGTTGTTGTTGTGTCAGGTCCTGTCGGGCTGTGTCCGTACTCCCTACTCCTTGCACCCTCTCCACACTTTTGGCTGTGGCCTGGGTTTCCTACTGCTCCTCCTGTGGCGCTGGACTGCCACCTCCTGTCGCTGTTGCTGCCTTCCTGTTGGCAGCGGGTTTGTACCTGGTTTAGGTTGACAGGTCCTGCCGGCACCTCTTGGCCTCCTGCATTGGCATCCTGGGCACTGCGACTGCATTCCAGGTGGTCTGCTTGTGGGTCAGTTGCTGGTAGTGTTCTGTCGCCTCCGTGGCCTTGGTCTTGTTTTCCTGCGGTCTGCACCCCGTCTTCCTCTCCCTTTTCTCCTTGGCCTTCCCCGACCCAGTTGTTCCTTGCTGGTGGTCTGTGGGGGTTGTGGGGTTCGCGTTGACCTCTGCGCTGGGTCAGGGTGCATCCATGTTGCTACGTGCTTTGGCTTGTTTCTGGTGTGTTGTGTCTGTGGTTTTTATGGTGCAATTGCCCGCCAGACGCGTGGGATTTGCAGGCCTGAAGCTGCTTTTCGCTACTTTTTGTACCGCGATTGGCCTCATCGCATGATTTCTCGCGTTCGCGTTTCGCATTTTTTAGGCGTGGTGTTGATTTTCACGCTGGCATTTGACGCGTTATCTGGTGACTATCGCATGGTACCGCCTTGTTGTGAATTCCACGTTGACACGGGGTTATTTTCCAGTGATAGGCTGCGTTATTGAAAGTTGCGTTACGCTACTCTTGCGGTAGTTATCACACGTTCTTGTGAATATACCCCAGAGTCTCTCCCTAACTCACCTATATTTCTACCGTGCCTCTAACTCTACTTCTCTGCTCCCTCTGCTTCACCTATGTCACTATAACATTTTCTCTACCACTCAGTATCTTTGTCATTGATTTGTTTCCCACCTCCTTCAAATTTCCCTTACTCCACAGAGTCAGAGGTCACTGCCTAGCAAGAGATGCATACACATGTAAAGAAGAGAGGAGGACTAAGACAGGAGAAGAGAACTAAGAAGAATATTATCGTGTTAGATTTCGCCTAATGAAATGGTGAAAATGCTGGGAAGCAGGCCTTAGATTTTCACTGGTTCTGCAAGAATACAAGATGTAATGGGTGATTTATTTGTGATTTAGAATATCTGGCAATTAACGCTGCAATTTCAAGTTCCATGTACACTGGTCTTATGGTGCTATTATTCATAAGAAAACAAACTAAATAGCAAGTGACGTTTAACATGCTTTTCCTAGAAATGGCGGAACATGCTGGTTAGACATTGAATTCAAAATGAAATATTGCAGAAGAAAAAACGCTGTAGCCAAGCACACAAAGAAACAGTTTTATTTGTGTGCATTCAAGCTTTCTTTTAATACTGTTTGGTAGTGGACACTGGGCAGCGAGAACTTTGAGCTGTTTTTGCAGGTCCCCGTTTCTGAAAGGTACACATAATTCAATATTACTAGCACAACAAAGGCTTGACTTTGCTGAAGATGGTTATAAAATCCACATTGTTGTGAATATTGGCCCCAATATATATATTCTGCCTGGGGTCCAAAAATCCTTAAGTTGGCACTGGCTGTGTCTAGGGGCCCCATCATTCTCCCATGGTCCAAATGGGAGGAATAACAAAGGGAGCATGTGGCCTTACGGCTAGAGAGGTCGACCACGAAGCTGGGGAACCGGGTTCAAATCTTGGCAACGACACTCAGCATCCTGTGATTCTGGGCAAATCACGTTGGGGCATATTATCAACAACCGGCGATAAATATCGCTAAGCGCACTTAGCGCTAGGATATTTATCGCCGGCGATCGATGAATTTTATCGCTGAGATAGCGTGCTATTAGCAACGCTTATCTCAGAATCGATAAAATTCCTGGCGCAAGCTGCCAAATGTCCGATTATCGCTGGAAATCCAGCGATAATCGCACGACATTTGGCGATAGCTTGTTGATAGGGCTGGGCATACTTAACCATGATATCCACCTTCCATTGGATATCATGGCTAAGTCAAACTAAAAGCATGCGTAAGGAAAGTAGCGTTAACCAAGGTTAGCGCTACTTTTCTCATCGCTATGCTTGTTGGGGATTCCCTTGATAATTGGAGAAATGTCGGTTAACGACATTTCTCCAGTTATTTTGGGACGGAACGCCCACTTTGCATCTCATTAGAGATGCAAAGGTGGCGTTATGGAAAAGGGCGATAGGGCAAGGATTCACGCGATAGCGTGGCCTTGCTAATACAGCGATAAAATTATCGCCGCTTTTCGTCTGAAAACAGACGCTAAAGCGGCGATAATTTCTTATCGCCGGCTTGATGATATGCCCCTTAATCTCCCCGTGCCTAACAAAAATGAATGTGTCCGTCTGTAACGAAACTGGTGGTCATGTAAAGGGCTCTGATACCTGATATGTTCGGGTCGAGTTCACGCTATATAAAGCTAAAAAAAAAAGCTGTTCTACTTCACCTCCCAACTACTCTTACATTCAACCAAATTACCATCAATGTGATTCCATCACCTTCTCTTGGTAAGTGAAAGCAGTGTACCTACCTGGACAAAATTCATAAAGAGAGGAACTTTGTCAAAGTCATTTGTAAAACCTTCAGCTCCCAATGCCCAGAGAGGGGTCAGTGGGAAATGTGATTGAAATTGGGCTCCCCAGCCAAAATTTGTGAAGAGATGTGAATGGACTTTAGATACAAATATATATCTTATTACACCACAACAACTGAGTTGGGCACACTGTGTACTAAGCAGGTGAAATCTGAATACCGACATGATAACGTCATGTCAATTTACATTTAGGATATAATTGTGAGGATGATTTATTTTATTAAATTTTAGTTCAATTTCATAGTCAAGTTACACTACACTGAAGGAGGCATGGGTTGTGCACGAAAGTGGTCATGTTATCAGTGTGGTCTTTTAGCTGTGTGAGAGGAGAGAAACACTTTCACACTTATTATCCTGAAATAGAGTTTTGATAACTGACCCTTATACAGCTGCACAGTCTGCTCTGTGCCAACAGGTGATGCACTAGGCATTAAATATTAAGATTTCGACGGACTTAAGTGATAGCCCGATGCTCTGATCGTCAAGAACCACAACAGGACTACAGTTAGGGGAGCAGTGATGAGGGGAGAAAGACATACTTTGTTTTGCCAAGCTCAAATATCTGATGTTTTTTGGCAGGCCTTTACTCGCAAGAGAGATCTAAAACACGGTGTTCCAAATTGAAAGACACAGGGGAAAACAGAATAATTGATGGATTGTCTCACATCAACTCATTGCGCGTGGATTACTCTGTGGGATATCTGTATTAGTTGACCAGGAGAACACAAACTAATAGTGTATGTTATATTAATTCTAGCGAATGCATCACAAAATCTCCATTTTGAGATATCTTAAGGAAAGTAAATCAAGAACTGCTGTCATAACGTGTCCTTTATTCCCAATCTTTTCATTACCTCCGAGACAACAGACAGAACTGAGTATTTCTTTAATTAGAATTCACAGGTACAATACATTACGTTTGGTTTATTAATTTATCTTGAAGGTTCTGTGCTTGTTCTCCAGCTGTATTTAACTTTATTTAATTATACCTTAGTTGCTTTGGCAACAGGAGAGTGTAGGCTCCGTTTCGTTTTTGCTATACAAATACCACATACATATAATCACTTTTTGCCTGCACGATGAACATTTCATTTATTTTATCTGATCACTACTACAGCTAGGAGCATGCATGAGTATCTGTCGTTGTGGTGACTTGCTCCTCCCACTCCGCCCTATTAAATACCAAGGAGGGTTAAAGAACCCAATAATGTGTCAATTTGAACCAAGAGTACATTGAAAATGCAATCAAGGTAAGTCTGTCTGGACCTACCTGCGCTTTAGGATGATGAGATTTCAGAATTGACGAAAACCCTAATTCAGTATTTGTTACTGAGAATCTGTGTGGTGGCAAGTCTGGGGCTGAAATTCTCTTCACTATCCCTAAGAGACATTGGGGCTTTTCCCAAATTACAATTGACGCACCGCCGGTGCAAGGGGCTTGTAAATAAGCTCCATTGTATCTATCGAGAAAACCACAGAAAGTGCTGCAGGGTTGGAGAAGCAGTTTTAGCAAGGAAAGTTTTTGAAATAACTTTGCCACCTATTAGTAACTTATGGGTGGCGGAAACTACTATTGTTACATTGCCCCATCACTAGTCTCCTGCTCAATGGTTCAATCTCCAGTCCCTGCAGCCATTTCGGAATTAAATGTGCGGAATTTCTCTCACGATACAACATTGAAGTTTCAAAATGTCTTTTCTTAGAAGACAGTAATCTACTTGTCGAGTCGTCCTCAAGACATGAAGATTCCAGCTTATTACATTGCTTTGTGGTGCTGGACCTTTATCAGCTCATGATTGGCCCTACATATTTGTTGGGCCTCAAGCTTGACTTGTTATTGTTATCAAGCGTGGACAGGCTGTACTGGGTACACTGTGTTTTATAGGTGGGCTGGCAGCGCAGGGGCTGTTTTACTGCTGGTGTGGGTCGGTTTGTTGCTGTGGGCCAGGGCTGACATTTAGGTGCTTAGTGAAAGGGAAGTGAGTGGTCTGCAGTTGCTTGGCTCAGAAACTGCAGTAGATATATGATAAAGACACTTCAAAATTCAAAACAGTGTATTTCTTTATAATGCAGCCATTGAATGCATTTCAGTTTAGTATATTGAATTATACCATTTCATTGAGTAACAATTGTTAGAAGGGATTCTAATGATGAATTTAGAAATGCTTTAATGTCCCTTCGCCCCTGCCCCTGCCCCGATCATGATGCCATTAGTGAATCATGAAGGAAGTCACTTGTCATTTGCCCCCTATATGAGGCCTAGGTTGTTACTATAGATGGACTAACATTACAATCTTTTTTTTTTAGCACATACACTGAACTGATGTATTTAAAGGTGCTCTCTTGTGATGATAAAGAAAAAGGCGGAACTGTGAAAAAAGTAATTGCTCAGGACCACAAAATGTGGACAGGTGGGAGCCAGGATTGGTGAAAGGTTTCCTGGTTTCACATTGTGCAATTTGGCCACTGCAAGTTATCTCTTTTTCTCTTTTAGATCAAAGCTTAATGCTTTGTGTTTAATTCTTTGAGGCACTAAATGAGAACATGGTTGTTAAATACATCCATGCTACGCATGTTTCATAAGGAATGGTGGTAGTAGTGTTTGTGGACAGTGCTATTTTAATACAGAAGCTTAAATGAAAACCAGAGCAACCACACTAGGTCGGTGCATAGAGACCATTCGCTCCACATTGCTTAAAGTCATGATTAATTGTCATCCATTTTTTAATTAATTCGTCCATTCACTCCTCACCCATCCTGTTATGAACCCCAATGTACCCCAATATAGGCCTAGGTAGTTGTACGACCTTTTACCTACATTTGTCCTACCTTGCTCTACATAACGGTTCTGGCACTGACCTTTTGCCTAGTTAGGTGCCGAATAAATGTCGTATGCTGTTCTCTGAAAACTAACCTCATTTATTATGCATGAGGATTCTTAGTATCACAGCAGGATTACCATCTTCTGTATAATAACTCTGTACAAGGATTACCACTATCGTCATCCTTGGCCGACATGCCCACAGTATCATGACACATCTAGGTAGAACCCCTGAGGGTACCTTTTGGGTATATAAGTACCACATCTTCACTGGGCAAGCCAGAGGAGAAGCTTCCATGCCGACACGAGACGCTGAAGTCCCTGCACGCAGACACTCCAGCATGCAGTGGTCTGACATCCCTCGCAGGGTTTCCAACTCCAGACCAAGACGGGGTCCTTCGTTCTCTCACATCAGGTAATGGTGTTGGCTCTTTCCTAGGGGGATTCTTGGATTTCCAGCTACATACATGCTAGGTACACTTAGCTAGGGCTAGCATCTTAGGAGTACGCATGATTAATGCCATGTATCTATATGCCTGCATATATTCACTGTTTTAGCACCATGGCAGAATTCTACCTTTTATTTACTCTGTTGGTGCTTGAATCGTATATATCTGTTTCTGTCGAATGGTTGTTGCAGCACACATATTTGATACCAGAATGACGCTGGTTCAAAAAATGCTTATTGAAAACTTCCCCACCATTTATTCTGTGTATCTCTCTGAGACATAGTGAGCACGAGTGACTGAGCGAAAAGTACTGTACTGTTTCCACGATCTCTGAGGGGCCAGGGTTGTCATGTCCAATAGTTGCCAGAAACTATTCACTCCTTGGTAAGGTTGGGGGGCTTATAGTGGCACTGTGAGCTAGCTAGTCTACAGGCTAACATATCCTTTGGGGGTGTCTGGAACCAGTCTGGACACCAATCCCTTAGTTTATGTTGTCTAAACGCGCAGATCCTATATAGATTTATAGGAACTACACGACAATCCAACTATTCATTTATTCACTGAGCCATGCATCCATGTTTCCATCTCCATACATCCATACAATAATTTGGAAAGGTTCAATAATGAAAAATGTGTAAAATGAAGTAAAATTCACCATGCTTGCATTTTTTCCCAAACATTTCCAGGGTGGGGGGGATCATACTCTACTTGCAGTGGTCAGGCTTGCATGCTGCACTAGCTCACTGAATGCAGAATGAAGGCTTGTCTGGCAAACTAGCCTGGCCTACTTTTGTTTCCCAGCGTGGCTCTCATTGGTATCTTGTGAAAGGATAAATGAATTAGAAGGTTATCATTGCTTTGTATGGCCATGCTGCTGATGTTTTAGGTTTTGGCTACAAACAGCCAAGGCTGTTTGTAGGCAGACCTATTTCAATATACATTGAGTGGGATTTGGACCAGCCCCATGGTCGTGATTGCATTGCTTTGCTGCCTATCGCAGTTGTCTCCTCCCAATTCAGTGGCTTTCCTCATTATCGTTATGTTAGTGCCAGCCATGAGCACTCAATCTTGGTATATTCAGACAGGTCGACTTGTATCCTTCCACTGCTGATGTTGCTTGCATGCAGGGAACTACTGCTTAATTTTCCTCTATGCACTCCAGGGAAGTGTGTAGTTTCTTGCCCCATGTGTGTTGCTTCTTTACCATTGACTTTTCCCACTTGGTATCGATGTTGCTTCCTCTCCCCCTCCACTTTCCCAGCTCCACCACTGCTTCCCTATCCCCTCCTGCTCAGTTTTTTTAAAATATGCCTCCACCATTGCTTCTCCGGCCTCCCTTATCATACCAATCCCCATCACCTTTCCCACTTCATTATTTTAATTTTAATTGCGTGGCACCTGCTGTATTATACATTTAAAATGGGTTTTCACCCATTTAAAGATGGATAGCTGTAAGTGCACATGCTTACAAATGTGCAGCAGTCACAAAGAAATGGTTAGTTAAAATCGTACCAGTACATTCATAGATGACCATTGTGGATGCTCGCATTTCCTAGGTGGTGATTTTTAAATCCATTTTTAATGTTTCTGCAAACTCATTCAAACATGGCCACCACAAATGTGCACACATCCATGGCAGCTAACTTACAAAAAATGTATTCGCAAAGCAAATAGTTTTGACTGCTGACACCTATTGGCTTTGCCAATGTCTGTTTATTATCTGCAGTCCAGTACATTCTCGTCAGACATTTTTCCAGATTTTAAAACTGGTTGGATAGGGACTAAAGTTACTTACTTACTCTCCTTTTCGTTTTGCTCTTCAACAGAAACTGATATCTGATACAGAGAATTTTAATAAATGGATTAAAGGGTGACTTAATGAAATCACATCTTTAAAGGAATCCAAGATGTCCTGCACTAGATCAACTGGCAACAAGTTTAATGAGAATCTTCTCCTACGAAATAAACATTGCAAATGTGCAAAACGGTTTGGGTGTGCCAATTATGGTTAATTAGCTATAAAGTAGTATGTGGTGCTACTTAAAGCTGCAAAAATACTGTTAAGACCTAGAAAGATAACTACTTTACTAACAGATTCCTTCGTTCTAATGCATGTAAGCCAAAATGTTAACATTATTTGGAACTTATCTGACACTCAGTTCTGCAATGTGTCATTTTCAGTGTAGGAAATGGCCCTTTTTGCAGGATCACCCCCAAGCGTTTTGCCTTCCTCCTCCCATTTGTGCTGAATTCGTTTTTGTTGGCTTTAGGATTCTAGGCACGTTACCCCTGCTAATCAGTGCTAAAATGCATAGGCTCTGTGCTCTAAACATGGTAACATTTACTTATCCACAATTGACATATTTAATTTGCATATACGTTCCTAGGAAAGTGCACTATATGTGCCCAGGGCCTGTAAATTAAAGGCTACTAGTGGGCCTGCAGCACTGATTGTGCCACCCAACTAAGTAGTCCTTTAAACATGGCTCAGGCCTCCCACTGCAGAGCCTGTGTATGCAGCTTAAGCTGCATTTTCGAACTGGCTAGTTAACCTACTTGCCAGGCCCAAACCTTCCCTTTTATTACATATAAGACACTCCTAAGGTATGCCCTGGGCAGCCCTAGGGGCAGGGTGCAGTGTATTTTTTTGGGGGAAGTGTTTTATATAGCACAATCTCGACCTGAAGGTATAAGAGTGCTTTACATGAGCACCAGTTGCATTACAGATGGACACATTCATTTTGTTAGGCACGGGGAGATTAAGTGGTTTGCCCATAGTCACAGGATGTTAAGCGTTCCTGCTGAGACTCGAACCTGGTTCCCCAGCTTCGAGGTCGACCGCTCTAGCCTTTATTTAAAAGGTAAGACATATGCTTTTGAATTTCACATGTCCTGGTAGTGAAAAACTGCAAAATTCATTTTTCACTATTGCAAAGCCTATCTCTCCCACAGGTTAACATTGGGGTTGCCTTAAAACATCTTTTAAATGTAATTTCCGATTGGGAAAAGAAAGAGATTTGAAATTTGGTATCTCTAGGCTCACAATTTAAAATCACAACTTATGATGAAATCTGATTTTAAATTGTAAGTCTGAACATGCCACTTTTATAAAGTTGGCATTTTCCTACTTTAACCATTCTGTGCCTCTGACTGTCTTTGAATACACGTCTGGGTTGGGTGACAGCTGGGCTTTGTGCATTCTCTCTAGACAGTCACACAAAGGGAGAAGGGGTGAAACTTTTACATCCTGATTGACCATCACCAGGTAATGGGCCTTCCTGAGGTAGACTGGGAGGGAGGAGCTGACACTTGCACCTGAATAGGGATGTGCCTGTCCCCACACACAGAGCTGCATAGCCCCCTGTAGTGGGTCTGGAGCCAAGGCAGGAAAGACAGGGACCTTGAGATCTGCAAAGGCCTCTTTGATGTCTCCCCCACTTCAAAGGCACATTTAGATATAAGTATTAGACCCCTGACACTGCCAAATCAGAACTTTCCTGGAACCAAGGACATTCTGCCAGAAAGAAGAGCTGCTGTGCTGTAGGAGGGACTGCAACTTTGCTAACTGCATTGCTGTGTTGGCCTGCTGCCTGCTGATTGCTGTGCTATAGGAGGGATTGCCACTTTGCTACTTGCTTTGCTGTGTTTGCCCTTGCCTGCTGCTTCTTGCCTGGGAGTGAGAAGGACTGGACCTGATCTCTACATCCTTGCACTCAGGTTCTCCAAGGTCTTGCTAACTTGCCTCTTGTTCTTGAAGTCTCAGGGCCATCAAATACTTTTTTTCAACCCTGCTTAAGCTGCTGGGCTCTGTCAACTGTGAGTCCTCCTGTGCCTGAAGTGCCAACTCCACTCTTCCTAGGGCCTCAGAAGTGGGTTTTTGGCCGCTTTACTATAACAACGTCGACGCATCTGCAACTTTGCGCCAACATCAAAGCACCGCCCTTTGACAGTGTCGCAGTGGCTACTCGATGACAGCGTTTCTACTGCCGACGCGGCTTGACAACGGCAGCGATCCTACTGCCGAAGGCGCTCAATGACGACACAGCATCTGCAGTTCAACGGAGCTCAACAACAACAGGGAAACCCGTTTGCAAGTCTTGACAATGACACATAAGGCTCTCGATGACGACACTTACTCCAACCCAAGAATTTCTCCAGCGAAACCTGTCTGAGTCCTGTAGCCGGCCTGCCCTCTATTGAGATTGGCCTAAACTTTGTATTTATCCCAGTCTAGCACGACCTCAAATAATCTTTTAGCGCTATTGATTTCTAAGCAATTTATTTGAATTTAATCTTTAAAAATTCATATCTAGACTTCTACGTATTGGATTTTTGTTGTTTTGGTCTTGTTTTACTCGGATAACGATTCTTTATCTTTCTAACCTGGTGTGGAGTCTTTTTGTGGTGTTTTCACTGTGTTACTGTAATTAAAGTGTGCACATATACTTTACACATCGACTCTTAAATTAAGCCTGACTGCTCAGAAGGTGAGCACAGGTTAATTTAGGTTTTGTATATGACTTACCCTGACCAGGATTGTGACTCCTGCTTGTACAGGGTGTATACCCTGCCAACCATAAACCTCAATTTCTAACATTCAGTAACCAAAACCTTCTGTACAAACAGTGCCAACTTTTACAATAATAAGATCGAAAAAATTATTGTGTTGTTTCAACCTTATTGTGACTGTGTTTGCTGACACAGATTATATCCCACACCTGTATCGATTTCTGATTTCTTTGTCAAAGTGCCACTTCTGAATTGATCATACTTTTTCTTTAAATTGGTCAAGTATGGGGCATCTCCTGACACCTGAAGGGAGGTATATAAAGTTGACTCAGATGTTATTGCAGCTACTTTGATTACGGAGCTGATTTAGACCCTGGACGACTACAGTCAATTAGGGTGGTGGAGGGCTTAACATCCACAACCCTGATGAGTGATAGTCCATACTACTTACAGATGAGCACCAGCCTGGCGGTCATTTTTGTACCATGAAAGGAGTCACTGTCATTGCAGTTCCCTTCAAGGTAAAAAAAAGTTGGGGGACGACCACCTTTGTTTTGATTGCAGCACACCAAACTTTTAACATTTTTTGTTTATCAAAAACATACTCTCAAAGTGGGAGTTTGTTCTTGAAAACTAGGCAACTTATGATCCAAACATCCTGGAAGACTTCTCCCAGGGTGAGAGGGTTCTTTCTGTCCCTCACCACCAGGTTTTTCCTAGTGGTGACAAATGGAAAAATAAAACCATCAGACAATCCACTCCAAATAGAGAGGGGAGTGTGATGGCATTATTCTGATGCCTCCTGCTCTGCTGGGCCATTTGAGGTAGATTGATGGATCCAAGAGGCGCTCTGGGACGGAAAGCTGGTCATCCACCCATCTCTAACTGAGGCAGATGTTCAATGGGTTTGGTGGGCAGGCACTCTGCTGTGTTTGTGATGGAGTACCCTGCCCACCAAATTCTAAATTACCCCCTAAGTCATGCACCATTACTTAGGACAAAGCATCAGTCAGTTTGTCTTAAGGATTCTTTTTACCATTTGAACCTAGCCATAGGCACAATAATGAATTTGCTGTGCTTTTGTGTAACGTTCAATATTGTTTAACAATAGGTACCTTATTTAAAGCCAAGAGACACCAATGATGTTTACACCTGCTTAGTATTTCTGCTAATTGAGAGACAATTCTGCATTTTTACTCCATATCTGCATTCAGCTGTAAACCCATCCACAAGTTAATGTTAAACCATAGGGAAAGTGTACTATAATAGTTTCTCCTTTATTTTTAGCCTGCAATCAAGTAGGTGGGTAGCGCCATTGCTTCCCATTGGCTACTTTAACTTGTTAGTGAACTGAATTGGAAAGGTTCAGAGCCCCTAAATTAGCGATGAAAAGGGGAAAAAGATTAGACATTATGAAAGATAGTCTCAGTTGCAGCATAGGTGGCATTTGCAGCCTACACCAGGGTGTGAATACTAGGAAGGTTTGCATAGGTATGTTTAAAACTCCATTGTCTACAGTAGTGGACCTCTCTGTGCACCACAATCCTCCCCAAAAAACTGTAACAAGAAAATGTGTCATGTTGGCTGCCACATGCCTTGCAATTATGGGGTTATAATGAAATAACAGAAGTTACTTACTTCCCTCATCCAGGAAGTACCTTCAGGAATTCAAAAAGAATCTAAAGCGCACTATGCTCAACTCTAATTACTCAATAATTGCTTACAAATTATTGTGCTGTCATTGTGATTGCAAATCATTTGTACGCTTTAATCATCCATACAACGAAACAGAAAACACCTGTGTTTTCCTATTCCCAATATCTTTCCTTGGGAATAGAAAAAATCAAGGCTATCATGATTTTACCAATCACCTTCTTTGTGCACCCCCTCCTGTAGAAAGAACATAGCATTACCTGTGGCCAGAGCTTCCCTTTGTTACCCACCTATTGGAGGGAGAAATGAAGTCCGTGGAATGCCCAGCAAGGGGCCTCATTTGCGAGGCCCTTGGCGGCACTTTTACACTGCTGCAACTTCACTTTTTTGACTCTCTGGTGGTGCAATGTGCCGCAGCATGTTTACAAGGCCAAGCACAGCCTCTTTGTGTGGCTTTTCATGGCCTTGTAAATATGTCCTCCTTTCATGCAGAACACAGCATGAAAGAGGCGTTCTATGGATGTTGCTGTGATTGTTCCGAAGCAACACTCATGGAATCTGAAGCACTCCCAGATTTACGAGGAATTGTCAGATTCTTACGCCACCCCAGGAGTGGCTTTAGGGAGGCGCAGCGAGGAGAAATATCCTTATTTCTCCTTGTTTTTTCTCTTTTTTTGTGTGCTGCATTCTGCAGCTCACATAGAAAGAGGAAAACACCTCTAGTGATTGTTTTTATGCAGGAAGGTGTCCCTTCCTGCACAAAAACAATCACCCCTACAATGCAGACACTCTTGCACTATGGCGCAAGGGTGCCTGTGTTGGCGCATGGTAGCCCATTGTGCACAAGCGTAGGGAAAAGGACAGGAATGTGCCGTATCTCATCGATACAGCGCATTCCTGACATTTTCTTTTGATGCAGGGCAGCGCAGCAAGATTTCTTGCGGCACTGCCCTGCGCCAAAACTTCATAAATGAGGCCCAAGGTGTCTACCTCTTGCATACATTGTCCACAAAGGAGAGACATGTACATCACCAATTAAGTTGTTCACAGACTCCTGCCCAATCCTTCTACTCATCTCCCTTCCTGTGTTGCCACTTCTACTCTCTTAATTATAACTGAGAAGTGAAGATATGAAATTTACTCTGAGCAGTATTTAATGTTTTGGTTCCATGTTCACAGCCCACCAAAACGAGATTTGCTGCTTTGTACCTTGTTTTAAAGGAAGACAGGTTATTACAGTGGTTAAAGCCTGAAAAAGAGTGCCATTACTATTGTGTATTCTTAGGCCGTTGCAAGTTGATTTCCATTGATCTTACAACACGCCAAAGCAGTATCGAATCATCAACTTTTCTACAGGCAAAGATCATCATCCATCTACTCCTCCTCCACCTCCTCTTTGCTGCTGCATCCTCGACACCTGGCCACGTTTACACCTTCATGACCTGCCTCCCAACTCCAGTGCTAGACCCCAAGTCAAGACAAGTCGATACCTGAGCGGTCATAGAGGGTAAGGGAGTCCTCTAAAGAACCTTCTGGGACCAGCAAGGAACCGGCTGTTACAAGGGATGGGAGCGTCAGCAGGATGTTAACCCTGCAGGGGTCTTGTCTGGGAAGCTCAAGTAATCCTGGACCCTTTGGTGGTTATCACTCTGGCTGCAGGGAGGGGTCCTCCTGTAAACTGTGAACTTTCTGTTTGTGCTGCTGATTGATGTGTATCTGGGCCCATCAAGTGGCCAGTACCCTCCCGCAGTCCTGAACTCCCAGCTGCCCTCCCCCAGGGAGAGGGGTGAGGGAAGAGGGTGGCAGCCACACAGCCAAGTCCAAGATTTAAAAACGTAAAGTCATAACAAATGTCCTGAAAGGCCAATAGCCCCAACATCCCACAAAAATTGAAGCTCCAAACGCTGCACAGCTCCGACTGTAGAGCTACAAAGCTCAACAATTTCAGACCACACAGTGGTATAAGGCACATCCTGATTTCTGATCTCCATTGTTATGTTCACGTCTCCCGACCGTGAACAGACACTAAATTACTGGACGTAGGCACACTCGGGACTCTCAGGATACTCTTCTCAAATGCTCATGGGATTACCGAGCCACTTTATTCAAAACACCCGTGCTGATGTCATAGACGTAACTATCTATACATACGCCCAGAGGGGGCGGGGTATTACCAGGAACACATCACACTCCTCCACAACCTGCAAAACAAAAATACAAAATACCACCAATACCGTGCCGAAAACAAAACACAAAACTGCAGAGAAAAATTGTCCACTGAAAACAAACAGTTCAATACATTACATAGTTCTTCAGCCTCGTAGACCTGGCGGGGCAAGACCGAAGCTGGCACCTCTCAGTGGCCCCTCGCTGTATGCCAACCTCAGGCCCCTGGGGTACACCAGAGCGGGGCAACGTGTCACACTTAGGCAGCACCCCATTTGGCAACCTCTTCGGTGAATGGGCAACATCCTGTCCCGACAGAGACAGACTCCGACCAGAAGACCCAACATCTTCAAGTTCCTCAAAATCATCATCAGAAACCGGATCCAAAGTACGTTGAATTACAATGTCCTCCACTCGTCTGCTGCCAGGATTCCGGTGAGCCTTGAAGAAAGACACATTCCTTGTGATAGTCGCTCCATTCCTCATCGCCGTAACCTTGGTCCCATGAATTGACTGAACAATCCATTGCTCGATCTCAAAAGGCAGGCTAAACTTCCCTTTAGGGTGCCGATTCGTCACCATAACGGCATCCCCAATCTGAAATGAGCTGGATCTCGAGCCACACTTCAGAGATACCCGGTCATTCTTCAGCTTCCGCTGCCGCAATTCGTCCGCCACCAGCTCATGTTGGGCGGATAAGGCCTCAAGATGAGGAATCACGTCACCCATTGGTCGATTCATGCACAGAGACATTGGACTTACTTTGGTGGTAGAGTGAGGGGTCATCCGACACTCCCTAAGAAAACCATATAAAGCACAATCCAATACTTGCCGGTCCGCCACTGCAATCCTAATAGCCTTATTAGGAGTGCGCATAAAATGCTCAGCCTCTCCATTAGCCTGAGGCCATAGGGGAGTGATCTTCCGGTGACGGATGCCTCTAGACTTCAGGTACTCAGCAAATTCCTGACTGGAAAAGGGGGGGCCATTATCGCTACGAAGTTCACTAAACAAACCATGGGTAGCCATGATCTTTTCAAAATGAGGAATAGTCTAGCTGGCCGTGGTGGATTCCATGAGTTCAATCTCAGGATACTTGGAAAAATCATTGATTACCACCAACATATGATGTCCATCAGGAAGACACCCAAAATCTGCACTTGCTCGCTGCCAAGGAAACGAGGGAATTGATTCCGTAAGGATCGGTGTGGGTGGGTCAGCAGGCCGGGCAGCTTGACAAAGTGCACACCCCCTCACAGTGCGCTCCACCAAAACATCCAGACCAGGAAACCACACCTTGCAACGTAGCCTAGACTTCATCTTAACAACCCCCTGATGAGCCAAATGAGCCAAATCCACCACCCTCTGCTGCAAACATCCAGGAATCACCAAACGTGGACCTCTCATCAAGCACCCTTCCGGAGATATGACCAACTCCTCACATTGTGAAGGGACACCAGTATAGACCTTGCTTCTTCAGTTCGGTACATGGTCTTATCCAATAACACACCCCATTTCCCAGTTCTCACAGCAGACAGACAAATCTGGAAGCACTCATCCAATTTGGTAGACTCCAGAATCTCATCCACTGAAATAGGAAGTGGCCTAGACCGCTCCACCACCAGGCGTACATATTCCTCTGTTTCCTCTCCATCCGACTCCTCTCTCCGAGTGGCTGGGCGGAAGTGCTTGGAAAGATAGTAAGCCGGGTTTTGAGTACCCGGACGGAAAACCACAGTAAAACAATAGTCCTGCAACTGAAGAATCCATTTCTCAATTCATGGGGGAGGTTTAGAGGAGGATCCCGTGAACAAAGGAATGAGGGGTTTGTGATCAATGTGCACAATAAACGGTTGGCCATACAGATACAAATGAAAATGGCGGCACCCCCAGTGGATAGCAATGGCCTCCTTCTCAATATGAGAGTACCTCTGCTCTGTCGCTGTCAATGCTCTACTGGCATATGCCACCGAGGCCCATTCCCCACTGCTTTGCCGTTGAGAAAGTACCGCCCCCAAACCAATGGGACTGGCATCCACGGACAACTCGGAGTCCTTTGCTGGATCAAAATACACCAATGTCGTATCCGCCGACAAGGCTTGCTTAGTGGCCTGAAAGGCGCCTTCCTGCTCCGGACCCCAGTTCCAGGGAATGTTGGATTTAGTCAGTTCTCTCAATGGAGCAGTAAGATCAGTAAGGTTACGAATAAAACGGCCACAATAGTTCACCATCCCCATAAAACTTTGCACACCAGTCACATTGGTGGGAGCAGGAGCTGTTCGTATATCCTGAACCTTCAGGGGATCCGGCGACAAACCATCTTGTGAAAAATGATAACCAAAAAACGATATGTCCTTCTTAAGAAACTCACATTTTTCTTTATGGAGGGTAAGTCCATGGTCCATTAACCGTTGAAAGACCCCACGAAGGCGGGAAAAATGCTCATCCAGGGTGGGGGAATGCACCAAGATTTCATCACTGACATTGTATACGCCATCAAGGCCGGAAAGGACCCCCTTGATTGTGTCCTGAAAAACCTACGCAGCACTGGAGATACCAAAACTTAGACGTTTATACCTCCGTAGTCCCACATGGGTAGAAAATGTGGTGATCGCACAGGATGCAGGATCGAGCATCAGCTGATGATAGCCAGCACGTAGATCCATCTTTGAAAACCAGCGTGACCCACTGACCTCAACCACGATGTTATCTACTGTCGGGGTGAGGTGCCGTTCCCGTTTGATTGCAAGATTAGGCAAACGCATATCCACACAGATGCAGACCTCACCCGGCTGCTTTGGTTTACGAGCCACCACAATTGGAGACATCCAGGGAGTCGGGCCATCCACCCTCTCAATAATCCCCGCCTGCTCAAGCTTGGCCAGTTCCTCCTCCACCTTCGGCCGAAGATGGAATGCCACCCGTCTGTGTCGTAAACCCACCGGCCGGATCGACTCATCAATATGAAGCTTTATCGTACGATCCTTCAAACAGCAGATGCCCTCAAACAATGATGCAAACTGCATCATCAGGTCATCCACGTTCCCTTGATGTACACTGAGGGCAAAGGCAACCAGCTGAAGTACTTCCACCATCCGGCAACCCAGCAGCATACCTTGACCCCCTTTGGTGACATATATCCTGGTCGTCATTGAATGTGAACCATGCACCACTTCAGCAGTGAACACTACTGCCAACGGAAGAGGATCGGAGGACCCATAGGTATAGACCCTGGTAGTAGTAGGGCTCAAAACCGGTGGAACAGGCAACGTAAGCATCATTGACCGGGCCATGATGTTAATAGAGGCCCCAGTGTCAATCAGGGCCTGCACCGGGTGGCCCCCCACCATCACACTGTAATTCGGGATGCATTTTCGCAGGTAACCCCCTGGTTGCAAGGCATGGATGACATGAACCGCTCCCTCCACAACGTCATCGTCCATGTACCCGTCCTCAATCGAACGTTCACCAGCAGACACCTGATTCAATAGTGCAGGACGAGGGTACCTTGTCATTGGGGCAGAGCGACAGAGCTTCGCAAAATGATTCAACTTATTACAGTTAGGCACTCCACAGCCGTAACAGGTTCTGGGTTCCAATGACACTTTACTCCTCTGTTTCCTCCTGTCTGGGACCCTAGCTGCCACAGCATTAACCGGCTCCACCTTCACCACTTGTTGGAGCGCCGCCTCCATATGGGCCGCCCTTAGCCTCGACAGCTCCTTAGACCTGCCCCTGGTCAGCATATCTGCCATCGACATGCCCAGGACCTGCAGGATAGCCTCACGTAATTTAGAAGAGGAGCAACCCTGTATAAACTGGGCCCGTATCTCATCCGCAGCATCAGGCAATGTGCATGTACTGGCCAAGTCTCTCAAACGGGCATAAAACACGTCAACAGACTCATCCGGCAGCTGCCTGGCCTGCCGCAGCAAAAACCGCTCATAAACGGGATTCGCAAGTGGTTCAAAATGGGCTGTGAGTGCCTGCTTCAATGTACCATAAGTATGCGGCCGGCCCCCTTCAACCACTGACCTACCCAAACGGTGGATAGCGGGTCCCCCGGGATGCAAAAGCATAGGACGCCGTCGGTCCTCATCCAGGGCAATGGCAGCAAAGTAGGTCTCCAACCGATCCACCCAATCCTTCCACCTCGCAGCCTGAGCCACGGAGGGCCATCAAGCAGAAATGGCTCCACAGGGGGAATATCCAGAGCAAAAGTGGACAACTGGAGAATTCCCCGGCGCTCCCTTTTTGTCAGAAAGTATGAAAAGATGAAAGGCTAGTGCAAATGCAGTGGGAGTGAAGGTGGTGTCTGTGGGTTCAAGACAGGCTTATCACAGCTTGCCAAAGAGGGCGTGCGGGTAAGCAACTGCAGCAGGCTTCTGCACAACAGTAGGTTGAATGGTGTATGGTTAGTTATCAAGCCCTAAAAATCCCCTGTTGACATGGAGGCTTCACGGGGTGTGCACTGGCACCCCTACTGCGCAGCCTGCAATTAAATGATGTTGGGGAATACCTCTGACAAGTGAACTTCAAGACTGGGTGATGATAAAATACCTGTATACTGATGACACAATAACATTTTCATTAACTGAGCTTGCCATGCATCGACCCCAGGAGGGATTCCAAGACTACTGCCGGAAAAGAAAATTAACAACCAACACAAACAAGATAAAACAGGTGCTCGGGAACCCGAAACGCCAGCCAAAGCATACATTCAGCATTATTGGAACTCCCCTAGAGAGGCAGAGTTACTCCTTTGACTCCCTAGACACCAGAACAGACCATGCATTTACATGGTTACATCAAAAAGAAAAATCTGTGAGTATGTTGAACCAAACTATGGGTTCTCTTTAAAGATGCAAACAATGCAACAATTTTGAGTAGAATCCTACAAGTGAACAGAGCAAAAGCAATTACCACTGTTAAATATGGTGCAGAACGGTGGGGATACATTAACAGTGACACTTTCTGCAAAATCGAAAACCACTGTCTGACATACCTCTTGCACCTGGACCTAGGTACCCTATTTATCAAACACAGACTCAAACTGTGGATGAATCCCATCTCTTAAGCAATCACACTGAGCCCTGTGCTGTTAGGACTAGACTCCACATGAATTCACACGCTGAAATTTACGTGAGGTCGATCCAGAACGTAATGAACATTGAAAACACCAATATGTGCAGTGGATTTGCTAGGTGGAAGAGGCCCTAAACCGACTTGAGTTCGAGGAGCTAAGGACCACGGGTTTGGCGATAAACCTGGTCACGATTTATAAAATAAAAGAAAGCTCCTGGGGGTATATTTACAAGGGCTTTATCTCCGCTTTTTTGGCTTACAAAGCCAAAAAAGCGGAGATAAAACCAGCGCCCTATTTACAAGAGGGTGCTAACATGCATAATTGCATGTTAGCACCCTTTTCACTAACGTCCTCACTTTGCATCTCCAATGAGATGCAAAGTGGGCGTTACTGAGCAGTACCCAAGATGGGCTACCTTGCAAATATCGCTGATGTCTACATCGCGATATTTACAAGGCAGCCCACAGGATTTTAGCACACATTAGATTTTGGCGAAAACGGCCGTTTTCGCCAAAACCTAACGTCTGCTAAAATCCTGACTTAGCCATCCCTAACATAGGGGGTGGATTATGCTGATACGACCCTGTGGGTCGTATCAGCAAGGTTATCGCCGTTTTGCAGGGAACATCGCTGGAAAACCAGCGATGTTCCCTGCAAAAGGGCGATAACCTCGCTATCTCTGGAATTTTTATCGCCCTGGAGTAACGCGTTGTTAATAACGCGCTACCAGGGCGATAAATACCAGAGATAGCCTGCGATAGGAAATCTATCGCTAAGCACGGCCAGCGATAATTATCGCTGGCCGTTGTTAATATGCCCCCATGTCAGATAGACTAGAAACGCTGCTAAAATGTCCTCCAGCCAGGCCGGTATTGGTAGGGTACTTGCAGTCAAGACAACACATGGGTTCAAAGGTTATTTAGATGATATCTCGACTGGGATACGCTGCACATTGTATTTAAGATTAGGATTGGGGACCATGCCTGCATATGTTTGTATGCTAAAATGTAAACCTAATGGAGACATGTAAAGTAACTGTGACTGCAAGAAAGGTGGATTCAAAACAAATGTACACTTTTTTTAATTCTGTGAAAAAAACAGTAACGCAGGCAATGGTTACTCCCCCTGTTTAAGGTCTATAACATAAAGAGACTCAAGGATGAGCTGGAATTATGCTATAGATCTGACTCAGCTGCTATTTACCTGTAATCATCTTATGCATGGTCTCAATGACTGGCCTCTCGGGAACCAGCCTTAAAGTGTATGTACCTCTTCGCTGCTCCATGCAATTGACGAATGTGTTTTTATTTTATTCTTTATTTTATGCTCCTCTTATTTAATGCTTAGTCTCAATGAATGCTTTTGTATTGTTTATAGACAAACCAATAGGACTGATTGACTGATTCGCAATAAAAGTTGAGTTTTGGGATGGTTGAATTAATTAAACTATTTTAACAATCAACCAGGTAACAGTTGAAATGTAATTCAAGTAAAGCTCATATTTTATGAGGAAGTGCGTTAAAGGCACACTATAGTAACCCATTTGTGCATATAAGTTCAACAAACACATATAAATGACTACTGTAAGAGTGCAAGGTATTTAGAAAAGATGACATTGAGCGCAATTCCATCTAGTAAACATTACTACACAGTAGAGTAATATGCATTGCATGATGCTTAAACGTGCACACAGCTCTGATATTCATGTTGAGAGGAAGACACATCTCATCATGGCATTAAACTCTCAAGAAAGATTTGCTACCTTATGAATGCCATGCTACTATTCGCCTGTGCCGCCACCAGTAAGTGCATGATGAAAAAGATAGTCTGATCATGGCTTAGTAATCAAATCCTAAAATAAAAGTACACCATTTCGAACTTTTTAAGGTTATTTAATATCATCTAATGAAAGGCTTACCTCTTGCCCTGTATAGCCGCGCCTGCAATATAAAAAATGAAAAAATAAATATATTTCTTTAAAAAAACCAATATTAGGTATATTTCTTTTTAATGATTCATATAAAATGTTTTAGAAAAATTTCGTATAGCTTGAAATTGTGTTCAGCTGTTTTTAATACATCTCTGTACATTTTCATTTTTTGCTAGTCATGTACATAATCACAGATACATTTCTTAAAGTAGATTAAATATCACAATTGTGATGGAAAGCTTCGCTATGCAAGACTGGGTAATCCTTGCATCTACATTGTATTTTCTTGGAACAAAGAATGAATATCATGTTGGTCTACTAAGAAACCGGGCAGAGAACATTCAAAGTACAAGCCCTGGTTGACATTTTGCATCCATCAAACGGAAAGGTCATGAAAATATCATGAAACCTTTTATGATGTGAATTGTTGCCTTTTGATTTTCCCGCCAACTCCGCTCAAATTTTATGACAAATTCTGATACCCTCACCTGCCACTGAATCGAGCTCACTTGAGCTCTGTAACTGTATTTGACCAGTAGCGGCTCCTGGAGGGAGTGCGGCGGGGCGGTGGGGCAGGGGCAGGGTGGGGGGTAGTAAACTCCGGCTTACGGCCGAACTGAGTTAAGTACATAAATAAAACAAATTACATTGCGCGCGCTGCATCGTAATCGGCGATGCAGCGCACGCAATGTAATTCGTTTTATTTATTTATGTACTTAACTCAGTTCGGCCGTAAGCTGGAGTTTACTACCCCCCACCCTGCCCTTCCCCCGCCCCACCCACCGCCCGCAGCACTCCCTCCAGGAGCCGCTACAGATCCTGGGCTGGTGGTGCGGCGGTGTTACAGTGGCAGCAGGCTGCAGCCCATAGACAGAGCCTGCACGACATGCTGCCGCACTACTGCACCTTGTGCACGTCGGGTGGACTGTGTGGCATGCACCATGTTGGGCATGCCACACAGTGCACCCACAATAGTGCAGGAATTGGGGGGGGCACAACATGTGCCCCCTGCCAAATTTTGAAATGGACTATAATGTCCGGGGGCCCTGTTTGATCACCCTTCCTTGCAGTCCCTCCAACCTTTCCATGGCGGGATCCATGCCATGAAAGCAAATTGCAATTTGGATGGCAGTGTCGGCATCGGCACCGCTGTCATAGGCCGCAGCCAGCGGAGGCCAGCACAGGTAAACACGGTGGGGTGGGAGGGGGAAGCCAACAGACAACGGAATAGGCATAATTAAATAAATAAATAATACCTATTCTGTTGTCTGTCAGCTTCCCCCCGCCGCGCCCTGCCCCACCACCCACAGCGCTTACCTGTGCCGGCTGCCGCTGGCCGCAGCTTTGGCTACCGCTGCCACGGTACAATCAGAGATCCCGGCGAAGGCGGTAGTTTTGTGGTGGTCTCATCGCCCTGTTGTAATCGGGCTGTGGGACCTCAGGGATGGTGGTGGTCAGACCGCCATCCTTCTGGACGGTGGTCTTGCAACCACCGGTATCATAATCAAGCCCTAAGCCAAATGTAATAGTTAATGCAGCTCTCAAGTCATTTTCTCACATGCTAAAATGGTCAGCGCAGAACTCCTAATGACAACATTGATTGTGTGTGTATGAGTTTCGAAGGAGCATTCAGTGTGCTGAAATAAAACACATGAGCAAATTAATGTAAGATTATTGTACCTCCTGCAGAAATCGTGGTGTAAGCTGCGGGCCAGGGTTCCCACTGGAGGCTGGAGTTGTTTAAAAGTATTTGTCTGACACAATATCGAAACCAAAAATATTGTGATACAGAAATATTGTGTCAAAAATAGCGATCACAAAATATTGTTTTAAAATACATATAATGGTAAGTACAAAAATATCGAAATAAATATAGTTTTACACTAATATAAAATAATATTGACAAAAATATCGTTATTTACTATATATGTAGTTTAAATAAGTAAAACTTATATATTTTAACATATAACATTAATATATTGTAAATTAAATATGTTAAATAATATATAAAAATATATAAATATTTACTAATTTAAACAAACTCACACATATATATCAAAGTGTGTATGTTTATATAGGCATAGAGGTAAAATAAAACTGTTTTGTAAAAATATAAATTTTAACTTATATTATAATTTTATAATTGTTTTTAAAGATACCAATATAACAATTTTATGTATATGTAAATGTCTATATATCTATCTATATCTATATATATATATATATATATATATATATATATATATCACATAAAAAAAGTAAAAAGTTCAAAACATTAACTGTCAAAAAATTTAAAATATTCCCGATTAATTATACATTGAATTTAAACGATATATATATAAAAATATGTGACTAAAAATTTCTTAAAAAGTACATACATTTATATATAAAAACATAGAATTAAATACACAAACACTTAATAATATATATTTAAACAATAATAATAAAAAATGTAACTAAATAAATAAAATAATATACAATTCTCACTCCAATTTATACAACAGTAGAGAAAGCATTAAACTCAGGAGAGGTAACATGTACAGTCTGTGCTACAGTAGGGAAAGCATTGGACTCAGGAGGGGTAAAATGTATTATTCCCAATCCAGTCTGTTCAACAGTAGGGAAAGGGTTGGACTCAGGAGGGGTAAAATGTACTATTCCCACTCCGGTCAATGCAACAGTACATAGAGAGTAGTATTTTATAATTTATGATTACTTAAATAACTTTCTACCCTATTCCTCTACAAAGTAAACACACACTTAAAATATAAATTAACAAATATAATTTTACAATTAACATAATTATCAATTAAATAATGAATAATAAAGTAATAATTATCAATAATTATATTCTTAATTAACTAAAATATATATACAAAATTATAATAATTATACAATTTACAAAATTATTGACCAATTATACAATTAATAAATATCTAATTATTAATTATAATTATTTAACTTCCCCCGTTTACCCCTACAAACACAACAGCCCACACCAGAAATATAATTAAAAAAATATTTACACAATTTACATAATTATCAGTTAATAACTAACAACAATTAAAATTAATTATAAATTATTTATATTTAATTTACTTCCCACCCTGTACCCCTTCAAACTCCACAACCCACACCTAAAACATTACTTAAAAAAATAATTACACAATTAACATAATCAATTATCAATTAAATAATTATTAATAATGAAAAAAATATTAATTTATTATAATTAATTTACTTCCCACCCTGTACCCCTACATTTTTATTATTTTTTTATACCCCTGGAGTTCTATAAAGTATTCAAGGATATAATAGCTAGCGATGGTGATTAAATATATTTACAAGGGGGGGTTCCTTGTACTTGAAATTTAACTAATATTATGGTATTTTTGAAGAAAGGCAAGCCACCGGAGGACTTGGAGTCTTATCGACCCATCTCCCTGTTCAACACAGACGCAAAGTGGTTCACAAAAATTTTAGCTATGAGACTTTCCCCTATACGCCCAACGCTAGTTTCCCAACAGCAGCATGGGTTTGTACTGGGAAGGGACACTACTAGTCATACCAACACAGCAATTGTGGCGCTTAAAGTTGCAGGGAAATCTAACACCAGAATAGGTATGATTTCGTTGGATGCCGAGAAGGCTTTTGACCGTGTGGCCTGTGACTGTATGTGGGCTACGCTAGGTGCCTTTGGCATTAGGTATAGATTTATCAATTTGGCTAAAGCACTATATAAGACCCCATGTGCCAGGGTGGCGTATGCTGGGAGGTATTCATATAATTTCAGATCGATTGCGATACCCGACAGGGGTGCCCGCTTTCTCCCCTTTTATTGGCTCTGTATATTGAGTCATATCTGCAATCGCTTCATATGAACGCGGACATCCAGCCTTTGATGTTCGGTGGTCATGAACTCAAACTTACTGCACATGTGGATGATGTTGCAATTTGTACATCAAATCCATTAGCAGCACTGGGATAGATTGTTTATGAAGCCGCTGGCTTTGGAATGTTTTCTGGGTATAAGCTCAGCATATCTAAGACATAGGTGCTCTTGCATTTTAGGCAGCGGCGGCCGGCACAGGTAAGTGCAGTGGGTGGTGAGGCGGGGCAGGGTGTGGCGGGGGGAAGTCGTGAGACAACGGATAGGCATTATTTATTTAAATATACCTATTCCGTCATCTCTCATCTTCCCCCCTCCCACCCTGCCCCGCCTCACCACCTTTACCTGTGCCGGCCGCCGCTGATTTTAAGCCAGATTCTCCAACTCCAGGTGTCACCTCGACTACTGTATGTCTTGGTGTCAAATTGTGCTCTGAGGTCATGGACATGATTAAATTGAATTACAAATCTTTACTATTATCAGTTATTTCTAAGATGAAGTCATGGAATAAACTTCCACTTAGTATTATTGTTCGATGTAACATCATTAAGATGAAAACCCTCCAGAAATTTCTTTATTTGTTTAGGGCAATCCCACTGTGGGTTCGACTCTTTTTTTATATGTTTGGAAGGTACTTTCGGAAGTTTTATCTGGGGTTATAAGCGGTCGAGATTAGCAATTCGCTTTGTGAAACTCCCTTACAAGCAAGGGGGCTTCAACTCCCTGATTTTAAGTTATATTTCTGGCTCGCTTTTGCGGGTCGTCTGTGTAGTTTATTAATCCCAGCTGATCCAGATACGTCAACTTTTGGCTATCAGCTAGCTCTCGGGGCTTAGTTCAGCCTTTTTTTTAATCTGCAGGATTACGTTTTAAAGTGGTGAAAGATGCCATATGTATTTGGGAGGAAATCTGTTCTAAATATTCAATATCTTTTTTAAATAAAGAAACACCATTCTGGGATAATCCTGCTTTTCCACCAGTGTTTCACAATCCAATTTACAGGGCTTGGGCATGATATGTGTTAACACTCTGGGGCAGCTGTACTATTTGAATGTCTTATGTTTATTTGCCGAATTACAGGCTATCTACGAGCTTCCTAATCACTCCTTTTAAGTACTTACAAGTGTGGGATTATTTTCTGTCAGGATGCAAATACTTGGTTGATCTTGAAGGCACAAAGTTAATACTACATTTATATAAGCTAGGTAAGAAACCGTCGATAAGTATGGTGTATCAAGACTTTTGTTAATATGTGGCTGACGACAGTGTTTTATTGGAGAAAAATGGCGCTGGCTGTATTCTTCTGATATTCTTGTTTCAGAGATTTAGGAGCACTAGAGATTGTGGACTGCTCTGTACACTCTAGTAATCTGAAATTACAACAGTTTAAGACTACCTGCCTTTTGTATTATACCCCAGAGAAAATTTCTAAATGGGGTGAAAATGTTGCTACGGATAAACCTAGATGCCCTAAATGTAGCCTGCTAGCTGTGGATATGGTACATATGTTTGCCACATGTCTCCCCTTACAAGAATTCTGGGTGGTGTAACCAAGCTAATGTCATCTGGCTTAGGCTTTCAAGTTTAATTATCTCCAATAAAGATATTGATGGGAGTTAAATTTGAGTATGATGGGGGCATCAAGTGTTTAATGCCAATAATGGTAGTCTGCGCCTGGTTATGTATTGTTAGGACATGGATCTCTGCTACTCCCCCAAAGGCATCCGAATGGTGGCCTCTCACAGGATGAATTTATGAGTTTGAACTGGCGCTGGCCAACACTAGAGGCCCTTCCTCCCTCCCTGAAAAGTTTTGATAAAATGTGGGTAGGTTTCAGTTTGGATTTCTTAAACTACAAAGTTGATTGATACGATGTTTATCAGTTGATTGTGGGTTTAATTATGTTTTTTTCTGTGATCTCCAAGTTCTAGACTATATTATTAAATCTTTTAGGTTGCTTTTTTTCTCTTCATCAGTGTTTTTGTCTTTTCTTCCTTTTTCTATTTTATCTGTATGAACATTTCGAATATTATGTATGAAAAATATCTGACTGGAAATAAAAAATAATTTTAAAAAACTCGTAAAATATATATAAAAAATTATGATAATTATACATTTTACAAAATTATTTACCAATTATAAATTCAATAATAAATAACTCATGATTAATCATTATTTAAATTCTCACCCTTTACTCCTACAAACAAAACCACCCACACCTGAAATATAATGTAAAAATATCTTATTTACACAATTTACATAATTATCAATTAAACAATTAATTAAAATTAATTATTCATTATATTTAATTTACTTCCCACCCTGTACCCCTACACACCCCACAACCCACACCTAAAACATAACTTTAAAAAATAATTAATGACACAATTATCATAATTATCAATTAAATATGTATTAATAATAAAAAGATAATTATATATTAATTATTAATTATAATCAATTTACTTGCCACCCTGTACCCGTATAAACCCAACACTCCACACCTAAAATATATCTTCAAAAATAAATGAATTATACAATTTACATAATTATCAATTAAATAATTAATATTAATGGCAAATTAATAAAAAAATTAATATAATTAATTTACTTCCCACCCTGTTCCCCTACAAACCCCACAACACGCTACAACACTAAAATGTAAAAAAAATATTCAATTATATTAAAAACAACTAAAAATGTACAAACTATATTAAGAAATATCAACAATAATTATACAAACAATTTATAACATATACATTTAAACCATACACTAGAATACATAAAAATAATTAAAAAATATTATTAACAATTATATTTTTGTAAACGATATTAACAATATAGATATTTTTAACATCAATATTACTTATCAAAAACATCAATATTTTTGTCAACGATATTCCTGCATCACGATATTTGTGGATCATGACATTAAAAACTCGATATTTCTACATCTCAATATTTTGTATTCAATATTTTGTCTGAATACCTTTAAAAGTGGTGAGGACTGGTCCTGAGACGGATGTCAGGGAGCGGGCAAAGTGAGTGAGAAGAACCTCTTCTAGCTGGGATTAGGAGAAGTTTGCAAAAAAATGAGGACAAATATTGATATTTACAGCACAATTATCATCAAAATTTGCAAAAAATCATAAACTCTGAACGGTCACTCATAAACCATTCCAAGTCATTTGGTGTGTGACAAGCATAACTGATTCTTTCAAGTGTTGCTTCTTCACATTTTCTATGAATTTTTGCTGGTCAGTCAGAGTGCCTTTGATGGAAGAGTGCATCTGTCATAAGGGCGCTATTGGTAGAGTCAATGCGATGCATGAGGACTAGGATTGTACTCTTGTTTTTGTTGCTACCTCTAAGCATCTATGAACTGCAAGAAAAAAGTAGCGGGGGGTAGAATGCTTAACCATATTCATAAGATAGGATGCTTGTGCACAGGTATAAAACAAAGTCATGCAAAAATGAGCAGTTGATAAACTGGGTGAATTAAATTAAATGACTGTAGTACACATCAACCTAAATTGGCGCCATAAATCCGTAACAAGCACAAACGTAATCAGCATACCTCGTGCAACCACAACTGGTCTATTATTATACTAAATGATGCCTTTTGAAAATTGAATAGGCAGCCTTTGCCAGGAGTTGTCATCAAGTATGTGCTGGGAAGCTCTACCAGCCAAAAAGGTTTTGTCTCGAACAGTCTAAAAGCATTGAGCTTAATGGGGCTTATTTACAAACCCTTTGCACCACCAGTGCGTCACTTTTCATATGGGAAAAAGTGAAGTACTGGTGGAGCAAGTGGCTTGTATATAAGCCTTAATATTTTTAAGGTAATGTATGCAAATGATTCCTACTCTACTCAAAGGCATTCTTTAGAATTTTTAAGCAAAACGATCCTCAGAATGAGCGTCAATTTCCAGAATACATACTGTTTCCAGTAAGATGGACAAGTAGCCTTGGTGTACTCTTAGTAGAATTTCAATCTTCAACAGTAGTCAGAGTTACACAAAAACCTCTGCATTTCAGAAGTGGGCTTAGTGAAATTTACAGGAAAGTAAGAACTGCTAATTTAAACAGAAAATAATTGTTGCCAAAACAAAAATGGGAACGATCAGTTCTACAATGTCTCAATGCAAAAGAGAGTAAGACTTACAGAAAGCAAGAGGCTGTATTTCACCAATGAAATCCTCTCAAAAGAGGCAACTAGGAAAAGGTCAAGGTGACTAATTCAAGCATTATTAGCCAACATGGAGAGATCTAAAATTATTCTAAATAGAGTTATGTCTCCAATGTGGCAGAAATAAATGCAGTAGCCTATCTAAAGGCTGCTAGACATTTGTCATCTTCTGCCAAAAAAGCACATCACAATTCGTAAATATGAATACAATCATTAAATAACATCTTTAAAGTTTGGTAAATACTAGCAAGAAATGCCCAGAAGCAAAGGCAGTATTATGTGATTTAGTGAATGAATATAGAGTGAGATCATAATGCATGTACACAACATTGACATCCTGGTCGCTTGTTGTGCTTTAAAAATCACCAGCACTGAGTTTTTAAATACACAATCTTATCAAGTTTCATTTTTATATTCACAGCAGAGGGATGGAGTAAAAAACAGAACATGAAGGTTGATATTTTATAGATTGGAGTCATGGAGTCAACAACATCAGCATTAATTGTTTGCTTCTGCCCTCACCTTCCCCGATTGTCCAGGTAGAAATACAGCAGGGCGTGTCAATAAGAGTCACCTACTTCTACACTCACGGACCACCTCAGTGACCCCCTTAAGTCAACCTTGTACAATTGGAGAAGATAAAAGCCCCTGGAGCACCACTCAGCCTCTTCCCCCGAGGATTAAATAAGGTGGCATTGGCAAGAGTAGCCTGCTCCCACCCACAGATCTCTCATCAGACACCTTTTCCTCCTGTGTCTGCCCACAATCAGCAAGATGTTTTGTAACCACTTGTTAATTTAATCAGCAGCTTTTGAAGTTTCTCTTGGTGCATGAAGGTCAGTGTATGCTCTCAAAAAAGTCTAAGCACTGGGAAAAGGCAGGATGCGAGCACACCCATGGACTTTAAAGGAAACTCTGCTTCACATTTAATTAATTTAAAAAGATGCCTGATAACTAGAGGGGCAAGTACTAGGACTGGACTCAGGGCTGGACATGTCCGGGCAGGCATTTCCCAAGTGGGATGGAGGTCAGATTTTAAAGACCAGTGCCTCTGTCACTTTCTCACAAGATTAATTGCTCAAGTCACAGGGAGGCTTCAAGAAAGAGTGAGAGCAAGAGAGAGAGAGAGTGTTAGACCCAGAGGTTTCTGGCTGGCTGGGATGTATCAAAGCAAGACAGAATCCACCTTCCTTGATAGGATGAGTATGATAAACCTGTCAGATAACCTGTGCTCACCCTTGGGTAGCTTGGCACAGAGCAGTCAGGCTTATCCTCAGGGTCAAAGTGTAAAGTATTGGCACAACACCACCCTTGCAACACACTGAGTACACTACAAAAAGACTCCACATCATATGTATAAAACACTGGTCTTTGTATTACACACACATTGAAATCAAAATGACATACACATTGGACATATGCTTGACGGTTATATGCAATTGTCGAACTCTCCTATTAGCAGCAGAACAGCATGAACATATATGTACTCGGCATAGATATTCACTTAAACCGTTATCCCCCCAGCCTCGTAAGCAACATAAACCCATGTGCGTACTTTCTCAAGATGTTCTCGATCCAAGCAATCCCTCCCACATCAAAAGCGACAGAAACATATATGCAGGCTGTTCAGAGGTATTTCACTTTCCCACTAACATATTAGCAAAAATCACGACATTCCTAATATTGCATAACCTGTACAGCAATGGTCAAGATATAACAGATTTGACTACGCCTCGTGACCCAGCCTCTCAAACTACACCAGCCAGGGATACATGTTGCACCCGTTGGGGACGCTTTGATTAGAGTGTCGGGACCACCTTAAGCAGAAGGAAACAGTTACTTGGTTTTGTCCCTCCGGATTAGGCCTTCAGGCACCCAGCGCACCCTTACGAGTACAGGATCACTATCCCCCTGAAGGCAAAAGGCTGTGACACCAGAAGCTGGCACGCTTCGAAATTGGAGAAATGTTTCCCCTCAGGCAGAGCTGCAGTTGCTCCAGGCAGCCAGCCGTAGGTGCACACAAGGCACAATGAGATCTCTCGGGCTCCAGTCAAGACATTCTCAACAACAAAGAACCTTGTTGTGTGGGTTTGGGGAGATGGAGCCTGCGACCTCGGACAGAGGCCATGATGTCAGGGACTGTCGTCCTCCTGATTTGGAGGTCGGAGACAGTCTAGGCTTCCAGCTCGGGTCCCGCTGACTCGGCAAACATCCCCAATACCCCTTGGACACATGCTATGAAGTACGAGCTAGCACAAGTTTCCAGTTAAAAGCACGGGTCCCTTGGACTGGGCAAACTTCCCCAGCACTCCTTGAAATTCACATGTTCCAGTACCCCAGGTGGGCCGCTGGTCTTTACAAGCACACTCCTCCACACAGTGTGATTACAGCATACGTCAGGATGATCCTTGTCTCAACCGACAATCACTTCCACCCCTTTCTGACACACCCTTCTCGGATCTCACGATCCTGTGGAAACGGGGAGATCCTTTCTGTCCCTGGGATATTGTGGACAGGAGGCCAGCCAACTGGCCCCTCGGAGAGTGCTTAGGGACCCGGGGGATGACAGTTTCAATTATCTGCAGGCCAGCAACATCCAGGAAAAATCCATCAATTGATAGTCCACTTCCTAGAGCATGACAAGCCCCAGGCAACCACAAGTCTGCTGTTAATAGGTTCATACAGTTGCAATCACTCCGGCCCCAATGGTTCCTCTTGTCAATATCCCAGCATCCAACCAGCATAGTGTGATTCCAATACCAAAAGTGTCTCTAATTCCTGAGGGCAGAGCCCCAGTAGTTATACCCACAATGGCCTTTGAAGATGAGATCAATTCAAAATGCCATCTCTGAAATGCATAGGCCCTCGCTAAAATTTGTCCTGTCTACCATCCTACCCTGGAAGGCTTGATTATTATCTTTAGTGGGGCCAAGACCCCGTCCCTTGGAATGCAGGTGCCAAATCCATCGCAGGAAGGCCCCTCAGAGTCAGAGGTCTGCAGTTTTCCTTGAGCCCCTAGTTTATGGCCTTCTGTCAGAAATGCACAGATGTATCTGTCCCCCCAGCACCCAGATGTGGATTGGAGACAAGCTGACATGCACACAGAGCCACGAGCACCGAAATACTCATTGTCCCAAAGTGGCATTTCCACATTAGTAATGTCGAATCCACTCACACGACATTAGAGGATTTGCCATTACAAACTCATCAATATCTGTCACGGTCGCGCTGCGAGGTCAGAGTAGACAGACAGGCAGTGCATGCATGCATAGAGCGTCCCTCCCCTATTCGTATAATACGAGGTGTAAATCGACCAAGCGCCCACTGCACTACAACTCCCAGAAACCCTTAGGCAGAATAGGAGGTACCTGGATCAGGAAGCAGAGGGGACTCCGCCTCTATATAAACCCTCTTCATCATGGAGGCGGTGCTTGACAATTTGGCCAAAGAGGATTTGATTTCGAGGGCGGAAGGTATTCCCCGCCGGATTCCAGTCTTCCCGAACTATCGTTCTACGCTCGATCTGAGCCCAACCTTTATTGACGCCGATCCGTTGGTGCTGCGTGGAGAACAGCTCAGGTATTGCTTATCGGGAGAAAGCGCCGGGGCGCTCCTCCCAACCCGAGACAATTTGAAGTAGCGCTTCATTATTAAAACCCCCTTCACTGTAGTTTGGTTCCCCTTCACATAGGTATTTAGCGCCTCTATTTAACCCACGCACTCGCTGTGCCATTGAACAGCGGTTGAGTGCGTCTCCTTTCGGTTCTCACGCTGTGTCTTGAACAGCGTATGGAGGACACTCAGTTCCAGTAACCCAAGAGGATCCGGTCAGGATTAACTCTCATGCTAGCACCCACGCTTATGAGGGTTCAATTTACTTTCCTGCTGTTCGTGCAATTTGGTTGTTTGCTGGAGGCCACCGGAGTAGAAGGTTGTCTAGAAGGTGTACCTGGAAAGGTGGTCTTCCTAGGATTCAAGGACGTGACTGTTCCAAGACACAGAGTGAGTGTGAATGCCAGAGTTATCTGTTCGTTTGTGTGTATCATATCCTCGTACTACCACTCACACCGTTTTCTTTCTCTCATTCGCACACAGTTTATTCCGAGGAAGAGGGACCTATAGACGTCCAGAATCACAGACCAGACGGAGGGGTACATAGAATCAACCTGCAATCGTTTGTTATTTTAACCACTTCCCTTTTCCCCGGAGTGCTCCCTCACATAGTGGTTTTCTTGCCCTGTAGGTGGTTGCGCTCAGGGGAGTAGGGGGGCTCTTCTACACGTCATCGTCCCCGCTGGTGGAGGTACAGGTTAGTGGGGTTACTTATCTTGTGCTGCTGACCTGCCCTGACAGATTGTCAAGCCCAAGATAACTACCCAGCCTGGACGATGGACACAAACGCTGTACTAACCTCACTCTTGGAGAGCCTTACGGCTCTACAACAGGAGGTGCACACCTCCCGAGTTGAAAACCAGGCACTACAAAAGGAGGTAGGGACATTACGTAGGGAAGTAGCGGGCCTCTCCAGGAAGGGCAAACCCAGTGGCCAGGGAACGGGTTCCTATATTAGAGACTGGACTCTCCCACCTCCTACCTCGTCCATACATACTTCTCCTCCTGCCCCGACACAGGGAACAGGGTTCTTTTCAGCTCCTACGTCCACCTCTCTTCCCCCCGAACATGCACCCACTGTCCATGTGGTACAGAACACCGGGATTCCTTTAGCACCTCCTGAGCGCTTTTTTGGGGATCCAAGAAAGTTCGAGACATTCCTGAACCAGTGCAGACTGCATTTCTTGTGTAAACCTGTGGTCTTCCACGAGGAGGCGGCAAAAACCGCCTTTGTGATGTCATACCTGGGGGGTTATGCAGCCAGCTGGACCATACCCTTGATGGAAAGAAACGACCCAGTCTTGCACAATTTCCTGGATTTCTGTACCGAGATGAGAAAATTGTTCGACAGGAAATCACATATGATGACTCTGGATCGGGAGCTGATAACCCTAAGACAAGGAACTCAGGACTTACTGACCTACATAACCACGTTCAACCGCCTAGTAGTAGAAACCAACTGGCCCCAGGAGAAGTGCACCACTCTCTTTTACCAGGGATTACGGGGAGAATTGAAGGACGTCCTGTCCCAAGTGGTACAGCTTCCACAGACCTGTGAGGAAATGATCAACCTTACGGTACAACTAGAACACCGCCTACAGGAGAGAAAAGGGGACAGAAACAGGGGAGACAACCGTTTTCAGTTCCCCCGACCTAAGGTTGTGACCGAGGATCAGAGCAAAACCCCAGAAGGACCCGAACCTATGCAGATAGGGGGTATCCGAGGCCCTCTTTCCAGGGAAGAAAGAGACAAAAGACGGAAACTGAAGCTCTGTCTTTACTGCGGCAAAAGTGGCCATTTCATCAGGGAATGTCCTGCCCGGGCTAGATTACCGGACAGAACTGGCACTCACCGAACGCAGGCGGCGTTAGACCAACGAGAGGAGAGAATGGAGAGGACGGAAAACTAAAAAGCCCGGGACAGGAGGAGATCGCTAGCCCGGGTGGTAGACAAGAAGAGGTCTCTCAGGTATTAGCAAATACCATACAGTCAACGGTGGCACACTTAAACGTAAGTGTCACTCTTTGGATTACCATGGATACTCCCCTGTGCATATCTGCCTTGCTGGATTCTGGAGCCACAGGAAACTTTATCGACCGTACCTACGCTCAGAACATCGGGGTGCCAAGGGAGAAAAAAGGAACCCCTGAAACCATGAAGGCAGTAGACGGAACATCTCTGACTTCCGGTCTTGTACGGTACCACACCGTTCCCATCCTGATGCAATGTGGTGACCATCACTTTGAGGAGATCCAATTCGACCTTATCGATGCTCCCCATTTTCGTCTCATCCTAGGCATGCCCTGGCTAACCCTTCATGACCCCGTGGTACGGTGGGCAGCACGCACAGTGATCTTGAATTCCAAGTTTTGTAACGACCATTGTACTAAGCAAGCTATATGCCAAGAAAAAGACAAAGAGTCGCAAGCGGGCCTTTTGGCAGCCGGATGTGAGAACGTCCAGTATTGCTGTACCACTGCGTTACCAGACGTCTATGCAAGCTACCAAGCGGTGTTCGATAAACAGCGTGCTACCCAATTACCCCCACACCAGGCGTATGACTGCCGCATTGACCTGGTGCCCGGAGCCGAGATACCATGTAGCAGAGTCTACGCCCTCACCGAACCTGAGACGCAGTATTTGAAGAAATATTTGGAGGACAATTTTGCATCAGGATTCATCCGGCACGCCTCGTCGCCCGCCTCCTCCCCACTTTTTTATCCCTAAGAAGGATTGTGACGAACTTAGGACATGCATTGATTACCGAGCGATCAACAGGGTTACTATAAAGAACCGCTATCCGCTACCCCTTATACCGGTGCTTCTGGATCAGCTTAAGGGTGCCTGTTGTTTCACAAAACTGGATTTACGTGGTGCCTACCACTTGGTACGAGTGAAAAGCGGAGATGAGTGGAAAACGGCATTCCGGACGAAGTTCGGACTTTTGAATATCAAGTGATGCCGTTCGGGCTCTGTAACGCCCGGCAGCCTTCCAATATTTCATTGTCGAGGTACTTAGGGGTTTCTGGAAACCTTCTGTGTGGTTTATATAGATGATATCCTGATCTATTCATCTAACCCCCAAGATCACGTTCATCATGTGAAGGCGGTGTTGGAAAGGCTTAAACAACACTCGTTGTACGCAAAACTTGAGAAATGCCTTTTTCATGCCGAAGAGGTTACATTCCTGGGGTACGTGATAAATGCTAACGGTTTTGAAATGGACCAAGGCAAAGTGGATGCAATCACCCAGTGGAAGGCCCCTCACCACGTAAAGTCGGTACAAAGTTTCCTGGGCTTCGCTAATTATTATCGGCGATTCATTAAAGACTTCTCGAAAATCATTCATCCCATATCAAGATTGTTACGGAAAAACACCCCTTTCTTCTGGAGCGATGAGGCAGACCTAGCATTTCAGGCCTTGAAGACAAAGTTCACACAGGCTCCCATTTTGCGGCATCCGGATACGCAACTCCCCTTCATTGTTGAAACGGATGCGTCCCACTATGCCATCGGGGGAGTGTTGTCCCAGAGACACCCGGAGACAGAACAAATACACCCTGTAGCATATTTCTCAAAGAAGCTCACCCCCTGTGAGGTGAATTATTCCATCACAGATAAAGAATTGCTGGCCATAAAAAGGGCCTGCGAAGAATGGAGGCATTACCTTCTAGGGGCACATCACACCGTTGAAATCTACACCGACCACCGCAATCTGTTGTTTTTAAAGACTGCCAAGGCCCTCACGCCGCGTCAATTGCGATGGACTCTTTTCTTTTCGGATTTTGATTTTATCATCAAATATCGACCGGGTCCGCAGAACGGAAAGGCGGACGCCTTATCCTGCATCAGTGAACCCAAGGAGGGGTTACACTGAGACGACCCAGAGCCACCTTTGATCCTTCCTAAAACGGTCTTCCAGTGCAATACTATAGCGCTGATAACTTCACAGGATTTTCTTGAGGATCTGAAAGTGTCCTTGGCGGATGTAGATGCACAAGCCTGGATACAGGAAGACCCTGGTCACCGATCAACCGATACGGATTTGTTATATCACTATCATGCTTTGTATGTACCTACTCTTACCTTGCAACAACAAGTGTTGATATGGGCTCATGACTCAAGAATAGGAGGACATTGGGGTGCGTACAAAACCATTGCTTGCCTCGAACGTTCCTTTTGGTGGCCTATGGTACGGAAAGACGTCAAGGAGTATGTGAAGACTTGTGCGGTGTGTGCACAGGGAAAGTCCAGCCATTCGAAGCCCATAGGGTTGCTCCGACCCATACCTATCCCTCCTCGGCCCTGGCATACGGTGTCTATGGACTTCATTGTGGAAATGCCCCCCTGTGAAGGATACACCACTATTCTGGTGGTGGTTGATCATCTAACCAAGATGGGACATTTTATCCCGATGAAAAAACTACCCACCTCTTCCGAACTGGCCGTGGTGTTCCTACAACACATAGTAAGGGCTCACGGGATTCCTAACGTTCTCATCACAGATCGAGATACGCAGTTCACATCCCGATTCTGGAAAGCCTTGTGTAAGACCATCGACGTGGAAGCAAGACTCTCCACCAGCTACCATCCTCAGACGGATGGTAAAACGGAACGCTTGAACCAGACTCTAGAACAATATTTACGCTGTTATTCTCTGCTGAACACTACTGATTGGTACTCCCTGCTCTGGATGGCGGAGTTTGCTTATAACAATGCAGATCACTCCACATTGGGCTGTTCTCCTTTTTTCTGTCTTTATGGTCATCATCCAAACATGCTCCCTTTTGAGTGGCCTGTGGCCTCCGAACTTCCATCCATCCAGGAACACCACGCCCATCTCAGAGCAGTGATGATAGACGCCAAGCGACAGCTAGCCTTATATAGGTGTATGAGTGCATATAATAGTCCTATACTGAGTGACTATAAGTATGAGTGACTGTACGGGTGAGTGAGTAGATGTGTGTGTGTGTAGACCTAAGAATCAGTGAGTGTGTATATAGTAATTGGTGTTGGAGTGTCTATGGTTTTGACAATGGCAGTCTGTAATTTACAGTGGGTGTATCAAAAGTTATATTAGGGTGTGAGAAGATGCATCAAATTATCACATGGATGATGTCATCAGTGATGTCACCAGTGATGTCATTTGAGATGTCATCAGTGATGTCATCAGTGATGTCACTGACCATGTCATGAGTGATGTAATATGTGACGTCATCAGCAGTGCATTACGGGGCGTGAGTTATAGTTACCTGAACTAACTATAACGGGGAATTTCACGGGTTTTGTACGAGTGCAATGTCCAACTAACTATAACTGTCCCTAAAACCTATGGTTTTTCAGTGAATTTGTAAGGTTTTTAAATGCTAATTTCTAACTATAACGTGCCTGAAACCTATGGTTTTTTCAGTGAATTTCAAAGGTTTTTTAAATGCTAATTCCTAACTATAACATGTCTGAAACCTATGTTTTTTTCAGTGAATTTCAAAGGTTTTGTAAATGACAATTTTTAAATGTATTAATTGTTATATTTATTTTTTTGATACTGATTTACTACATTTTTTAAACTATTTATTTTTAGATATTTTATTTTTTAAATACATTGTAATTACATTATACATTACATTACAAAATATACTTTCTCAGAATGAATTAATTTAGTTTAAATACTTTGCAAATAGGCAAAAAAACTTTTAAGTTGTTGCAATGGGCAACACAATTTCAAACACAATGCAACATTGAGCTCAATGTGAATTTCAAGTTAAATGCAATTAGTTACTTTATGGATTACTTTTCTAACCACAGGACTGGATCCTAGATTCAGTCCTGGGACATCTCCTGTAAACAGTTGAGTAAAAGCGTTTTGGTTACAGTAGTGATTTTTAAGGAATATTATTGTATTTTAAAAGTTGACACTTAGAAACTTTTTCACATAGAGTCACCAATGTTATCCTATGGGAGGAAATTCACTTAGCAGGTAAGTAGTGTTATCGTTACTTTTTCTTACTCAGTGGTGGATCCTGGATCCAGCACTGGTGCATCTCCTGTAAACAGTTGAAAGAATGCGTTTAAGTCATACAAGCGATTTTTAAGGAATATTTGTAGTTTGTGAAAATCGACACTTTGAAACTTTTCTGCTGAAAACCAGACAATGGATTCCTATGGAAGGAAATTCAAGTTACTGGTAAGTACGGTTAGAATTACTTTTCAGGATCTGTACTGGGCTCAAAGATGCAGCACTGAGGTATCTCCTGATAACAGGTGAGTAAATTGGAATTCGTAGTTCGGCTGATTTTAGAGGAATATTATAAAGTTCCAAAACTCCACACTTAGAAGAATTTCCAAGTGAAACCAGTCAATGTTAGCCTATGGAAGGAAATTCAAGTTACTGGTAAGTACGGTTAAAATTACTTTTGAGAATCAGTACTGGGCTCAAAGATGCAGCACTGAGGTCTCTCCTGATAACAGGTGAGTAAATCGGAATTCGTAGTTCGGCTGATTTAAGAGGAATATTCTAAAGTTCCAAAACTCCACACTTAGAAGAATTTCCAAGTGAAACCAGTCAATGTTAGCCTATGGAAGGAAATTCAAGTTACTGGTAAGTACGGTTAGAATTACTTTTCAAGGTCAGTGCTGGGCTAAAAGATGCAGCACTGGGTTCTCTCCTGATAACAGGTGAGTAAATCGGAATTCGTAGTTCTGCTGATTTTAGAGGAATATTTGTATGTTTCAAAATCGACACTTAGAAACTTTTCAGCAAAAAGCAGGCAATGATATCCTATGGAAGGAAATTCAAGTTACTGGTAAGTACGGTTAAAATTACTTTTCAGGATCAGTACTGGGCTCAAAGATGCAGCACTGAGGTCTCTCCTGATAACAGGTGAGTAAATCGGAATTCGTAGTTCGGCTGATTTTAGAGGAATATTTGCACAATGGTGAAGGAAGGGGTGGGGCCTGAGGATACATGTCTGCAAACACGCCATGTGGCGCGTTTTAAGTTGGAGAATTAATTCCTCCTCAATCCCGAGGGTCCCTAGGGGCCAACTAGCCCACCAGCTACCTCCAGTATGCGCTAGAGAGCTGCGTTGCAGAGAGGTGTTCAGAGGCCACGCCCCTTTTACAACACTCTGCAACGCAGCTCCGTGGCACTTACTGGAGGTACCTGGTGGGCTAGTTGGCCCCAGGGACCCTCAGGATTGAAGAGGATTTAATTCCCCATCTTAAAACACGCCACGGGGCCTGTTTGCACACATGTCACCTGAAGCCCCGCCCCCTCCCTTCACCACTGTGCAAACGCGCCCCGTGGCGTGTTTTAAGTTGGGGGATTAAGTCCCCTTGAATCCTGAGGGTCCCTGGAGTCCAAGTAGCCCACCATGTACCTCCAAAAGCGCCACAGAGCTGCGTTGCAGAGAGGTGTAAAAGGGGCATGGCCTCTGTACACCTCTCTGCAACGCAGCCCCCTGGCGCATACTGGAGGTTCCTGGTGGGCTAGTGGGCCCCCAGGGACCCCCAGTATTTAAGGGGAATTCGTTCCCCATCTGCAAACGCGCTTCCAGAATAAGGCATGGGGTTTTATTTGTAAAACACTCTCTAACAAAAAGGCTTTCCCAGATGTCAAATGAACCACATTCAATATATATATATACAATGTCAGAAAGTGGCAGCGTTCACTACTCACAGGAGGATGATCAACAGCACTACAGGAACCAGCAGACATCACGATTGTCGACGCCCACTGGGGCGTGTTCCAGGATTTATAATCAGGTGCTGCGAGTGAAACAATGTTATGTACTTTGCCCATGAATAAGTGCGTGATGCACGAAACGCGTCGGGCTGTGTGAATTTGGGGAATTGTCCTGTCTCCTCGGCTGCAGCTCTCCATTAAAGCGTGAAATCAACCCTGCTGTATGTGGCTTCCTTCAAAGAGGACACTCTTTTTCTGGGATTAATAGCGGCTAGTACGGTCGTAAAAGGAAGCCCCGCCGCAGAGTTGCGGACCTGTGCTGCCGCCGGCCGGCGTGCAGCATTTTGAAGGACAGAAGGGGCGCAGTGAGAGTCGTATGGTGTTGCCAGGGTGGATGAGACAATCGCCAACCCACTGGGGATTTTAATGTCAGAAAGTGGCAGCGTTCACTACTCACAGGAGGATGATCAACAGCACTACAGGAACCAGCAGACATCACGATTGTCGACGCCCACTGGGGCGTGTTCCAGGATTTATAATCAGGTGCTGCGAGTGAAACAATGTTATGTACTTTGCCCATGAATAAGTGCGTGATGCACGAAACGCGTCGGGCTGTGTGAATTTGGGGAATTGTCCTGTCTCCTCGGCTGCAGCTCTCCATTAAAGCGTGAAATCAACCCTGCTGTATGTGGCTTCCTTCAAAGAGGACACTCTTTTTCTGGGACTAATAGCGGCTAGTCCGGTCGTAAAAGGAAGCCCCGCCGCAGAGTTGCGGACCTGTGCTGCCGCCGGCCGGCGTGCATCATTTTGAAGGACCGAAGGGGCGCAGTGAGAGTCGTATGGTGTTGCCAGGGTGGATGAGACAATCGCCAACCCACTGGGGATTTTAATGTCAGAAAGTGGCAGCGTTCACTACTCACAGGAGGATGATCAACAGCACTACAGGAACCAGCAGACATCACGATTGTCGACGCCCACTGGGGCGTGTTCCAGGATTTATAATCAGGTGCTGCGAGTGAAACAAATGTATGTACTTTGCCCATGAATAAGTGCGTGATGCACGAAACGCGTCGGGCTGTGTGAATTTGGGGAATTGTCCTGTCTCCTCGGCTGCAGCTCTCCATTAAAGCGTGAAATCAACCCTGCTGTATGTGGCTTCCTTCAAAGAGGACACTCTTTTTCTGGGATTAATAGCGGCTAGTCCGGTCGTAAAAGGAAGCCCCGCCGCAGAGTTGCGGACCTGTGCTGCCGCCGGCCGGCGTGCAGCATTTTGAAGGACAGAAGGGGCGCAGTGAGAGTCGTATGGTGTTGCCAGGGTGGATTAGACAATCGTCAACCCACTGGGGATTTTAATGTCAGAAAGTGGCAGCGTTCACTACTCACAGGAGGATGATCAACAGCACTACAGGAACCAGCAGACATCACGATTGTCGACGCCCACTGGGGCGTGTTCCAGGATTTATAATCAGGTGCTGCGAGTGAAACAATGTTATGTACTTTGCCCATGAATAAGTGCGTGATGCACGAAACGCGTCGGGCTGTGTGAATTTGGGGAATTGTCCTGTCTCCTCGGCTGCAGCTCTCCATTAAAGCGTGAAATCAACCCTGCTGTATGTGGCTTCCTTCAAAGAGGACACTCTTTTTCTGGGATTAATAGCGGCTAGTCCAGTCGTAAAAGGAAGCCCCGCCGCAGAGTTGCGGACCTGTGCTGCCGCCGGCCGGCGTGCAGCATTGTGAAGGACAGAAGGGGCGCAGTGAGAGTCGTATGGTGTTGCCAGGGTGGATGAGACAATCGCCAACCCACTGGGGATTTTAATGTCAGAAAGTGGCAGCGTTCACTACTCACAGGAGGATGATCAACAGCACTACAGGAACCAGCAGACATCACGATTGTCGACGCCCACTGGGGCGTGTTCCAGGATTTATAATCAGGTGCTGCGAGTGAAACAATGTTATGTACTTTGCCCATGAATAAGTGCGTGATGCACGAAACGCGTCGGGCTGTGTGAATTTGGGGAATTGTCCTGTCTCCTCGGCTGCAGCTCTCCATTAAAGCGTGAAATCAACCCTGCTGTATGTGGCTTCCTTCAAAGAGGACACTCTTTTTCTGGGACTAATAGCGGCTAGTCCGGTCGTAAAAGGAAGCCCCGCCGCAGAGTTGCGGACCTGTGCTGCCGCCGGCCGGCGTGCAGCATTTTGAAGGACAGAAGGGGCGCAGTGAGAGTCGTATGGTGTTGCCAGGGTGGATGAGACAATCGCCAACCCACTGGGGATTTTAATGTCAGAAAGTGGCAGCGTTCACTACTCACAGGAGGATGATCAACAGCACTACAGGAACCAGCAGACATCACGATTGTCGATGCCCACTGGGGCGTGTTCCAGGATTTATAATCAGGTGCTGCGAGTGAAACGATGTTATGTACTTTGCCCATGAATAAGTGCGTGATGCACGAAACGCGTCGGGCTGTGTGAATTTGGGGAATTGTCCTGTCTCCTCGGCTGCAGCTCTCCATTAAAGCGTGAAATCAACCCTGCTGTATGTGGCTTCCTTCAAAGAGGACACTCTTTTTCTGGGATATATATATATATATATATATTATCTACTGGCGGTCGCCAGTAGATAGTTATAGTTAGAACCTATTTTCCATAGGAAATCCGCAACATTCTATTTGAAATAACTCTTGCGCAAGTTGACGAATCTTCGCGAAAGCTTCCAACTTGTTGGGGCTCTCCGCTCCGCTCCTAGCCTGAAAGTCTCGGGTTGATTCGTCAAGCGGGGGCCGAGAAAAAAGGGGGGTCCTAAAACGCGTTTTCCCCATTCATTTTTCCATAGGATCCTTTCACTGCTGAACGGAATTACACCAAATTTGGCAAAAAGGTAGCCCTTGGTTCAGAGTTGTGCCTTTTGCTTAAATGGTGTAAATCCGTTCAGTAGTTTCTGAGAAAATCACAAATAAAATCACATATATATCTATGGCCGAGTAGGGTCCGTGTACCCTCCCGATCACGAGCTGCATGCTAATTGGCAGTCAACACTCCAAATCAGGAAGTGTTGGCAGCCATCTTGTCCCTCGGTAGAACCGAGGGACAGAAACAAGTGCGCAAAGCGCAAAAAGGGGGCAGGGTAGAAACACCCTGACCCCCTAGGTCTGCTCAGGGGGTCCCACAAGGCCCCCTGGGCAGAAAAAAGCATTTTTTTTTTTTAAATCGGCGGGATGTGCTTAGGGTGCGCGGATCCCGCCGAGAAAAAAAAAAGAAACAAGTGCGCAAAACGCACAAAGGGGCAGGGTAGAAACACCCTGACCCCTAGGTCTGCTCAGGGGTCCCACAAGGACCCCTGGGCAGAAAAAGCATTTAAAAAAATAATAAATCGGCGGGATGCGCTTAGGCTGTTGTTAATTGGCCCCCGGGTGGGCCAAGTCCAGGGGGCATGCAGGGGGGTTATTTATAATATGTGGGGGTGCCTCTAAGGCCCCCCCAAGCCCCGGGACCGCCACCCCCGGGGCTTTAAAAATAAATGGTGCGGGAGGGCTCTCGGCCCTCCCGCAGCCCCGGGGACCGCCACCTCCCTGGGCTTTTTTTTTATTTTAAAAAAAATTACCTGTGTGGGGGCTCAAGCCCTCCACACGCCCGAGGACCACCACCTCCCCGGGGCACTAAAAATTTCAATATGGGGTCCATTACGGACCCCCAGAGCCCCGGGGACCACCACCTCCCCGGGGCTTTGTCGATGGAGGGAGGGGGCCGCGCGGCCCCCTCCTGGAGCCCTCCATGGACCTGGGGACCGCCACCCCCCAGGGCCGGCTCATGCAGTGTCCCGAAGTGCCTACCCCGGGACACTGTAGTTGGCTATGACAGGACGGGAGCCTCGCGGCTCCCGTCCTGTCATAGCAAACTGCTTTGGATATTGGAAGCAAGAGCAGGAAACCTGCTCTCGCTTCCAATATCCAAAGCAAATTAGCTTTCCACATGGGGAGATGCATGTTAGCAGCTCCCCATGTGGAAAAGCAATGCCGGCTCCCGCAGGAGGCGGGGAGCCGGCATGGTCCGTGGGGGAGTTGGGGTCCCCCCACGGACCCCAAAGGATAGGGCCAGCCCCGGGGGATGGGGTCCCCGGGGCAAGTAGTGGCCCGGGAGGGGGGCCACACGGCCCCCCTCCCCAAAAATAATTAAAAACAATTAAAAAAAATAAAAAATAAAGGCCTGCCCCGGGGGATGGGGTCCCCGGGGCAAAAGGAGCCCTGAGGAGAGGGGCCACGCAGCCCCCCTTTTTAAAAATGTATTTAAAAGTGTGGCCATGCCCCGGGGGATGGGGTCCCCGGGGCCAGATTCGGCCACGGGACGGGGGCCACGCGGCCCCCTTCCCGTTTAATTTAAAAAAAAAAAAAAAGGGGATAAGGCCCTGGGAGATGGGGTCCCCAGAGCCCAAAAATAGGAAAAAGGAAGGAATCAGTCTTTTGATGTGTCTCATTTTACAGGAGTGAAATCCCTTTCCTTGTGGTGTTTTTATTGCTTCGTCGTGTTTGTGCCTCCGTGTGGGAGGGTGGTATTTTCTATTATTTGGGAGGGCGAAGCAAACCAACCCCTTATCTGCATTAACCATCAGAAGTGCCTGTGGACTGTCTGAACCCGGAAATGCTTTCTAAACAAATGGGGCCTCAGCTTCTTTAGTGCCCAGACCATAGCAAAGGCTTCCCTTTCAATGGCTCTCCACCTCTTTTCCCTGGAAAGTAGCCTCCTACTAAGGAGGGCTACAGGTTGGTCTAGGCCCTTCTCATTTCGCTGTGAAAGCGTGCTGCCCCCCGCCATGCTCTGAGGCATCAGCCATCTCCACAAACTCCTGGGAGAAGTCAGGAGCCTTAAGCAAGGGTGCCATGCACATGGCCTGCTTCAATGTGTCAAACGCTGTCTGGCAGGCCTCAGTCCAGATCACCCGATGAGGCTGCTTCTTCAAAGTCAGCTCTGTCAAGGGGGCGACAATGGTGCCATACCCCTTGACAAGCCGTTAGTAGTATCTGGAAAGGCATAAAAAGGCGCTGACCTCTGTATGGGTCTTGGGAGGTGCATAAGCCAGAATGCTCTCAATCTTTGGTTGTAGCGGTGCCACTTTGCCCTCCCCTACTTGGTGTACCAAGTAAACAACAGTCCCCTGCCCTATCTGGCACTTACTGGCCTTGATACTGAGTCGCGCATGCTACAATGCCCTTATTACTTCCAAGAGGTGGTACAAATGATCCTCCCAACTTGAGCTGAAAACCGCAATGTCATCAAGGTAGGTGGCACAAAGTTCTCCAGGCCCACAAGGACCTGGTTGGCCAACCTCTGAAAGGTGGCAGGGGCGTTCTTCAACCCAACGGGCATAACCCGGAACTGGAAGTGCCCTTCCGGCGTCGAGAAGGCTGACATCTCTCATGCCCCGTCGCTCAAGCAATCTACCAGTACCCAGACGTAAGATCAAACGTACCTAGGAACTTGGCAGCCCCTAGCTGATCAATAAGTTCATCTGCTCAGGGGATGGGGTGCGAGTCAGTCTGGGTGACGGCATTGAGCCCATGGTAATCCACACAAAATCGAAGTTCAGGTGCTATGCCGGGGGATCAGCTTTGGGCCCCAATACCACAGGACTAGAAAAAGGGCTGTTAGAAGGCTCAATCATCCCAAGGGCTATCATCTTGGAAACCTCATCCCGGATGCTAATCCTTACCTTGTCCGACAACCTGTACATTTTATGTTTAACAGGTAGGCTGTCCCCCATATCAATATCATGAGTGCACCCATGGGTGACACTGGGGGTGAGCGAGAACAGGGAAGCAAATTGCCCCAGCAATCAGCGGCAGTCTCCCTGTTGCTCCTGGGTCAAAGTAGGGGACAGACTCACCCCCTCTACCGACCCATCCTGCTCCAAGGAGTACAGGAGGTCTGGTAGAGGTTCGGTCTCTGCTTTCATCCCATCATCTGTGACCAAAAGCATGGTCAGCTCAGCCCTCTCAAAATGTGGCTTGAGGTGGTTCACATGCAGGACCCTCAAAGGGTTCCCAGGAATGAAAGTCCACCAGATAGGTGACGTCACTCTTGCGCTCCTTCACCTCAAATGGTCCAGACAACTTGTTCTGTAGAGCACGGGTCTCAATGGGAGCCATGACCCACACTTTATGGCCAGGCTAAAATTCAACTAGAGTGGCATTCTGGTCGTAACATCATTTCGTATCCTCCTGGCTATCCTCCGGGTTCACCTGATTGAGCTTCCTGAAGCAGGCTGTTTGGTTACAGAAGGCCAGGACATAATTGAATACATCCAGGAGCTGCTTCCTAGGAGCTTGCTCCCTGCCCTCTCTCACCAAACTGAGAGGACCCCTCACAGAGTGCCCATACAGAAGGTCAAATGGGCTGAAGCCAACCACTTTCTGTGGGACCTCCTTGTAGGAAAACAGAAGACATGGCAAGTGGCTATCCCACTTACGCTTCATTGAAAGACCCATAATCATGCCATTAAGGGTACGGTTGAATCTTTCAGCCAACCCCTTGGTTTCCGGGTGGTAGGGGGTGGAGAACTTGTAGGTTATCCCACACTCCTTCCACATCGCCTTCATGTGCGAGGACATGAAGTTGGTACCCCAGTCAGGGATCACCTCCTTGCGAAACCCACATGAGTAAAGATTCCCAACAGTGCCCAGGCCATAGCAGGTGCCGTCAACAGCCTCAGGGGGGTCGCTTCCAGGTATGGATTGGTATAGTCTACCAAGACTAAGATAAACCTGTTGCCCACGGCAGTCTTGGGATCCAGAGGCTCCACATTGTCAATGCCCATCCACTCAAAAGGGGTGCCCACGACAGGGACCGGTTGCAGGGGGTCCTTGCACCTCTTCCAAGTCTTGCCACCTGCCTGGCAGGTTGGGCAGGACCGACAGAACACATCTGAGGCTTTCCTCTTTTGAGGCCAATAGAAGTGGGTGGCAAACCTGTCAAAGGTCTTGCCCTGCCCCAAATGACCTGCCAGCGGCACATCATGAGCCTGACCCAATTAGAAGGTTCTGAAACACTGGGGTACCACTAGCCCATGGGCTGACCCAGGTTCAGCAACCTTAGGCTCACTATACAGGAGAAAATTCTCCCAATAAATCCAGTGAGTTCCAGAGGTGTCATCAGCTGTCTGGGCTTCAGCCTGCCACCAAAGACCCACAAGAGTAGGGCACTCTTTCTGCACCAAGCAGAACTCCGTCCTACTGCCAATTGGTCAGTTGAGGCAGGTTCCCCAGTTCAGCTACATCTGCCCCTTTAGGTACCGGAGCCTCCCCCTCATGGTCAGCCTCCGCCCGGATCATTGGAATCTCGGGAACGGGTTTTCCGCGTCCCTTGCCCTTTGTGTCAGGGACCTGGGCCACTGTTTCAGGCTCAGGGTCCTTCTGACCATTTCCCGTACCGCCCTTGAGTGTGTGGCCAGGCACACCCACTCAAGCAGTCCCAACTTGTCCAAGTGCAACCAGAGCTTCACCTCCCTCCAGGAGGTATGTTCCAGGTTGTTGCCGAGCAGACAGTCCACAGGCCTAGATGGACTTCCAGCTAGCCTTAAGGAACCGGAGACACCTCCCTCATTCAAAGGGAACCTCTGCCACTAGACTGAAGCTCTCACTGTTGTCGGCTGCAACCACTTGGTGAAGCACATTAGGAGCAACCTGCTCTGCAGACACCAGATGACACCTGAGGGTCATCATACTAGCCCTTGTGTCTTGCAGAACCTGCAATCTATGCCCACTAATGGTCACCTACTGCCTGAACTTAATAAATAATAATAATAGTTCATTTGTAGAGCGCCTGGCTACCCCAAAAGGTGTGTCCCCGCGCTAGAAGCATATCTGCATGAAAAGACTGCTGGGCTAATGTTTGTACAGCCAGGTTTTCAGTCCTCTGCGGAAGGTAGGTTCAGATTTCTCTGCACCACTTGACTGTCGCCCAGAGACACTAGGGTTATCCCAGATGGCTCCCCACCATCAACTGGGATTGAGTACTCCCTAAGCGTAACCCCCGCCACCACCAGTGTCTGCCCATCGGTGGGGGACGGTGCCCACATAGGACACTTGGGATCCCTCGATAGTAAAAACAACAGTTGATGGACAGAATGCAGAACAATGTCATACATTCACCCCAGTACAGAGATCTGGGCCTAAATCCATCGTTTTTTGCTCACCATGCCATTCCAGTTTGAACCCAGCCATATGCAAATCAGTCTTGACCCTGTGCCTCATGGGAACAGTCTAGCCCGAACTGCAAAGCCAGGTCCTCCCTGGACTGGAAACAAGAATCCTAGGACCGGTTTCGGGGTTTCACCCCTCTTCAGCCAGGATAGCTTGATTCCAGTGGCATGGAGAGCACGGGACCCACGTCTGGGCATACCCGTCCCACTCGGGGTGACAAATGCAAAAACAACAGTTGATGGACAGAATGCAGAACAATGTCATACATTCACCCCAGTACAGAGATCTGGGCCTAAATCCATCGTTTTTGCTCACCATGCCATTCCAGTTTGAACCCAGCCATATGCAAATCAGTCTTGACCCTGTGCCTCATGGGAACAGTCCAGCCCGAACTGCCAAGCCAGGTCCTCCCTAGACTGGAAACAAGCATCCTAGGACCGGTTTCGGGGTTTCACCCCTCTTCAGCCAGGATAGCTTGATTCCAGTGGCATGGAGAGCACGGGACCCACATCTGGGCATACCCATCCCACTCGGGTGACAAATGCAAAAACAACAGTTGATGGACAGAATGCAGAACAATGTCAAACATTCACCCCAGTACAGAGATCTGGGCCTAAATCCATCGTTTATTTGCTCACCATGCCATTCCAGTTTGAACCCAGCCATATGCAAATCAGTCTTGACCCTGTGCCTCATGGGAACAGTCCAGCCTGAACTGCCAAGCCAGGTCCTCCCTGGACTGGAAAAAAGCATCCCTCGATAGTACCCTTCTTGCTGAAAGCATAACACCTGTGGAGTCCCTTCCCTGCAGTCTTACCTTTAGGGAACATTTCTTCTTGTCACCAGGGGGTTGGGAATCCTTAATGAGGACTTTGAGAGACCTCCTTACTTTTATTTCTGTCCCTCATCCTCCTGCGGGGTACCAGGCCCAGCTTTGGCGGGATCTTACCCAGACACCTTCTTGTGGACCCGGGTGTTAACCCAGTGGTCTGCCTCCTCAGCAAACTCCTTGGTGTCAGAAATCTTCTTATCAATCAAGTGCTGGCGTAGCTCGATAGAACAAAGGATAAGCATGTGCTCCTGCGCAATCAGATTGTACAGCCCCTTGTTGTCCACCACATTACTGCCATTCACCCAACCATCCAATGCCTTGCAAAATGAATCCCCAACATATACCCAGGTCTCGGGGGTCAGTTTCACACTGTCCCTAAACTTCTGCCTGTACTTCTTAGGTGTCAACCCATATTTACTAACCAGGGCCTCCTTCAGAGTGGAATACTTCACCTGGACACCCTCCTCAAGGGCCAACAAGGTGTTCCTCCCCTCAGGTGGAACATGCTTCCACAAACTAACCCCTCAATCCCCTTCAGGGATTCTGAGCATATGTAAAGCTATTTTATAGACCCCAAACCACCGGTCGATGTTATCCCCAATCCATAATCAGGAAACAGACCCTTAAGTATGTGGACTCTTTTGTCTGAGGACACAGATGAAATGCTGCCACCATCTGTGCTGTACTCATCCCTCTTGCCTCTTAAGTCAAGCTCTCTCATGCTCAACTCCTGAGCCAACATCATTTTCTTTTCTTCCATCGCCACCTTGGCCTTCTCACTTTCCCACTAAAGTTTGGCCAGCTTCCACTTGAGCTTCCTTTCCTTCCGCCTGGCCTCCAGCTCTTCTGGGGACAGACCCCTAGAGAAACCACTACTGCCTGACCTGGAGGGTACTACGCTCACTTCCTGCAGCTCCTGCTCCTCAACAATCACTACATCACCATCCCCGGAATCCTCAGCTGTACCTCTGGCCACCAGCTAGGCCCGCAATGCCTTTTGCAGCTCCTCCTTTCTACTGAGACTTTTTAGGTCTCTGCAGAAACTTTGAGCTGGACTACCGTATAGATTTCCAACTTATCCTGCTCAAACTCCACTACTGCATGTACCGCAGTTGGCTCTCCCGACTTTGGGCCTGATTAGGATGTCAGTCGGACCGCCACTGTCAGGCCGTCGGTGGTGGTATGACCAACTGACAGCCCCTCGGTCCGACTGCCGCATTATGATGCAGGCGATCGGACCCTCAGCAGTCGAGGGGAAGACCGCCTCCGACAGGATATGAGATCCCTTTGGGGCAGCGGTCGGAGTCATATCCCTTGAATGTCAAGTTACGATACCGCTTTCCAACAGCGCTTTTATATCAGATAGACCACCATGAAAAGGCTGTAAGAAAGGGATTTTGGGGGCCCCAAACAGGGCCCCGGTATGTCGTGGGTCACTATAAAGTGGCCCAGGGGGCACATGTAGTGCCCCCATACACCTGCATGCACCGTGTGTCATGCATCACGTGGTGCATGGAACACAGTGCATGGATGTGCACAAAGTGCTCATTTACACTGCTGCTTGTGCTGTGGCCATTTTCCTGGGCTGCAGCACATGCCACCATGTAAATGAGCAATTTTCAACCACTAGCCTGGCTGTTGCATCGCACTGCGGCGGTAAGACTGCTAACTGCTTGTTGTGCGGTCTCCTGACCGCTGCGATAGCGGTCGGCAGTCTGGCCAACTGCTATCCTAATCGGGCCCTTACACATGACTGACACAGAATGGTTTCCAAGCTAGAATGGCAAACCACAGAAAAAAAATCAAGGCAAGAAAACAATAATGCACCCCAGAGTCATAGCGAAACACTGTGTTGCTAGGGCTTGTGCCAACACAAGTCCTATCCTCAGCGTTGATCACCAAATGTTAGACCCAGCGGTTTCTGGCTGGCTGGGGCGTATCAAAGCCAGACAGAATCCACCATCCTAGATGGGATGAGTATGATACACTTGTCCCTTAACTTGCGCTCTCCCTTGCGTAGCTTGGCACAGAGCAGTCGGGCTTATTCTCAGGGTCAAAGTGTAAAGTATTGGAACAACACCACCAGCGCACCACACACAGTACACTACAAAAAGACTTCACACCGTATGTATAAAACACTGGTTTTTGTACTACATATACATTGAAATCAAATGACATACACTTTGGATATATGATTTACAGCTATATGCAATTATCAAACTCATTAGCAGCAGAACGGCATGAACATATATGTTCTAGTCATAGGTATTCACTTGCCCCGTTATCCCCTCAACCTCGTAAGCAACATAAACCCATGTGCCTACTTCCCACGAGGTGTTCACGTTCCAAGCAATTCCTCCCACATCAAAAACGACTGCAACAACATATATATAGGCTGGTCAGAGGAATTCCACTTTCCGGCTAACACATTTGCATAAAACACAACATTCCCAATATCACATACCCAGTACAGTTGTAATGGCCAAGAAATCACAGGTTTTGACTATGCCTCATGGCCAAGCCCCATAGCCACTCAAACTACACCAGCCAACAATACATATTGCACCCGCTGACAACACTTTGATTAGATTGTCGGGACCACCTAAAGCAGAAGGAAACAGTTACTTGATTTTGTCCCACCAGATTAGGCCTTCAGGGACTCCGCGGCACCTTCACTAGTGTGGGATCACTATCCCCCCTTAGGCAAAAGACTGTGACACCAGAAGCTGGCGTACTTCCAAATTGGATAAATGTTTCCCCTCAGCAGAGGTGTGAGCTGCAGTTGCACCAGGCAGGCAGTGAGCCGTGGGTGCACTTAAGGCACAACAAGACCTCTCGAGTCCAGTCACGTTTTTCTCAACAACAGAGTACCTTGTGGCATGGGTCCGGGGAGAGGGAGCTGGAGACCTCGAACGTAGACCACAATGTCAGGCACTGTCGTCCTCCCAATCTCGAGGTAAGAGACAGTTTAGGCTTCCAGATCAGGTCCCGCAGACTCGGCAAACATCCCCCAACAGGGTTTCCGTTTGCAAGCACTGGTCCCTTTGGACATGGCAAACTTCCCCAGCACTTATTGAACTCCTCACGTTTCGGCACCCCAGGTGGGCCGCTGATCTTTACAAGCACCCTTCTCTGTACAGTGTGATTATGTCAGGACGGTCCTTGCCCCAACTGACAATCACTTCCACCCACTTTTGCCAAACCCTGCATGGTCCTTACTATCTCATGGGAATAGGGAGATTCTTTCTGTCCCTGGGATCTCGTGGACAGGAGGCCAGCCAACCGGCCCTTGGAGAGTGCTTAGGGACCCGGGCCATGACAGCTGGCAATTAGCTGCAGGCCAGCAACATCCAGTCAAAATCCACCAAGTGATAGCCTCCTTCCTAGAGCACCACAAGCCCCAGGCCACCACAAGTCTGCGGATAATCCAATTGCAGTCCCTCCTGCCCCAATGGTTCCTCTTGTCATTGTCCCAGCATCAACCCAGCATAGTATGGTTCCAATCCCAAAAGTGTCTCTAACGCCTGAGGGCAGAGCCACAGTAGTTATACACACAATGGCCTTTGAAGATGAGATCAATTCAAAAGACCACCTTTGAAATGCACTCTCTAAATGTTGTCCTGTCTGCCATCCTACTCTGGGAGGCTTGATCAATATCTTTAGTGGGGCCAAGACCCTGCACCTTGGAATGCAGGTACCAATTCCACCCCTTTGTATCCATCTCAGGAAGGCCCCTCTGAGTCAGAGGGCTGCAGTTTCCCTTGAGCTCCAAGTTTATGGCCTTCTATCAGGCATGCACAGATTTAGCTGTCCCCCCAGCACCCAGATGTGGATTGGAGACAAACTGAAAGGCACACAAAGCCACAAGCACAGAAATTCCACTTTTCCAAAGTGGCATTTCCACATTAGTCATCTGCGGCGTTCCACAAGGATCTTCACTCAGTCCAACCCTCTTCAACGTCTACATGAGCCCCCTCGCAGCCATCGCACGCCAACACAACCTCAACATCATCTCCTACGCCGACGACACCCAGCTGATCCTCTCCCTCACCAACGACCCCACCACCGCCAGAGCCAACCTACACGACGGGATGAGAGACGTCGCCGACTGGATGAGGAACAGCCACCTTAAACTGAACTCAGACAAGACGGAAGTCCTCATCCTGGGCTCATCACCCTCCGCCTGGGACGACTCTTGGTGGCCCCCGGCCCTGGGCACCGCGCCCAAGCCAACGGACCACGCACGCAACCTGGGCTTCATCCTGGACTCCTCCCTGTCGATGACCAGACAAGTCAACGCCGTCTCATCTTCGTGCTTCAACACCCTGCGCATGCTCCGCAAGATCTTCAGATGGATCCCCTCTGAAACCAGGAAGACCGTCACCCAGGCACTCGTCACCAGCCGACTGGACTATGGGAACACCCTCTACGCCGGAACCACAGCCAAACTTCAAAAAAGACTCCAGCGCATCCAGAACGCCTCCGCACGACTCATCCTGGACATCCCCCGACACAGCCACATCACCGGACACCTGAAAGACCTGCACTGGCTCCCCGTCAGCAAGAGAATCACGTTCAGACTCCTCACCCACGCACACAAGGCCCTCCACGACCTGGGCCCCAAGTACCTCAACGACCGCATGACCTTCTACACGCCCACCCGCCAGCTACGATCAACCAGCCACGCCCTCGCCACCGTACCACGCATCCGCAGAGCCACCGCCGGAGGAAGATCCTTCTCCTACCTGGCAGCCAAGACCTGGAACTCCTCCCCACTCACCTTCGGCGAACCCAGGACCATCTCTCCTTCAGGAAGCAGCTCAAGACCTGGCTGTTCGAGCAGTAACTTACCCCCTCCCCCAGCGCCTTGAGACCCTCCCGGGTGAGTAGCGCGCTCTATAAATGCCGTGATTGATTGATTGATTGAATCCATTTGCATGACTGGAGAGGATTTGCCATTACTAACTCATCAAGATCAAACACTATACTGCTACACTTCTGCACGTAGGAAATACTTCTCAATAGCCTTTTCATTGGTCCCTCATGTTAATCAATGCGAGAAGCAGGCCGCTGCGTACCAAACACACCATCCAGTGCAATTCACTACCAGTGCATGTAGCGCACTTGTGCCCATGGCCTGCCTCTTCCCGACACTGCACCCTGCCCCCGGGAAGTTCTCCGATGTAGCGAGAGACATGCAGACTCTTGGCAAGTAGCTTTCTAAATGTTAAGCCGAGTAACAGTAACCTGCACACACACACCCCGCCAGGGCAAACCTGTGGCACGTTTGAAGAGCGACCTCCATGGGTGGCACAACCAGTACTGCAGACCCACAGAGGAGCATTTGAGTTACATGTCCTAGGTATATGTCTGACCCTTAGACAAGGAACTTACAGCTAACTCAATCAGCCAATCATGTATACACCAATCACCAGTATGTATAAGACAAGCACAGCGCTTTGGCACTGAATAGCAGTGTCAAAGCGCTCAAAGTCCTACGCCAACAAAACAAGGTCCAAACAGGAGGTGGGAAGCCAAAAAAAGGTCAGGGGAGACCACACAAAAGATGCCAGGTCTAAGACTGAGGAAGGGGGAGATAGACAGAAAGCGATCAGAGAGGGAGAAGAGAGAGAGGAGCAAAGCAGAGCAAGAGAATGATGGATGGAAATACAGAGATTGTGTGCAGAGATAAAGGGAGAAGGCTGGTTTGAGCAATTTTGCCACGGCTGCTTATTTCCCAGTCTGACCCTGGCTGAGTTAGCAATTCTGCCCTTTCTAACCCTCCTAGTTGCCAGGCATCATGGGTTTTCGGCCCCATATTAGGGAAAACCATGCAGGACCTGTATTTGCTTGGTCTAATACAGCATGCAGTTCCAGATTTCAGGGCCTTTCCTGCTAGCATTTTCCAACTGCTTTGAGCAACTTGAAAATGTCAGCGGAAACACATTTGGGGGGATATTCTCAAGAACGTGCGATAAACATCGTCAAAATAGGTTAACGCAAGTTTTCATATTGCCGTCTATCGCGGGAAAATAACTCTGTGTTAACGCGTCAAATGTCTGCGATAACATTACCGGGACGGCAATGAAAATCCAAACCTGATCGCGAAAAAAGTTGCGATGGGCCCAACCGCGATAAGACAATCAGCGAAAAGCAGCGCCAGGCCTGCAAATCACACAGGTCAGGCGGGAAAAATCACTACAAAAGCAAAAAAAAAAAAACACAAACAAAAACCAAACTACAGCGAAGCACAATGGAGGCAGCCGGGGCAGGTACAGAGGACGGCCAGAACCCCACAAGCCCCCCGGAGGAGCAGCCTGGGACATCGGGGACAGGGAAGGGCAAGGACAAGAAGAAGAGGAAGACGCGGTTCAGTCCGCAGGAAAACAGGATCCTGATCACGGAGGTGATAGAACACCATCAACAACTGTTCGTCACCTCCACTGTGTCATTGGCAACAAAAAATGCAACATGGCAGTCCATCCTGGACAAGGTGAATGCAGTCGGAGTGCTGAAGAGGACAATGGAAGAGCTCAAGAGGCGCTGGAATGATGTGAAGCGCAAATCCAAGCAGAAACTCGCCAACAACCAGAAGGCAGCAATGCAGACTGGAGGTGGGAGTCCAGCGCCACAGGAGGAGCTGGATGAGAGGGAGGAAATGGTGTCCACAGTCATCAGTGGGGCGACGGTGGCAGGAGTTGGGGGACAGGACACTGATCAACATGACCTGACACAACAGCAACAGGGTGAGTAACGACCAGGGACTGGGGGGACGGGGGGAGATGGGCACAATGGCACACATGCACAATCAAGCGGAGCACAGTGCACACCCACAATGACTCTGGATCATGTCCCTGATCCCCTTGGCACACTGTAGCACACATAGAAACAGCACATAGGCCCCCGTCGACTATGTGCCCAGAGGAGGCCCGCCCACACATCACTTATCCCACAACCAACCTATGCACATGTGCTGAACCCAGCAAAGCTGCGGGTCCATGAGCCACACTGACAATGCAAGTGACACTGCATGACGATTAGCATGGCTGCAGTCCGATCATCATGACATGGTGCACGCCACCACACTGAGGTGGCAGAGTGTGGACCACATCCGTAAAGGAGCAGGTCACACTCTGACACATCCACGTGCACAAACAACCCCTGACGTCAACAACACATCTGCGGACAAACCATGCCCCAGAGTCCCAACTCCCACCAAGACCCAAATTCACCCAAGTCTGCAACATCTCAGTACTGTATGGGCACAGAAGTCAAAGGCACACCACCTGAAAGGGACAAGGGGCAGCAAAATCAGAGCTGCAGGGGCGACTCTCCCAAAATGCAGCACACACACATGACATTCAGAGCACATCAGCATTGACAACAATGTGGTACAAACTGCAACACGTTTACAACAGGACAGAGGACACAACAGGTGCCGCTTGTGTGTAGAAACTGGCCAATCACATTTGGCATAGCAGGAAAATGTGAGATGTCAATGTACAAGTACAAACACATATCCGTGATGTTGACGAAATGTCCACTGTCCCACATCAAATAGGCAGCTCCTCCTAAACAGTCACAATGTACATTGTCATGCAGTCTGCATGTGAACTTGTACAATGCGACAACATACATGTGAACACAATGTAATACTGCATCTCCCCTTCACATTGCAGAGGGAGCATCAACACCTCCTGCAGAGCAGCCCCAACAACTCTTCACTGATGACGATGAGGACATCCCTGACATCGACACCGAAGCCCTCCAAACCCTCATTGACAGCTTCGGCACCCCACCTCCAGGAGCAGGGCAGCCCAGCTGCATTGAGGAGACCCCACCCCCTGAACAGACCACACAGCAGGAAGCACCTACCACCCCGGCTGTCTCCCAGGACCCCCACGAACAACACATGGCCTTCCAACGCCGTGTGTTAGAGGTCCAGGAGAAGATCAGGTGCGGGTGGGGTTCGACCTCATGGCAGCCAAACTTGATGCCATACATGGGTGTCTGATTCCCATCAGGGACCACTTACAGTCTCTAACGGACACCCACAGTCCGCTCCATGCTCTCCAACGATCCATGGCTGACATCGCTGGAGTCATGATACTGAGACAAGAACAACTGTCCAGTCAGAGTGGCTGCAGCGATGTCAGCCGGGAGTTGGGACAGATGCGTGGGCTCATGGAGAACTTCGAGCGAAAGACGGTGGAAAGAATGGCTGCCACGGCTGCACACCAGCGAGATGTGGCTGAGACCTTCCATGCCCTGCAGCACATCGTCATGGTATTGCTGCCTCAAGGCCTTGCGCAGATGAATGCTGCTGCTGCTTCTACATTCACATCTCCGCCCCCTGATGTGTCAGTGCCTCACAGTGCGGCAGGCAATCCACCACCGGCCCCCGATGTGTCAGTGGCACACAGTGCTGCCGACATTCCACCACCACCCACGTGTGAGGCACATGTGACATCAGAGGACGAAGATGCGGGTGAATCAACCTTACTGGTGAGGAGGAGGCAGTAGCATTCATCTCCGCCATATGGCCTGTTTCTGCTTGGTTCTGCCCTTTGCATCATCACCTTCCACTGTCTCCCGATACACTCTACGACACTCACCTTGGACCTCGACATGGACTGCCATTTTCTGTTTGGTTACCAATGACACAGCGATCAGACTGCGGACTGAACTCTTCCTCTTCCGATGTACTTGTCATTCCCTGAAGGACTCTGGCTGGCCCTTCACGGGCCAATAATGTGAAGTGGGGTTTGCATGGCCCTGTACTGCTCCAGCTGCAACACTCCACTGGATGTGAATTAAACATTCAGAATCACACAAATGTTTCATGCCTTTGATCATTCAAGTATGAGAGTATGGATGAATGTAGGGTCAGTGATTCCCCCTTATGTCCATGTTGCTCATGTCGTGGGACTTGAGTCACAGGGTGCAACATTGCCGATTGCGGTCCGGGTGGCGTAGACACTACAACAGAGACACAAGCATCAGTTACTTCCTTGTCCAGCACAGAACTGAAGCATGCCCAGAGCCCCGGGCTCATTGTTCCCACCCCTACGCTGGCCTGCCATACGCCAGGCCAGTCCACTCCGCTTACGCTCACAGGGGGGGACGACAAAGCTACATGTCCCAGGTCTTCCCTGTAGTGATCTGCTGATCACTGGTCTAGTTGTCAGCATGCCACAGCCACTCCCTGAGGGCTGGTTAACACCCACACCACACCCATCCAGCACAGCCGTCACAGGACATGTGACCCTGCCAATAAAAGGGGCCTAGCACATCACATTCCCCACTGCCAGAGATGACATGATGGCGTCCGCACCACGAGACTCAATCATTAAGGATCCATGACTTGTGGCGCACTGGGCTAGTGGCACCCGATGCACTGCGGCCAGCACGGGCCTACCGCCACGGGACGATGACTTGTGTTGCACTGGGTTAGTGGCAACCGCTGCACTGCGGCTGGCAGGGGCCTACCGCCACGTGACAATGACTTGTGTTACACAGGGTTAGTGGCACCTGAAGAGCTGAGCGGGTGTGCAGCCTGCGATGATGCATAGGCCTCGATGAGCCGTCCTGCTAATCGTGGTTCGATTTGAATTGTGAGTCCTGCTGGACCATAGTGCATGCCGAAGGCAGTCAGCACACACATGACTCCGCAGTGCGGTGCCGCAGGATGCGCTGGGGGCCTGTGGCGCGGAATCCAGCGATCGGCTGAGGAGGATGCACCAGCACGTGGTGGGCCCTCTTGGAGACACGCCGGTGGCGGCAGGTGAGCATTGAGGCCTGGGTGCGCAGGGGCGGCCAGTCATCGATGGGCAGAGGACCGGTCTTGGGACCAGGGCTGGGGTGCAGCAGGCGCACAGGATAGCGCAGGCACCACCGGTCACGGCGGCGGACTCGTGGCTGGGTGGGGGGCACCGCCCTTGCTGACACGACCCAGCATGCGATGACGTGATGTGTGCAGGTTGGTTTGGGACGTAGCCACCTCGTCTCCAGTGTGAATGTGCCCGTTGAAGGTGGTCGGCCACGTGTGTGTAGGCCTATGGACAGGTTGTGGCGGAGACTGAGACACACGCAGTAGTCACTTTGGTGGTGGATTTGTGACGTGTGCATTCCCACAGTTGTGAGTTGGGGGATTGTGGAGTTGAGGTGTGTGGTGTGTTCAGTTGGTACTTGCCGATGGGCAGTGCATTTCCATGGGGGCCATCCTCAAAGCGCTGGTTGGTGGCGGACTTGCGGACAAGTGGGAATCATGCACACTGCCTGGGGTGTTTGCGACGACATTGGTGGACAGGCCACGGTGGTCCACTTTTGTATGCACAGTGATGGCATGCGTGTGGTTGCTGTTGCGGTGATTGTGTGCAGTGTCGGCAGGGGGCACATGTCGTACACGTGTGCTGTGAATTGCCCCCAACACGTGCATGACACCAGCTATGGCGTAGTTCCCTTGTGTGGTCTCAAGATGTTCCTGCAGAGTGTGGGGGGAGTGAGGGGCAGGGGTATCGAGCTGACACACACCGTGATGCTTTCAGGTATGATGAGTCCTGCATGATGTGACTGTAACAGCAGTTCGTGTGGTCGTTATCTTCCTCTTCATTCCTACGACGGTTACAGCCACACAAACTTCTGTTACGGTCTTCTCATGCATGGTTTATCATGTTTGTGAGCATTCCGGTTTGTCCAAGTGCAGTACACTGTACCAGATTAGGCATGTGACTATACGGAAGTTTGACCATTGTCACCATTTCTCCCACAGGTTTCTGAAGACACGTTGCCCTGTTGAAGTCACCCGTTGGGAATGGAACGCGTTGGCTGAGCTTTTCGTTTTGTTTGTTTGTATATTTGTAATAAAGTTCTGTTTTTACACTACTGTTGACTACTGGACTTCATGACCTGGCGCACCCACATTTTGGTTACTACGATCTTGGGTCTGGGGCACGGAGGCATCTAGCATGGCTGGCGTTGGGGTTGGTTGCGCAGGTACACCACGAATTGGAACTATCGTGTGGTGCGGATACAGGGGCCCGCCGTTGCTTTTGTGGACATGCATCCATGACATGTGTGAGGGAGTTTGATGGGGCTGGCTGTGAGACTCCTCCGACTCCAGCAGTTGTTGGTTGGAAGGTACCAGGGGCCAACAGGTGCAGCACAGCCAGTGGTTTGTCTGCGGGGGGATGTAGGTTGTCCACTGTGTTGGTGCCGTCAGCCTGTGGGCAATGTGGGTCAGGATGCGGAGGATGGATGTCCTTTTGAGCCTGTGTTGGCCAATGGCTTCCTCTGGCGTTGAGTCTCTGGGGCTGGTGCGTTTTAGGGTCGTCTGCTGTCCTGCACTGCCTAGGTGGTAATCCAGGGGGGGGGGTGGTCCGGGGGGGGGCCTGGGAGTGGTGGCGGTGGGTGTTGTGGCCCTCTTGGGTCTCCGAGCTGCATGATCAGTAGCTCCATGACATGTGTTTGTCTTCAGATGTGGCTCTGGCCTGGGCTCCCTTTCATACTGCAGTAGTCGTCCTGCTTAACACCAGCAAAAGGCAGGTGTTAATTCCCTGCAGCTAACGCGCCTTATCGCCTGTTCTTGGTTCGCATCGCAGATCTGACTGGTCGTTGAGAATCTCGCGAAGTGGTGTTTTCGTGTGTTTTTGCATGGGAACGCCTACTCTGCATATCATTAGCGTTAGTTGTCGCACTCATCCGTGGCGATGTTTTTTGCGGTTGCTATCGCAGGAAAACTGGCGATGTCAGCAGTTTGCACCATCTTGTGAATGGGGCGAAGAATCTATCGCCACTTTTGCGGCGCTAAAGTGCCGATAAATCAGCGATGACTCCTTGAGAATATGCCCCTTGGTTTTAAAGAGTGCATTCATGCAGCAAGTGGAAGATGTAGTTGGGAGGGTAGGTTCCCTCCCAGGATACCGCTCCTCTTGACTTATGATGGGGCCATTAGTGATATAGCTCACAGTATATAAAAATAGGCAGATCTTTGAGATTTCCAATGCTTGATGCTTCTCCCTGGAAGGTGATAGAGGTGAAAATTGCCCACGATCTTTTTAGTGCCATTTTGTAAGAGTATACACTTTTTCAGTCTTGGAGTCTACTCTCATATTTATGATGCATTGATATGCACTGTAGATTCTGTTTATAAGTACCCTTAACAGTTCTTTTTCTAGATTGCCTTAAGGAGGCAGAGGTGCAAACATGGACTAATGCATCTGTGTAAGAAACTGGGTTATTAGTTGAGAGGTGTGGAAGCCTCAGTCAAATTTAAAACACAGTCCTTGTCAGGATGAACCACAAAAGTCACTAAATTAACCTGTGCTTAACCCTCTAGTAGCTTGGCACAAAAACAGTCAGGCTTAACTTAAGGCAATGGGTAAAGTGTTTATTGATGCAGCACACAAACAGTAATAAAGTGAAAACACACACAACCCAGTGTAGAAAAATAGAGTATATTTAATACCAAAGCAAGCGGTACCCGAGGTTATTTGGTCACACCTTACCAGAGGTAAGTCACAAGGTCAGGCCTACCACGGTGGAGCACTGGTTGGATACAGGGACCAGGTTGTTCCCGCTGAAGAGTTACCTTCTTATGTCTGGCTCAAAGGATGCTGTCTGCATTGGTGGGGGCCACCAGGAGGAGGCTGTTGGCGCAAGGAGCATGGTCACACACTTTTTGGATGGTCGTTGCTGTAGTGCGAAGAGCTGGTTGTCGCTGGAGCTTCCCGTTGGTTAATTGTCGACGACAATCGCCGTTGGCACAAACTGCAGGTTTTTCATTGTCGGTTGAGGCAAACAGTCTCAGTTGGCGCTAAGAGCAGTTCCCACTGGACCTTCCCTTTGGCGGTCGTCACAGGCGATCAATTCTCAGCACAAAGAAGTCACTTCATGGTCATGAGGAGGGCAAAACTTCTGTAACTTCACCTTTTCTACAGGAGGAGTTCTTACTGATGATAGTCGAGGGCCCAGGACATCGGGGGCAGTTCTTGGGGATCAGGAATCACAACAGCAAAGGCCAGCACCAAGGCTGAGGCAGGTCCAGGCAGGCCCAGTTTGTGCAGGTCAGCTTGGCATTTAGAGGGAGGTCTATGAAAGCTGGTTTTGTCCCTGTAGTTCACACAGGAGATCAGACAACTGACACAAGAAGTCACTCTGGTTAGCTTGGGTTGAAGGCAGGCAAGACTAATCCTTCTTCAGTCAGCAGGGCTTTCCTTCTTCTGAATCTTCCATAGGTCCAGAGTGCTCTGATAAGAGGTCCCCAAAGGTCCCATTTTTATACCTGGTGCCAGCCTTTGTGTGGGGTAATTCACTTACCTACCCTGCCAAACTAGTTCTGTTCAGTTATTCCCCTGGGCCTGGCTCCAAACTGTCTAGAGTGAAAAAGGCAAGGGCAGGCCTGGTGTCAGGTTCCTTTGTGTGAGCTGCTGTCAGGATCCCTTTGAAATGTAATCATGGCAGGAAACAGCTCCTCCCCAGCCATCCTGTCAGAAAGACCATCCCCCCTTTCACATATGCCTCTTTTGTTTCAATATCTTGAAGCAATACACAGCCCACAAGCAGCAGAACCATTCACAGTCATGGGACCCAGGACACTGGCAGAAAAGCAAAGCTGGTTTTGGCAACAAAATTTAAACTTTCTGAAAGTGGCATTTTCAATATTGTAACTTAAAATCTGACTTTACCATTAAAGATGATTTCGAACTCAGTTGAGTTTAAACATCATTTCTCTATCTGCTCCCAATCTGAAGTTAACACTTATTGAGTGTAATAAGGTAACTCAGTGGTAGCTATGGGAGGGATAGCCATAACAGTGAACAACGACTTTAGGAGTTTTCATTGGCAGGACATGTAAAATGTTAATCCACATGTCATACTTTTTAAAAATACTATGCACCCTGGCCAGTGAGTTGTTATGGCCTATCTTAGGGATGACTTATAGAAAGGAAGGGTTGAGCCTGGCAAACGGTTTATTTCGCCAGGTAGAAATGAAAGCTTAAAATTGCACTGCATGCTGCAGTGGCAGGCCTTAGACATGTTTTACAGTGCCACTTTAGTGGGTGGCACAATGAGTGCTGCTGCCCACTAGTAGCGTTACATTTAGAGGCCCTGGGTACAGGGAGTATCATTTACTAGGGACTAACATATGAACTAAATGTGCCAATTAGGTGTAGGCCAGTTTTACCATGGTTAAGGGAGAGAGCACAAGCACTGTAGCACTGGTTAGCAGGGGGGGAAGTGCACAGAGTCCTAATGCCAACAAAAGCGAATTCAGCAAAGTACGACAGTGAGGCAAAAGGTTTGGGGGACTACCACGCCAAGGATGTCAGCTCTAACAATCTGTCTATAGACTCTTACAGGAAGTGATTCTGAAGTACTGGTGTTCCAGTGTCATAGTTTGAATTAATAGAATGCCGTACTGTCTTAAATTTAAAACTTCAATCAATGGTTACCAACCAAGCATTATCACTGTCACATTTTCCTTGCATTTGTCCAGGTGCAAGGACACTAAATTATTCTTTCCTGTGTAAAATCTATATTTTTTATTCTGAATACCTTGCACGTGAACAATACTTTTTGGAACATATAGATAGAGTATTGGATGTAAACGGTTTCAGTTCAACCTAATTTTTGCATTGCTTTCCTATTCAGCTGCACAAAAAAATGCCAAGCCCCCTACGATATTTAAGAGTTTAATCTTTTTCCTTCCTGTTGTTTCATTGTGAGGAAAGAAGGGACGGATTTGTACGCTTCTAGGTTGCAGCTGCAAGGCATGCACATAATTGTCAGTAAAGCAACACAAGAATCCGCAAACAATTGGATAAGGATTGTTTGAAAAACTCAAGCAGTCTCTGGGAACTGTACAGAGCTTAAGGAACGAAACAGCTTGCCTGGGTATAGAGACAGACAGAGCTCATGTATTCACAGAAAAAGATCATTAAGAAGCAGCATTGAGAGTGTGGTTTGGCTCCAGCATATGCTATGCTTCTACTTTATAGGGATTTGTGGCAGTATTTTGTCAGAGCTCTTATAAAGTAGTTCCTTTTACTGCATGGACCTATGCATGTACAGTGGGATATCCCTGCACTGCAATGGGTGGAGTGTTCTGTGTTTACTGTCCACTCAGAGAAGAAGCTGCCCCTGCTGCTGGTAGATTGTCCCGTCATATGGGTGTACAGCAGGTTCTGAGTCTGGTGACAGCAGCAGGCCTGGTGTTGTTCAGCACAGCACACTAACTGTGCAAAGCCAGACCTCTGAATCTCACTCTGGCTCTAAGAGGAACCCTGCTGCTGGCGAGGGGATTCCCTTGACCTTAGATGGACACATTTATGACACAGCTGCTTCTCCATACAGCTTGAAGGAGTATTTTATTGGCTGGCGATGGGATTCCTTTATTCCACGATGACCACCAACTTCAGCGCTAAAACCGAAACATGCGGTAGCCTCTGCTTTATTATTGCAAAGTCCCTGCTCTCTCCTCAGCCCCTCTACATGAAAGAAGCTGCATTGTCAGCTACAATGTTCTGCCTCGCCCACTCCAGAGCTGCATTCCAAACCTGCTGTACACTGTGCCTGAGTAGAAGAGGCGGAGCCAGCTCCAGCCAAAGACTCAGGTAAGACCCGAGAAGCTTATTCTCAGATTGAGGCAGGCTGGAGGGAACGGTGGCAGCGCACAGGGGGGTGCTGGCTGCGGGAGTCTCATGTCCCTCTCTATCCTAGCTCCTCCCCTATAATTGGTAAAGAAATGTACACAGGATGCATGGTTACAAGAAGCTATTGCTGGGGTTGCTCAGAGCGAAATTGGAGAATGAGAAGTGTCTGTGTGAATGTCCAGTAAGTGGTGTGTATTCAGAGAGGAGAGTGTGCCTGAGTGAGTACAGTAAGAAGGGTGCACCTGTGTGAGTACTTGGTGCCTGAGTGCAGAGCGTGCCTGATTAGGTTCAGGGTGTGCCTATTGTGTACTGAAAACCACAGGGGTCAGAATTCGATATTAAATCGAAACAAGGGAGCAGCGCTAAAAAACGTCTGCAAACGGTTACAGGACAGCCATCAATGCTCTACTGGTTAATTATCAAGAGTAGCGTAGGCAAGGTGCATGGTCGGAGCCCCGATCCACTGCAACAAAGGTAGTTGGGGATTCCTAAATGTTTCTGTAGAGTTTCTAAACTAGATCCGTCAAGTAGCTGAGTATCAACCGGGCCGCCACATATGTGTACGTTATCCTCCGGTGGTTTTCAGTACTTATAATTTGGGCTACCCGGTCCTGATGATGATCCAGATTAACTAGGATCGAAACGCCGTTGACCGACTTTATCAGTGCAATTAATGGCGCATATTCATTATTGGTTCATAGAATTGCTCTAAAACCTTGTTCAAATTATTTGAAAATCATTGTGTTGAACCAATTAAATTTGTATATATTTTAGATCACTTTATCACTTTGCGTTTACCACTGTATGTTTCACTTGTCACTTGCGCCGTCACTTACTGTCACGAGCACAACGTGCACCAAGTTCCTTTGGGTTGCCTTTACATTTTTGCTTACAGTGCTGATATAACTGTCATGTATAAAATGTGTTTTTAATATATGATGCTATGAGCACATTTAACAAATTACTTGGAGTCTCCCTTCTTCTTTCTGTTGCCTCTTTGTAATGTTTTGAACATACAATAATATTAATTTCCATTAAATCCGGTTGAGACTTTGTTGCTAGTTCTACTGCATTTACCCAGATCTCAACCTGGTCTATGGGTTACACTCCTGTTGTGTTTTATTTTATTGTGTGAATGCAGGGCAATGGTGGGCCTTTAGGAGTGCACTGAGAGCACTGTCTGTGTTAGTAAAAGACGAACTGTCTGTACAGTGAGTGGTGTTTCTCCGTAAACTGAGCAAGGACTGCCTTGAAAATGTCTTTAGACCATAACAAACCAGCACATTTTGCCATTCTGCAACAGACACATATATGATTGACAGAAATGCTTGCACCATATAACAAAATAAAAAAAACCTGATGAATATTTGTATTTTATCTGTGCATCTTTTGCTTGCCAGTCACTGATATATGGAGCAAAGATAAAACAAGTATTGGCAATGCTAACGGATTGGCTTTTTGACCTTGCTGGTCAGATAGGGGTGTATAACTTTTTGAGATTTAGCTCACATTGTGACAATGGGTAAATATGATTGCAAGTTTTAGGAAATTTGCAAACTGCTTATTTTTCTATTGTTAATATCTTACAAATATATATGAATATTGTTTTCTTTATTCATGCTCAAATCCATCAAAAAAACAAATTATGGTACAACCCGCACCAAAAACAAATACAGAGCAGCAGAGGAGGAGTGGATACACCCACCCCGCCAATCCAGGTCTAGTACAAAATGCTTATTTTTAAGGAATGAACAGGTGCCCCCCCCCCGCGCCTAGGGGAGGGGCGCCCTTAGTTGCGCCACGAGACGGAGCCTCCTCCGGGTCAGCTAAGAAAGGGGGGCGGATTGAAAGAGGAGGGCCGGTGATGTCATCAGGGTGCGCAGGAATTCCTGGGAATGTTATTTAAGGCTGCGCCCTGGGGTGTTTGGCCTCTTTGTCCCCTCAGACTTCCGGCAAGCTGCAGAGGCGCGTCGTTGACGAGGAGAGAGTTCCAGTCGGCGGTGTGCTGAGTGTGGTACGGGAGGTTTGTGGGGGCCTAGGCGTAGTCGTTTAGTGTTAGGTTAAAATAACAAAACTTGTTACAATAAAGGTATTAAGCGCTGCAGGAGAAGCGGAGCTCGCTTCAAGGCGGTATATATTTAAACAAGTATTTTCCGTTAGAGTGCACTTTGTAGGGTTGATTGAAGCGTGAGGTAAAGGATTAAGGGGCCGCGCCGGAGTGGTGGCGCGCCGTCACAGAAAGATGCAGCTTGTGGTGTGAGGCGTCCCGCTGCCATATGCAGGGGACGCGCCTTTGTTCTGGTTGCACAGTGAGGGTCGTCGGGTTCTGAGGCGGAAGGCAAGGGTAGTTACTCAATTGTTAGCATTACCGCTTAATACACGTTATTAAGGGGCTCGGGTCACGGTGGTGATTTCAAGATCCGGAGGCCGCCGTGAGATGAAGGGGGCCTCGGGACCCCGGACTTCAGGCTGTGCGCGCCTAGTCGGATGGGAACCTCCGCGCAGTTGCTGGGCAAGGTTTGGCAGAGTGAATTTAAAGCCGCTTACCTGTAGGAGTCTACGGGTGGTCCAATTCGGTTGCGAGGCCGCGCAAGTGTATGGCAGAGCTCCTGTGGTATTCCGTTATGGAAGACAAGTCGGCGGCATTGGGTTGAGCGCAATGCTCGAGGAGTGGTCTTCACTTTGATTTCGCGCGGGAGCGAGGCCGCGCCAGAGTGTTGTGGGGGCGTGGCCCTGTGGGCAGGGCGCTCGTTTTTGGCACCGGGGAATCCGAGTTCGTGCCCCAGGGGGGGCGCCTGGAAGTATTGCAATTACTAGCTAGCTTAATTTCTGAGAATATCTTTCAAGTATTTCTAAACATTTATCGACGCGCTTGTCGTTAAGCCATGCCCTTATTGCATCTGACACGCCCTTTAGAGAGACCTCGTAGTTTTTTTTTTTTATCCTACTTAACTCAAGCCCATTCAAGGGCCGACGTAATTAATTAAAAACATGTGCTGATATGGCGCATTAATAGTTGCTACGGTCTCATGAGTGGTGTGCTCCTCCCACATTTAGTCGCAAACAAATATAGAAAGTAACCATATTAAAATATCTACTTTGTACAGTGTGCACAAGTCCGACGTATGTAATATTCTTACTCACTAGATCTTCATGTTCAAAGTTGTCTGACGAAGCGGGCTTACTTTGGAGTCCCGCAATTCAAGTCTGTGACCAGTAGGCTGATCGGTGCTCCTGTGAATGGCTTGTATCACCTGAAAGTTGCTCGTATTTCTGCAACATGCTCTCTACGCCACTGATCTAACCATGATTGACGGAGGTGATTTGCACTTTGGGCACAGATTTTAGTGTTTGCTTTAGTTACACGATAACTGCTGGAAAATAAGCCTTTACGTATCACTGAGCAATGTTTCCTGGAAATCGGAGCTGTTATCTGTAAATTCTTTTCTAATGTGGAGTAGAGGATGTAGTCTTACGGCTAAAGCAGTCGACTTCAAAGCGGGGGAACCGGGTTCGAGTCTAGGCACCGATGCTCAACATCCCGTGAATCTGGGCAAATCACTTAATATCCCCGTGCCTAACAAAAAGGAAGGTGTCCTCATGTAACGAAACTGGTACTCATGTAAAGCGCTCCGATACCCGATGTTTCGGGTCTAGTTCGCACGATGTGCAACAATAGTTGGGCGATGTGTTGGGCGTCGCGCGCCGTTTATTAGTTAGTACATTCCTGATTTGAGTGGTTTCCAGAGTGCTTACCGCGTTATTTCAATGGTTTGTTCTTCATTCTCCGCAGACGTATTTATGGTAAGGGACAAATGCAATCTGAAAGAAACAGATGTTAACATGTCTTAAACTACATGCAACAAACATGTACCTCTTTTGGTGTACACTTTAATATATTGGGAAATTTATATAACCGGGAACGTGGGCTCCAATTTATGCTAGGTATGACTTTCTGCATCAAGTTAGGAGCTAAATGGGGTGAAAGTGCACAGCGCAGATATATGTCATGCTAGGTGTCAGAGTTATGGAGGGGTTGCGGTGATCTGGTAGTGATCCCGTGCCAGTTGGGATGGTGGTTGGAACGTTTTCCCAATTGTTCGGTCGCAGCCCTGAGGTACAACATTTCTTGGTTGTTATCTTTATGGTGTTCTCATCCACCTGTTGACCGTGTGGTGTGATAACTCCTCCATTGCAGAGACCGGTGTTCAACCTCATGGTCACGGGTTCAATTCCCGGTGGGTGCATCTGGCTTTTCATCTTGGTGGTGGGGCACTAATAAGCTACTTTTAGTCATGTTACGTGTCAGGAATATGGATGGGCTGCTGTGATCTGGTAGTAACCCCTTTCTGGTTGGGATGGTGGTTTAAATGTTTTTCCAACTTTTCGGTTACAGCCCTGATTCACAACAATTCTTTGTTGATATGTTGATGCTGTTCTCGTACAAGGGTTGACCGTGCGGCATGATTCATGTTCGAAAGAGTGATATAATGATTTCCATTCATCAAAGCAGCTATTGTCAATGCGGGGATTTGCAACCATCGCTACGGTTACTCCTAGCTCTATATAGGGGACAGCCCAAAGTTAGTAGTGCTAGCTATAGAAAATAACTAAACCGGCTAGGGGGTGCAGTTGGCTTGGACTGTTCACGTAAGCAATTTTCAAGGTATCTGTCTGCCATGTATTCCAAGATAGAATTCAGGCCCAGCATTAGTTACAATTACTCATGGTGTTTTTAGCCTTGGGTTGGTGGCACAGGGAGATCCCAGTTTTACAAGGCGTCAATTCAGTTGCTGATGCCCTCATTTGTTACAAGTTAACAGTATACAAAGCACTATGGGTGTTATGAGTTAACAGGATACAAAGCACTTTGGTTGCAAGCAAACGGTCAGAACCTCAGCTTTACCACAGTATCACCAAACATCACAAAGCCACACCCAAGATGCTCCGGTGCGGTTTGCCCTGGGCACTACTGCATCAAAAGAGTGGCAAGGGGTCAAAGCCCCCAGTGGGAGGGGTTGCCACTGACTAGATCATCACTCTAGGGGGGACGGTGGAATTCCGGTGCAGTACTTTATCCCGGGGATGTAGAAAAAGTTTGCAAGCTATGGCTTTACGGTGGGCTCGGCTGTTTGGTTTCAGCGCATTATCACCCAAAATGATGTCCTGGCGGGGCGCTACGGAGCTTGCCTTTCCCCCTATCATGAAGGAACTTCATTTAAAAGCTCATCCTAATAGCGTATAGAAATCTATTGGTGACATAATCCGTCGGCCATGTGTGGAGTTGCTAAGAATACAGTCAATATTGAGGTGGCTTTACTGAATTGCTAATATTTATATACAGAGTTTCTCTTTTCCTTTAACTGTCTGCAGTCTTTCGTGAGGACTTATGGTGTACAATACAATTAGCAAGGGGGGGGCCTTGAGAACAAAATGCATTTTAAAAGCTCTTTCGTGCTGACTTATGGTGTAGAATACGATTCACAAGGGGGGCCTTGGAGAAGGGATGCAATTTTAAAAGCTCATCCCAATAACGGGGCATTTTGTTTGGAGATTAATCCACAGGTTATGTGGGGAATTGTCAGCAGTTTTTAGTAAGGACTCATCGTGTGCCTTGGAAAGGAAATCCATTTTAAATGCTCATCTCAATTATGTTTAGAGATTGATTGGGCATTTTAAAAGCTCATTCGTCTTTCGTGCTGACTTATGGTGTACAATACTATTAACAAGGGGTGCCTTGGAGAAGGGAGGCAATTTTAAAAGCTCATCCCAATAACGGGGCATTTTGTTTGGAGATTAATCCACAGGTTATGTGGGGAATTGTCAGCAGTTTTTAGTAAGGACTCATCGTGTGCCTTGGAAAGGAAATCCATTTTAAATGCTCATCTCAATTATGTTTAGAGATTGATTGGGCTTTGATTAATTGCCAAATATTATATTGAAGAGTATCTTTTTTCTTTTAGTGGTCAGTGGTCATTAGTGTCAGCAGTTCCTGGGGGAGGACTGACGGTGTGCAACACGAATAACAGGGAGTGGGCCTTGGGAAGGGAATTCCCTTTAAAAGCTCATCCCTTTAACGTCTACAGTTTTTGGGACTGAATGTAATTGCCTAATATTTATCTGCAAAGTTTCTCTTTCCTTTTTAATTGTCAGCAGACTTTATGAAGGACTGGGGGTGTATAACACAATTAACATGGAGTGGACCTTAGGAAAGAAATACGTTGGAAAACCGCATCCCAGCAACAGGTGGTGAGTTACTTCTGGCATAATCCACAGGCAATAGGAATTGCTGAGGAATCAATCAACACTAGGGTGGCTTTACTGAATTGCCAATCATTGATATACGTAGTTCTGCTTTTCATTTCAGTTATGTGTCAGCAGTGCTTCAGGAGGACTGAGAGTGTGCAACACAATTAACATGCAGTGGGCCTTGGGAAGGAAATCCATTGTAAAGGCTCATCCCACTAACAGTACAGATTTATGGGGCGGTAATTAATTGCCAAATAGTTATCAGCAAAGTTTCTCTTTCCTTTTTAAGCGTCAGCAGTTGTTAGTGAGGACTGGTGGTGGGCAACACCATTAACATGGAGTGGGCCTTGGGAACCACTGGCATTTTAAAAGCAAACCCCAATGAAGGGTTGCGATTTATTTGTGGCATAATCCACGGACAAATGGTATGGCTTAAAATACATCTACATTATGGTGGCTTTATTCAATTAGTATTGCTTAAAATCCTTCTACTTTATGGTTGCTTTATTCAATGGCCGATGATTCATGTGCAAAGTACTATTTTCCTTTTAGCAGTTGGCAGTTTTCTGAGGACCGATGGTGTGCAATGCAATTAACATTCAGGGGGCTGTAGGTACTCCAACGGTTTGTCAGGATAGCGTTCTCTGGCATTTCCTTTCTTATTCCTTACTTTAGGGTTTCCTTGCACCTTTAAGGGAAATACAGTAAGGTCTAACATCCCTGGGTCGGTGTTCCTTGGTTTCCGTTGGGGCGGTCAGTGACCACCAACGAGCGGTATAAGCAGGGAAATTTGGGGCCAAGGTCCCACCTTTTAGGGCATCAGAGCCCGGAAGAGGGGGGAGACGCCGTCTTCTGATCGGCTTCCCTTCACAGATAACGCCCACGCTAGCGGTAAAATGGGTGACATTTGGTGTCTGTGTCTCCAAAAATTTGCAGTTGGGCGGTGGCTAGAGCACCCCATTATTGGGCGCAGCCTGGTACGCGTTCGTTGGTGTGGGCATTCCTTCATTTGCAGAGCAAAGAGGCAAGTCCGGTAGTATGGATGGAGTGCGAGCAGAGGCTGCCTGTGTTCAGGTACCCCGGTGGGCCGGAGTGCTATGTGGGACCCTGGTTTTCAAGTAATTCAACTGTTTGCTGTAGTGCAGGCACAATGGCCAAGTCAAAGTTAGACTGTATTGTCTTGCCTAATTTACTTACTGCCTTTACGATGGGGTGTGTAACATTGGCAGGTTCTGTTTGGTTGGCTTGAACAAGCTCCACAAGCTAACACGGTTCCCCATCGGGTCCTTTTGGTCAATAACTCTAGTATAATGTCATTAGGCATCCAACAGTTGGGGGAGGCATGGTTTGCAGCCCCCTTTTAGGATTACACAATTCTTACCAACAACATCAATACTGGGGTGGGAAGTAATACCGCAAGTAATTTGGGCTGGGGGTGCCCCAGTTAAGGCAATAATCACATCTGTAAAGCTGAACCATTTCATTAAAGAAACCTTAGCAGGTTCCACCCACGAAAAGGCCTGAATCGGCACACCTTGCTCCAGTTAGGTAAAAGGGAGCAGTTCTGTGGGGATGGGGTGTATCTGTCAGTAAAAGCACAGGAGCTCTTTAACCACACTATACTGGTGGCTATTGGGGAGCACTGTCAGCGCCAGGGGGGGAGGGTGAGTGCGCTGGGTAGCTTCTCACCCTGTGGCGGAGCACTGACAGTTAACAACAAAGGGGGATGCACAATAATGGAAGTTCAGCGACTGGATGGACCCCAGGAGGGGGTAGGATCCACGTGTACAGAGGGTAGGCGGAAAAGGGGGGTCGACCTGCCAGTGGTCCTGGACTCTACTGCCCTAACCCGCAACGTATGGACTGAGTAGCACCTTGGGGAGGCTGCCTGTGTTCAGGTACCCCGGTGGGCCAATGCGCTATGCGGTGCCCTGGATTTCAAGTAATGCAACTGTTTGCTGTAGCGCGTTGGGGCCTGCCGGCGCAATGTGCGCAGCTGAGTGGGGAGATTTGCCGCTATGCGGTGCTCTGGATTTCAAGTAATGCAATTGTTTGCTGTAGCGCGTTGGGGCCTGCCGGCACAATGTGCGCAGCTGAGTGGGGAGCTTGGCGGGCTGAGTCGGTCAAGTTCAACTGTACGGCCAAGCTCAAGTGCAGGTGTCATGTCGTGCCTAATTTTCCTACGGCCTTTGACATGTTGTTGCCACTAAAGTGTACGGCCAAACTGAAGTTCAAGTGTAATGTCGTGCCTAATGTACTTAATGCCTTTGACAGGTTGATGCGGCTAAAGCATGATGCTTTGAGTAATTTTATTTATCCAAACAGGATGGTGTTCTCCTATTGGTCTGTGATGAATTACCTGGTTTGATGTGAATAAAAAGGCTACGCCTTGGACAACATACTCTGATTATGAGAGTTCTTGGGCATAGCGGGGAGGAAAATGTCAGTAATGGGGAGGAGTGAATGTCACGTTGTGTGCATACTATGAACAGGCGCCCCCCACGCCTAGGGGAGGGGCGCCCTTAGTTGCGCCATGAGACAGAGGCTCCTCCGGGGCAGCTATGAAAGGGGGGCGGATTGAAAGAGGAGGGCCGGTGATGTCATCAGGGTGCGCAGGAATTCCTGGGAAGGTTATTTAAGGCTGCGCCCTGGGGTGTTTGGCCTCTTTGTCCCCTCAGACCTCCGGCAAGCTGCAGAGGCGCGTCGTTAACCACCCACCCACCGGCAGAAGAGCGAGGCTTCGCAGAGCACTGACAGTTAACAACAAAGGGGGATGTACAATAATGGAAGTTCAGCAACAGGATGGACCCCAGGAGGGGGTAGGATCCACGTGTACAGAGGGTAGGCGGAAAAGGGGGGCCGACCTGCCGGTGGTCCTGGACTCTACTGCCCTAACCCGCAACGTATGGACTGAGTAGCACCTTGGGGAGGCTGCCTGTGTTCAGGTACCCAGGTGGGCCGATGCGCTATGCGGTGCCCTGGATTTCAAGTAATGCAACTGTTTGCTGTAGCGCGTTGGGGCCTGCCGGCGCAATGTGCGCAGCTGAGTGGGGAGCTTTGCCGCTATGCGGTGCTCTGGATTTCAAGTAATGCAATTGTTTGCTGTAGCGCGTTGGGGCCTGCCGGCACAATGTGCGCAGCTGAGTGGGGAGCTTGGCAGGCTGAGTCGGCCAAGTTCAACTGTACGGCCAAGCTCAAGTGCAGGTGTAATGTCGTGCCTAATTTTCTTACGTTCTTTGACATGTTGTTGCCACTAAAGTGTACGGCCAAACTGAAGTTCAAGTGTAATGTCGTGCCTAATGTACTTAATGCCTTTGACAGGTTGATGCGGCTAAAGCATGATGCTTTGAGTAATTTTATTTATCCAAACAGGATGGTGTTCTCCTATTGGTCTGTGAGGAATTACCTGGTTTGATGTGAATCAAAAGGCTACGCCTTGGACAACATACTCTGATTCTGAGAGTTCTTGGGCATAGCGGGGAGGAAAATGTCGGTAATGGGGAGGAGTGAATGTCACGTTGTGCGCATACTAAGGAATAATTCACAAACTTAAGTAATGAAGAAACTGTGCAAATTAAAACGGAGCAATTACCTAGAGCAAAAAGCATTTTCCTTATGCTTTGCAGGAAATAAATAAAATCAGCCTGGGTGTTCTATTTATTGTTCTGGGAAAAACGCCAAAATAACCTTTCCTGGTGAACAAAACTTAAGGTAAATAGAAGTTTTCATTTTAATCAAAATGAAATCAACTAATTAACATTTTACAGCACCCCTAATAAAAACATAACAACAGTGCGCAGTGTGATATAAAATATATTTTCACAGAGGAATAATTGCAATAGAATATGATTCACAGATATTCACATTCAAGTCCAATGAAGAAAATTTAGACTAGGTTTACTGGTAATAAAGAATAGTGGATCAATTAAAAACACCTTCACTCATAACATTATATGTTGCATAAAGCAACATCAACAAGGTAAATCAGGAGAATATGCCTCTGTATCAGAGGCAAACGCGGAACAGAATGTAGCATCTCCCTTTGATCTTCGAAGTCTGCATCTGCATTGCTAGGCACTTCATATTCAGACCATGCAGTGGAATACCATATATAAATGATTCCAATTGTCCCAATGACATCAACGTAATGATGAGTGCAAATGAAGACATATGGCTTACATGATGCATGACTTTGCAAAACCCACTTTCCCAGCAAAGAAAGTGGATTTTACAATAATAGCAACAAATTATGTGTCAAATGAAGGTCTTACGCTAACAAAATGCTAAGTAAATATATTAATGATACCCCCAGGGCCTAAAGGAGAAGAAGAAAGTGGCATGAAATCCGTGCAATATGTGTCAGGTAATACGTATAGTAACTAATGGCATATGGTTTCTGTTAATAATAGAAAATGGCATATGTAAAAAATGGTAATTTGTAATTGCTTTTGTCTATAAATTGGTATGTGGATAAGACAGTTTCAGAATTCCTAATTTAATGCAAAAAGTACAAATAACTTTAATCTTCTTTAGTGTTTTTCTAGCGAAACGGGCAATGTTGACTGTGGTGGAGTCTCACAAAGTGGCGAACTATGACAGCAGCTTGGTGCATTTCTAGGTCTCTCAAATTGTTCATCGTTTGTCACAATGGAACAACAGTTTCATGTGATACTTTCTGACTTCAGAGAGACCAGTGTCAATTACGAAGTGCCATTTCTGTCAAAATACAACAGGTAAGAGTGGGCATGACGTGCTTTGGAATCTTTGGCTTCAGATGGACAATATAACATAGTTTTCCTTGTCTAAATCAGGGATGTTTACCGTAAATCCAGGAGGGCCATATCCATGCCATGTTTTTAGGACATCCACGTACCGTACATATACATATCATAGATCTAATCGGAATTCAGATAGAATTTAGTGATCCTGAAAATCTGGTACGAGTCGGCCCACCTATACTTACAGTGGAAATCCCTGGTCTACATGCAGTAAACATTTAGGAGGTAGTTTCTCCATTGATTATGCAACTGCATCCTAAAACGGCACTTCTCTAAATAACTTTAAGAAAAGGCCTCATTTTGCAAGATCACTCCACCTTGTGTTTGGCCTCATGCTGCCGATTTTCAACTCTGTTGCACTTGGACCCTGTTAACTAACCCTGGGCGTAGTACTACGCCACGCTCGCGGAGCGTGCGTAGTTTGCGCTACTATGCACTACGCGAATTGCACGTAGCACAGTGCAAAAACGCGTAGCGGGCATTTTTTGCTTGCTCGCGGTCCTCAACGTCAAGTTGGCGACCGCGAGCGAGCAAAATCAACATCCCGGCGACACTTTTTCCTCGTTCGCGATCAGCAACATCAAGTTGCCGATCGCGAGCTTGGAAAATAAACCTCCCGGCGAGATTCTCAACGCGGAGAGGTCAGGTTTCTCATTGCGAGTGGTCGCGTATGCTCGCGACCGCTCGCGATGAGAAACTACCAGTCCGCGTTGAGAAAGCTGCTGCTCGAGTACAAATCTACTCGAGCGGCAGAAAACGACCGCTTGCACTGTGCAAGATGCCGTTTGCAATGATTGCACAGTGCGGACAAGCATCCGGCACTGTGCAATCAGTGCGAACAGCATTTCCCTACCGCACTACGCAGTTCGCGTAGCTACGCGTAGCTTGCGTAGTGCGAAGTGCACTTCGCGTAGCTACGCGTAGCGCTACTACGTGAACTACGCCCAGGGTTACTGTTAACCAGACCCCGGTGCATGTGCTCTGACCCCTAAAACCTGTGTGCCATTGCCTAATCCCTAATTGGTATAGTTACCTTACCCGTAAGCCCCTAATATTTGGTATCTAGTGTGCACAAGCCCTGTAAGTTAAATGTCACAAGTGGAGTGCAGCACATATTGTGCCCCCACTAAAGTGACAAGTGAAAACATGAATCTAGATCTTCGACAAAAGCCCAGCATGGCAGTTTTAAAATTGCAAATTCAACACTGCAAATAGTCTTTATGCCAGGTCAGAACCTTCAGTTTTACTACCTATAAGTCACCCCTAAAGTAGGCTGTACATGCCCACAGGGCAGGGTGCATGCCATTTGAAAAGTAGGACATGTGCATTTAAGTTTCACACGTCCAGGCAGGGAAAAATTTCAAAATCGTTTTTCGATATCAAAACACTGGATTATATTCTAGCACCTTATAATGAATAACTTTAGTTTGGAATAACTGGAACCATGATTCAAGGAGACACATTGTTAGGAATTTAAAATCCAGTCTGATGGTAAAATCAGAATTTTTAAAATGCTACTTTTAGAAAGTATGCATTTTCCTGACTGAAACCTCAGATAGCCTTTTCAGTGTTAATCCCCCAACTGTCACTTGGCTACCTGCTGGGAGTTGTGAATAGCTCCCAGGAAAGGGAACTAAAGAGCTATGGCTGGGAGGAGGTGTGACATGACGGGATGGCCTGGGATGTGCCCACCAGCTGTACAAGCTTCAAGGAGGCGTCCCCTGTCACAAGTGGGACAGGTTTTCCCCCCACTGGGATTGGTGCACACTCTAGCTACTGGGACAATGACAGGGGCATGCCTATTAATCAATCAGCATTTGTATAGCGCAGCACAGTCGCCCCTAGGGGTTTCTGGGTGCTGAGGGAGCGGTGTCTCAGTCAAAAAGCCAGATCTTGAGTCTCCTTCTGAAGTCCGCCAGCGAGGGTACTGTATGGAAGTGGAGGGGTAGTTCCAGGTCTTGGCGGCGATGTAGGAGAAGTCATGGCCACTGCTGGGGTGGATGTGGGGGATGTGTGTGAGGGCTAGAGAGGAGGAGAGCAGGTGTCTAGAAGGATGAAGGAAGTTCAGTCAATGGTTGGTGTAGTATGCTCCTAGATCGTGGAGGGCTTTGTAGGCATGCATGAGAATCTTGAACTGGCATCTTTTCTGTATGAGGAGCCAGTGGAGGTTTCTGAGTCGGGGGGTGATGCTGGACTATTTGGGGAGGTCCAGGATGAGCCGGGCTGCAGCGTTCTGTATGGTCTGTAGTCTCCTGAGGAGCTCGGTGGCGATGCCGGTGTAAAGAGCGTTGGCATAGTTGAAGCAGCTGGTGATGAGGGCGTGAGTGACGATCGTCTGGTATCGATAGGGATCCATCTGAAGATTCTGTGAAGCATGCAGAGTGTGTGGAAGCAGGAAGAGGTGACTGCGTTGACTTGTCGTTTCATGGTCAGTTGGCTGTCGAGTATGATCCATAGGTTTCATGCATGGTCTGTTGGTGTGGGTCCAATTTGGCTGGCCACCAGCTGTGGTCCCAGGCGAAGGTACTGTCCCGAAGATCAGTACTTCTGTCTTGTTGGAGTTGAGTCTAAGACAGTTGTCTCTCATCCAGTTGGCTACGTTGGTCATGGTGTTCTGGCGTTGGCAGGGTCCTTGGTGAGTGAGAGTATAAGTTGAGTGCTGTCTCTGTAGGAGATTATGTGGAGGCCATGGGATCTGACAATGTCCACGAGGGGGTCATGTATGTGTGGAACAGGCTGGGGCTGAGGGATGATCCTTGGGGTACACTGTATATGATGTTCTTGGGTGCAGAGGTATGCTCTCTCTGCACCCTGTAAGGAACTAGGCGATCCACTTGAGAGTGTCTTGCTGTATGCTAATGTTTTGGAGTCTGTTGATGAAGTTGCTGTGGGAGACGGTGCTGAATGCCTAAGAGAGGTCAAGGAGGATCAGGGCCACAGTTTCTCTGCAGTTGAAGAGAGTTCTGATGTCATCTGTGGCAGTGATCAGCACAGTCTCGGTGCTTTGGTTAGCCCGCAATCCTGATCGTGAGGCATCCAGTAGGTGGTTTTGTTTCAGGAATTCGGTGAGCTGTTGGTTGATGACTTTCTCCAGTACTTTGGCTGGGTAGGGGAGAAGGGAGATCAGTCGATAATTTTTGAAGTCGCTGGGATCTGCAGAGGGTTTCTTAAGGAGGGGTCTGACATCCGCGTGCTTTCATGTGTCCTGGAAGGCTGCTGTGGAGATGGAGGTGTTGAGGAGGCTGGTAAGTTCCGTGCTGATTGGGTTCACGCCAAGGTTGAAGAGGTGGTGGGGAAAGGGGTCAGTTGGCACCCCAGAGTGGATGGAAGACATGACAGCTGTGGTGGTCCAGGTGGTGAGCGGAGTCCAGGTGGTGATCGTTTGGCTGGTGTTTGCTGGTTGGTTGAGGTCGTTGAGGTTGATTGTGGTGGTTTGGGGGTCGAAGTTACTGTAGATGGTGGCAATCTTGCTGTGGAAGTAGTCTGAGAGTGTGTCGCAGAGCTCTTGTGAGGGGTGAATGGTGTTCTCTGTGTCTGTTGGGTGTGTGTAGTCCTTGACTATTTTGAAGAGTTCCGTAGTGTGGTCGGCCGCGGTGTCAATGTGGGCAGTGATGGCTGCTTTCTTGGCTTCCTTGATGTGCAGGTGATAGTTGCTGAGGACTGCCTTGTATGCAGCTCTGTCGGCGGAGTTGTTTGTGATGCACCTAGGAGTGAAAAACATATGCTTCTGGGGTCAGACCAAACTTCTCCACTAGGGCATCATTCATGTGTGGGTAGGGCTCTGCTACTCTCTCCTAGAGGGTCAGGAGCCTATCCCTCCCAGCAACTGGAATCAACTCCCAGAATGAAGGTCCCCAGTGTTGGGTGCCCACCTTCCTCACCTTTAATGCTCTTTGAACAGAGATAAACTATTTGTCTATGTCATCCCCCAGCACAAAGCTAGGTACAATTCTACTGGGCAGGTGGGATTGTGAGACCCCCCTGTAGATACCTCTACCACCATTGTTGCTGGGCCTCACATCCAGTCTGGCCTTCTTTTCCACCAAGCCACTGTCTTCTCTGCAAGAGCTAGCTCTTTCTTTTCCAGGGCTATGAGGGCCAGCTTGGTCTCCAACTCCCTTTGTTTGAGGGCTATTTGTGTATGATTGCGCTGGTAGAGCTCCTCTTAATTCCAGCCCTGGGAAGTATTCTTAAAAGAGTGTTACAGGACAAGCAGTCCTCCTCGTCATTATTCTCTGAAGTGGCTTCCTCTTTCTTATCTGGAGATTCCTCTGTTGCAGAGGTAAACTAGGCCGAGTGAGTTTCTCCCAGGCCTTAAGGGCCTTTTCATCATCTTTTTCCTTGGCTTTGTGTCCTAATTTCAGGTTGCTGGCCTCGCACAGGGTTTTCAGTTGGGCCACTTAGTAGACAGGCTGGCTAGATCCAATTCCATGTTCTCTTTAGACTTTTAAAAAGTGAGAATAAAAAATAATTTGATAAAATAAAAAATGAACACATTAAAGACTTAAGCCCAATTAAAAACAAAAAAAACAATTTCTGCTTTGCTTAGTGTATTTAGAGATATTTAATTTTCTAGCTTAATAGATAAGCAGTGCTGCTTGCCAAAAGTTCTGGATTTTGCCACTGAAACACCAATGTGAGAAAGTTGATTATGAGTTGAAGTGGATGGTGATCCTTCAAGTAATAAGACACTATCCTTACTAGGGCCAGTTATGGCTCAATAATTTAAACCTGAGCTCACCCCTTGGTTGGTCATGCAAATGTTCTCTATATTGATCAGGGATTTTTCCCCACCTGGACCTGCTTCTCACTTGTACCCAGAACTGAAGAGTGGACTCCTAGGGCTAGTTGGCTAAACTTCTGTTAAGCTCCAGGAAAACAAAAGCTGCAAGAAGCCCAGGATCCTACTGTGTCCAGCTGGACCCTGCTGGTGGCTTCTGAGATACTGATCCTAACCTCCAAGTGGGACCTAACGGCTCCTGGACCTTTGGCTGTGTACTCTTTTTCCCTCAAAAGTTGCAAAACTGGACACTTAGAAACTTTTTCAGAAACGTTCACACAAAAAAAGAGGATACCACTGCTGCCAAGCCTCAGCTGTTGACATTGAATTGCTGGTCGTATTCAACTTGTTGGTTTGCCCCACTGAAAGGATCCTTATTTCAGGAAAAAATTCCAAGTCAGAAAGTAGATGATTTTACCTGGACCACTGCCGAGCAGCACCCCGTTGTCGACGAAGCCGTACTAGGACCAGGCTTGTGACTTAGTCCGCTGAGAGTTTTTCTGCATTGACTCTGGAGCCTCAAACTTACCGCCAACATAGAGGCTTCCACTGACATCCTGCAGTCATCCGTCGTCAATGAGTCCCTTTTCGGATTCAGTTGCACCCTGACCCGCTGACAACCTGGTTGACGAAGAATTTCTCCAAGAAAAAGACTAAGGGCCTGATTTAGATCTTGGCGGGATTACTGGTTGTTCCAAGTGCTCCGTCAAGCTGACGGCGGTTTTCCCACTGTATTTAGATGTTGTGGCAATAGACAGTAGACTGTGGCAGTCGTTTTTGCTGGCTAACAGTACTCCGTCACCGTCAGGTGGGAGGGTTTGCGCGGAACTGACTTAGATGTTCTAGTTGTGCTGGTGGTGTCCTGGCGGCAATTTACTGACAGAGTGAGTTCCTGCTGGAGTGGAGACTGGTAAGTACAACTTATTAATGTGTCAATATACATATATGTCATGTTTGCATAAAAAAACATATGTAGGCAATGTGTTATGTCTCTTTGTGTTGCATGTTGCATTCCATTCACACAACATACACACACTATTGAATGCCCACCCACAGGCACCACTAGCACAACACCCCCAAGAACCACAAAAACAAATATTTTTTTTCAGTGTCAATACAGGTGTGTTTATTTTGCGTTGATAAGTTGGAAAATGAACACTACTGTATTACACCAAAGAAGAATATTGCATGGGAGAGCAATGCAGAAATGCACAAGGCTACAGCGGTTGTCAACACACGATACATAGAACAATTGTACAAGTAGCTTCCCTGAGATCTCAGTGACAACAGTCATTCGGCGTCGTGGTGGAGTCAGAGCAGCAAAGGAGGGACCTGGACGATAGCGTAGAAGATTGAAATGGAAACGGGAAGCAGGAAGCAGGAAAGAATTAGTTTTTACCGCATTTCCTTAGATTCCGGCAACTCAAAGAAGGAAGGATTTCCACCACAGTTGCCTCAACAGAAAGGCAGATCGTATGTCAAAGAGAATTGGTGGATATGCTTTTCGACCTGCACATCAAAAATGTTCATTAGTAGTACAAACCGCATCAAGTAAGTGTCATTTCATTTTGTATCATGTGCTCACATGGTGCCAAAATACTCACCCACCTTGAGTATTAAACTACTAGATCTACAGCGTAGTCTAGATACAACTTTATACCACAGACACCAAAGCACAACAAAGTAGAGTTATTGTATTCCTTAGTGAATTCCACACTATCTACAGTCAAAGATCACAATTAATTAGTCAAATTCCATGGATGCTGTCTTGGTACACAGTCCACAACAAATGATCAGCAGCTGGTGAAATGTTCCGTTATCACTTTTTATTTCATACAAAAACGGCAGCCGTGCCCAAGCTCCACCCATGGAATGCCTACAACTATGAAATGGAATGCAATGAAGCACAAGCCGCAGTGTTGCATAACATTTCTTTGCAAGGTAACACAAGGTGGCGCAAATCACCCCTTGCATGGCTTTGTAAATCTTACTTAAGCCTTTGCCTAGCCTTGTGTCACCTTGCGTGATGCAAGGACAATACAAAGGCTCAGTAAATCTTGCAGTGGTATCTTTCACCACATGTCAGGATTTGCATATGGAGGTACAAAAATAGTTGATTTAATGCTCTTCTTAAACCCAACAATGCTAAAATAAGCATGCATATATTTTTTTCCTGTCACTTGGCTGCTCTGTGATGTTGTGACCACACCTTTAATTTTCTAAGAGCAGAGCTCCACTCACACGGAGCTTATTAATGAAAAGTTAAATGTGTCCCTCTGACCAAAAATTCATCCCTGTTACAGGCGGGCACCCATACTAAACATGATGAAAGCCACAATGGAGTGGGTGATGTCTAAGACAGCAATTCAGCTATGATTAGGTGACATGTGGAATTGCCATCACAACATGCAAGTACAGGAAATTTACCCCAAAACTATCTATGAGATGTTGAGAGTTGACAACTTGCATTGCTTCCCATGATAAGCCCACCATGGTTTACATAGTGGTCTTTCACCTAAAATTGTGATGGACTGGCCATTACATATACCAGCTGGCAGATACATTCACAATTCCAGCAATATCATGACCATTTGATGGTGTTCCTGATGGTGGAGCCAGCAACATCTTTGTCAGCTAGAGGGTCACTTTTCTCCATCCTCATAAAAAACTCAGAGTAATGACCAGACCATTAGAATTTCTTCTGACACAAACATACCCATATAAAAGACTTGAATAATTTGTCAATATACTCAACTCACCAATGCAAGCATACATGAGCAAATCATTAACACCTTTCAAGAAGTGCTGATTGAAAACAGAAAACCCTGTGACAGGCACCACAAATTCTCCACTTGTATTCTACCAAAATATTGCTTCAAAAATATCGTAAGACAGAAATGTTGTGAAAAAAGTATTGTGATATCTTAGCAGCACACATACACAAAGGCACAGCAATTGAAGAATCCTCACCAATAGAAGATATAGTGAGGGGTGAACTGCCAACCAAAAAAATCAATCTCCTTGATATATATGAAACTCGTGTGCAACTCTCCAGATGTAATGGCCAAAAGCAGAACAGACTGGGAGAGGGATGTGGGCACACTCGAGGATAGGGAATGGGAGGAGGCACTATAAGCCCCACGAGAAGTCACATTAAGATCAGGGTTTTGCCTGATACAATTGCAGATACTACAATGATCATAGTACTCTAGGGAAACACTACACAAGATGGGGAGGGTTGGCTCTAACAAATGCAGCAGGGGTAGTGATGATATAGGAGACTTTATACGTACAATCTGGTCCTGTGCGAGACTTTAGCATTACTAGCAGGAGGTGAGGGATGGTCTACATGCAGTGACTGGGAAGAGAATGGAGGGAACAGTCAAAATATTGATACTCAACATTTGAGGCAACAACAGCCCACCAAAATACATCAAACTCCTAATAGTGTTGGGGCTTATGGTAGCAAAAAGGAATTTAGCAAGGAGTTGAGGAGCATATGACCCACCAGAAGTAAGAATCCTGACTGAAGACATGGACTGGTGCATGCTGGCAGTGATACAAGTCTATGAAGGAAGGGGATGCCTGAGGAAATGGGAGAAGGTCTGGAAAACAATTGATTTTTTCCAATGTTACAAACATTTCATTATATTTTGATGTTTTTTTAATTTTGTAATAAAATTCGTTTTTTTATTTTATGTCATTTTTATTTTTTTGAGTGGGTTGTCAAGTATGTAGATAAAAAAGGGGGGAAATGCTTAAATATTTATGTTTTAATTGAACACCACATTTTTCATAAGCTTTCATTTGTGAGTTATAAAATGATTTAATTTATTTTTAGTTATTTAAAAGATACTTCTATCAATGTGGTAGTAATATTTGTATTTGCTAATTGTTTAATTAGACAATTGTGTTAGGCATATAATTATTTTTAATAATTGGAATATTAATTATATTATGTTGAACATTTATTCTTTCATAATTAATTTCATAGCGTTATTACATTTTAAATGATGTCTATTATTATTTGTATCTGTTATTCACTTAATTTGTTTTTATTTTAGATGGAATTTTAGGGTATTAGAGTGAAAAGCATTTTAAGTTTATTTCTTAAATTTTTTATTTGATGTCATTTTTAAGTATAATTTTATAAATAAGTTTATTTGTCAATTTTGTGTTTTTAATTTTTAGCAATTTATATAATTTACATAATGTTGAGAATATATTTTATTTTTACATTTGTTTATAGAAATATATGCGATGTTTCTTTATTGTATAAATATGTAATTTATTTTGTATTGATTTAGGATAGGGAAAATAGAACCTGAGCTTTCTAAAGTTTAATATTTTTCTTACTAGTGTTCATGCTACAGAAGGAATAGTAAAGCTCACCCCTCAAAATCCAGCAATTTCTCTACTGTTACTCGGGTTGGAGTGGGAATAGAAAATCTGACCCCTCTAAAGTCCAACACTTTCCTTGCTGTCCCTCAGGTTGGCATGTAAACAGTAAGGGCCTTGTTATGACTGCGTCAGTCCATGGGACCGCCGTATTCGTGGTGGCAGTCTGACCACCACCACACTGCAGGACCGCCCGTAGTATTATAAGTGTGGTGGACGGACCGCCACTGAACCACAGCTACCATCACGGATCAAGGATCCTGTGGCAGTCTGGCAGGGGCTTGAGACCAGAAGATGCTGGCGGTGCTGCAGCGGCACCGTTGAGCATATTTTGAATTGCCTCTCCACCGCCCTTTTCATGGCAGTCGCAATGCTATTAAAAGGGTGACGGTGAGGCACCAGACCCCCTCTTGCCCCTGTGCATGGGGGTGCATGCAGGGGGGCACATGTTGTGCCCCCGTAGTTTTGCATCCCCAGTACCTGCATGGGAAGGAATGCATGACATGGTGCATTCCTTCCCATGAAGGAACGTGCACAGACAGTCCCAGGGCGGTGCTGTTAAAAGGCTCAAAATATGCATTCAAACAGCACCGCTACGGGACCGCCACATCTCCCACCCGCCAGAACACACAATTGCTTGTAATCTGGCAGGTGGGAGACAGCAACTCTTGGCTATGTGGGAGCGCGACGGTGGTGTGCCATCCGCACCGGTAAAAAGTCATAATTTGGCCCAAAGTCTGCCCCCTCTAGAGTCCAACACTTTCCATACTATTGCTCAGGTTGGAGTGGGAATAGTAAATCTGATGCAACACAAAAAGATGATGGACGGAATGTTGAACATTGTCAAACATTCACCCCCAGTCATGGATGCTTGTTTCCGGTTCAGGGAAGACCTGGCTTGGCAGTTCGGGCTGGACTGTTTCCATGAGGCACAGGGTCAAGACTGATTTGCATATAGCTGGGTCTGAACTGAGGTGGCGAAGTGAGCCAAAGAACGATGATGGATTCAACCCAGATCTGTGACTGGGGGTGAGTGTCTGAAACGTTTCAGCGCTCCGTCCATCATCTCCTTGTGTTTGAATAGTAAATCTGATCCCTTCAAAGTCCAAAACAGTTCCTACTGTTGCTTATGTTGCAGTGGGAATAGTACATCTGATCACTCCAATGTCCAGTACTTTCCCTACTCTTCCTTACATCGGAGTGGGAATAGTAAATCTAACCCTTCAAAGTTCATTCCTTTCCCAACTGGTACTTACATCAAAGTGGGAGGAATACATCTAACCCTTCTAAAGTCCAACACTTTCCCTACTCTTGCTTACTTTGCAGCGGGAATAGTAAATCTTACTCCTCAAAAGTTCAACACTTTCCCTACTGTTGCTTAGATTGAAATGGGAATAGTATATATGACCCCTCCAAAGTCCAACACTTTTCCTGCTGTTGCTAATGTTGGAGAGGGAATAGTAAATCTGAGCCTTCAAGTACCATCACTTTCCCTACTGTTGGTCAGATTAATATATATATTTTGTTTTGATTTTAGAAGTTAGTTTAATGTAATTCTTTGTATTATTTATGTTTTGAAGTTATTTTATTAATTTAAGTATATGTTTTTTAAATAATTTTGTGAAACAAATATATGTAGAGTATTTGTAATTATAATTAATGTTATTCATATTTTTTCATTTATATGTAAATAATACTTTTATTTGATTAATTATCTGTATTATTTTTTGCAATTATTTTCAAGAATTTTACATATATATTTTCATTTTATGCTTGTAAATTATATTGTTATATACATTTGTAATAATTATATATTTTTTCAAATGTAAAATTATTTTTAAAGGAAATATATGTTTTTAAGTCAATATAGTGTATACAAGTTAAAATTCAATATACTTACCAATTTTTTGACAATTGTGTGTCTTGCTATATCTTGTTTATATTTTAGAATTTACATGCAAAGTCAATATTTGAGACCTATATACAATCTACTTGCAGCCAAGACCAAGGCCAATGACCAACAAGGAAATCCATATAATATAGCCTTACTTCAAGTAAATGTTAACTTCCACTCTGTTAATCAAAGGGATGCCAATAACTGTATTTAAAGCACTACCATCTGAAAATTTTTGCATAAATTAATTGCTATTTTCCTATATGGTAAGTAAGAGAGAGACTTGTGTGCAGACATATAACTGCACACATAAACTGTGTCATCTGGATCGCATCCAGTCAGACATAGGCTCTATACTCCAAGCTGATCATAATATGTTGCAGTCATAATCTCAAGGTTGTAGGGAAGAGTGGGTTGAGCTAGTGAAAGAAACAGAGACACAAAACATGACCTGGTTATCTCTTCCCAGTTGAACATTACACGTATAAAATGTAATAAGGCAACTCAATGATATTACATGGGAGTGATAGGCCCTGCAGTAGTGAAAAACAGTTGTTTCACTACCAGGACATGTAAAGCTTATAAGTACATGTCCTACATTTTAAATACTTTGCACCCAGCCCTCTGGGCAGTCCAGAGCCTACCCTAGAGGTGACATATATTTTAAAAAGGAAGGTTTGGGCCTGACGAAAGGTTTACTTTGCCAGGTCGAAATGGCAGTTTAAAACTGCACACACAGGCTCTGCAATTTCAGGCCTGAAACATGTTTAGAGTGCTACATAAGTAGGTGGCACAATCAGTGCCACAGACCCAGTAGCAGCATTTAATTTACAGGCCCTGGACACATGTAGTGCCACTTTACTAGGGACTTATAAAGATATTAAATATGCCAATTGGGTATAGGTCAAATATGACAATGTTTAGAGCAGAGAACCCTATCAATTTATCACTGGTTAGCAGTGGTAAAGTGCACAGAGTCCTAAGACCAGCAAAAACAAATTCAGCAAAAATAGGAGGAATGCAAAAGGTTTGGGGATGTCCCTGCAGGAAGGACCCACTACAAAACAACCCCCTCCAGCCTAAAGCCAGTGTAGACTAATTACCATGATGGACTACCCCACTTAGGTGATAGAACGCGACAATGGCCCTCTATTGCAGGGGCACTTGTCAGTTCTAACCCTTCTGAATTTAGGTGGCACAATCTTTGTACACTCGCCTGAGCTACTGAACTATCCCATGGGAAGTACTCTCCTCACCTGTGGACCCCATCTTTGCAGCACCTATCCTTAACCTACTCACAGATGCATCCTGGTAGACAGATTGTACCACCATGGCCAACAAAGTGAAGTGGCCCATTCCCTTGGATCAGAATTCTGCCCCCAACCCAAGGAAAACTCTGCCCATTAGGACAGTAAACAACAGAGGCAACTGGCAGCTGTCTGTCAGGAGCCAGGCCCCGGGCCATCCAATGCCAGTGCTACATAGGTGTGTGGCACAATCAGTGCTGCAGACCAACTACCATAAAAAGAACAATTTATGGACAGAATGTTGAACAATGTCAGACATTCGCCCCATTACAGAGATCTGGTATTAAATCAATTGTTTTTTGCTCCCCATTACATTCCAGTTTAAACCCAGCCGTATGCAAACCAGTCTTGACCCTGCTCCCAATGGGAACAGTCCAGCCTGAACTGCCAGGATAGGTTCTCCCTAGACCAGAAAGATGCATCCTTGGACCAGTTTTGGGGTTTCACCCCTCATCAGCCAGGCTAGCTTGACTCCAATAACATTGGAGAGCACGGGACCCACATCTGGGCATATCCGTCCCACTCGGGGTAACAAATGCAAAAAGAACAATTGATGGACAGAATGTTGAGCAATGTCAAACATTCACCCCAGTGCAGAGATTTGGGCCTAAATCCATCATGTATTTGCTCCCCATGCCATACCAGTTTAAACCCAGCCATATGTCACTGGACTCGAGCTAGCCTGGCTGATGAGGGATGACGCCCCGAAACCGGTCCTAAGATGCTTGTTTCACGTCCAGGGAGGACCTGGCTTGGCAGTTCGGACTGGACTGTTCCCATGAGGACACGGTCATGACTGATTTGCATATGGCTGGGTCCAAACTGGGGTGGCATGGTGAGCAAAATAACAATGGATTAAACCCAGATCGTTGTGATCGGGGTGATTGTTTGCACTGTTCAGCATTCCGTCCATTATTTGTTCCTTTTGATTTTGTCACCCGAAGTGGGAAGGGTATGCCCAGCCGTGGGTCCCGTGCTCACTGCGCCACTGGATTAAAGCTAGCTTGGCTGATGAAGGGTGGTGCCCCAAACCAGTTCCAGGATGCTTGTTTCCGGTCCAGGGAGGATGGCTTGGCAGTTCAGGCTGGATTGTTCCCATGAGGAGCAGGGTCAAGAAGATTGATTTGCATATGGCTAGGTCCAAACTGGGGTGGCATGGCGAGCAAAAGAACAATGGATTAAACCCAGATCTTTGTGACTGGGGGTGAATGTTTGCACTGTTCAGCATTCCATCCATCATTTGTTCCTTTTGCTGCAGACCTACCAGTAGCATTTAATTTACATGCCCCGGGCCCATGTAATGTCATTTTAGTAGGGACTTTTAAATACATTAAATTTGCCAATTAGGTCTAAGCCAATGTTACTATGTTTAGAGGAGAGAGCACAAGCACTTTAATACTGGTTAGTAGTGGTAAAATTCACAGAGTCCAAAGGCCAGTGAAAACAAAATCAGCAAAAAAATAGGAGGAGGAAGGGAAAACATTTGGGGATGACCCTACAGGAAGGGCCAAGTCCAATAGCTAGCATTGATAGATACTGGGAAGCACAGCATAAAATGACAGACACACATATACTACCTTCTTGATGGATTAATGTGAAGTGGTCTACCGTTGGCAGACTGAACACATTTTATCAAGTCTGGAAATAGACAGCTCTATTCACAAACCAAGTAGTAAGACTGCACTTTGATATTTAAATGTGTGTCCCAGTAACTTTACTACTGCGTGCTATTCCACAAACCTAATGTGGATGGAACACTGTGCCTGGCAAACCGTTTGATTTTCCAATTAAGATACCATTCCTTCAATATGGAGTTTTCTGGTGAAAATACACATTTTAAAAAAAGAATTCCTCTGCAGGGAAAATATTTTCCCAATGCAGAAATCACTTCCCCTACCCCTTCATTAAATATGATTATTTTCAAGCTGAAAACAGGGTAGTGAAATTTGTGAATTCCCACAAACATACTTGTTTGGGGATGTTAACGAACTTCCAAGACTAACCATGCCTTCAAATGTCCAAGAACTACGTGAGCCCCTGCCTGAATTACACCCTTTGGGTGAGATTTAAGGGTGCAGAAATCTTGTCAATCATGGCGGAGCATTCCACACTCTCACGTGGGCTGATTACTTGGTAAGAATCATATTGTGAATTCCTGGTAAGCATAACTGAGGTAAAATTGGTTGTATACATATGTCTGTGACTGAATTTACCTGTGAGAGTTGGCCTTAGAGAGTGGCCTTCATATGTGTTATTGTTTCCTGTTTCTACATGAAAATGAGGAGTGCAGTGAGGATCCGTCAAAATTAGCATTCTATTCTCCATCTTTAGCTAGCTCCGATAATTTCTTCCATAAGTGGAAGCATATCTGATTGTACTTTAATGTCATTGCCACAGGAACTACTACATTATCATTGTGACAGAAAGAGTCTCTTCAACCATCTCATGGTGGGTGGGGCCATTTCTGCCCCTGAGGCTCTGATCAGGACACCAGCAAGCTATCCCTAGGAGTCCCTCTGATAGTCCTGGATTCAAGAAGTGGAACAGGGATCAAGTGGCAGGGCAGGCTTCTCAGTGTTCAAGACAGGCTACAGGTAGCAGAGCAGCCCTTCCAGGTGCAGCAAGATAGTCATTTGAAGTACAAACAGGACACAGCAGCAGACAGTCCTCTGAGCGTCCTTCGCGGATTCAGAAAGTGAACTGAAGAGTGAGTCTGAGGGTTCTCTTTTTATACCTAGTGCCTTCTTTGAAGTAGGAGATGTTTTTAGGGAGCTACCTTTGTAGTGCTTGGAATATCCTGCCTCCCCTGCCCTGGATCCAGCCTGACTTGAGACACAATGGGCTAATGTGGAATCATTTGTGTGAAGGCAGAGCACAGCCTATTGGCTTGTAAGTGTGTCTGTGTCCCGCTCTGCCCCCGATCCTCCCAGTGATGAGGATACCTAACCCCTCTTTTGTGTGGCTGTCTGGGACGAATAAACAAAGCCCAACTGACAACTACACTCAATCATGAGTCCCATAAGTAAATTAAACATGCCAATCAGGTGTACGCCCATTTTACCATGTTTTAGGAAGTGAGCACAAGCATTTTAGCATTGGTCAGCAGTGGTAAAGGGCACTGAGTCCTAAGACCAACAAAAATGAATTCAGCACAAAGTGGAGAACTGAAGAAAAAATGTTTAGAGGTGACCCTGCAAAGAAGGCCAAATCCAACAGTAAGGCATAAAATAATTAGAATGCAATGATCCTCCTCTAGGACCGTTCACAAATAAGTTGTGGCTGGGTAGACTCAGAAGTTATAAAGTTGAGTCTTTATCCCATATTCTCTGAATCTGACCAACATTTAAAAAAAAAAGGATATTTTGATTTCTTCAGCTGTTTCCAAATGTGGATATTCACCATTGTGAAGAAGCTGTAATATTCAGTATGGACAGCACACGACCAATGGGCAGATGTATGAAGCTTTCTTGCAGCCGCAAACGATCTGAATCACAGGATCGGGCTGTTTGTACAAAACATAAATTGTGATTCAGTAACAAGTTCCTGAATCGCAATTTTGGTTTGCGAACTAATACCAATTCAGTATTTGGAAGGGGCCTGTCTAGGGCGTCCTATCCAAATAGGGAATCCGATTGGTATGTAATATTGCTTTGCGACCAAATTATGGATATAAAACTGTAATCTTTTACAACCTTCTCAAAGGAGGTGGTAAATCAATCTCAAACGGGAAGGGGCCACAAGGAACCCCTTCCCTTTTATGAATACTGACAAAAACATTTTATTAGTATGCAGCGGATGCTTGAAAATGGAACACACGATTTTCATTTTTTTTAACGCATCCCGTCTTCCTTTAAGGAAAACCGTTGCATTTAAAAAAAATATTTCATTATTTAAAATCAATCACTGATGGTGGTCTGGTGACCTCAGCAGGCCACCAGCCCTGTGATGGCTATGATGCCTAGTGGTACCTAATTTGCGACCTACCTCATTAATAATCCTGAGGTAGGTTGAATTGCGACCCACTAGAAAGTAGTAAATTCTGAACCAATCTATTAGTACATAGGTTGGTTCGCAAATTACCACTCTGGTCACAAAAATACTGGCTGCAAATTGGGACCAGTCATTTGCGTACAGTGCTTCATACATCTGACCCCAAATGGATTGCACAGCATTGCTGCCTTATTAGATAGTGCAAAAAAAAGGTTGTAAATTACCTACCCAATAGCATTAATTGGAATATTTTATCTGTATCTGTATACTTGTAATGTTAGCTGGACAAACATTTGACAATGTTTAAGATTTTGTAGACCTGGCAGTATCAATCAAGTTGTTATTTTAGGTAATATGTGCCTCACTTTTGTGCTTATGTATTATGTACTGGTTGCAAAAAACTGGTCGCAATTTGCAACCAACATTTATGCAACCAGTAAATATTTTAAAGAACCGAACTATATACTAATTAGTTGGTTCTTAAAATTTTGAATTGCAGTGGGTTGAAATCCGACCTACTTCATGAATAGTATTGTGGTAGGGTGCAAATTGTGACTCACTACGATTCATTGCCGGTACAGGGATGATGCCCTACTGAGTTTAGCAGTCTGTCTATGAATTCTTTTAATAAAGCAATCTCATTTTTTATGCAGCTTGTTTTCTTTTTATTTAAAAAATATAAAATATTTAAAAAAAAATAAAAGTTTTTAAAGCTCTTTAATGTGGATGCAGTGGTCCCATGGTCCAAGGCCAACTTTTAAATAGTCCTTTTTTGACCATTCACAAAGGGCAATAGGTCCTTGAGAGACCCCTTTCCTTTTGTGAAAGGGTTACTACTACATTTCAATAATCAGTAAAATATTTATGCTTTATGATTGGGTTTCAATTGCAAAACATAAATACATACCATAAGAAATTGGCATTTGCAAGGGACGCCCTAAACACGGCCCTTCCAAATACTAATTCAGTATGGTTTCCTAAACCTATTTAGCAATTTGGTAACCTGTTACTGAATGACTAAACATGTTTAATAAATTCCAACAACCCATTTACTGGTCGTAAACCCTGCAATTTACCAAATAACAGAGTTTGTGACCAGTAAATACGTGCAAACATTTGTACATGCATTCATTTTTAAAACACCTAGGGGCATATTACCAAGGAATAGCGATAATTATCCCTAACCGCGCTTAGCGGGACTTTGGTTAACGCCGCCTATCGCTGGAAAATATCACTGAGATAACACCCTATTAACAAGGTTTATCTCCATAGCGATAAAATTTCCAGCGATAGCGGCAAAATGTGAGAATATCGCTGGAAAAGCAGCGATATTCTCGCATTATCGCTAAGGTGGATTCAGCATTAGAATCCACCTCCTATACTTTAAACAGGTAAGTCATCCTCACTAGCAGGTGATAAAATATAGCGATAAACACACTTACCGCAAATTATTTTATCGCTTCGCCTGCCTTGCTAATAGGGGGTAGTGGTGTTAGCGACTGTTTCCAGTCGCTTTTAGTAGGGAACGCCTTCCTTGCATGTCATTAGCGATAATTATTGCTGACATGCAAGGCGATGTAAATCCCGGCCTCTAACGCTTGAAAGCTGTCGCTAACGCCTGTTAGCGACAGCTTGCTAATAGGGCGATAAAATTATCGCCGCTTTAGCGGCAAAAAGTGCCGCTAAAGCGGCGATAAAGCCCTTGATAATATGCCCCCAAATTCTTCTTGTTTTGCCTTTTTCCCGGCTCTTTTCCCCAGATAATTATCGGCAGATTTGGACTGGTGGAATTTATCAGGGGAAAAGTGCATGGTTATGATAATCCTTACACAACTTGTAATTCCAATCCCTGTGCAAGCACATTTGCTCAAGGATCTGAATTTACCCCTGAACTTGTAATGCTTTCCCAAGAAGACTTTTCTGGCATGTAGAGCATTGTATCTCCCTACCTATTGAGGTCTAGTCATATTTCACCAGTGCTGATGAAAATAACCAATTATATTTTAATTTTGATTAGCTCCCTTTGGAAATCTTGGAAGTAGATGTTTCTTTTATGGTCACAGGTTTTGTAAATGAACAGAGGAAATAATTGGACTATCAGTGGTCTGGAAGTGCTGGGATGAACGCTGGAAAATTATGGGTCTAACTTCCTCCCTTATTTGTGTCTAGATAGACAATATATTTGATTCTTGTTCTAGAGTGAGCTGGTTTAAACAAAGTTTGCACTTGAACTGGGAAAGAAGGCCTCACATGAATTGTCAATGTGGATTTTTAACAATTCAGTATGTCTTTAATGTGCAGCAAATGTCAAACCAGAATGGCATGCAGAAAATCTGTTATTCAGGTCTACATATGGGATGGAACTGAATATCCCTGAGGATAGAGGTGCAGACTGCATTCTAAGTATTCTACAAAAGGTGTACCTACTCAATGGTGATGTGAAGTCTATAAGCTGTGATGTCATTTATGATGCCATATGTGATGTTATCAGCAACATCTGTGCATTAAGGGCCAGATGTACGACCATTGGAAATTGCCACTCGCAAATTGCGCCAAATTGCGTGTCGTAATTTGCGAGTCACAATTTCCAATGTACAACAGTGTCTGAGACACTGTGATTCCCAATGGGGTCGCAAATTGCATGCCTCATGAATATTAATGAGGCTGTCGCAATTTGCGACCCCATTGGGAATGGTGGGCACTCCCAGTGATGGTGGCCTACTGGGATCAGCAGACCTCCATGTCTGCGATTGCTTTTAAATAAAGAAGTTTTTTTTTAATGCAGCCCGTTTTCCTTAAAGGAAAACGGGATGCATTAAAAAACAAAAATGAACTTTTCATTTTCATTTTTTAAGGGCAGGCGGTGGCCCTTTGGACCACTGCCTGCCCTTAAAAAATGTTTGTGGATGCATTCCCAAAGGGGAAGGGGTCCCCTGGGGACATCTTCCTGTTTGCGAGTGCTTTACCACCTTTCTGAGAAGGGTGGTAAACTGCGAGTGTTTTGCGACCGCTATTGCGGTCGCAAAACATTCTCACATAGCTGTTATGTTATGTTATGTTAAATTATATTTATAGAGCGCCAATCACCAGAAGGTCTCTAAGCGCTGTAACATAGATCAGAGGTCCAGAATCCTTTTGCGCAACCATACTCAACACACAGCGGAGTAAACTTATCCAAACGCCTCTGTAAACAGAAGGGTTTTAAGTCTCCTCCGGAACGTTAGTAACCTGGCTTCCTTACGCATACTGTCCGGTAGTTTGTTCCAGATCTGGGGGATAGTGACTGAGAATGCCAGGCCCCCTAGGGTCGTTCTATTAAAACGTGGGCAGACTAACAAGCAAGACTCTGCTGAACGAAGATAGCGTCCGGGCACATAAGGCCTCAGGCGGTCTTTGATGTATTTGGGTGCCTCTCCAAACTGAGACTTGTGTGCAATGCACAACGCCTTAAATTTAACCCTTTGCTTGATGGGAAGCCAGTGTAACTGCTGCAGCAGAGGGGTAGCATGGGCTCTTCTTGGCAGTTTATAAATCAACCTTGCCGCGTCATTCATAATCACTTGGAGCTTCCCCAGAAGTTTTTCGGGAAGCCCAGTGTAGACTGCATTGCCATAGTCTAAGCGTGACAGGATTAATGCCGTCACGACCGTCTGCATGGTGGAAAAAGACAGCAAGGTCACCAGTTTCCGAAGTTGCCGCATCAGGCCAGTACATTTCCCCACAACAGCAGATACCTGGCTGTTTAGCGTTAATCCAGTGTCCAACTTTATACCCAGGCTCTTCACTGCTGGCACCGGTGTTGGGGTGGTGCCCAGCTCCTGAGGCCAAAAGAGACTGGAACAGGGCGAAACCCCTGAAGTAAGAGCAAGCACTTCTGTTTTATCTGGATTTACATTCAGTGAATTAGAGGTCATCCAGTTCATAGTGAACCGGAGGATGTTCTGGACATTACGCTGTGAGTCGGGGGAGTTGTCAATTCGCACAATTAACTGGGTATCATCAGCGTAATTAAACACCTGACAATCTGTTTTGGCTAGTGCATCTATCAAGGGCTGAAGGTAAATATTAAAAAGGAGAGGGGACAGCGCGGAGCCCTGTGGGACCCCCCATTGCAAGTTGCCCCGCCTAGACGTGCAATCTCCTAATTGGACTCTTTGGGACCGGTCCTCCAAAAAGGAGGTAATCCATTGGAGGACCATCCCAGTGACTCCCAGCCACCGGACACGGGCTAGCAACTGCACGTGATTCACTGTGTCAAATGCGGCTGAGAGGTCCAATAAGATTAGAGCTGCGGGGGTCTTCTTGTCGGCTGCAAGCCGCAGGTCATCCAGCACTGAGAGCATCACCAACTCAGTGCTGTTATGCGCCCTGAAACCGGCTTGCCGAGTGTGCAGCAACTTATGTTGTTCAACGAAAGATGAGAGGACTCTGATTACGTGTTGTTCAAGAACTTTAGCCAGGAAGGGGAGTCTGGAAATCGGTCTGAAGTTTTTGAGAATCTTGGTGTCCGCCCCTGCCTTTTTCAGCTACGGGTTGGGGTCGCTATTAGGAAGGGAACGCCCCTTCCTAATACCGAGTCGCTAAACACTATTTTGCGAGTCCCAAATTATTTGCGACTCGCAAAATAGGGTTAGTACACGGCCCACAGAATTTTTGCATGCGCAAACGGGTCTAAAACCCATTTGCGCATGCAAAAATCCGTCGTACATCTGGCCTTAAGGGTGTTACAGCTGTCTAGCTCACCAGAAATGATAATTTAATTTTTTGGGGATTGGGATTAATCATAAAGTCCCGTCAATTGAAGTTTTTGTGGAAGATTTCCAGAATATTCATTACTTTCTGACACGAGTTCACGTGAAATACTTTTAACAATGATTTATATCCACATACAAAGGTAAAAAAAACTCTGAAATGTATGAATGCCTATTATGTAATTTCTGTTGAATATGCTGTAGGATCATGCAAACTATTCCTCTTATTATTAATATTGTTATTATTGTTATTATTATTATTATTATTATTATTATTATTATTATTAATACACAACTTAGACCTCAATGATATCAGTGCATTTTACATTCAAATGTTTCCAGAGGCAAAAACGTATCACATCGAGAAGGGGCAGAGAGTAAAATAACTTAACCATAAGCACTGCAGCGAACAATGTTGAATTGATCCTCAGTTGAAGATCATGTCCTTGCATTCACAGAAAGACATTAGAGTAGGTTTTGTCTGAAAAGGTAGGCATCCATTTGTTTCCCAAATGTGATGAGTGGTGTTAGAGTTCTAACATCAAGAGGCAGAGAGTTCTAATTTAAGGAGGCCACATCAGAAAAGTATTTCATTTCAGCTGTTGAGCTTCATAACCTGTGGTTTTAAAGAATAAATATTTTGTGACTTCTTAAGCCCCTTTGACTAGCAGATGTTTGCGCTGTTGAGCTTTTGAGCTTGTGTGGTTAAAGAAGAGGCATTTTGTGACTTCTTAAGACCCTTTGACCATCAGAGATGGTGACAAGATCATCAAGATATGGTGGGGTGTTCCATGAATAGCCATGTGGACAAGGCAGCAGATTTCAGATTTGAGTCTCGTCAACATGTGCAACCAAAGTAGCTCACAAAGTATAGGGGTTATGCAGACAAATCTACCTGCAGAGAGGACTGACCAATTACTGCTTAAAGCATGCTGAAGATGATTGATAAATTACTGCTAGCAATACTCTGACAACGTCCAAGTCTTGAGATAATTAGCAAATGGATAGCTGGTTTTAGTAGATACTGCGGTATAAGGTGACAGATTTTTTTTGTTGTATGGAGATGAAAGCAGCTTTTTACATCTTAATATGTGGACAAAAGTGAAAGTCACATCAAGTGTGACACAAGTGATTCAACTGACGAGGCTGGTGGGGGTGCAAATTCTTCCAGCGTTAAGGTAACCAGCAGTTTGGGATATAGTCAGCCTTTAGATGGGAAAGGCAGGAGAAGAAATTCTATTTTCAGATGGTGGAGAAGAAATCACTATTCACGGGGACAGCGCTGTGAGAAATACTGATGTTATGATTTATTTTTTAATGAAATGGTTGAACTCAATTCCTGCTGTAGAGATGAACATAAAGATAGTCAATTGAAATTATCAAAACTGTGTCACTATTCCAAAGACCATCACTAGCAGTTTGTCTCTATTTTCTTCAAATAATTATGAATTATACAAGCTATAACCGAATAAGACAATATCTTAAGTAGGTGGTTCAAGACATGACTATCTTAATTTTTTTGTTTTTAATGTTGAGCTCCTATCCCATGGTGCCAAATGAATGTATATGTCAATGCAACATACTTGTCAGGCATTCAGATATTGCTCAAATCAACATGAAGTCTTCTCTCATTGTGGTCTTATTTGACAGATATTTAGGGTTGCCAGATCTGCTTACAAAGTTATTCTCAATGTTAGTCTGGACCAGACTAGTTATAGCTCAGAGGTGGATGAATGGACTTCCACCCACAATCGAACACTAGTTTTACATGCTCATACAAACATGCCAGTAACAAATTCTAATGACAAAAGTAGGGTGGGCTCTTTCAAAGGAAATAGGGACTTTTAGTACAATTTCATACATCATGAACGAAGGCATGGAATGCAACGTATGAAGCTAACTGAACTGGAAGCATTGTAGTACTATTACACTTTGTGGAATGTAATTATTAATTGAGGTTCTTTTGCTTTTTTGTATTAGTGTGCTTATAAAAATAATAATAGAAGTAATATGCATTTAGTTGTGAAAGGTTGAATCTCTGCAAGTGTGGTATAAATTAAACAGTCTTCAAACATGTCCTCCATGACTAATGAGTGAATTCTAGAAATGAATGTAAACATGCAGAAGGCAAGGTAATTGGGATATTAGATAAATAAGCTTGCCCCAAAGGACCAGAAAGTCTTTGACTAGATTTAAAAGTTGTGAGTTTGACTGTTTCTTATAATTGCAGACCCCGAATCATAGGATGTTAGTCATTATAATCTCTATGATTCAGGATTCAATTTATAGTTTCCTATTTGAGTTTTGTAATATTGCAATAAAGTAATTGTTCTTGAAATTGAGCTCAACCCCTCTGATACTTATGAGATACTGTGAATATACACGATTATTGCTTATATTCTCACTTTATAAAATAGAGGATAAAGAGGAGCTGTGTTAAACGCTTTTGTTGAAGCTAGTCAGGTGTGGTAAATTTTGTGGCTAGCTATTTGGGCTGATTTGGAACTTTATAAATAAATAAATCCTTATTTTATATTAAGAAATGCTTATTACATAGATATAAGGAGTGGTTGTTTTTAAACAAATTTTATATTTCAAAGGCATCAGATCTCTACCTTCATACATGACTCCTTTAGAGCTATGTGATTGAGAACATGGCTTCATAAAGTGTAGGCTAGTGGCAAAGCCACAATAAAAACTAATGAATTACATGATGGGAATCCCTCTGTGACAACCACATTGATTCTTCTAGCTAGTAGACAGGACAAATAAAGGGGATTTAGAACAGTGGACGTCTCCCAGTACAAGGTGGGGGAAACCAACGATGAACCACACCAAAGGTGATTGGAGAAATGTTTGCAATTTGTCTAACCACTCACGATTGCTTGGGATAGCATCCCATCCCATTGTTCTTTTGCTCACCATGCCATTGCAGTTTTGACCCAGCCATATGCAAATCAGCCTTGACCCTTCTCCTCATGGGAACAGTCCAGCCCGAAATACCAGGCCAGGTCCTCCCTGACCCAGGAGACAAGCAACTGGGACAGGTCTAGCCATAATTATGGGAAATCAATGATGAACCATGCCACATTCTGCAACTCTTATAATAACGCCTTGTTTTTTATAACACCTGCCTACCATACTGTTCTTCTTTGCCTGTTGTCACAGTCCACATCCTTACATAGTCTCTGAATCTTGCAATGGTGACACAAGAAAACTCAAAACTTCTCACGCTGGTTTCATTGAATTTAAGTGGCCTCTCACAGTTCCTTAGAAGGAAAATGGTCCTCAGCTACTTCACTATCAAGTCACCTGATGCAGATCTGATAAAGGAAAGATGACTGTCACCTGCAGAATCTAACAAAGTAAAGAAAGACTGAGTGATTAAAATGGTCAGCAGCAGCCATTCTACTGCGAAACCTAGCCAGCCTTCTGCACCATCATCCAGATCTTATAGGTATGGAGTGGTCCAACTTTTCAGAAAACCTCTAAGGACCTGGAAGGTTTCAAAAAACAAAAAACTATTTTGCTAACATTTACATTATGCAACTAAAATGTATGTTAGGATCAGGATAGGATATAAATTGAACCAAGATCGGTTTCTGATGAAGCATGCTAAAAGATGTCATGGAGACCTTCAACCTCCTTGACTCTTAGAGAGTAGTTCATTCTTCAGCTTAAGATTATATATGTATTGTGTCTGGTCATAAATCATGTTTGAGATTTTAATTATTTTTTTCATTCTGTGAGACCTGTCCCTGTGTAAAATTCTGAAGGGATTCATTTTTAGATCATTGTAAGAAAATGGGCTTTTTGACTGTTCACCCCCACACACATTATTCATCAGATTTTATTGATGGTGTATGGACTCTGAACACTGAGGTGCTACCATCCAGCACCCATGGCATATGATCTGAACCCTAGACCTTCCTTTCTAATACTGGTAAGTTCAAATCAAATTGAAATAAGCTTTATTCGATTTAGTAAATAAATCATAAAAGCACATAAATATATTTCATCATAAAAACAAATTAAACCAAGTGCAATTTAAAAGGACAGTAATGCCAGCATTAATTCAATATAAAATCGTCAACACAATATAGGCATCAATATCATATGGTCCTCAATATATAAAAACTACGAGTGGCTCTGCATAAAAAGTGTCAATAATTAAAAACAATCAATTACATAATGTATCTACCTGCCCTTATCCATACCACTTTCTAATTACAATGACACCTCTGATAAAGTTTAAAACCGCAGAGCAAATATCAATAGACTCCAGAGAAAGCAGGTAGTTGAAACCTTCTATAAAAGAACAGGGGCGTAGTGCCCTCAGCAGTGGAGATAAAAATGTGACTCTCACTGTCTTATAAAAGGACAGAACAAAACAAAATATATGGTACTTTGTTTTGTCATATTGTACATGAACACAACGTAATCTTATTAGACCAACTGCATTGCTGTGGGAAAGCTACCAAAAAGTGCACCAAGGACAAGCAAAATCTAGTCAAGTAAAATCTATATTGTTGATTCCTTGTAAAAACCAAATAAAATTAAGGATGGGTTGTCAGGGCTCTTTTGGGTATCATCAATAGCCTTTTAATAAAATTAATCTCAACTACCTAGAGCTTTGAGCAATTACTATAACCCCAAACACCAGCACCGTACAAGGCAATTGATAGACATTTCGCTTTATAGAGAGTCATAAACTCCTTAACTGGCTTATGACCCAATTGGGCAGCAGCCGAAACAGTGCCTCCACTGCTCTAGAAGATTGCAGGGCTCTTAGAGTAAGTAAAGAGTCCCATGAAAGCTGAGAGTTGAAGATTATTCCCAGGTAGGAAAAATGTTGGAATTTTTCAATTATTGTGCCCTTGACTGCAAATGTTCTAGACTTCATTCTTTTTGGTCCACAGACCATGACATACTGTGAATAACTTTTAGATCCAGTGCTGTCATAAAGCCAAATGCATGGTAAGTTATCCCTAAGGTAGACCCTAATTGCTCATAGGGCAGGGTGCACAGTATTTATAAAGTGGGATATATATATTCTTAAGTTTTACATGGCGTGGCAGTGAAAAATATCCAAAGACGTTTTTCACTGTTGCAAAGCTGACTCTTTCATAGAAATCACTGGGTTACATTATAACACTTTGCAATGCATAACGTCAGCTTGGGAATAGCTAGAACCATGGTTCCTTGACTCAAAATCCAACTTGATGGTCAAATTGGATTTTAAATTACTATTTCTAAAACACCACTTTTAGAAAGATGCTATTTTCCTGCCTAAAGCTACTAGTAGCCGTTTCCTAAAGCTACTAGTAGCCTTTTCAGAGTTAATGTCCAACTGTCACCTGAGAGGCTGCTGAAAGGTGAGAACGACTCCCAGTAAATGGAACTAAATGGCATTGATTGGAAAGAGGTTTGACCTGCTTCTGACAGGATAGCCTAGGGGATGTGCCCACCAACTGCACGGGCTTCAAAAGGGCATCCCCTGTCATGGCATATGTAACTCACACCTAGGCCTGCCCCTCCAATTGACTACATCGCCAGAGTGGCACCAATCTCACTAGGGGGAAACCTGTTCCATAACTGGTGTGCTGGGGGAATCCCTCATCTCCATGGCCACACCTCAAGGGTGTGCCCAGACCTTTGTCCTGGGAAAGAAAGATTCTGCCATGTTTGGCATTTTGGTAGAGCACGGTACTGTAGGGTTGTTTAGGGACAAACCCTAGGAAATTATGCCAAAGTGGGTAGGGTTGCCTGTGGGAATTTTTTTCCTACTGCACAGGGAGATTCCCCCACCCACAAGCTAGTCCCAGACATAAAAATGTCACCCTAGGATACCTCTTTCGGAATACTGCTGGACCTGAGAAAGACAGAAGAAGGACTGAATCTGCTGAATCTTCTTTGGACTTGAGAAAGAGGACTGCATCTACTATAACCTGTGTGGTGGAACCCCCAAGGGCTGAACCTGCTCCCACTGAAACCAGGACTCCAGGGGCTAGTTGGCTAGCTTCCTGTTAAGTGACAAGAACACAAAAGCTGCAGGAAGCTCACCGTCCTGAAGTGCCCAGCTGACCAGTTACAACTGGAGTACCCTAGACTCTGCTGGTGGCTTCCTCTGCAGTGAATCCTGACCCCCAATTGGTGTCCTTGGGCCATTGGATAAGAGTCAGAGTATATTCCTCCTTCCTAATCTTAGGCTGGGACTTAGAAACATTTCCATTGTTTTTTGCAAAAAGAACCAAAGGTTACCAGGGCTGCTGGCAAGCTGCAGCTGCTGAGCTGGACAAACTCAACTTGATGGTTTGCCATGCTGAGAGGATCCCGACTACCAAAAAGTATCTAAGTCTGAAGGTAGAAATCTTCCCAAGATGAAGGTGCCAAAAGTATCCAGCTGACACGCCCCCCCCTTTGGGCACCAATTTCAAGTTTCTCCCAGTCTGAGCTTTCCCGCCAAAGGTCAACAGTCTCACCGGGAATTTGTCTGACTTCTATCTGGCGTCATGCAATCAATCTCAGCCACAGCCTGCTGCTTTAGTTCTCAGAGGATTGATGGCTTTTGTTTCGGAGACTAAGGGCCTGATTTAGATCTTGGCAAACGGGTTACTACGTCACAACGGTGACGGATATCCCGTTTGCCAAATATAAATCCCATTATATCCTATGGAATGTAAATTTCAGTGGACGGGATATCCATCACCGTTGTGATGGTGTAACACATTCCCTGAGATCTAAATCAGGTCCTAAGGCTTTCCACCGTGCTGAACCTGGTCCCTGTATCTAGCCCACGCTCCGTCGCGGTTGACCTTAATTTTTGACTTTGTCCCAGTCTAGCGCAACCAGTTGAGTGGGGTTGGCGCTTTGCGCTTTTTGGTGCTGGAGTCATCTAAAACTTAATTCATATCTCTGGCCTCATGGAAGCAATCATAGCCACACCTGCTGCCTTGCATAGCAGAGGATTTTCAGCTTTCTTTCAGAGACTAAGGGCCTGATTCATATCTTGGTGGTAAGCATACTCCATTGCAACAATGGCGGAGTATGCTTACCCCCAAGGTAATGGTCCACTCAGCTTTCTGACCATATGTTTAATTATGGCTGAGACTACTCTGTCTCCTCTGTAATAAAATCCCTCCAACATCCCTGTGGAGTAAGGGCCATTGGAAGCAGACCTGTAATTCCACCCACCTGATTTAGATGGGCTGAATTAGAGGTCAGTTTTCACTGGCCATCCCCACCAGGACAACCCTACCAGGGCCCACGTCAGGAGGCCACTGCAGCTTGCAAGTCCCATTGCACTTGACAGCACTGCTAATGCGAGTACCAACACAATTCAGACTATTCCAGACCCCCAAAGCTATAAGAAGGACTTGGACGGACCGTACTAGTTACTTTTAATGTATATATAATTAGTAAACAACTGCTGTGCTCATCTTGAAAGTAGACAAACAGAGCCACCACGTGGAAGACTGTTAAAAGTGCTGGTGTTGACAATTAAATGTCGGTGCCAAGCACCGGAAGCCACCGGTTCAAATTAAGCTCTGCCTGGTGGTAAGGGACTGTAAAAACTGCTAAATTCTCCTCTTGCCATAGAAGATAACTCCCATGGTGAGGCGAGCATTGTCTTTTTTATTTTCATAAAGAAAACCTGAAATTAGGATTTTCTGTTTAAAAATAAAAAAAGAAAACTGTTTGGTGCGGGGTTCTGTCATGTTGATGGAGCCCAGCACCAAACAGCAAAACGCATTGACAGGAACCGCTGTGATGGAGGTTCCTGGCAATGCTTTAGAAATGAACGCCAACATAGCAGCCATTTATAAATCTGGTGGGAGGAGATGGAATTACTGTAGAGCATGAAACTTACCCTGTCAAAATCCTCCAACCAGTCATTCTCTATATGTTAGATAACTGGGACTCTGTTGCTAAAAAACATAAGATAGGCAGGTTTCCAGACTGATGGTAATCCTGTTCAGTGTCAGGTATGGTCATCAAAAAGGAGTAGTTGATGTGTTATTTACAAAGCTAAATTGACTCTGTCCCATACACCCTGCCCACCTCCCCAATACTCTCTTACCTGAGTACCTGGGGCCAGTGTGGGGATTTCCTATTAACTCTTTACGACATGCTTGTAAAACATTCTACTGCCTTTTTGGCTAGCTTTGCTCTTCCCAAATGCCATTTTCAGACCTACATTCAAACAACCATGCACACTTACATACATTATAGGTTCTCCAAACAAGCTGAGTGATTCAGTTGACTGCACTGATAAGACAGAATAGGAAAGTGCAGATTGGTCTAACTTTATGTTTACACATTCTAAGGGCCTGAGAGAGGCAGCCAAGCTTGAATTCAGTTAATTCAAATAACATAATGATTGGTGTTGGAAATCATCTTGTCTGCTGAAGGCTGGTCTAAGCTCAGAAACTCTTTCATTGAGATGTGGAACACCAAACTAGGACTCTGTTTGTGGTCTTGTCCCAAATTTGATCCCTACTGGTCAGGAATAGGGAAATAAATGAGAGATTACAGTGGTTTTGTCCTGCAACACCCAGCAAACCTGGCTGTATTTTATAATGTGTCTGACAGTGAAGGAATGAACCTGCACTGGTGTTGCAAATACACATGTCCCTTGTTGTGATTTAGAGATCTCCAGTGTGTATTCTTCAGACTGGAGCCCCTAGACCATTGAAGCAAAAAGAACAGGTAAATGAACTAAAGTGTATCTTTCCTGCTCCCTACTATCTGTCTGCTTTCTTTGGAGTTCTAGGATACTGCAACTGTGTTAGGAAGAACAGTATTGCTTTATTATACTATACATCTTTATTTGGTACTTACATTCACTGATAATCATAACAAATTGATTATGCATCCCCTTAACTGCTGAGTTTTTCTGTCCTAGTCCTGCACCTTTATTTGATGTCTGGTGCACTTTGCAATTAAGCTTTCAGAACTTTTTCGCTACAAAAGGTGCACAAGCCAAATGTACACTCTTTTTTGCCCATAAATGGGGGTTTCTAAAGTAGCCAGGATTTGAAGATTTCCCTGGAGGGAACCAAGCAACTATTCAAAATATAGCAAGATTAACTTTTTTTTGGGGGGAGAATAGGAAAAAGTGCTCTTTTTATATTCTAAAAATGGCATCGTCAAAGGGTTGGCTGTGCTAATATAACCATCCTCCCATCTTTCAGGAGGAACCAGAGTTCTTTGAAATTATTTTGAATTATTATAAGTGGTAGTTCATTTTTCCTTTCCTGTCAGTTTTTTGTGGTTTCAGCCTACTTGCAATGTATGGTAGAAACAGAGATGAAACCTGAAAGCTATGTAGTGATGAAAGTTAGAAGAAATTCCAAATTCATCAAGGGCTCACGGTGGTGTAGCTAGTCCTTTTTCCTAAGTCCCATCCCTTATGTCCTTACAGTCACAGAGTTTGCCACCCCACGTCTGGCATAAGAACAGTGGTGGGGTGCTGGTGATCGATTCCTGTGTTTGCTGCCCCGTGACGGCCCAGGTAAGAGCGAATGGGACCGGGACTCGTGGCCCGCCCCCCCTCCCTTGCCACTGAGGGCTCATTTGTGTAGGTTGCTCATGGTACACCCAAATAAACTAATTGTTGACTAAAAATAATATTAAAAAAGGGAAAAATATAAATAGTTGACAATGTTTTCATCTGTAATTTGTGTCCCAATGAATGATTTACAACAGTTATATACAGTTATGTTTGTCAGACCCTACTGGGCACAGAGATATATAGGGGCCGATTCCGATCTCGACCGGTAGGGCTCCGAATCGGATTTGGCATGACCGGATCCGATTCGGAGCCCCATTTCCCGACCGATTCGTACGCGCGCCCGGACGAGCGAGTACGATGCGAAATCACCGACCGACTCGTTCGGGCGTCCCAACCGCTACGACCGACTCGTTCCCGGGTCTAACCGCACCGACCGACTCGCTCGGACACGACTCGCACCGCGCAATGGAGACGTTCCCCGGCCGGGTAAGTACGATGCGCGACGCGAGCAGTCCGACCAACATGCGCCGTCCGGCTCGAAAGAGCAGTCGGAGCCGTACTTCGAGGGTCCGTGTCGGACCCCCTGTACGCGTAGCCGCGCGAGTCGCACACAGGGGGACCCATGGGTCCCCTACCTGTGCGTGTACGGCGCAAGTCGCTCGCCGCGTACCCGCTGTAGGGGGCGCCCTTGTTCGCCTCGCACCCATTGAGGCAATGGGAGCCCGCGTACGCATTGTACGACCGGCTCCCATTGACTTCAATGGGAGTCCGACCGACTCGAGTATGATAGCATACGGACGCATCGTACTCGTTCGGTCGGGCTGCACGGGTCCGATTCGGTCGGAAATCTCTCCGGGTCCGGCTCGGTCGGAGAGATTTCCGGCCCGAATCGGAATCGGCCCCATAGTGTTTCTTAGTCTTAAAACATGTGATAATCAGAGCCAACAACTGAGCTGCAGATATGATGATTTTTCATTGTTTACCATGTGTAATAAAAGAAAAATGGGCATGAATGAAACCCATGCATTTTTTAATTATGCCCATGATACTGAATTTAGGAATAGTGGTTATGTCATCTCTGAATATGAGGTTATCCATACCATCATGTGATTTAGAGGGTATTTAGCAAATTGTGTTAATTCTTTTACATTGGCTTAAATTCGGAAACCAAAACTGTAGAGGAATGCAAGTGATAATACCACATGTTCTACTATTCTTTGTTCCTACACATTACCCAACAAAAAGGGTACCCCAGCGGTATGGGTGGGCCTAGCATGCATGACAGAAAAGGCTCCAAACCACAACACGGAGACAACAAATTTGCTCCATTAAAATCAACTCATTTTTGCGATGTAGGCAGCAGTGGCATTTTGGGCCTGGGCTCAGCAGCCAGCCAGGAAATCCTACCAAACCCAGATACTTCTGAAAAGTAGACACCCATGGCAGTCCAGGGTGGTATGAGCTATGTTGATCCTCACTATATTTTCTTCCACAGAATGCCTTGCAAAACACAAACTCTGGCTAAAATCATGCATTTTCCTTTTAGTTCTGTGTGGGAAGGTGCAGGTATCAGCAGGGATCCACAAAATTCCTACCGCCCAGCCTTTCACGAGGTAGAAAGCCCATTTATGAGTTGTAAAATTTTATCTGACTGAAAATGGCTTGATCTTTTCTGAATCGTAGATCGGAAATAGTATGGAAGTGATGTTCCTCTCTTATTTCGGATCCAGAGAGCAATGCATCAACGATTTGTGGAATTACTGTCCCCATGATCGGTTGATAATTTACATACAAATGGGAAGATTTCCACTTTGGACACTTTCCCCTTTGTGAAATATGTCCGGAGCTCTAGTTTCTTTAAAGAACTCATGCTGCACTAAAAAAAAGGTTTCCCATTTTGGAATCCAAACACAGGGATGATGGCATACTGTTATTTGCTGGCCACAATCTCCGTGTTGGTATAAAATCACACGGGGTTGGAAATAGCGACGTGCCTAAATAAGTTTCAACAGGCAGGTTGTTATGTGACCATCTCTCCGTCCATGACAGTTGATTTTGCAACATGATCTATCAGTACATAAACTGCATTGCAAAATCAGAAACAGTTCAGAAATAGTTAGTGTGCAATTTGTGAACACTGTTTGCAACCTATCTCTTAGCATATTTTGGCCATTGGAATGTTAACTGTATTACTTCCTGAACAGCACCACAGCAGAACTTCAGATTCATTGGAAATAATAATTAAGCTGAGAAATCATTCTTAGCTAGAAAAAGAGAACTATTTCTGCTAATCTATATAGCCAGAGGCCTGGGGGAAAGTGAGACTCTGCAGAAGCAAACACAACAAATATTTATTAGTTAGTGTAAATTGGTGCATGAAGAACCAAATTAGAGCACATTTTACTGTCTATAATGACTGTTTTCAGACCATAATTCCCCCAGGTAACATTATTATGATAATGCCATGGTAAAATCTGGGACATTTCTATCAACAAGATATGTCTTGCTGTGACAGAGGGGCAATCCCTCCAGCTAAAAATAAATAATCAATGAAAACTACAGTCAACATGCACTCACAATACACAAACAAAAATAGAATGGAAAGAAATCTGACAAATCCCACTTAGGGCTGAGGTATAACACACAGCCTGCTCCAGTGACACTTTTTTGTAATTAAATGTACTTTTTTATTTTTATTTTTAATATATGTATATACTACAGCTAAACTGGTCGATTTGGCACTTGTAAGGATAGAAATAAAAAGAAATGAACAATGAAAATGTAAGGTTTCAGACTTCTGAAATAAAAGGCATTACTTCAAAGTAAAAAAAGAAACTTGTGAGTGTCATTTCAGAAAAAGTGAGTCATATGCCACCAGATTTTACTGAGAACTTATTAACAGTGTGCATAGCCATAATCCTTCCAAATACCAAATCAGTATGGTGTGTATTACTGTTTTGTGACTGAAATCCAATAGCAAAACAGTAATACTTTACCACAGTATTAAAAGTGGTGGTAACCCATTCGCAAATGGTAATGGGACCCCTTAGTACCGTTTCCCCTATGAAAATGTTATAAAAATATATTTTTTAAGAGCAGGCAGTGGTCCCACAGACAGTTTGACCATGGTGGGGATGAAGTAGTATCTGCGGTCATCAAACTATGGTCTACCCAACTCAAAACTGGGAGGGCGGACCATTATGTTGGCGAGAAGGGAACTCTTTTGCCTTTGTGATGCAGTTCCCTCTTCGCCAACATTCAAATCGGGACCTAAGTTTTGCATTATATGTTGAAAAAATGCAAATGGGAGTTTGGAGTCAGTATGTTCTCTTGCACTTAAATCTAAAAGTTTACCAGCTGTATTGCAAGCCATCGCAGAACAGAAATTACTATGCATGGTCCAATGTAGTTAGAGAAAATATATAAAAGCATTTCAATCGGATAGCACATTTATTACTAATAGGAAGGTGTATGGAACATGACAAAACCGCAATTTAGCAAATCTAGTCTATCAGTTTAAATGTGTTTATAGAAAAAATACATTATGAATATGAATGTTCTCTGGAGTAACAAAAAATGTTATTGCATACAGAAAATAAACAGAGATGTCCTTTGTGTATTTTAATAGCAGTGTGAAATAGGGTTAGCAATGGCAGGGTCAATGGGTTATCTAACAATTGTGTGTCTTTTTCAGATAAAGAAACAGGAACCCATTGCTACTTATCTCTTTAATGGCACAGTTTATCACCATGGACCGAATCATGCGATATTTAGTCTCTTGGGATACCATTCCTCACCTGCAAAATACTTATACTGCAGGATTCAATAGTTACCAGGTGGAGTATTACCTCTCCATCCTGCATTTTGGAATGAGAGATAACAGAGGAATGCTGCATGTTTATACTGTTTTTAACCACAAAACTGAGAATGTGCATTATTTTCCCAGTACAAATTCTGACTGGATTTATCCAGCAAACTTTTTGAAGGCTATAACTCTGGTATTAAAGCACAATTTATAATCCAACTTTGAGTGTAGACTTCCATTGTGGCTGAATCAGAATTATTGGCCAAGTCAGAATGAGGGCATAAGATTGAATCTGCAAGATACATGAAAATTAACATTTATTAATGAGGTAATAGTGAAAGTATTTTGGGAGAAGGGTTTTAACATTATCTGGGAAATTATCATCAAAGTAGTTGCCCTGTCCTGATCGACATAGTTATACAATTCAATGTATGACAAGTTGAAAAGTGCTAATTTACAAGCATCATTACATAAGCCTGCCTGTTGACAGTACATAAAGTCCAAAAAGAACAAGTCTGTGCTGCATTGTTTCCTCATTGGCAGTCTCTACCACTGCAATTTAATAATGCCCTGCAGTGAGGTTTGCATGAACAGTAATATTAAAACATTCAATAACCAGATGACCTGGCAACTGAGGAATTTCCTGAACTGCAATACACAAAGGGTGATATACCTGATTACGTGCCCCTGTAATTTACACTATGTAGGGATGACAACAAGAAAGGTTAAAACCAGGATCTGTGAACATCGAAGCAACTTAAGATGTGATTGAGCCATCACAAGAATGTCAACTCACTACAAAGACAAGAGACATACGGCACATGATTATCAATGGGTCGTTCTCGAGCATGTAAAAGAAACAGAAAACTCTGAATCAAGACTGTTTGAAAGGGAACAACGCTGGGTTTACAAACTTAAGACACATTTAGAGGGCCTGAACGATAACATCCCCGGAACCAGTCATCTAATGGGACCACATGCTTTATAACCTACCCAATTGCTGATCCCCTGTATCAGTCTGGAGGTATACATCATGTGATGGTGTCTCAGCAACACTGAAACATCACTATTACCTGTGTCACAAGTACCACAGCAGACATAGAACATCATTGGGTGGCGGTGCGGATACATCTCTCCCAGCGACCTTTGGCCTCTCTTTCACTCCCCCATTTTTCCAGAAATCTACTAATTGATGTGTTCTTATTATTTTCTTCAAATACGACTGATGGTTCATTATATTACAAACATATTGAGTATTATTACAGTACTAAATAAACAATTCTACTCATTATAACCCTTGCATCTTTAGACACATCAATCACAACCATAACACTTTTTAGCACCATCTATTGGAATCCCTATCAAGGATAGTCACCACATACAGATCCGACTCTCCTACTCTAATGGAACCCAGTGAGTGTCCCTTTACCATCCACCATCGTGAAAAATGCACGGTCTAGCACTTTCCGCGTAAGTCAGGACATTACATTTCCCCTCTTTGTATTTTACCAGCTGACAGACACCCCGCTGGCAAAATGCAGTCCCCGGCGGGAAGCACCCAGTAGATGTATCAGCAGAGTTGCAGCCTTGATCGATAAGTGCAGCATGTGCCGTAAATCCAGCATGGATTTGTTACTGCACAATGCTTGTTTTCACATACATCATTTTTCTGCTAACAACGCTCATCCTCAAACCAAGATTTTGCCCTCATTAGTGAAAAATATGCCCCATCTGTTTTTTCCACCGCATCTTCTCATTTCAGAGTGTGACTACAGGCTACAGTCTCCACCGGAGGAACCAGGGAGCATTAGCTAAGTGATATAAATGTACATGGTGGTCTAACAGTTTTAAATGTTGTGTGTTTATATGTATGTGTGTTTGAATCTACCCTTCGGGGAACACAGGTTGTATCTATAAGTAGGGATGACACAGATATGCCCACTCACAAAGTGTTTTTTGAAATCCCAATTTTTCACTTATAGGTGCTCATCACACCAAAACCAGTATGTTTGAACCCATGGGGGCATGAATACAGCCCTGAGGCTGTCATTTCTAACACTCCTTTTGTATTTTCACAGAAACAAAGAAAACGCTCTCCAGTCAGATGGTGTACACATTTCAGTTGCATGTAGTAAATGTATATCCAGTTGGATAAGAGCTGGAGTGTTACCAGGAGTTACTATCACTCTAAATTACTGTTTTCCTATGTCCTGATGAAAAGCCAATAGTGGTACGGCTTGAAACATGTTGACCCTTTAGGAACCGGATAAATGACACCCTACTTTCCTAACCCCCCCATTTTAACCACACCAACTAGAGGTCAGAAAATAGAATTAACCTACTAGGCAGGGGACCCCTGGCGGGTGAGGGTTTTACAAAAAAAACTTTGTTTTTCTCCAATGGAGGGTTAGTTTTTCCTCGGCACTGCTGGGTTTTTATGTTGGATTAGAAACTTTTTGGAGGACGAATCCAGTGTATCCTCAATCTCCTTTTTGATACTGAGCACCAAACTCAGAATTATATGGTAAATACTCTACGCTTTTCTTATCTTACATTTTGGCAGGATTGACCTGACAAAATGTAATGAAGGGGGAGGTATTTATCGCATCGAATCATTTACGACTGTGTTAGATACAAGTAAACTCATAATTCTGAACTGCGTAAACAGGTGTTTATGCAGGGGTCGGAAAACAACAACCAACTTGTAAGTAGTTCCTATAAATTTTATCAGAAATCAAAAAAGATTGAGGGTAGAAACCTTACACTCTGGCAGGCAGTTAAAACATGGAAATTACTTTATGTGAAAGGATTGAGAAAACTTTACTCCACCTAAAGCCTCACTATGGGGTAATCCAGCTCACAAGCCTAAAATTTTGGTTTGTATTTTTGGTTTATGTATGAATTTGTATGAAGTAGGTCGGTTTTGAATGCTTAAAATAAAAAATAATAGTAGTCTCACTGACATATGCATAGATATGGGCATCATTTTTTAAAATCTTTTCTGGCCTATTGTGAATTTTGCCAGACTAATAATTCTTATGTTCCGAGAATATATCAAGTAAATCAATTTTATTCAGGGCCACTCTCTGAGGAGGATTTCATTTCGATTAGGGACAATTGTGCAATCACTATATGCTTATAATATATTGTTATTCATCATGAACCTGCCCAGTTAGAAGGGAAATTATTAAGTTTGGGAGGTCTTCTGGGCTTTCAATGAATAGGAAGGAAACCGAGTTGAGTTGTTACCCTTTACCCCAAACACTACTACCTCCATAAAATCCAGGGCTGAAACCATTGCCGTAGATGTATTCACTAACTTTTGTTTAAAGGTAGGGGCTACATTGACATTTATTTGCTGCCCCGGTGTTTTTCTCCTTGACTGAAATGTCACTGTCAGAAAATAAGAATAAGAGAGCATCCAAACTCTACAAATAGTAGCCAGACACTACAATGACCTCACCCCTGCTTGCTAAGCGATTGCGAGAAATTTAATTGGGTGTTGATATTGATGATAAGACTTGCCTATTTTGCTGTTCTCAAGTTAAACTGATTTCGATGAAGTATAGGCACTAACATATTTGTTTAAATTTTCTAAATAAAATGTACTATACACCTGCCCAAATGCATGAATCTGTTGTGCCAGTCAGTGTGGAACGCTACAGATTTGCAATCCCAGATGTTGGCTTTCGTTACATGGCATGATGCTGGCTGCCCATTTCAGTATATTAGAGTAAGATGAATGGAATACTTGAGTATATTCTTGGCTGGCCACTCAAGCTGACCTCAGTGATGGCTTTACTAGATTATATGGTGGGTGTCCACTATCTTTTAAAAGACTTACTGCTCTGCTGCGGTTGCTTGCAAAACATAGAGTAGCTATGGCGTGTCTAAAGAGAACTCCACCCAAGACTGAAACTTGGACACAAGGGAGCTGATTCATAAGTTAACATACCTCTTTCGAGTAATTTACGCTTTAGAGTGTGCTTATTATTTTTTGCCTATTCAGAAAATCTGAGTGTAAGTTACAACTAAAAAAAAAAGTCCAGCACCACACATGGCCAACCACTGGTACTGCAGCACCCTCACATAAAAAATAAAGAGATATGGTATTTAAAAAAACCCTGTAAAAGATAATGTTAATAAAATAAAATAGTTAAAAATATAAATGCATATAATTTCTGTTACAATATAAACATAGTGCAAATTTATTATTTAATTAATATATATATATTTTGAATTAAGCAAATAATGTAACAATATGAATAAATTAAAATCTAACGAAATTCATTTTAAGTATTTTGTACACCCCTTTTAAAAATTAATAATTGCATGATAAAAATATATTTTTTATTGTGGGATTTTGTTTTTTACTTTAAACCTGAGAAACATCATTTTTTAATTTAATATAGTTCCATTAAATAAACATTTATTTCAAATTTCAAATTGTAAATACATTTTCTGTTTTTATTTTAAATGTAGAAAACAAATGCTAATTTGAAGTTATTTATGTTGTCAAATGTTGCCCAAAAATCATCATCATGTATTTTTTATGCACCATTTTCCTAAATGAAATTTTAAGGAGACAGTTGGTCAAATACAAGCAGTTGCACCCCTGCTCTGTTTTTGTGCATGCGTGGGGTGTGGGCTAATGAGAGTCCCGCAGAGCAGGTATGTCTAAAAGGTTAGTAGTAGTGAATGTGGCTGTTCAGGTAGGCATGGTCAGTGTTGTGGAGAGTTTGTAGATATGGTTGACAAGTTTAAAGTCTGTGCACTTGTGTATCTGGAGGCAGTGGAATTCCCTAGGTGTGGTGTGATGTGGCCTTGGCACGAGGACTAGTCTGGCTTCTGCATTTTGGGCCGTCTGCAGTCTTCTTCTGAGCTAATTTGTAATCCCTATATTCAGGGTGTTTTCATAGTCTAGTCTAATGGTGATGAGGGCTTGGGTAATCAGTTTCCTGGTGTTGTTTGGTAGCTACATGAAGATTTTCTTCAGCATCCTTAGAGTGTTGAGGCAGGCCGAGACCACTGTGTTGACTTGGGCTGTCATGTTGAGTTTGTGGGCTATGATAATTTTGAAGTTTCTCACTTGCCAGCAAAGAGTATGGGTGGGCCTAAGGTCTGTGGGCCACCAAGTGAAGTCCAATTGCGAGGTGTTCTTCCTGAAGACTACCACCTCGGTCTTGTCTGAATTAAATTTGAGGCAACTGTGTTTCATTCAGGTGGCTACTTCTGACATGGGTGCGGTGAACTTGTTCCTGGTGTTGGGTGTTTTGTCCAAGAGGGACAGTATCAGTTGCATGTCATCGGCGTAAGTGAGGATGTTTATGTTTTAGGCTCTGCTGAAGATTTCTTCAGAACAGCAGTAATTTGACCCATTTCTAAGGTATCTAAGTAAATGCGGTATTGAAGAGATTTGTTTATGAGAGAACACCATCATCTATTCAATAAATGGAATTTGGTTTTGGTTTTATATTGTCTGACAAAATATATAGTAATACTTTGGTGATACATTTTTCACTGCAGCAGCCTGTTAACCGTCAGATATTGGATCAAACTTTACCCAGGTGTCCGATACCTTACAAAATGATTGAATACCTAATGGGTTTTGTAGTGCTTGGTTATCAGTTGACTTGTCAGCTATCATTTTGATGGAATCTCTCAGATAAGATCTTTTTATCAGTGATGTGGTGCATGAAATCATTGCATTTGAAGGAAGTGGGTGAAATATTTATTTCAGTCATAGTTTCAGGCACTCAATATGAGTTATGGGCCATATTACGATACAGTGACTACACAGGGTGCGGAATTACGAGTTATGTGATAATTATCAAGCCCTTGCAGCTTTTCCCTGATAAATTCTGGCAGGTCAAACCTCTCAAAATGTATTTAGAAAAAAAAGAAAAAGCCAAAACGTGCAGAATTGATGTGTTAAAAACTGTGTATGTTATGTCTCATTTTCTGTCTGAAAAATAGCAATAAGAGGTACTTACGACATGTAGTAAATATCTCATCCTGGATAATTACAATTACTGTGCATGCCAAATAGCCCACTGTATTCTGACAAATTTGTAATGAAAGCTTTAGTGTCTTGTTGAGAACGTTATTGGGTCAGGTGACAGTGGAATTACTTTATTTGTTAAAGTATCAAGAATTCATTGATAACACTAGATTTATTTAGTTTTTTCAAAGACTTTGGAACTAATACAGATTTTGGAGGTCTTTTTGTTTTTCAGATTCTTTAGATTTTTCTAAGCACTCTTCTTTTGCTGACGAAGGTACCTGTGAAGGATTTTTTTTACATGCATTTTTCTCTATTTAGGAGTGGAGCTAGTAGTAATAGTAGTAATTTTATTGTACAGTTAATTAAACCTCACAATTTAAAACTCACAATTTAAAACCATCAAGACATTAAAGTGCATAACAATCCTTGTTTGTACATTGACATTTTTAAAAATACAGGCTGCATAATTAGCTTATTGATGTTATGCAATGCGTGGAGTTCATATCGAGGCTCAATTTTGTTATATATTCGAACCTTTTTATGGCGGTTAAAAGCTTGGGCAAGGTGTCTGTTCATTCCTATGTGGCATGTAAAAACTTGGATAAAGTGCTTGTGCTTCAAGGTGCAAACATGGGTTCACCGAAGCGGGCCCACGTGAAGGTTGGCCGTTAAAGTGCTCAGTAAGTCTTGAGTCTTTCAGTCACTATCTCAAAATACTTTGTGAGTCTGCAGTTTAGCTGAATCTCTTTTGGATTAAAACACAATTTTACAGCCTGCCTACAGGTCCTGATGCCCTTCTGATTCAGTGTTGGTCGAAGTAAGGCACGCCTTTTGTCAATCAAGTTTGAGCAGATGCAAATGATATGTATTAGGTCCTCATTTCCTGTTCCACAAAGGCGACAGGTCTGGTCTTCTGGTCTCCTTTTCCAAGGTGGCAGATGAGGAAGAATTGGTAAAATGCCAAAGCGCAGCTTTAAAAAAAAATCTTTTATCTTCTGTTTAACTCCCATTTTCAAATAGAATTGTGGCGTAAGAGCTTTATAGTCATTAAGTACTATCCATCCGTGAGCCCTCTTGGCCAAAGTTTCCTTGTCTTCTGTTAAGGATATCAATTTTGTCACTTTGGCTACGACCTTTTTAAAGCTCTTATGATCTATGGAGGATTCCCAGAGGTTGGTCAGTTCGAGGCTTTCCAGTGATTCGACCAAGTACTCTCTGGCAGGAGATTTCTCTCAATGTGACAGCTATTTATGAGTGGAGCTATAGCATTCAAATGTGCTAAATATTTAGTTACAGATGGCAGTGTTAGTGCACAAGGTGTTCACACAAACTGCAAGAAGCTTGTCTGCCACATGATGGCAGAAGCTTTTGGCTATAAAAGAGCGTGAAGTTTGCTTATGGAATTCTGATATAGATATCCTAATGGTATTATGTGGTGATCTACTCTAATTGGTTATATCATGTTAGTTTGCATAAGGAATTCCAGAATGTTTCCTTTATTTTGATTGTGGTTCTGTGATGGTTGTTCCAAACTGTGGGGCAGATTTACAAGCCCCTTGCACCGCTGGTGCCTCACGTTGTGTGACGCACTGGCAGCGCAACCTGCTGTGTGATATTTACAAGCAAACGTAAAGCCACCCTGCGTGGCTTTACCTGTGCTTGTAAATATCACCCCTTTTCATGCACCGCTTTGCGTGTTAGGGGCGTGACATGGATGTTGCTATGGGTGTTCTCATGCAACACCCATTTCCACTGATGCATTTCCAGATTTACGAGCAATTGTAAATCTGGAAATGCGTCAGAATGCTACTCCACCCTACGGGTGGCATAGCGAGGTGCAACGAGGAGAAATGTTTTCATTTCTCCCCATTTATTTCCTCTTTCAATGTGTGCTGCATTATACAGCCAGCACTGGAAGAGGAAATCACCTCAATTGATTGTTTTTGTGCTGGAAGGTTCCCCTTCCTGCACAAAATCTCCCCACGACACAGGCATTCTTGCACCATGGTGCAAGGGTGCCTGCGCTGTCGCATGGCAGCAGTGTGTGCGCCAGCGCAGTGGGAAGCACAGAGATGCAGCATATTGTTGTAAATATGTTGCATCTCTGTGCTTCGATACTAACGCAGCGCATGCAGCAAAATGACTTGCGGCACCGCGCTGCGTTAGTTTCTTGTAAATCTGTTATGTTACGTTATGTTATATACTTTTATAACGCGCACAGCTACTCCGAGGAGTGTCCCAGCGCGAGCCAATGAGGGGAGAAAACGTGGTGAATTATACAAACAGATAAGTCTTCAGGTTTTTCTTAAACAAGTAGAAGTCGTGAATACTGCAGAGGGCGAAAGGAAGCGCATTCCAGGCGGTGGCCGCCCTGACAGTAAGAGATCAACCCCCCACTCTTGAAAGCCTAAAGCGAGGTATGTGGGCCAAGAGCTGGGTGGAAGACCGGAGAGGCCTGTTCGGAGTGTAGAACAGGAAGCGCTTCCATAGATAAGTAGGGCCACAAGCATGTAGAGACTGATGGGCCAGAGTCACGGCTTTAACCTTAACTCGTTGAGCTACAGGCAGCCAGTGGAGAGACCGCAAATGCTGTCTGACGCTAATTCTCATCGGGATGTTAAAAACAAGTTGTGCGGCCGCATTCTGGACAACCTGTAGTTTGTTGAGACGGTAACTTGGAAGGCCGACATACAAGGCGTTCGCATAGTCGATCCGAGAAAGAATCAATGCCCGAATCACCGTCTCCTTAGCAGCTCTAGGGAGAAGTGGGAGGAAATTCCTCAGGGTTCTGAGTAATCCAAAGCAACTCCCCACTAGCTTCTTTATCTGGGTGGAAAAGGTGAAGTTCTCCTCAAACCAGACTCCGAGATTTTTTGCGGGTTGCCCCATTGAGGCTGGCAAGGGTGAGTCTGCTGGCCATAGAGATTCTCTAAACTGGGCGGGGAAGGCCCCATAGAGAAGAATTTCTGACTTATCCTCATTGCATTTAAGTTGCGCTGAGGACAGCCATTGAAAAATGGCTGAAAGACACTTTCTGGCCAGAGACGGAGAGCACTCTGATTTACCCCAGGTAAACAGCAGCTGGGTTTCTTCAGCATATGCTATAATTTTAGCTCCTAAACCTTCAGCCAAATAGACCAGAGGGGTGACATAGAGATTAAAAAGAAGGGGGCTCAGGGAAGACCCCTGAGGCACCCCTGTCGACACCTCCTGAGATGACGAGGAGAATGGGGGGAGCCACACCTGTTGGGTGCGCCCTTCTAAGAAAGATTTCAGCCCCTTAGTGTACTTTGTATGATAATGTTGTTGTGCTGTGGTAGGAAGATAAATGATATGAAGGTATATTGCTTTACTGCAGGATGAATGCAAAGCTAATTTTAAAACATCAAAAGAAGTATTTGTGAGGAGTTTGAGTATTTTTGCACTTAAGGTTGGATAAATAATGCAGTGAAACTACTCCCATGTCCTTTTTCTCTATATTCTGATAAATGAAGGTCAAGAGGCATTATGATGTCACGAAAGGGTTGGGAGTAATTAGAAAGCCAGGATTTGTGATGGTGAAGAGATCAGTAATGAGACTGTTGATGAAGCTGAATGAAGGCTTGATGAGCATTAGTCGATCTAAAGTTGTGTAAGATGTAAAAGAGTTAGATGAAAATGGTGCTGTTTTGGCAAAGGGGTCCTAATAATAGTCATTTTTCATCAGTATGAGATTCAGCTGATTAACTTCCTTGCCAACATTGTTTGAGTCATATTTTAGATTGTGAGTGGAATGAATGATCATAGGATTTCTGTGCAGGCCCATATTTAAATTTGTGTATCACTGATATTCAGTTGTTTGTGGATATATATATTATTTAAAACAGTATCTATCGTAATAAAAATAGCTCACAACTGGGTTATAAAAGTATTGTTTATTAAGACAGTCTATTGTCTATTCCAGTATTGCCCGAAGCATTTACTCTTGAAAGACGTAAGTTCAGATTATTGAGTTTCCTCAGTAAGTAAGAAGAAAGTGCTAACTTTGAAGGTGTACAGCAATTATATTTTGAATTGTTAATTTATTTGAGACTGTTTTGCTTTTTAGGGCTAGCCTTTCTCCATGTGGATAAGACTGAAGAAATACTGGAGTTGTCATTTGAAGAATTGGTGTAATACTGGTCTGGCCAATTACAGAAGTTACCAGCCAAAATAGCTTTACGAGGTGTGAGAAATTGGGTTGTTTGTTGACTGGGGTGTGAGCCCTGGACAAGCATCAGCCACAATCCCTAGGAGGGTGAACCACAAAAAGTCACAAAATTAACCTGTGCTTAACCCAAGGTAGCTTGGCACCAAAAAAGCAGTCAGATCTAACTTAGAGGCAATGTTTAAACTATTTATGTAGCACACAAACAGTAAGAACTCAAAGCACAACACAAGAAAAATCCTACACCAATTTAGAAAAATAGATAACTTAGAGGCAATGTTTAAACTATTTATGTAGCACACAAACAGTAAGAACTCAAAACACAACACAAGAAAACTCCCACACCAATTTAGAAAAATAGATAAAAGTTTAATAAATTATTTGACACCAAAACAACTAACATCCAATTAGTAGATCCAGAGTTCAGAATTTGTAAAGGTTTTGGTACAAACTAGTGCCTAAAAGATCAAAACGCCAACCACGGATATCTAGTCGAGCAAGTCTGAGTTAAAATCCAAAAATATGGTCGACCGTGACGTAGCACAGTTCGAAAATCAAGTATTGGCTTGGGCACAGTTGGCACTTACCTTCGGACTTAGAAACTTTTTCAAGATAAATGTTCTCAGGAGTTACATTTCAGTGGGGCAAGGCTGCAGGCAGTGAGGGAGCATCGTCTTTGGGGACCCTCTAGATAATGCCCCATTTAAGATTTCTACATTTTGACTTAGGGCCTGATCTAGATTTGGACGGAGGGGCAACGGGGATGCGATGGAGTAACCCGTCCACCAAGATCTAAATCAGGCCCTTAGTCACATTTTATAGAAGTCAAAAATCTCCAGCAGGATGAGGCAAGAGTCTGTAGCCGACGGCAGTTCCAGGGACTTGGATACCCAATTGACAAAGGACCGCTGGACAGGATTTGCTGCTGCAGTGAAGAACATAGTGGGTGCAGCCGCAAAGTCAGGCCGACCGGTGATGCACCTTGGGCAGATCGACAAGCAGGTTGGTCCTGGTCTTCCCTCATTTCACCGAGCAGATTTTAGCCAAAAATGTTTTAAGTCTCAAGTGTTTGATGTTGGCTACCTGGATACCTTTAGCACCACAACCAAGGGTCCAGGATTGGTGGGACACCACTTGGGGGTTCTTGGGTCACTCAGGTGCTGGTCCAAGATGGTAGGAGTCTTTTATGTCCCTGTGAATCTGAACAAAAAGCCAGCAAACAAGCCCTTGAAATCACTCTGGTAGTCCTGCGTTCAGGTGAAGATGCAGGGCTCAAACAGCAGGGCTGGCTTCTGAGGGGTCAAGTCAGGCTGCAGTCAGCAAAACAGTCCTTCCAGGTACAGCAAAGCAGCCTTGCAGAGTGCACAGTAGGTCACAGCAGCAGGCAGTCCTCTGAAAGTCCTTCTGCAGGTGCAGGAGTGAACTAAAGAGTTGGTCTGAGGGCCCTATGTTCATACCCAGTGCCTCCTTTGATGTTGGGAGAAGCTTCTAGAGGATTCTTCTTTGAAGTGTGTGGAATTTCCTAACTCCCCTGGCCAGGCTACAAGCTGACTTCAGTGACAATGTGGAGGTGATAAGATCTTTGTGTGAAGGCAGAGCACACCCTATTCAGTTGCAAATGGGGCTGTGCTCAGCTCCACCCCCCATCCTGCCAGCACATGGCCCATTCAGACACACCTAATCCCTCTATTGTGTGACTGTCTGGAAGGAATTCACAAAGTCCAACTGTCAGTTACACTCAGTCATGTGACCTAAGACTGGCTGCAAGCACAAAACGGCTAAGGGCAGGAAACTGCCCACTTGTTAGAAGTGACATTTTCAAAATTGTAATGTAAAATCTGACTTTACCATTAAAGAGGATTTTTCATGACCATTTCATAGATACCAAACATGAAGTGCTCACCTGGTCCCAATCAAAAGTTAGCTCTTTTATAAGGTAACAAAGCAACCCAATGTTGTGCTATGGGGCAGGTAGGACTCACAGTAGTCAAAAATGAATCTAAGAGCATTTCACTACCAGGAAATTTAAACCTTAAAAGTACTTGCTCAACCTTTGTATTACAATGCACCCGGCCGTATGGGCTATCTTGGGCCTACCTTAGGGGTGACTTATATGCAATAAAAGGGGAGTATAATGCTTGGCAAGGGGGTTGTATTGCCAAGTCGAATTGGCAGTTTAAAACTGAATTTAGGCTGCACTGGCTGGCCTGGGATATGTTTTAAGGTGTCACTTAAGTGGTTGGCGCAATAAGTGCTGCAGGACTGCTAGTTGCATTTAATTTACTAGCCCTAAATATATGGTATACCACACTACAACGGGCGTATAAGTAAATTAAATATGCCAATCAGGTGTAGGCCAATTGAACCATGTTTAGGGGAGTGAGCACAAGCACTTTATCACTAGTTAGCAGTGGTAAAGTGCAGAGAGGCCTGTGGCCAACAAAGATGAATTTCAGCATAAAATGTACGTAAGCAGGCAATATGTTTGGGGGAAGATCACCCTAAGGCTGACAGGTCTAACACAGAGTTTGTGGGAAAACTGCATTCTTGATTTTTTTCTATGTGCAATTTCATCAGGAATTCCCAGTTAAATGGGAACAGAATGAAGGAAAACATGTAGGAATCCATGAAGAAACAGCCATTCCTGTGGTTCTCCCTCAAACATAAAACCTCATGATAATGGATTTCATGGTTTAACTACATTAATCAACTAGGAATTATGTAATCCACCTCAATTTAAACAGTGTGGGGCATATTTACGTTTCCTGGAGCATCCCTGCAAATCAGCAGGGATGCGCCAGGAAACGTGCGACACGCATCTCAATCCTTGCGCCACCACGGATGCGCCGCATTTACAATGCGGCGCATCATGGCGCAATGAAATGCAGATGCGTGTTGCATCTGCTGCCGTAACATTAGCGCAGTGCTGGAGTTGTGTCACGGGCGCGACGCAACTCCAGCACTGTGCCAACCATGCCCATGTCTAACATGGTGCGTCAAGCCTTACGCCTGCTTCAAGCAGGCGCAAGGTTTGATGCAGCGGTGTCGGAAAAGTGACTGAGTGAAATCTTGTAGATTTCACTCAGCCACTCTTCGAGCGTTCCTGCGCCGAACGCCCCCTGCGCCAGAACGCCCACATGAAACCTGACGCAGGTTTCATGTGGCGCAGGGCTTGACAACGTGACGCATCTCCCTAGATGCGTCACGTTGTAACTACCCGCAGCATGGCGCTGGCTTTACGCCGCCGCTGCGTCACAGAAGTGACGCAACGGCGGCGCAAAAGTGGCGCAAGGGGCTTGTAAATATGCCCCATAGTTTATTACATAACATTATTAGTTTTAAGTAGTAGCTGAGACCTTAGTGGATAACATAATTCCCTCATGGATGTATTTAGATAACTGCATGTCTTTATCATTTGCCACCCTTTTTTCACTCGTGGACTTTTTGTGGTCAGCTTCTGACTCTACTTTTGATAGCATTGTACCGACATTCCAAATTTTAAATATGTCTCTCTAATAGTTAAAGCATAGTTGGGTTACGTTACTAGCTTTTATGAGAGTAAGTCAATTTAACATTTGAATTTAGAACATTTTCTGACTCATATCTAGAATAATATTTCAAACATGCACATAAACATTCCATTGCAAATCTCTAGCACACAAAAAGGTATTTTCCTCCAGCATGTGCACTTGTTTCAACTTAGACTCATGCTCTTTTTCGAGATGGTGTTAATTTATATATTTTGCTGTTTCTGAGGTATGACAATAAAACGCAGACAACTTTTGTGTTTTTTCCAGATGAAGGTTCTGTCAAAATTATTGAAAGAGCTGACATTTCTGCTACTGTAAAATAACTGTTTTATTTTCTGATAAAGCATAGATCTTGGGTGGCTTGGACGGCAAGGAGGATGCTTGCCTGAGTAAGCCGCTCCGTCATACCTGGGAGCAACGAGCGCGATTCCGGAGGCTGTCGCCGGGCAATCTGCGCCAAAATGAGATTACCGGGGATTGGAAAGTATGCTGCAGACGGCGGAAATTGAAGCTGGTGACCACCACTGGAAATAAGGGTATAATCTGCCAAGTTACCAAGATCCCGAGGCTGCAAGAGAAAATGGCGCCGCAAAACCGAAACTGAAACCGAGGGGGTCCCGAAAGCCAAACAACCACGGTGAGCCCGACAAGATTAAAGCGCAAAACAGCGATACGCCATTACACGCCATTACACTCGATTCACCCCACGCCGACACAGACTCCTTCCACCGTGCACATAGAGATAAACCAGTGCGAGCCGGGTGCAAGCCAAGTGCGATTCGGAGGGATGGAGCGATGTGCTAGCGAAAGCGACTGCAGAACACGGTTGGAAGAGACACCCAACACCGCATAAGAGGGGGAGCGAGGACTAAGAACACCCAACCGCAAACCAGCCCAAAGGGCTCTGAGAGCATACGACTGACGGCGGGGGAGCACTCGTAGTAGGTACGGAGGCAAGGAGAGGAGGACCAGGGAATGGTCGGAGTAGAGCAGAAAAAGAAAAAACAGAAGTGCTACACTGAAGGAAAAGAGGCTTAAAATCACCGGTACCGCCATAACAGGGCGAATAGTGAGCTATATTAGGCCAGGGCCAAGAAAGAAAATGGCGCACAGAACGCTAAAGCGAAAGTGAAACTTAGCGGACACAAAGCAACGCCGCCATCCTAGGGGGAGGCGAAACAAATGCGAATCGCCGCCATTACACAGAGGCGACCCTGTGGACCCTATGAGCACACGCAAGAGAGAGGCGCAGGGAAACGAGTCGCGGGAACTCGAGGGCCGAAAACCTCCCTCCCCCGGAGCTCAGTGAGCACTTTCGCTGGAGCGGGATAAGAACGGAGAGCTGTGAACATGCTCACAGCCCGCTACTGAAAGCAGAGGAGAAGCCAACCCGGAAGAAAACAACGAGGAGTATCACCAACGGAGCACCACAGGGGGTGCCAAACAGCCCAAGAACCTACCGCGATACCGAGGAGCGAAGAGAGGTGTACCAAGGGGGAGGTGTGCAGTGCCTCTACCTGGGGCAGGCCATAACTGGTAACAGAGGAATCCCATCTGGCAGCGTGGGGCACACTAACTAGGCATCAGGAGTGGAGCAGAGAGACGGCAGCACAGGGCTGGTCTACTTCCTTCCCACACACCCTGGCAAGAGCCAACCACCACCCCCAGTACTGTGCACGCTGCATCACTATATTGTTCGTCAAAACCAAACAAACGCACATTCAGATGAGGAGTACCCACGACAAGGGCTGACAACAAAGGCTAACATCAGGAAGTAACGATACCAGACACCCCTGCTGATGGGCTATGATCAGTGGACAAGGAACGGAGGTAGGAGACGGGAGGGGTTGCTAATCAGAGAAGTCGAACTCGGACAGAACCCCCCGGGTCGGCCAGTTGTAAACCTCCAGCCTAGAGTGCAAACGGGCTCGCCGCAAGGATAACACCCACCACAAATAACCGCTCAGGCATAGCGGTGCCCAACGAATAAGGAAGAAACTAAGGGAAAACGATCATCTAACGATCACCTAACCCAGCGGTGGAAGCTAAACAACCCACCAGTCACAAGGAAAGACAAAGATAACTCGAGAAAACAGTACGCAGATCACAGCACAAAGAGCAAAAAGGCGGTCAACAAACATGGCTGGGAGCGAGGCAAGAATTCAGCAACAGCTAAAAAAAAACAGAAGTGAATCCATACCATCGGACTCTCCAATCAAGCAGAAACCAGACATTAACAGCACACTAGAGATGATCCTAAAGAAACTGGCGGAGGTTCATGATCTGGCCAAAACCACAAAACAGTCCACAGACGCAATCAAACTGGAGCTGGCAGCTGTCAGAGCTGACATGCATGCAACAAACGACAGAATATCCGCAACGGAGCAAAGAATAAGCGACATTGAGGATACAGACCGGTTAGTAAGCAAGGAAATAAAAGACTTAACCAAGGCTACAGCATCACTCCAGAAACAAACGGCGGAGTTGGAAGACAGAAATAGACGGGGGAACATAAGAATCCTAGGCATCCCGGAGGGGGCAGAAGAGAAAGCGGGGTCCTGTCTGACATTCCTGGAGGACATGATACCGAAAATCACAAACCTCAAATTTGACCACCCCTTCGAGCTAGATAGAGCCTATAGAGTCCCTACCTCCAGATCCGCAACAAAAAACGGAGCTCGCCCAATAATATGCAAACCGCTGAGAACACAACAGACGGAAGCCATCTTCAGTTTTGCATGAAAAAACCAACAGATCTCGTGGAATGGGCAGAAGATAATCCTCACGCAGGACTACTCTAAGGCCACAGTGGACACTAGAAAGGGCTTCCTGGCCCTACGCGAAAAAATGAGGAAGAAAAACATTCTGTTCTCATTCATAGGGCCGGCTAAATTCCGGATAAACGAGAATGGACGCAGCCATATCTTCGATGACCCGAAAGAACTAGGCCGATACCTGGAGGGCCCAGCTACACAGGTAATGGAGACCTCACCAGCGGGCACCAGTAAGAGAAGAGCCTCACCGGAACCGAGGACGAGCGAGTGAGTGAATGGACCGGACCATGGAAACTCCCGTGAAGGAACTCTCACAACGCAGAATAAAGCAACCGTATCTACCTCAACCTATCTACCTCAACCTACCGTATCTACCTCAATCGCTAGCTAGTCGTTGCTAGCAGACACTAACTACCTAAACCACCTCGATGGCCCAGAAAGGGCAAAAGGGGAACAAAATTACGGCATAAACTAACCACAGTCGAAACTGCAGCGCTGATAGGAACACTCACCACAAGGGGGACGACAAGCAGGAACACAGAATACCGCTACAACCGCAGCAACAACTACCCCGATGGAGCTCTCTACCCAACACCAAGAGGAGACGGTGCCGACACAATTGCAACAGCAAGTAACGCAAGAACCGCGCCAACACCTCGCACCGAAATGAACAGTACCATCATATCCTTTTTTATCCAACCCTGCTGTCGGGGAGACATAAGAGAGTGAGGGGAAGGGGGGAAAACTAGCACAAACACAAACTAACACAAACTTTGGCATGGTAACAAGACGGTAAAAAGACGGTAAAAAGACTGTAAAGGCAATGGTGCAACCCTGAACATGGCAAAGTTCAGACAAATAACTAATAACTCCCAGGGAGACGGAACGGCGACCCTGTCGTCGCACGTTCAGCATGCGATGTTTTTATGTAAGGGGGTGGGAGGGGAGGGGGCGAGGGGGGGGCAATGTTTTCCTTTTTTTTCTGTCTTTTCCTTCGCTCTTTATAATCACTACCACCTACTCTATTTTCATATCCTTACATTCACATATCACTACAAGAGGCTACACACTGTCCTGAATCATACACAGGAGCTGTAGGTCGAAGGCTGCGATATACACGGAACAGAAACCCGTCCTACATCAGATAACTGGGACTAAAGGGCACGGACCAGGTCAACCAGAGATCGCACACCATAGATAATGGCACCCACCAGCAACCTTAACCTGGCGTCCGACCTAAAGATAGTATCACTTAATGTCAAGGGACTCAATCACCCCATCAAACGCAAAAAGATATTCGACTACCTCGCTAAACGTAAGGGGGATGTGGCCCTTTTACAGGAAACCAAACTATCCCTGGATGATGTCAAACTAATGAAAGCAAACTGGATATCACAGGTAGCATGTTCACCGGCAATAGGGAAGAAAGGCGGGGTAATTACACTGGTATCTAAAAACTCCAACCTAACAATAGAATCGCAGCACCACGACGAGGCAGGAAGGCTCTTGCTAACATGCCTTAAAAGGGGGGAGGAGCGCATCCATGTTACCAACATTTACGGCCCCAACAAAGACGACCCCGCATTCTGGGAGGAGGTTTCGCACAAACTTGGCAGCCTCCCACAGGACGACCTTATGGTGGTGGCGGGGGACTTTAATATTCCTCTGGACCATACACTGGACAGGCAGTCAACCTACCACTCACAGCCCACAAATGCACACGCCACCCTAAAGAACATCTGCTCCAAATTCAACCTCAAAGACCCATGGCGACTTCAACACCCAGACACTAGAGACTACACCTTCTACTCCAACCCACACAACTCATACAGCAGGATAGACTACATATTAATCACAGGCCCACACACACACCTGATAGAGCATACTGAGATAGAGCCTAGGCTAGTATCAGACCACTCGTGCATCACCCTAAAACTGAGCAGGTGCCACAACGAGGACATACCCCGTAGGTGGCGTTTTAACAGTGACGTCTTGGCCGACCCAGCTAACAAAAAAAAATTTGAGGAGGCCATAAAAGATTACCTCAGACACAATGACACTGAGGAGACCGATGCTAATACCTTATGGGACGCACTCAAGGCGACAGTCAGAGGTACAATAATCGAAATCAAATCCAAAATTAACAAAAACACCAACTTACAGCTGACCCAGCTCGAGCAAGACATCAAAAAGTTAGAAACTGCACACTCCAGAGACACGCACGATACTACAACCCTAACACAACTAACCAGGAAAAAGTACGAATACAACAAAATCCTGAGCGAAAGGGCCGGACTATGGGTCAACAAGTACAAGGCCATTAACCTTTGCAAAGCGAACAGAGCAGGGAAGCTCCTAGCCTCATACCTGAAGCACAAACGCAATCAGGTCACCATCTCATCTATCACAGACACAAACAACAAAACCCACACAAGACACAAAGATATATTAAGAACCTTCCAAGACTTTTACCAGGAGCTCTACAAAGACAACCAGACCTTAGACCAGGAGGAGTGCAAAAAATACCTTAGCAGACTCGGCCTCCCCAAACTATCCAATATTGAAGCACAGAGACTAGAGCAAGAGATTAGTACGGCTGAGATTGAAATGGCAGTTAAGGCAATGAAGGACAACAAAGCCCCAGGTCCAGACGGGTACACAGCCACATTCTACAAGTCCTTTCTAGATCACCTAAAACCCACCATGAAAAAGGTGTTCAACAACTGTGCGGAAAATGGGCGGATATCACAATCCATGTCCGAGGCCAACATAATTGTCATTCCAAAGGATGGCAAGGACGAACAACTGCCCAGGAATTACAGACCCATATCCTTAATTAATGTGGACTGTAAAATATATGCAAAAATCCTGGCAACAAGACTAAACCCTGTCCTGTCCAACTTGATAAGCAACTCACAGGTAGGTTTCCTAAAGAACCGTATGGCTAATGACAACACAAGACTCCTCTGCCACACTCTAGAGCACACCGCTAAACTGGCAGAGCCAGCTGTGGCGATTACACTAGATGCCGAGAAGGCCTTCAACAGAGTCTCTTGGGCCTTCCTGGAACAATGCATGCAGACTTTCAACCTAGGGGAAGGATACATACGGAAGGTTATGGCACTATACAGGAACCCAAGAGCACGCATTGGCATTAATGGATCACTCACTGAACCACTCACACTACAACGAGGCACTAGACAGGGGTGCCCCCTGTCACCCTCACTATTCCTACTAGCTCTGGAGCCCTTGATCAGTGACATCAAATCCAACACGGAAATAAAAGGGATCACAATTAACGACGTGGAAATAAAACTAGCTGCCTATGCGGACGACATTCTTATAGTGACAGAGCAACCTAAGACCTCTATAGAGGCCCTGATAGATACCATAGAGATTTACTCAAGGAATTCAGGATATAAACTCAACAGGGAGAAGTCCGAGTGCAAACCCCTCAACATACACACCACTCGAGACACCCTAGGAGGGTCGGGCCTGACCTGGCAAACAGGGTTCATCAAATTCCTAGGGATCTACTTTGGGAACGACATCATATCTACATTAGACCAAAATGAGAAACTAATGTTAGAGAAAATAAAGAAACACGTGGAGGCCTGGTCCCCCAAATTTATAACCTGGTGGGGTAGAATAGAAATGATCAAAAGGATGATCACCCCAATGATCAATTACCTGCTGAGCATGTTACCACTTCTACTTACGGATGACTTCCACCGTAAAGTGGACATCCTGATTAGTAAATTCCTATGGCGGGGAAAGAAGGCACGGATTAGTTTAAAAAAACTAAGACTAGATAAAAGGCTGGGAGGACTAAACCTGGCAGACTATAGAACTTTCCAATATGCTTTCCTAGCAAAACAAGGGGCCTACTGGGTGTCACCCCCCCCCCCAAGGCTACACACCGGTATGGCTACTAGTTGAGAGAACCATACTAAACAACCTCAACCCGCTAATACTACTAACAGCTAATAAACACACGCACGTATCCAGCCCAATCTTCAAAAACACAAAAATCGCCTTACTCAAAATAGACAAAAAAACGGAGAACAGTGTAAAGAACTCGAAATGGGAATCTTTCTGGACCAACAGTAAGATCAAATACAAAGGGAAATCACTGGCCCTCGACACATGGATGGTGAAAGGCATCTCCCACCCAGCCCAACTAGAGGAAGAGGGCCACCCCATCACGTTCGCCACACTAAAAGATAGACACAACCTACCAGACACGGAATTTTACAATTTCCTAAAAATCAAAACGGCCCTAACAAAAGCCAAACTATCAACAACCAAACCGTCAATTATGCAGTATATGACGACAATCAACAAAATAGGGCACCAAGTATCACACCTTTATAAACTCCTGCGCCCAAATACAACCAAACTTAATGATAAAACTAACAAATACTGGGTAAACCAAAGCAACAATTCATTAGACGAAAAATAATTAGCTCTGCTCTGGGCCTCCCCCTCACGGAATAAAATTACCCCAGTCCTATCACAAACAAAATTTTGGCTACTCCACAAGACATACTGGACCCCTGCCCGTTTAGCCTCACTAGGTCTCAGAGAAAACGACCTATGCTGGAATTGCGGAAACGGAGCGGGGGATCTAGCACACCTCATCTTCTACTGCCCCAAACTTAAAACATTCTGGGGGAAAGTCTTTGATTTCATAAAAAACGCGCTGGGGTGCACTCTAAACCCAGAATTCTCTTCCCTCACCACTGCATTTCTGACCACAGGATTTTACTCACAACAGGACAGGGACCTGCTAGATCTCCTGCTAACTGCAGCAGTGAAAATGGTCCTGAACAACTGGAAGGACACCGCTAAGACATCATACAAAGGATGGGTTAACTGGGTGATGTACCTTAGAGGCGCAGACAACATGGCCCTACAAAACTCACCCTGGAGACCTACCACTAGGGGGATGTGGAAGTCGCTCAACACATATCTGGACTCCTACGAACCCCCGTGAGAACACTGGGGGGGGGGTCTCCCTCACAAGGCTATAAACCCAGAATCGACGCACTGCTATAGTACACCTCTTGTATCTCCACTCTCTCTCCACCCTTTCTTTCCTATCCTCTATCTCTCTTGGATTCTGCCCTTAACTTCCTAGTAAATCAATGTATAGGGACCCAGCGAGACACGCTTACAAAATACCTGGATCTATTTCAAATACAACCATGTTTGGCTGGTACCCCGTAACGGAAATGCGAATGTACTTGTTTATAAAAAAATTTAATAAAAACACTTGAAATTAAAAAAAAAAGCATAGATCTTGATTCACACTTTGTTCAAGCAAACTAGATGTACAATCTCTTCATCCAACATCTTTTAACGTACGGCATAGTTTTAATTCCCTTCACTTCACAATAACTGGGTTTCAGCTACTACTTCTTAATCTTTACTTCACCACATTGTCACCATTAACTTTTATTGCATGATGATGCAAATTTGTATGGAGCCAAGTTAATATGAGTACATCATTTTCTAATATGATTTCTAATACAGTTATATTTGCACAGTTTGTTAAAACATGTTCTCTGGCTAACTGCAAATTCTTTAGATGTGTCTTGACAATACATGTCAAAACATTCGTTTATAGTCAAAGAACCAACACTTGTAGGAACCACTTCTCTCTTACACTTAACATGCAGCATGTGCCATGTAGGTCATGCAGCAATCTTACCTCTAAAATCGAATCCTTCCATTTTGTTTTTAATTAATAGTAGAACAACATTTCTTCATTGATACAGTATATAGCGAAAGGATACAATAAATGTTCAAGTTTACAGTCAGTGTAGAACTTATTTTTTATGTATCAGTGTGTAGACATCCTAATCTAAAGGCATAATCTGACCTAAGAAACACCACTCGTTCAGGCAACGTAATGAGGAGTCATTAGGTAGGATTTAGGAATTAGCACAACAAAGAGCACCATCACAGGCAGTCAAGGTAAAATCGTCAGAGTCATTATCAAAATCTGCGATAATAGAAATACGTAAATCAGGCTGTAGGCAAATGAAGCTTCATCATATCACATTTTTGAAAAGATTAAGTGAAAGTCTAGACAGGAAATTTCCCCTCACCCTAATCTGGATTGTCCTTTTTGCTGCCAACCTCTGACCCACAGACACTGAATATTTATTAATGTTGGAGGGGCCCACCTCACTGCCAGGCTTACGATCCATATTTAGGGGCATATTTACAAGGGTATTGCGCCACCGGAACGTAACATTTTTCAGCGTTCCGGTGGCACAATGCTGCTTAATATTTACAAAGTGGTATTAAGCCATTTTCCATGGCTTAGCGTTGCTTTGTAAATATGGTACCCTTTCACACAGATTTCTGCGTGAAAGGAGCATGCAATGGGTGTTGCAGTGGGAGTTCCACCGCAACACCCACTGCTTTTTGACTCTGCCCCAGATTTATAAGGATGCGCCAAAAACTAACAGCATGCAAAAGCAGGCGTTAGATTGGTGCAACAAGGAGAAATACTTTTATTTCTCCTCGTTTTCACTCTTTCTATGTCTGCTGCATTCTGCAGCACACATAGGAAGAGCAAATCGCCTTTAAAGATTGTTTATGTGCAGGAAGGTGTCCCTTTCTGCACATAAACAATCATTCCCTGCAACACAGACACCCTTGCACCATGGTGCAAGGGTGCCTGCATTGCTGGGATGATTCCCTGCAATGCTCGCACCCTTGCACTATGGTACAAAGGTGCCTGTGTTGCCGGAAATCATCCCTGCAATGCAGGCACCCTTGCACTACAGCGCAAGGGTGTATGTGTTGGTGCTAAGCAGCTATTTTTAGTGCAAGGGAAAACACAAGGGTGCGCTGTATTCTTGTGAACATGGCACATCACTGTGTTTTTTAAATGATGCAGTGTGGTGCTGCAAAATTTGCCACCACGCTTCTCCATTTATTGTGAATATACCTCTTAATCTGTGTGTCCTTGTTAAGCTACAGATTCCAGTCCGTTCAATAATGTAAGTAAGCATACTGTATGTAAATACTATGAACATAGCGAATGCAACACTGTTATACCTGCTGCTCAGCCTGTGTGTCTGTGGACTGGAATGTTGGTGTGAGAGCTGGTGATGGAATGTTGGATGAGAGAGACTGTCAGTTGGAGGAAGGGCTGAGCAGCAGGGAGGCTGCTCCTGGTGGGGCTCAACCTTATAACATCTTGCTTATAATAAATCTACATGGAAATCTACCTGGACTGCCTATCTTCATTACAACATATTTTGGACTGCCTATCTTCATTACAACAAACACATTACAGTTGATGCCTGAAAGGTATGTGCTAAAACAAGCTAAAAAATATTACTTTGCAGCTATATGTGTGCTAGGGCAAATATTCTGTAAAGTCTCAAAAACTGGGCTTTCTACTTAAAAGCCCCAGACATACCTTTGAATAAAATGGAAGACGTCATAAAACCTATAACTACATCATCTGCATTGCTATAAAAAAATAAAAATCTATAGTGCAAAGTATACTCATTTCTACACACTTCATGTTCTCTTAATCCCCACAAGAAAGATGTGGCACCCTTCCATTCTTTTGGTTTTCATAACAGCCAAAACATGCTTGTGTTAATGTAGTTCTCAAATTTGCAAGTCCACATACTCTCTCGAACTGCACTGTAGGTTTTTCAATATCCCAATCCAACAGTGTTTCAAAGAGAAATGATGCACCCATTAATACTTGTGACATAGGTGATGATCCTGTATCAGTTAGAGGCATAGTCAGTAACTGCAAGTTCAGTATACAAATGCCATCAAAACTTAATTGCAAAACCTGAAAGACATTATCTGATCCTCAGTCACTGCGCTTCAGATATTTATACAACTTCAACATCAGGAAGTAGCTTGGTGTTGTGTTATAATATGTTCCAGAATTTATACAGCAGAACAAATACCCAGACGATTGTCCTGGAGCTATACAAAACAGAGAACAGCCGGGCTGAACAAGATAATACTAGCCTCCCACTGGGACCCAACAAACCAGGATCATAAAACTACAAAAATAATCTTAGTTCTTTAAGATCAGGTTTTCAGGGACTTCCTAAAATTAAGTATTGAAGGATCCAGACATAAAGAGCTCGTAAGTCATTTCAGAGTTTAGCGGCTTTGATAGAGAAGGTCTTACCACCTGAGCATGAACATTTAGCCTTATGCACAGTGAACATGTTAGCCCCTGTGGAGTGGACGCAGAGTGTTCAGATGTAGTTGACAAACATCTATACCAGGTAGTCCGGTCCTATATGGAGGACTGCTTAGAAAGCAAGGCATAGAGAGTTGAAGGCAACCCTCTTTTCCACTGGAAGCTTGTGCAATAATTTCAAATCCTTGGAAGCAGAGGTGTGGTAGTCCCAGTGATAACATCCTCACAGCATTCTGTGTCCTTGGCAACTTCCTCATTAGACCTCCATACAGTCACAGAAAGAGATAGTTAGTGTAATTCTGGTGACTAATTTTAGTAAGTTTGGGCCCAAAAGTAAAAGAATCATCATCCTATTGTACAGTATGTTTAACTGACCTTATGAAAAAACATAAAACAATAAAATAAAATTAACACAGGCAGTTATTGCTAACGGCATTATCAATCCTAAACAAAAGGAAATACCAAGGCTGCTTAGTGTATTTTCTAACCTAAGTCAGCTTTTTTCTCACCAATCTCTGCCTTTACACTTCATTAAAATACAGATGCTGGAAGTAGAAATTGCTGAAGGTGCATTCTTTGTTCTTCATTGAACAGGCTCCCTGTATTTAATCGCCTAGTTTCTGCTGCCACTTCCGAAATGCTCTGCATCTAACAGGGTTTACTTACATGAGTCACTGCACGAATTCTGTGATTTAATGCATAGCAATAAAAAAGAAGACCTGGGGACAAAATTAACCATGATTTCCTTTTGAATTGAGGAGGTGAACTCTCTTGCAGTGGAATAGACTGTGGGTTTTGTTTTGTGTCAGCTCAGATTACATGGATGTTTTACTCTCAATGGAAGGAGAAACAGAAAACCTAGACAAGTCAGCGCAGCTGTACATTCTTCACCTTGCAAGATATTGTACAATTCAACCAGTAAAACCCATAATGCACATTAGAAGTAACACCTTGCTGCCTGCAAAGGAAAAATGCCTCAGCACTTTTGTTCAAATCACTAAGACAACTGTGAGGGGGATGTAGTGTCTCACATGTGAGATGAATTGGTGGCTCTAGGAGGAGCTTTAACAATACTACATGCACTGGTACCCTGCTATGTCAGCTGCACTGTCTCACCTATTTCTAGGGTTAGGATGCCGAGAGCATCAGGTGCACTCCATTCAAGTGAAACTATCTGTGTGTCAAAACCAAAAACATGAGAGCAAAAAACACATGGTCAAAACCCAGTGGAACTAGAACTGCCAAGCCAACTTTACGTCAGCAGGTGAAGAGAGGCATTTCACAGCGCAGCAAATAGACATTATAGATCTCTAATAATGGAAGACCAAGGACTTCAAAAGCTGCTTTCCAATTAAAAGGTGGTAGCAGATCTAGCCAGACCCTTATTTTAGTACTGCGGTGATGAAAATAAACTTCTCCAAAGACAGCAGCATTTCTACTTTTCTGATCAAATGCTATTGGGTTTTCTATCCTCTTAAGATGATGTCAGCCTATTCTGCCCCTCCCCCACACAGCAGAGTATGGGCATTGCTTTTCCAAATCCTAGAACCCATAAGGTCCGAGTAGGGGAGAAAGATTTTAGAATGGCAAAAAAGTGTTCTCTTCAAAGAAGCTGGAGAGCTTATCAGCAAGTTCCTTGATATCCATAATTTGATTTTGAGCATATATAGAGGAGGAGAAATTCCGAACAATTTCAAACATCTCATTAAATGACTTCTCAGGCTCCCCAAAGTTGGCAGTAAGGAAGGCTGATCTTTAAGCAATCACTTGTTTTTTTATACTACCTCAGGTCCCTTTTCAGTATATCCCTTGCCAAGCTAGAATAATCCATATACAGGATTGGGGAGTACCATGGTGTGGTGTGAATGGCTCTTTCAGTTTTTAGAATCTTATAAGGCAGGGCTGCATCCAATGCAGACTCAACCCATTCTGTATAACCTGCATAGCCTTCTGCTGCTAATACTGATCCCATTGGGGGTCCAGACTCGCTCAGCCTCTGCATCAAAGCTGGAATGCATTACTTAGCCAATGGGCGATTCCTCTGAGACTTGACTGAAGATATATTTTTCTCTCTCGATCTTTGTGGGGCTTTGCAAAACAAAGGTATCAGCAAATGGTCTGTCCAAACCAGAGGGATAGCTTCCTTACAATGCAGAAAGTCTCCTGATCCAAAAATTAAATCTAGAGAATGGCCTTTATTAAGGGTAGGATCATTCAATGTCATAATTAATACTACAGCCACCATTCTATTAATAAATGTATCTGCTGACCGGCTCAGGTGTGGTTCAGCCCAGAAGTGTGATGTGATAATGATGTTGTTAATGGAGACACTAAGATGAATTTTAACCTACATGCAAAAAACAGGCTTTCATTGCTCTACAATGTCTTTAAATAATCTTTTGCTGTGCTGCAAAATGCCTCTCTTCGCCTGCTGAAGTAAAGTTGGCTTGACAGTTCTAGTTCCACTGGGTTTTGACCATGTGTTTATTGCATCCCACATTTTTGGTTTTAGCACACAGATAGTTTCACATGAATGGAGTGCACCTGATGCTCTACGCATCCTAACCCTAGAATTTGGTGATACAGTGCAGCTGGCACAGCAGGGTAACAGTGCATGTACTATTGTTAAAGTAAAGCTCCCCTAGAGCCACCTATTCCTCTCACATGCAAGACACCTCATCCCCCTCACAGTTGTCTTAGGGCCTTATTATGACTTTGGGGCAGTGTGTCAGTGGGCCGCCACACCAGCGCACCACTGCCTCACCGCCAAAGCCATAATGCGTCCACCCACTGGATTATGACTGGAATCCAGGTCGGGCAGTCCTACGGCAGCTGGCCCATGGCGGTGCAGTGCTAAGGCTGATATGTGAGCCTTAGCAAGACACCGCAATGGTTGCACCATCAGATGTTCCTGCAGGCATGGACTGTGAAGTCCATGCCCTGCAGGAATTGGGGGTGCATGCAGACAGGGGGCACACCATGTGCATCCCTGCATGCATCCCCTAGTGCAGAGTCACCAGGGGGACCTGTAGGGTCCTCTTTGTTTCTCCACCACCACACTTTTCATGGCAGACTCACCGCCATAACGCTGTGGCAGTGGGGAAACTCCTAATATGCTTGGCGGTGTGACAGCATCTGGGCCAGCATATTAGGGGCCTCAGACCGCTGCAAGACTGCCAGGGATCATGGTTCCTTGGCAGCATCAACGGCCCCACGGTGGTCTGACCGCCCAACCTGTTATCGGTTCGGTCGGACCACAAGTGCGGCGATAGCTGCACCGCTACCATGGGTTTTGCAGTCCATCGAATATCCAAACTCAAAATAAGGCCCTTAGTGATTTGAACAAAAGTACTGATGGATTTTTCCATTGCAGGCAGCATGTAATCTAGGCTGACACAACAAAATCAGCAGTCTACTCCACTATAAGAGAGTACACCTCCTCAACACAAAGGGAATTCATAGCTAATTTTGTCCCCAGGACTTCTTTTTTATTGCTATGCATTTAATTCACAGAATTCGCGCAGTGACTCATGTAAGTAAACCCTGTTAGATGCAGCGCATTTCGGAAGTGCCAGCAGAAACTAGGCGATTAGATACAGGGAGCCTGGCGAATGAAGAAAAAAGAATCCACCTTCAGCAATTTCTACTTCCAGCATCTGTATTTTTTTTTGACAATCAATTTTATTGAGTTTTGAATGTAACAACAAACAGCACCATACAGAGCTACAGTGTATAATGTCAGAGTAGGGAGAAGAACACATCACACTGACATTAAGCAACACAAGTGAATCAATAGTCGTATATCTGGCAAGCCCACCATTCCATCTCAGTCGTCTATTACCCCGACGCATTTACCCCACATGCGGCGAAATTTCCCAGGACATCCCCTGGCTACATATAGAGGCCGTTCCTGTGCAGCGCACCAATCCACCCCCCTGCGCCAGCGCCCCAGCGTGGGTGGGGAAATGTCCAGCCACTGAGCAGCAATGTCTCTTTTGGCAACTACCAACGCAGTATTAAGGAAGAGCTTCTCAGCCCTGGAGCCGTCCAATCCGTCAGTGATACTCAGCAGAACATGTATGGGATCAAGAGGCACCTCCCAGCCCAGGACCCCTGTCAGGTCTTGTGTTAGAGACTCCAAATACCCCTGTATCACGGTGCACAACCACACCATATGGTAAAAGTCGGCGTGAGGGTGGGAGCAGCGGGGGCAGTGGGCGTCCGACCGAAGCCCCGCGCGGTGAAGACGCAAGGGTGTAAGATAGGCGGCATGCAAGAAATAGACTTGGACCAGACGGAGCCTCGCTGATACCGCAATCATTCTAGGGGCCATCAGGGCGTCCCTCCAGTCCGCATCCTCCAGAGCCCCAAGCCAGCCCTCCCATTTGTCTCGGAGGAGGGAAGGGAGTTAGGGGTGTTGTTGGTGAGTGAGCGGTAGATCCGAGAGATCCCACCCTTCCCCAAATCACCGGTCAAAACTTGTGCTTCGGGCGGGCTATATTCGAGCAGGGACGTGCCTTCCGGAATATGAGAGTGAAGGGCGTGACGCAGCTGCAAATATCGGAAGAATTGAGAAGGATGGAGGAGTGTCTAGCCTGCAAATCTTGAAAGGATCGAATATGAGTACCACTCCAGATGTCGCCCAGCAAGGTTACCCCGATGAGGTCCCACTGCCGGAACCCAGACAGGGAAGCGACTTCACGAAGCCTGGTGCCACACCACAAGGCGTGTGTTGAGTCAGCCTCCCTGCCCATTGAGTATGGCGTAGTGACGCACGCCAGGCCAGGAACACTCCGCGTGTGACCTCGGGGAGAGCTCGAGGGACTACATCTCCGTAGAGCATCCCTTGGATAGAGGAGAAGACTATGGTGTTAAGTTCCAAGCGGTACGCCGGGTCGGACCAGCCGCCATTAAACCAGTCGTGGATCGTGAGGAGGCAGTCGCTAGATAGTAGAAATAGAGGTTCGTCATTCCGAGACCTCTGTCAAAAGGTGGGATTCGGCAGTGGGTCAGGGCCAGCCTGGATCTCCGACCCCCAGAGGAACCTAGTGGCCAGACCGTCCATATCCCGGAACCAAGACCTAGCAAAGGAGAGATGCGTGTTCTGGAGCATGTACAGGAAACGGGGTAAGATCATCATTTTATATAGGGCTATCCTGCCCAGAGGGTTCAGGGGCAACGTGCGCCATCTAAGGAGGTCGGCGCGGACCCGCCGAACCAGCGGGGTGACATTGAACTCCCATGCGAGGTCGGGAAGGAGGGAAACCCAAATCCCCAAGTACCTGAAAGACAGCCGCTGAAGGGGAATCGACGACTGCCAGTCGAAGCACTCGCGCGATAAATGCAAGGGGACAAGGACAGACTTGGCCGGGTTAAGCCGTAGGCCAGAAACACGTTCAAAAATGGCCAGTGCCCGAAGGCATCAAGGTCCCGATCGGGCCGGGTCAGCCAGGAACAGCAGTACATCATCCGCGTATAACGCAATTTTATCCTCCGCTAGGCCGGGCCACCTCCATCCAGTCAGGGAGTGATCACTGCGGATAAGGCAAGCGAACGGTTCCATTGCCAGAGCAAAAAGAATCGGGGAGAGGGGGTAGCCCTGCCTCGAAACCCTATCCAATGGGGAAGGGGCGGGATAGAGCTCCGTTAACGAGGACCTGTGCCCGGGGACGGTGATAAAGTAGTCGTACCAAGTTGCGGAAAGGAGAACCAAAACCCATCTGGTCCAGCACTGCATCTAAGTAGCTCCAGTCAACAGAGTCGAAAGCCTTCTCAAAATCAGTAAGGAGAAGGGACAAGTATGGAGTCAACAGGTGTCGGTTTGCAAGGGCAAGATGAAGGCGTCGGAGACAGTGCCTAGTTCCTCGGAGAGGCATGAAACTGCATTGGTCAGGATGGACCGAGCTGGGTTAGATGTGGCAGTATGCGACTGGCCAATACGGAGCGAAGACCTTGAGCTCCGTATTGATGAGCGAAATGGGACGGTAGTCCGAGCAACATTGTGAGGGGGGCTGGGACTTTGGGATCACTACGATGGTAGCGAGATCAGTCTCCGGCCGGAATGAGCCACAGTCCACCGCTTCTTTGTACATCTCTACGAGAGGTGGAAGCAGGGTATCGCGGTAGGGCAGAATAAAACTCCTGGGGAACCCGTCCGGCCCAGGAGTCCTACCAGCCGCCAAACGCGAAATGGCTTCCGACACCTCCTCAGGGGTGAGCAGAAGGTCCAGCGCAGCCACGTCAGAGCCGCCAAGGCGTGGAAGAGTGAACTCTTCCCGCTGGAGGAAGTCGGAAAGGGAAAGACCAGGCGACCGCGCTGAGTAGAAGGTAGCATAGTAGGAGGCAAAGCACTGGGCCACTGCCACTGGGCGCGGTGGAGTGTACCGTCTGCGTCCGCCATTTCCGGTATGATACGGTTAGCCATAGGGTAAGTGGCGAGGCGGTAGAGGAGCTTCGCATTTTGTCTCCCCAACCGTACACGCGGGCCACAGAGGAGCGCCAAGAAGCTTGGCGGCCTCCAGAGAGGTCTGCCTGATCTCATCCCGTAGGAACGCCAGTCTCCGGTCCTGGACGTCAGACCTATCCTCGGGGTTCAGCGCCTCAATCAGGGTGGCTTGCGCTTCCAAATGTGTGAGCTGGGAGTCACGTGCCGCCCGGGTGAGTTTCAGCTGGCCCTTGGCGAACCCCCGAATGGTGGCCTTGCCAGCCTCCCATAGGGTGCGAGAGGAAGACACCGAGCCATGATTAGTTGTGAAATAGGTACAGAGTTCGGCACCAATGCTGTCCTTGAACTCCTCATCTTGGAGGAACCAGGCGTTGAGTCGCCAAAGCGGTCGGGAGGATGGGGGAAGGGCCCCTATATGGAGTAGCACCGGGGAGTGGTCTGATAGGCCCCTCGGTAGGATAGAGATTGCCTGGAGCGCTCGGCAGTCCTGAACCGGCAAGAAAGCGTAGTCTAGGCGGGCATGGGTGTGGTGAGAGGCAGAAGTGTGGGTGTAGTGCCTTGCGGTCGGGTACCACAGTCTCCAGGCGTCCCGAGGCCCAGGCTAGTTGCCCATGAGGAGAGGAGACCGGATTGAACAGTCCTGGAAGTAGAGGAGGGGACGCAGTATCAAGGCCGGGATCCATGATGGCGTTGAAGTCGCCCCCCACCACGGTCAGGGCAAGGGGCAAAGCCGCGATCAGCGGGGTAAGTCTGCGGAGTGTAGGGGCCAGCAAAGCAGGGGGGGAATAGACAGACAGGAGATTGATCAGGCGATCTCCAAGGGTCCCTTCTAAAAGAATAAAACCGCCCTGAGGATCATGTGTCACCTTACGCGCCACTAGGGGAGAGTACAACGCGCCAGGATCGGCACCCCTCTGGACCCCCTACGAAACCCAGAATGCCAGACAGTGCCATAGCCAAAGCGGGCAAGGAAAGGACACCTTTGGCCTAGTAGGTGGGTTTCCTGAAGCAGGAGTATGTCTACCGCCTGGCGCTGGGCATATCGCAGGACGGCTGCGCGTTTGATCTTGTCCAGCAGGCCATTCACGTTCCAGGACATAAGGCGGAGCGGTGGGAGCACATTAGAATCGCCGGTCAGGAGGAGGCCATGGGGGGAGTCGGGCCGCGCAGCGGCATAGCTGGGATTCTGGAAGCGTGGTATCGCTCAGAACTCGCAAATAAGGTAGCATAGCAGTGTTTGAGATGTGTTCACCCAGGTGAAAAGAAACAGACGGTGCAAACAAAATAAAACCTGAAAAACAAAGCGAACGGGAGCCAGAGCTCCAACCCTTCCCAACCCCACACTTCAGGAACGGAAGCATCTGTCGCCCAAACAATAACCAGGAACTGGAACTCCAAGCTAAAAACGCTTGGAAACTGGGACATACGTGGAGGACCCCTCCTCATTGCAGGATGTTCTTGTCTTATACCATCGGTGAACAGTTAGTGACCAAGTGGGTTACTGGTCTTGATCTCAGCCACTAGTCTCAGTCGGCCTCGACCAGGAACCCAGACAACAAAGAAAGGGCTGGCATCGCCGTGATATGTTCAGGCCGGCCCAGTGAGAAGTGTTGGGCTACGGGAAAGATCAGTGTCCGGAAGATCTATCAAGGACGGTCGAGGCGAGGCCGAACCGGGATCAGAACGGCCTAGGGAGCCAGAGCGCCGCCTGGCTGGAGAAGTCTCTCTGGATGGTCCCGGCGTACGGCCCTGTGAGGGCCTATCGGAGAAGGTAGAACGCGCACGTCGCTGGCCCCTACGCCTCCCGGAGCGTCTGCGTCGCGGGCGAAGTACCGGCATGTCCTGCCGGGCACTGCCGATGGTAGTAGGTTGAACATGATCGTGGACGGGCATCCGCAGCGGGCGTTCCTCTGTCGCCCATGTCCATGCCTCCTCCGGAGTCTCAAAGAAGAGGGATTTGTCTTGAAAGACCACACGCAGTCGTGCCGGGAAGAGGAGCCTGTATTGAATGTTAAGCGAGCGCAGCTTCTGCTTGACCTCACCAAAGGAACGACGTTGAGACTGGACCTCCCGGGAGTAGTCAGGGAAGACCATTATCGTCAGGTTGTCGTGCTTGAGAGGTTGTTTCTTCCGGGATTCGGCCAAGATAGCGTCTCTGTCTCGGTAGTTGAGAATTCGCAGGATGATTGGTCGCGGAGGCACCCGGCTGCGGCCGGGGGCAAGCGATCTGTGGGCCCTCTCAATCGTGAACCAAGGGGAGAGCGTGCCCTCGGGCATCCAGGAGCGTATCCAATGCTCCACAACGTCCGCTACCCGACCCTGTTCCATGCCCTCATAAAATCCAATCAGGCGAAGGTTGTTGCGGCGGGCGCGATTTTCTGCATCTTCAGCCCGCCGGTGGAGCTCCTGTGTGTGAGACTGGAGCCGGTTCACCTGAACCTTGAGTTGCTGGACATCGTCTTCCATGGCAGACACACGGGATTCCGCTTCCTTAATCCGGGTGTTCGCATTGCGGAGGTCCTGTCGGATCAGCATTATGTCTACTCGAGCCTCTGCAATCTTGCCTTCAACCGAGGACTGCGACGCCTGGATCGCCTGAAGGATAACGGAGAGGTCGGGCGCGGCAGGGGCCCCCGCGCCTGTAGGACCACCGGCAGCCCCGGCCTCAGTGGTGGTAAACCGATCTATCTTGGTTTGGGTAGCCGGAGTCTTGGGTACCTTATCTCGGCCCATGGTGGCCCCCCGGTAGGATGAAGAGGGGATGTCGGCCCCCCCGGGTAGTCCGGCCAGAGAGGATAGAAGAGAGGGGCCCAGGGCGCAGCCAGGACTTGCTGCCCACTCCAATCCCAGCGAACTCTGCGGGGGCTCCAGTGGACCACAGAGCCGTATCAGACTCGTCAGATCATGGGTCTGCAGTAGAAGGGGTCTGAGGCACCACCACGGCATGAGCTAGGTGGCACGGGCGCAGACGCCAGGTGCCGATGGAGGGGCCCACGACCAGGATCCCCCCGCCACCCGAACCGTGCGGCCGACCTGAGACCCCAGGCAGCGGCTGCAGCCCAAATCACCGCTCCAGCCAGATGAGCCGGGTCAGGGGAGCAAGAGCAGGCAGTCCGGGCCAGCGCCGGGCCCTCCCCCGACACCCGATCCGCAGGACCAACCACAGGCCCCTACTGGTCAGCCCAAGCGCCACTGCCCGAGGCGGCAGTCGAGGAACCCCCGATCCTCCGGGACCCCAGGGGCGAGGGGAGGGGGGAGGGGAGGAAGCCCAGCGGGCACGGATCAGGCCCAGGGGTGTCACACACCTCCTCCCCCTCCGTCCGATCGGCGGCCGATCTCCCGCTCAGAGGTCCGCACCCCCACCGCAGCGCGAGCACCTCCTCACCTCATAGCTGCAATCACCGAAGGGAGGGAGAGGCAGTCAGCGGCCCGCAGGCACCAGCGCAGCACGATCCAGGTCCCCAGGAGGGTTCAGCAGTCCCGCCGTCTCCGCCAAGATCCGCTAGGCCGCCAACAGAATCACAGGCAGCAGCACGCACCACCGAGTCCGGCCGGCAGTCAAATCAGTGTCCGGAGTCTCGGCCTCTCAGGGCCCCCCCGGAGCAAGGCGGCAGCCCCTTCGGCGGGAGCCAGTCCACTGGCATGCCGGGAGGCAGCGAAAACACTCCAGGCCCAGCAGTCAGGCCTCAAGGGACGAATCCAGGCAGGCCCCGGGGCTCCCGATAGTCAGTGTGAGCTCACTGAAGCGGCGGGCCGTCTCTCAGGCCACCGCCGCGGCGGCCGCCTTCACGCAGCAGGAGAGCAGGTCCGCAGTCTCGCCGGCTGGTTACAGAAGGCTGGTGACTCAGCGCTCCGCATCAGCGCGATCAGGGCGCAGGGCCGAGCAGTGAGCTGACGGCCGCGGTGGCAGCCGCCATCTTGAGCGAGGCCGTAGGAGGATCGGGGATTGAGAGCATCCTCCGCCTCAAGGATCACAAGGCAGCACTTCCACAGAGCCCTCCGGACCTCCAGGTGACCGGGTCAAGGATTTCGGGGGTCACTCATGTCCCGATGGCAGGCGAATGCAGAGCGGATGACGGAGGGGTCCGGAGCACTCCTAAGGTGCGACCGCCATCTTGACGCTCTTGGCCACGCCCTCTGCATCTGTATTTTAATACAGTGTAAAAGCAGAGGTTGGTGAGAAAAAAGCTGACTTAGGTTAGAAAATACACTAAGCAGCCTTGTTATTTCCTTTTTTGTTTAGGATTGATAATGCCATTAGCAATAATGCCTATGTTGGTTTCATTTTATTTTTTTCTGTCTTATAATGAGGTCAATTACAAATACTGCACAATAGGATGGTGATTCTTTTACTTTTGGGCCCAAACCTACTAAAATTTGGAAACCAATGCATGAAAATCAGCAACACTGCACTGCAGAAAACGTAAAAAATGTACAGCACTATATTTTGTAAAAGTAATGCGCTGATGAAGACATCGGCTGTGCTCAAGTTAAAAATAGATGTTTGTTCCCAATAGTACAAATTTCAGTGTGAATGGAAGTGTACATTGTATAAAATGTGTAATTTTTGCTTGCTGCGATATGTTTGTGCTTGGTTTCTTTTGACGGTAGTGTTTCAAGCAAAGCCACATCACAATATTTCAGTGGACCTGGCTTCAAGTGAAAACCAATGAGTGTTTGAGCTGCTCCCACCCCATTATTCCCCTTTTGCATTGCTTATGGAGGAATGAAACTCCACCATACAAAGCCATTTTAGCGATGTTCTTGTGTCAACATTCAGCACATCAAAGATTTTACACATGACCTTTGATGGACTCTACTATTGGCACTTCTTTGGACTGCTTTGCATACTTGCCCATGCAAAAATGACACGACGTAAGACGTTGAAGGTAACATCGCACTACAATCAATCACTTACCGTGTAGAAAATCTACAATCAATCACTTACCGTGTAGAAAATTCTACTTGTGAACATATTATCACTTGTCTTATTGATGTTTACTATTTCCTATAGGAATAATTGTAACTTTGTCTAACTTGTCACCAGATTCGAAATAATTGAATTTAATGTAACTGACATAAATTTAACCAACCAGGGATGCATTTGGAACTCTTTGAAAAAATAGTTCAAAAAATCCTTTCAATTTAGTGTGAAATTGCTTTTATACTAATTCTGTCAAAACTGTACATTAAAGCGGAAAGCACAAATCTTTGCAGATACTTAAAAGGCTGTGTCCTGTTAACACGTTGAGAATTACTTTATAAAATTTGAAGATGGGGAAATTTGGTTTGGTGTATTACCTCTGCTGTCAAAATAAATTTTAAAAACACTACAAAAATAGGAAAAACAACCTTAAATTGCAATGAAGACTTGTTTGAAGTAGTGAAGAGTGTGTATGGAAAACGGATAAAGAAGTAAGTATTAACATAGAAAAAGAAAGTAAAATACAAAATAAACCCTGTTAGAAATGGGGTCTCTAGTTGGCAGTGGTTTTCACCCTGTACAAGTAGGGACCCTCACTGTAGTAAGGGTAAAGGAGTCACACAGCTAAGATAACTCTTGCTCATCCCCTTGGTAGCATGGCACGAGCACTCAGGCTTATCGTAGAGGCAATGAGTAAAGCATTTGTAAATACATACACAATATCCTTGTAAAAACACTATGAAAGGAAACCACACCAGTTTAGAAAAATAGCCAATATTTATCTCAAGAAAACAAGACCAAAACGACAAAAATCCAACATATACAAGTCAAGATATCACTTTAAAAAATATTACTGTGAAAATATAGCTCCTAGAAAACAATAGCTCCAACCGGGGCTATCCCGACGTCATGAAAGGTGCTAATCCAACAGTTCGGCACCTACCGCGAGGAGCGTGGGCCGGCAACGGAGTCACACGGTCCCTCAGTACCAGTACCTTGAAAACAGTGAAAACAAAGACGTTGCACAGCATCAGGAAGGTGTGGTGTCTCTGGTGCCAGTGCAGCGGTGATTCCTTACTGCTGCGCAGGGGAGGTGATGAAGTGATGGTGGCGAGGCGTTGGTTCCTTACGACGGTGCAGTGTTGATGAGTTCGGGAGGTCACCCATGTCGGTTATCAACCTGTGATGATGCTGTTGAGGTGCTGTCATTGACAGGCGTCAGGGCTGCAGTGTACGTTGGTGAAGTGCATCATGCTCTTCACGAGCAGTGCCCTCGGCTCAGGTGCAGACAGCGGTGTCGGTGCGAAGTGCTGTCATCAGAAAGTCAGCACTGCGGTGTGAGTCAGAGCGGTGCGTCGTGCACTTTACGAGCAGTGCCCTTGGCTCTGGTGCAGGCAGCGGCCTGGATGATGAAGTCGATGTTGATAAGTTGCTGTCGTCGTCAACACTAGGGCTGCGGTGTAAGTCTAAGCGGTGCGTTGTGCTCTTCACAAGCAGTGCCCTCGCCTGTGGTGCAGGCAGCGGCGTCTCTGACGGCATCGATGTTGTTTTTCTTGAGTTGCAGCACCAGCCACATGAGTCCAAGGGCCCAGGAACTGGATTTGGTACCACTTGGCAATCAGGACTCCTAGCGCAGAGAAGTTCAGGTGCTGCTGCAAGATGTAGGTGAAGTCTTTCATGGCCCTTAGACTTCTTTACAGGAGGCTAGCACGCACAGCCCTTGGAGAACCTTGGAAGCATGATTCAGAAAGCAAAGTCCAGTCCTTTCACTCCCAGGACAGAAGCAGCAAGCAGCAGGCCAGCACAACAAAGCAGCAGGCAAAGTGGCAGTACCCCTACAGCATCCAGCTCTTCTTCCTAGCAGAATGTCCTTAGTCCAGATGTGTTCTGATTCTGGGGTGTCAGAGGTCCAATACTTATGTCCATTTCTGCCTTTGAAGTAGGCAAACTTCAAAGGAAAGTCGTTGTAGTGCACAAGACCTTGCCTTTCCCTGACCTGGCTCCAGACACACTACAGGGGGGTGGAAACAGCTTTGTGTGAGGACAGGCACAGCCCTATTTAGTGTCAGTGACAAGTGACAACTCCTCCCACCACTCTAGCTCAAGAAGGCCCATCAGCCTGGTGCTGATCCATCAGGATATGCAAGGCACACCACAGCTCCCTTTGTGTGATGGTCTAGTGTGAATGCACAAGAGCCCAACTATCAGCCATCACAGTCATGGATTCTACAGCCAGGCAGAAGCACTGAATGGTTATGCAAGAAAATGTCCACTTTCTAAAAGTGGCATTTTCAAACACGCAATTTAAAAACCAACTTTACCAAAGGATGTACTTTTAAATTGTGAGTTCAGAGACCCCAAAATCCAAATCTCTGTCTGCTCCCAATGGGAATCTATATTTAAAAGATATTTCAAGGCAATCCCATGTTACCCTATTTGAGAGAAAGTACTTGCAATAGTGAAAAATGAAATTAGCAGTATTTCACTATTAGGACATGTAAAACACACCAGTACATGTCCTACCATTAAAACACACTACACCAGGCCCATGGTGCTGCCTTGGGCCTAACTTAGGGGTGACTTACATGTAGCAAAAGGGAAGGTTAGGTCCCGGCAAGTAGGTGCACATGCCAGGTCAAAATGGCAGACCAAAACTGCACACACAGACACTGCAGTGGCAGGCCTGAGACAGGTTTACAGGGCTACTCATGTGGGTGGCACAATCAGTGCTGTAAGCCCACTAGTAGCCTTTGATTTAGAGGCCCTGGGCACACCTGGTGCACTTTACTAGGGACGTACTCATAAATCAAATATGCCAATCACCAATACAATTTAGATAGAGAACATATGCACTTTAGCACTGGCTAGCAGTGGTAAAGTGCCCAGAGTCCTAAAACCAACAAAAGCAGTCAGAAGAATTAGGAGGAAGGCGACAAAAAGTTTGTTGATAACCCTTCAAAAAGGGCCAGGTCCAACAAACACCAATACGCAAATGAGGTAAAAGAAAAGATGCAACACGTTAAACAAATGCACTGTAATGAGAAGACACATTGCTGTCATAACCTTTGTTAATTAGATGAGATAACATTTAGGGGGAAATTCTCAAGAACGGGCGATAATTATCGCAAAACTAGGTTAACGCAATTCTACATAACGGCGTCTATCGCGGGAGATGAGCGCCGTGTTAACGGCGTATTCTCAACACGCCGGCAACAGGCGATAGTTCCCCGATAAGGCGTCAAAAGTCCACGTTAAAAATTACCGGGATGCCGATAAAGAAGTGAAACCCAAACTTGAAAAATGTGGCGATGGGCCCAACAGCGATAAAAATAACAGCGATAAGCAGCGCCAGGCCTGCTATCCCCACGTCAGGCAGGAAAAATCACCATAAAAGCTGCAAAAAAAGAAAAACCCAAACAACTGAGAAGCACCATGGAGGACGCTGGAGCAACTACAGAGCCCAACCAGAACCCCCCGGAGGACCAGCCAGGGACCTCGGGATGGAGAAGGGCAAGGAGAAGAAGAAGAGGAACCCGCGGTCCAGTCCGCAGGAAAACAAGATCCTGATTACGGAGGTGATAGAACACCACCAACAACTGTTCATCACCTCCACTGTGTCATTGGCAAACTAAAAATGCAATATGGCAGTCCATCTTGGCCAAGGTGAATGCAGTCGGAGTGAAGAGAAGGGAAGTGGACGAATGCAAGAAGCGCTGGAATGATGTGAAGCGCAAAACCAAGCTGAAACTCGCTAACAACCGGAAAGCAGCAATGCAGACTGGAGGTGGGAGTCCAGCGCCACAGCAGGAGCTGGATGAGATGGAGGAAATGGTGTCCACAGTCATCAGTGGGGAGACGGTGCCAGGAGTTGGGGGACCAGACACTGCTCAACATGACCTGACCCAACAGCAACAGGGTGAGTAATGACCAGGGACTTGGGGGTCGGGGGAGATGGGCACAACGGCACACATGCACAATTAAGTATAGCACAGTGCACACCCACAATGACTATGGATCATGTCCCTGATCTCCTTGGCATACTGCAGCACACATAGAAACAGCAAGTAGGCCCCGGTCGACAATGTGCCCAGAGGGGGCCCTCCCCACACATCACCAATCTCACAACAAACCCATGCACGTGCAAACCCATGCACATGCACAAGGCTGGCCCTCCACGGGGCAACAATGCAAAGTGGGTTTTGCATGGACATGTACTGGTCCAGCTTCAACACTCCACCGAATGGGACCAAAACATTCTAAATCACACAGATGTGTCATGTCTATGATCAAGCAAGTACGAAAGTATGGATGAATGTAGGGGCAGTGATTCCAAAAAAAGGAACTCCCTGGGAACTGATAACAATGCGCATGTTTGACCGTGACCCAGACAGGCAGTGAGATGACTGGGAATGTGTGAACTACCTGTGGCCTCATTGCTCCTAAACAACAATCTCGCAATTTCCCAACTTAGCCCCACGTCAATATAGGAAATAGGGCTGTGTGTAAAAAAGCCTAAGTCTAAGTTATGTGGATGCCACAGCTCGGAGCAATGATTTGTTTGAGTGGGCAGCGGTTGGACTCCTGGGACAGTCTGTGCGTAAGTGTAAAGGTCATTCCATGCAAGAGAACTGCGAGCAAGGACTTCTGTGTGTGGGGTGTGTATACGTTGGTCTTTGGTTAGCGCTGTGCGTAGTGTGGGAGTCGACATCAGCTGCTATGGTATCTCTCAGGGGGTGCCGAGCGCATGGAATTCCAAGGTCGGAGGTGCAGGTGTGCTACCGCCTTCTAGTCCAGACGAAGGTGCTTACATCCCTAATGTTAGTTTGTCATCTGCTTGCATTCTGGAAAAGTGATGTGGGTTGGGGGGGGGAGATGTCACTGCTTCGCCTTTCGGCACGGTTGAACACTAACCAGCCATGTACGTGCCCTCACGGTCAATTTTGCATGCTCAGATGTAGCAGTGGTGTTTGGCTGCAGTCCGACAGTGATGTGTACAGGTAGCTGTGAGGAGGCGCGTGACTTCTCACCTTGCATCTATTAGCTGAGACTGTTCACTACTATTGATGGATGACGTCCGTGTACACATGTGATCTGTACATGGCACATATGTCCAGGGGACACCTAGGTGTGTTCCACGCAAGGCATTCCTGCTGGCTTTTTGGCTGTTGTGCATCTCCCATGTTGCTGAGGTGTTCACTGTGCCCCCATCCCCCTTACGTCCATGTTGCACATGTTGTGGGACTTGAGTCACAGGGTGCATCTCTGCATCAGGGTGGTTCATATTTGACCCCAAATGACACCCGCAATTCCATATTGGACCCCAAATGACACCTGCAATTCCATAATGACACCCGCAATTCCATATTGGACCCCAAATGACACCCGCAATTCCATATTGGACCCAAAATGACACCCGCAATTCCATATTGGACCCCAAATGACACCCGCAATTCCATATTGGACCCCAAATGACACCCGCAATTCCATATTTGACCCCAAATGACACCCAAAATGTCATATTTGACCCCAAATGACACCCTGTTGTCTTTTTTTGAACACCAATGACAGCCTTCATGTCATGTTATTGTACATATGTGATATGCTGATGAGTGGGTTTACATACTACATTTGACAGCCTGAAATGGCATTTCAAATACGTGACACCCTAAACAGCCTCTCTGTACAGAGGTGACATACCCACCATGTATATGCTAATTGTGCGATTGTTAGCACTTAATGTTGCACTTACATGTGTCAGAGTGATGTGCTAATGCAGAGGACTGACATGCACACAGGGAATGTGTGTTGCAATGAACTTATTTGCACATGCTGTTCATGTGGTCATTTTGTACTGTTCCGTGATTGCTAAGGACAGTCACAATGTGACGTGCTCATGCGAAGAAATTGTTAATGATTGTGTTCCTTTGGGCCATTCCTGCTGCAGCTGCAGTGGGGTGTGGTCCACCTGCCTCATCTTCCTCATCATCGTCCGGTGCATCTGGCACTTGGATCCATGGGGCATTGGTGCGTACACATATGTTGTGCAATACACAACATGCAATGATCATCTTGCCCACTATTTCTGGGCTGTACAGGAGTCTTCCACCTGTGATGTCCAGGCACCTGAAACGTGACTTTAAAACGCCAAATGTGCGCACAACTATGCCCCTGGTGCGTTTGTGGGCCACATTGTACTGCCTCTAGGCCGGGGTGTTCGGGGCTCGGAGGTGTGTCATCATCCACGGGCAGAGTACATATCCTTGATCACCTGTGAGAGGTAAGTGAGATTAGTGTAAATTGGTGGTTCAGCATACTGTGTTGGCAGATTTACAAGTTTCGTGGTGTGTGATTTGTGCGACTTTGGAATTCATGTTTGCCATGTATTGCTTCTGGCTAATGTGCAGGATCAATGTGTATTACGTAGCCTCACAGCTGCTCGTCCCTCCCCCAGAGCCTATTTACTTGTGTGCGCTGCGTGGTTGCATCACTTGCACTCCTACGGCACACCATTGTCATGCCTGTCTGCGCATGTCCGCAGGCCTGACAACAACACTGTAATGTTGGCCATTGAAGGTGGGCGGCCACGTATGTGTAGGCCCATGGTAAGGATAGGGCGGACACAGATGTAGATTTCAGGCCTGGCTGAACTCGCGCTGCGATTGAGGCTAGGCCTTTGGCTTATGCTGTGGCAATGAAGATACACACACAACAGTTGGCATGTATGAGCCAAGACCCCGAGCGCTCCTTTATTTTTCCATTTGGGCGAGCCCGCCCTCCGGGTGCATGCTACTGTCATGTCATGTCATGTCGGTAACACGATCAGGCATAAAAAGCTTTGGGTACGAGTGGCGGCTCTCAAAGAGGGCTTGCCACTTACACATGTAATACATACTCTTGGCCATCAGCACGTGGGACCACACGCTGTAGGCAACACTCTGGCTGACGAGGCAGCCAGAAATGCAGTAGCCACCTGTTCAGTAGCAGCAGTCAGAAGGTCTATGACAAAAGTCGATACCGACATACTGGCAGCCGTAGCGGCTACCAGAGACGGGACGAAATACCCACAGGGGTTTCCGTCCAAATATAAATACCAATTGTCCCCGGAACAAGTTCTGACAGTAACAATTCCTTCAATTGGGGATCCGCTGATTCCCAACGAGGAGCGCAGACATGCGTTGATCACAGCTGCACATGAGGGCATGGCTTCGGCGCACGCAGGTGTATCGGCAACGGTGTCCCTCTTGCAGCAACGTCCTGTTTCCGCCCCCGCATGGCATTCCTGATAGCTCTCTGTGGCCTTCTGTTCCGGCTATGAAAGCAAGCTTCAACCAATTAAGTAGGCTCAAAGCACTGTTATTCCAACATGAACTTGCCTTGACCTCGGCCCGTGAAACATTCGAGATACAGGTGGCTCGGACATCAAGTGAAATACAATCCCTATTAAATACCAATCTCCCACTACATTTTGGGGAGTTGATACACCAAATATTCAATGTTTCTGACACAGAAGGCCTAGCACCTTTTTTAAATTGGTGGGCTGAGGTCTTGTGTCCTCGTTTCAAATGATATTAGTTGTAATTCTGGCTTTTATTCATTCCATTTTTTCCAGCGCTTTTGGTGGCTTGCCGTTGATCCTTTTGCTCGCTGGTGCTGTCCTGGTACTTGTTTTACTACTTCGTAATGGCTGCCCTTCATGTGGTACTCGATCATCCGGTCCAGCTGGAGCTGTACCGTAGCCGATTGCAGGAATTCCTTGGTTGCCTGCCTATGGCTATTGTGGGTGCTGCCTACAATGTGACTCACAGATACGCATACTTTACATGCGTCCATCCAGTTTTTTGGTGCCGCTACTGTCCTTTCTCCTGGGCTTTGGATTTGTGCCTCTCAAACGCCATACGGCCTTGCCCTGATTATGACCTGTTGCTGTGGCCCCTATTGCATCACGATCAATCATGGTTAACTGGTACCCGCATGCTGATGGCGGCTGTGAATGGAGTGCTGGCACAATGGGACATCTGTGAAGGGGTGTCGCGCCTGCTGCACCACAGCTACATTGAGTACGATACAGGATGTACGACCATGCTTTTTGAAGCTGTGGATGATGATGAGCACGTATGCTCCTTCGAGTTGTTGAATTGGATGTTGTCCCTTCTTGTCTCTGAGGAGGGGGGCTGTCTTTTGGAACACCTTGCCTTCCAAGGTTCAACGGATCTCATATGATTCCGATGATTAATGTTCAACAAGACATTTTTTTTTCTTCTTCTCGTATTTTATCACTAATTAACCTCATAATGATTTCGATTTTTTTGAATTTTGCCCCTGCTATGCTCAGTGCTTTGACTCTGCTTGCGACTTGGACCCTGTTTTTTCTATTCTTCTGCAACCTGGCCAGGGGGAGGGTGTCATGTGAATTTAAGGGACCCCGCTGGCATCTTTAGATTAGAATGGGTCCGGAGGCCATGATGCTGCTTTTGCACACGACACTACAGGTTCATTCTTATGCAAGAATGTTTTCCCTGGTCACCTGCGACCCGCTGGCTGCGCTGGTTCCCTGCTTGTTCCTGAAGTTTAGTCTGAACATCATGAACAAGGTCAAACAACACCGTCCCTTGTTATTTTGATCTGCTCAGGCCCTAGCACATAGAATAAACATACCCTGCAGCTGCTGTTTGTGGGACACGCACCTTTTTTGGGATATTAGGAGAATGCATGTTACACGCAGACACACTTAAGGGGAGACTTTTCAGGAATGAAGAGCTGTATGGAGCTGTGATGTAGAGACACGATCTATGTCTTAGAGGTATGGGGTCTGCTATACAAACCCAGAGATCTTCTATGATATCATCTTAGTTTTCCCGTCCATGGGGAGGGAGAGTAGGTTTTATAGTCCTGTCTCCAGAATCACTATGCAATAATGTCTCCTTTTATAATGTATGGACTTGCTACAATGCTGACAATGTTTGTATTATGCATTCTGATTTTAGTAGTAGCTCGTATACTGCATTTTAGAGCACGTTAGTTAAAATAAACATTTTAAACTAACTCAGTGACTCTGTCAATCTCTTGTTGTGGATGAGTATGAGAGTCTGAGCGAAAGGGATTGACCTGTTACCACGATCCCTGAGTGATTTGGGGAGTGTTGTGTTCTGGGTTGTCTAAACACCTGTTTCTCTATCTGTGTATAGGAGGGCAGATGGGACACTTTAGCTAGCCGGTCGTGGGCTCGTGGGTACTAAGGCTGTAGGAAGGTGTAGCCCCTAGATACCGAAGTCCCGCATTGCTGTGCATAGTTCTGTGAATGTGCAGAATCCCTACAACACTACATTGCAACATTGTCGATTAAGGGCCGGGTGGCGCCGACACCACAACAGAGACACACGCCATAGTCACTTTTGTGGCCAGCCCGGAACTGAACCACGCCCAGAGCCCAGAACTGTACCACGCCCAGAGCCCCGGGCCATTTCTTCACACTCCTATGCTGGACTGGCGTATGCCGGCCCAGCCCACTACGCTTACGCTTACAGGGGGGGCGACATAGCTACATGTCCAAGGTCTTCCCCACTGCCTGCGGTAACATGGTTGCGTCCACTGTCCACAACACTGCAAACACCAGCAGTATATGTCCACATGGACATGTCTGTGCTCTGCATACTCAAGGCTGTCCAGCACATCACCGCCACACTTGGCATTGTGTACATTCTTATTCATGGGTCCATTGCCTCCTTCGCACATTCTTGGTTCCCACCTCTCCCCACATTCTGCAATTGTGTGTCAGAGGGGCTATGTGGATGGTTTGTCTACATATCTGGCCCCTGTTACCACAGTTCCTGGTGTTGTCGTGTCTGGTAGGTGGGCATGTTGGTTGGCATGTTGTATGTGATATTGTTACGTGTGCATTCCCACAGTTGTGAGTTGTATGATTGTGGAGTTGAGGTGTGTGGTGTGTTCCGTTGGTATTTACCAACGAGCAGTGCATTTCCATAGGTGCCATCCTGAAAGCGCTGGTTGATGATGGACTGTTGGAAGATGTAGGAATCATGCACACTGCCTGGGAAGTTGGCGACGACATTGGTGAACAGTCCCCGGTGGTCCACTATTGCCTGCAGGTTGATGGAATGCATGTGCTTTCTGTTGCGGTACTTGTGTGCAGTGTCGGCAGGGGGCACAAGTAGGACATGTGTGCAGTCAATTGCCCCCAACACGTGCGGGAAGCCAGCTATGGCATAGATGCCATGCTTGGTCTCCAACTGTTCCTGCGCAGTGTGTGGGAAGTGAAGGTGCTGGGGTATGAAGCTGATGATGGCATCCATGACAGGTGTGAGGAACTTTGATTGGGCTGGCTGTGAGACTCCTCCGACTCTGGCAGTTGTTAGTTGGAAGGTACCAGAGGCCAACAAGTGCAGCACAGCCAGCAGCTTTGTCTGCGGAGGGATGTTGGTTGTCCGCTGTGTTGGTACCGTCAGCCTGTGGGCAATGTGGGTCAGGATGCGGAGGATGGTTGTCCTTTTGAGGCTGTAGTGGGCAATGTCATCCTCTGGCGTTAAGTCTCTGAGGCTGGTGCGTTTCGGAAGGTCCGCTGTCTTGTTCTGCGCTGCCTCGGTGGTAGTCCGGGGGTGGTCCTGGGTGCGGGGGTGGTCCTGGGGTGGTGGCGGTGGGTGTTGTGGCCCTCTTGGGTCTCCAAGCTGCATGATTAGTAACTCCATGGCATCTGTTGGTCTTCAGATGTGGGTCTGGGCTGGGCTCCCTTTATACTGCAGGTTTTCGTCCTACTTAAGATCAGAAAAATGCAGGTCTTAAGTCCCTGCTGCTAATGCGCCTTATCGCCTGTTTTTGGACCGCATCGCCGATCTGGCTGGTCGTTGAGAATATCGCGAAGTGGTGTTATCGTGAGTTTTTGGACGGGAACGCCTACTCTGCATATCATTAGCGTTAGTTGTTGCTGTCAGCCTTGGCGATGTTTTTAGCGGCAGCTATCGCAGGTAAACTGGCGATGTCGGCTGTTAGAGCAGGCTTATGAATGGGGCGATAAATCTTTCGCCACTTTCGTGGCGGAAATGTGCCGCTAAATCGGCGATGGGTTCTTGAGAATATGCCCCTTAATTTCATCCTTTCCATTTCACTGACAGGGTATGCATTTTGAGGCAATACAGATTCTTTGTACAGAGGGACAGTGATCTAAAAGCAACCTAATGTGCCAGTTGTGCTTGCAATCACAGATTACATATATATGCTGTTTGGTATCAAGGTAAGGGCAGATAAGGTAAAGGGTGCAAGGCAAGATTTTTTTATAGGCCATCAATCAAAAAGGACCGTATCACACAAATGTTGGTGACAGTGCTCTTCATCAGGTATATCTTTTGAATCATGTTAACGCAGCAGTGTCTCCAGGGTACTATGACACTATATCCTGGTCGATATACAAAATTAACGCACCCGTTTACTTGCCTACCACCTCATCGTGAAGGTAAGCATATATTAACTATTTCTAACACCTCCACTACTAATCAAACTTACCTTTTAAGGTAGAGGCTAGGTCAGTGTAGTGGATCCAAAATGTTGTCATTCAATATATTGCACAATGTGTTTCGCTGCTCTAAAAGCAGTGATATTTTATCAGTGCATGATGTCAGCACCACGTTACACATTGCACCATAAAGTGATTCTTTCCTGGTTGTCACCTTTTTGTCATTAAACAATGTATTAGACAATGAACAGCTTTTCCCCACCGCTGAAAATTTCCACACATCTATTTATATGATTGGTTTCCAGATGCAAATACCAGTGACACAAAACTCTTAAAATAAAAAGAATCTAGTCATTAACCTACGTCAATATGTCAACATTTCTTAGGGCGTTGCTGTTCTGCTAAAAGTTGTGGTGTCTCCGAGTCTGGGCTCAGGTTCATCCAGAAGCATCAGTTTTACTGCTGGCCCCAACTCATCACCCTATAGCCACATTATTTAATGGTTGGCAGTGCGCACCAAATTTTCAGTGTGAATTGAAATGTAATTTGCTGCACCAATTATTTATTTATTTAGTCATTTATTCATAAAGGATTCTTCATGCGTAAGCATCTTGGTGCTCAACATGATAGAAAACCCAACGAGCCACTGTAGAAAAAACAAAATGAAACAATTTACACATTAAGCAGAATAAGACAATTTTGAACCATTTGAAATACAGTATGCACTGGTTCTTGTGATCCTTTTTTCTTTGGCTTTTTGCCACACCAATATTTGGCAAGTGAGATTGCACCTTTTTCAAACATCTTAGCCCGGCATTCACTTTTGCCAACTGTTAAAACAAGATTTCATTTTTTTTAACACAAGTCAAACAAAAATCGAAATTGATTTAAATGTACACCCAGAGCATTAAGGATGGCTTCTGAGTCTCAAAAAGTGAATACAATAAAAACAAGGGTTGAATTTCACCCTGTCTCAATCATTTCTTTTTCCCACGTGTAGACGTTTAAGCATTATCGCAACACATACTGCTAATCCATGAATGTTCTCATTACAATAAAGATGTTAATGAAGGAAATTACATTGGCTTTTTAGTTGAAAAATTAGCTAATGACTCAAAGGTAAACAGACTCATCATTACTGGGAAACAAAAAAATTCTAGCATGTCAAGGCCTCCGAGGAATTAACCAATGAAATGTCCTAATGTATTCTTTTAGCTAGTTCCTACATGATGTGTCTAATGCTCCTAATAATGTGTATTTACTTATATGTATGTTTACTTTACACTTTACTGGTTAATACAAGCATGTGGCATACATAAAATAAAAGAGCGAAGAATGAATGAGTCAATGAAAACTAATATTTGGAACATGCTTCTATGGCTGGCAACAAAACCTTGATGTTGTCATGCAAGTTCAATGCCATTCTTAAAAGATCTTCATTACAGTGCAGTGGATTGAGATGGAAAACGCTTTTCAAGTTCCTCAACCACAGAGCTCAGGTTGCCGTTCTGTTTCATGTGTACGTTTTCAGTTTCTTTTTTTTGTACCTCTGGTACTGTGAGAGATCTAGTCTTGGAGGTTTGTTTGAGAGCACCATTGTTTTTGTCAATTAGATTGTACATATTAGCCACAGATTTCTCAATTTCTGCCAAATTCTGAATATTTTTGAGAATTCCTTTCAACTCTTTGCGGTGGGAAGAGTTTTGGGGTAGAGCCTCTGGGGATAGAGCTCTAGCAGGAGGAGGGTCTTTCCTTATGGATGATTTAGGAAATGGGCACAGAATAGAGGAAGAGGAAACTGTACCACATGCTACATGCAGAGGAAGTGGCAGTGGTGGAAGAGGAGGAGGTGGAGGTATTGGAAGCAGTGGAGGAATAGGGGGTGGTGGAGCAGGAATATTTGGTGGATCTGGAATGTTTCCATTCACCTCTTGTTCAACTTCATTAACCTGATAAATCTGCTCAGCTGGTGCCTTTTTCCTCAGTGAAGGAGGAGTTGGTTTTCGGGTTGGTGGTGGAGACAAATCTTCAGAGGAGTAAGGACGTGTGACAACTATTGAGGGAAGCATGGCTGATTCTTGTTCCACACCATCACAAAATTGTATCAAGGAGGGTGAACATGAAGGAGAATCAAGAAATGAAGAATAAAGCAAATACTCAGATGTAGATTCCTGAGCATTTTCTCCATCCTGATAGAAGATCCTTTGATCTGGGCAGTGGGAAACGTTGGTATCATTAGATATACTTTGTTTGGATTCCTGAAAAGCCTGTTGCTCAAACTGTTTTGCTTTCTCTTTCACGGTCAATATAGAGTCCATAGATTTCTCAATTATTGTGATGCTTCTTGCATCCATATCATTTTGGGTATACCCAAAAGCTTTGCTCTCACATATTTGTGTGTCTGGTTGCCATTGAACTGGGTCCATAATCACTGGGCTATGTAGAACATCATAAGCTTGTCTCTTTGTAATGCGAGTAGGTAACGTCCATGCACGTTGAATCCCTTCTGATGGCAGTCTCAGTAAAGAGTCCTTCAAAGATATCCTTCCTGGTAACAGTTGGTCTTGGATACCTTTTTGTTTCCAAGAAAATCCACAACTTTTAGGACTTTGAGATGCACCTTCCATATACAGTGGGTTGTGAGTTGTCAATGGGTTTTCATCAGATAAAAAGGTTATATTACTTGCAGATTTTGGAAGGTTAGTATGCAGCGATCCGCTGCGGCAAGATCGTTTGTGAGCCTCAATAGCACGGGATGCAAAACTCCTTATCATTCTTTGGCGGTCTCCTTCTTCTAATAATGACTTTTTTCCCCTGCTTTGTTGAAAATGGTAGAGAAGAAAAAGACTTGAAAGAAAAGAAGATAATCATGCGTAAGGAAACATGCAGCAACAAAGGAAAATAAGCTATGATATGAAAGCAAAATAGTGTATTACCAAACACGAACAACCAAGTACACAGCGCAAGGAAGAATTGTAAATGAAATTTAGGTTTTCTACAGGAGAAGAAGTGAGCACAGGTGTTTAGTGAACAAATGTCAGGTATATAAAGTTAATTTTCAAAATGCTTTCAGATGTGAATGTTTCCACTTTCAAATACCTAAATAAACTAATATAATATATTTTCGGTATATTATTCTGCCGTTCAGGTTAGAGAGAGGCAGGTAAGCGGTCATCTGCAGTCAAATTTATTAGTTCTTATGACAAGTAGCATGTGTATGTGTGTTTGAGTATGTGTGAACTGATAAAAATAGCACTTATTAATATAAAATACATCACTTGTAATACTATGAAAGTGGTTTTAGAACTGCATGATTGACGTTTAGAGGAAAAATGAAGATGCTTTTACATGAAGCCTAACGATTATGTAGATGTATACACAAATTGCTGTCTAGATACTATGGGGCTTATTTACAAGCCTCTTGCGCCGCCAATGCGTCACTATTAATATGGGAAAAAGTGACGCACCGGCGGCGCAAGGGGCTTGTAAATAAGCCTCTATGTGCATATTTAGTAACAAATCAGGCAGCGCACCGCATCACCTTGCTGTGGTACGCTGTGTGATAGGAAAGGGCAGAAATGCACTGCACTTAATAGTGTACGATGTATTCATGTCTTTTCCCCACTCTAGCGCACAATGTGCCACCTAGCATCAAGCAGGCACGCTTGTAGAATTGTGTGCGCAGGAAGGGAACCCTTCTTGGGCAAAAACAATCCTAAGGGGCATTTTTCTCTTTCTACGTGTGCTGTATAATGCAGCACATGTAGAAAGAGAAGCCAACAAGAAGAAATAAACATCTTTCTTCTCGTTGCGCCTCTGGTGGGGAGGCGTGCAATTCTGACGCATTCCCAGGTCTACCGTTCTTGGTAAATCTGGGAATGTCAGAATACATGGGTGGATACGTAGGAACACCCACACACCACCCATGTAACATCCTCACCATGCAGTGTAAGGCAAGGCAGAGACTTGTGCTTCCTTGAGCTACACTAGATTTACCAAGCCGCGCAGTGTGGCCTTGCATGGCTTGATAAATCTCATACTAGATTTTGCGCCGCCCTGCATCACCTTACGTGGTGCAGGGCGGCACGGAACCTATAATAAATATGCCCCCATGGGCTTTTGAAATATTTCCATTTATTCGCATGTAGGAAATTATGACTAAGATTAGAGGGTTGATAAAATGAAACATGGGTACTTGGTAAATAAGAGATCTATATTATTTGCAGATATTTAGCAAGTATTGCATATCCTAGTGCTTATTTTCAAAATCCTTGAGTCACAATTCTTATGAGCATTCGATTGCCTACTTACAGACTCATTGGAGTATTTTAGCACTACACAAATATGGACAAACATGAATTCAAATAACATAAAATGGGAACTTCTTGTAATTGGTTCGCTGTACATGCTTTATTTAGGTAGCTCTTGTTTGTGTGCCTTTATGTCAGTCATAACTGTGTACAAAAGACTTGTCAGAATACCAGAAACAAAGACATTACAGGAAACATTACACAAAAAACATACTAGATAACACTACAGAAATATATAATTTCTTTCACTAAGGAGTTGTTGACAGTTTATACCCAGAAAACACCTCCTTACTGAATAGCTCTCTAAGTGCCTTTTTTCTGCTTAACATTTACTCTATATTTGTAGCTTATTACTTGCTTCAAACGTCTTCAAATGAGCACAATGAAAATGTGTCTCTTTTCAGCAATCTTAAAAAATCAAGGTCTGCATGAGGGAATGCATCAATATGCCCCTCCCATAACACAAAATCTAAAATGTCACTCAAACTAAAACAAATCTCAATGGCATACTTAATAAATGACAAACATGAATGTATACTTTTAGAAACATTGAAGGTTACACAACATCGCTCCCTGAAAAATGTCCTTCAGATACATTGACCCTAATATTGACTAAAATACTATTAATGTAAAATGTCGATATTGAGGTCTAAATATATCTGTAGGTCCATATTTCACAGCACCATTTAGTAATTATATACAGTGTGACACGAATTTGACATTTGGTGAAGGGGTGGGAAAATTTGTTTTGTTAATCTGCAGTAAACTGCTGTGAAATCTCAAGCAATTCTGCTATTTTAACTGGTTTCTCATCCACATGTACCACATAAAAAAGTGAAAAGCTCTGAAGTATAAGCATTCCTCATTCCCTGCACTGAGGAATGCAAGTAACAAGGAACGCTTGTGCAGTTTAGTGCCAGTCAGTGGCCAATCAATATTTACGTAAATGGGAAATGTATTAAGTTAATAACACTGCCTGGCCCCTCACAAAGATTAAAAGAAAATCCCCAGCAGTGAGCCTGTGTGTGTTCCCTGCCTGCTAGAGTACTAGAAGTACAATACTGTTAGGTACTGTACCCTGGATTCTATACTAGGAAAGAGGCTTTCAAGATCACTATCAGAGGTCTGAGTAAAGTAAACTTTATATATATTATTTTTTCATAATTACTTTGCCAACCTTTGAGATTGCACTAAAAATGCAACTGTGTTAGGGTTTGAGGTTAGTTGTCTTTTTCACCAGGGGGTTAACTCTAACTTCACACTGCAGCCAAACAAAACAGGTGAATCTGAAATAGGAATATTTTTAATTTTGTGAATTACTACGCACTGATTATAGATTATCCTAGAACTATTATCAAGATCAATGACCTAGCTAGAGGGGCGGTGAGCCCTATAATTCTAGGGGGGACTTCAATTTTATTCAAGACTTGGCAAGAGATGCCTCAAATAAAACTAAAAAATAACTGAAGCCTAGGACTAAAAAAACATTGGACGTAATAAAACAAGACTATCAATTAATTGATCCATGGCGAAGGGCCCATTCGGAAATCTCACAATATACTTGCTATTCTCGTCAATTTCAGTCTGCCTCCCATATTGATTTTGTTCTTATTTGTCATTCTCTTAATTGTCTTAATTCAGAAATTGGGGCCAACTCATTCTCAGATCATTTGCTGGTTCAAATTGAAATAGATGCGAGAAAAAGGGAAAGATCCCGGTGACAAATGGATCATCTCCTTCTTTCAAACCAGCAGCGGGTGCCTAGTGTGAGAAAAATGGATAATAGAGTTTTTTCAGGAGAACAAGGGCACAGCAACACTCTTCTCTGTCTGGGGGGCTTTTAAGGCTATAATGTGGGGGCAGATGGTTGCCTTTAAGGCCTCACAATTTAAAACTCGAAAGGCACATATAGCCGAACTCCAATTTATTTATTTATTTATATAGCGCCTGAATCGACCCCCAAAGGGGTATCTCTGCGCTTCGGGCGTACAGCGAGAAGTGGTACAGCTACAACTGAATCAGAAGCAGAAAAGGGTAGTTTTTAGCAGTTTCCTGAACTGAAGATGATCGAGACATTGTCTCAAAGGCAGGGGGAGTTCATTCCAGTACTGAGGGCCTAGGTAAGAAAGGGCTTTTCCCCCTAATCTAGTCCTCTTAACTCGGGGAATCGTGAGGAGATGCTTGGATCCTGAGCGGAGAGATCTCGGGGGAAGGTGAGGAGTGAATTTCTTCGCAAGATAGGCAGGGCCAAGGTCAAACAGCGTTTATGAAATGATACAGCAGACTTTGAATCTTACCCGTTGCCGAATTGGGAGCCAGTGGAGCTGCCACAGAAGTGGTCGTGAGGCAGTTCTGGCGGGGACATTAAGGACCAGTCGTGCCGCCGTATTCTGGACTACTTGTAGTCTGCTGAGCGAGGCCTCATTCGCAATTGGCAGCCGATACTGCTTTAATGAAGAAGAATAGTTCCTTCGGAGAGAGCGCTCTAGTAGAGGGGCAACTAACTAAAGCCAAACAGGATTTAAGGGAATTTTTCATTATAGAGGAAATAAATAGTTCGCAGATGTTTCATCAGCGAATATATGAGGAAAGTCAGATGGTAGGCAAACTTTTGGCTAGGTCGACCAGGGTCAATCAGGATGCCGCATTAATTACTGAATTGCAGGAGCCAGGGATGAGAGCCTTGGTTTCCGAAAAGGACAAGATCGCTAAAATCTTTTTAGACCAATATTATGAGCTGTACTCAACCAAATATACTGCTTCGAAGGAATCAATACACAAATATTTTTACAATATCAATCTTCTGCCGCTATCAAATACGCAGGCATAGGGAATGATAGCTGACATTACAGTAGTGGAAATCCAGCAGGCCCTTGGCTTAATGCCCGGTGCGAAGGCTTGTGGTAATGATGGCCTTCCAACACAGTTTTAGAAAGCGTTTTCAGAAGAGCTAATACCGTTTCTGGTTGAGCTTTTCAACTCCATGAAAACAGGAGGCGAGGTCCCATCATTTTTTAAAGAATCCATTACTATTAGTTTTGTTAAGAAGGGTAAGAATCCCAGAGACATCATTTCGTACAGGCAGATCAGTCTGTTAAACACCGATTATACAATTTTAATGAAAATATGGGCGTATCGATTTATCCCAGCAGCACAGAAGGTGATCCATAAGGACCAGACAGGGTTTGTGGGTGGAAGGTTGATGTCATCTAATACTGGATTTCTAGTGCATGCACTTGATTTCTTTAACACTAGCCAAATTCCTGCACTTATAATGATGGTCAATGCTGAAAAAGCATTCGATCTTGTGAATGAGGATGCTCTCTTTTACGGTCTCAAAAGGGTGGGGGTCAGGGCCGGACTGGCTACCGGGCGTTTTGGCATGCTGCCGAGCTGGGGGCTGATGTCACTGCGGTGGGGGCTAATTTCGTTGATGGAGACCTGCGTGTGCTACGAAATAAACAAAGCAAAACGAATTTCGTTCAGCACACGCAGGTCCCCATCAACGAAATCAGCCCCCAGCTCGGCAGCATGCCAAAACGCCCGGTAGCCAGTCCGGCTCTGGTGGGGGTTACTTCTCAAATCACTAACATGCTATGGAATATATATCAAGGGGCACAGGCTCAGGTCATTATAAATTCTAACTTGGCAGGGACTGTCAATATTAATCGGGGAACCCGTCTGGGTTGTCCCTTATCCCCGTGCTGTTTACTTTTTTTATTGACTCACTGGCCATGAGGATCAGGGCAAACTCGGAGATAAAAGAACCAATGGTAGGTATGTCTAAATTAAAATTGTTCGCGGATGATATTATTTTATATCTTAGACCTGAAGAACAAAATATTGAAACGATGTTGACAGAATTTGCGCAGTTTGAATCAATACGGGGATATAAAATGTATCACAACAAGACAGAAATTTTGCTGCTTAATACCTGATGTGATATTCTCCCATATAATCTTAAACTGCAAACTCTCTGCCCCGACCCGATTTGATACTTGGGGATATATGTCACTAATCACTATATGGAAATCTACAAATTGAATTATGAGGCAATGATGGAAAAATTAAAAACCTATTAGCCAGATGGACACTTCTTCCTCTTATATTAATTGGCCGTGTTGCTCTTATAAATTTTTTTATTTTACCTCTATTGATCTTTCTTTTTCCAAATGTCCCGATAAAAATGAATATGACATATTTGAAAGAATTAGAAGTAATTTTTTGACACTTTATTTGGAATAAGAAGGTTTCAAGGGTAACATTTCCAGTGCTTCAACTGGATATTCACCGGGGGGGCTGGCACTCACCCAAGTTTGTACATACTATGAAGTCTCTTTTTTGGATATAATAAATCATTTAATTGATTGTAAGGGATCTTTGGATAGTTTTTTTCTTGACAAGATGGTGCAGGAAGCCAGATCTCAGATTCCGTTTTTTATAAAAACAGCGAAACTTCCCAAAAAACCCATATATAAGACATTACAGGAGGATCGCACTAGATTTCAGGCATTCTACTCCATGAAGGCTCACTCCATAGGATATGAGTACTTGCTGCTCATAGAATGTAAAACCTTGGGCCTCCAAATTCAGAATAGCCATTTCAGGTTTTGGAAAGCTAATGGCTTTAAAGTGCTTCAAAACATAAACAACAATTGTATCTCGGCACTCTGATATTTAACTAGAAATATTTTTTTTAGGAAAGTCATAGAATTTAACTGAATGATCTATACTCAAAGTCCTGTAAACGTAATTGCTCAATCGGTATGTTATATTGAAAACAAAACAGCCTTGAAAAAGTTACGCATATGTAACGAAACACGTGTCGGCTGTCATCGGCTGTTTATCAACTTTCAATACCAGGAAGGCCCTAGGACTAGGACCTTCATTTTGGCTGTTAATATTGCTCTTATATGTAGTGCTTAACCAATCTTTAATTTATGTACACAATGTGAATTTTACATATATGGTTTCTATTTTGACTTTTCAGACAATTTTGGTGTATTATACTTGGAGTTATTACCAATTGTCAAATATTTTACATTGGACTCAATAATATTAAATTATATAAGAAAAATATCCACTTTTTGATGTTCTCTTCTATTGTCCCTTGAGCGATTTGGAATAGCTGTTTTGTTTTCAATATAACATACCGATTGAGCAATTACGTTTACAGGACTTTGAGTATAGATCATTCAGTTAAATTCTATGACTTTCCTAAAAAAAATATTTCTAGTTAAATATCAGAGTGCCGAGATACAATTGTTGTTTATGTTTTGAAACAACGGGTATTTTATACCCGTTGACCTGGCATCCGTGGTAGTGGGATGCTTCTGTTATCTTGAAGGGCACCGTAATCTCTATATACCGACATACCGTAGATAGATAAACAATATCAAAACTATTTTTGAGAATTTGATGTGCTACATTTAAACCACCACTACCGCCCTATGATATTGTAAGGCTTTAAAGTGCTGGTTCATTTTATAGTGGGTGGGAGATGTATTAATTGGCAAGAGGTCCAAGCTAGGTGTGGAGACCAGTGCAAGCTATTTTTTTGGGGGTGGGTATCTTCAGATTATACATCTATTGAAAAAATACTGTCCCCCATCTATCACAGGTTCAACATCTGTAATGGCTCCTCTTTTTAGAACGAAGCTAAGAGGGGTGGAAAATTGGTATAGACTTTAATGGAGTCAAGGGGAGTGCCTGTTAGTAAAAAGCTTTCTAGAGAACATTACTCAATGTGCTTTCTCTGAGCTCAAGTGGCAGGCGATTTCGCAATGTCGCAATAAGGCATTAAGAGTGGCAAATTTTAAAAGAATGTCGTTTTTTTCTCTCTGGATGGCATACTATACTCCCAAAGCGCTCCATAAAATGCATCCAGAAGTAGAGGATAGATGCTTTCGTTGCCAGCAATTGGGAGAGGGAGGCTGGCTTCATATATTTTTTATCTGCCCGATGTTAACACATTTTTGGGAGAGAGTCTTTGCTGCTCTTAGCCATGGTTTACAGAGAAGACTCGAACCAGAGGCGGCAATTGCGCTATTTGGATTACAAGGCAGAGACAAAACTTTCCAAGGTCCAAAGGGGAGGAAACATTCATAGCAATTACCTCTCTAGTGTCACAATCATTGAATCTTCAGAAATAGAGGACAACTAATGTACCAACCTACCCAGAATGGCATAGTAAAATGATTCAAACAAAACATTTGAAGAGGCCTACACTAGAAGGGTTGGTGCCAATAAAAGATTTACTGCTGCATGGAAATATATAGATGAAGTAGAAAGTCTGCAAAGATGAAAACTAGGTAGAACATTACAAAATAGGTTTATTTTGTGCTCAAGGAATGGGATAATTTTTTGCTAAACTGTTTTGGCACAATTGCACTTAATACCAGGAGTTGTTTGCTGCCAGTGGTGGAATACGAGCTGATGCACTTTATTAAGGTTTAGATTAATTATATTGGAAGGCAGGAAAAAATGCACTTTATGGGAGTTAAATGCACTGCACCTTATTAATAGCACCTTGTTTAGCTCGAATGCATCAATTAATGTGTCAAAAAATGCATGTTTGATTGCTGTGAATGGGCACAATACTTGATTTACCTCTCAAGATACAAACTTGTCAATGTTTAAAGGAGAGGGAATATTCACAGCAATTACCTCTCTAATGGCACGATTCTTGAACTTGGGATACCTAAAGTACTAGCCTACCTAGATTGCAATAAAAAAAAAGAGGGTTCATTTTGGGCTCAAGGAAAGGTGTTAGACTCAAAATGGTGCTTTTGTATTGCATTTATGTAAGTTAGCATTCGCGGCTCCATTTTGTGTATGTGCGCCATTTTGTATCATGATTGAAACGGATTCTCCACCATTTCCGAGAAATTGTCTTCTTTAGGTTATGTCTCTCTGGAGCGGAGTTTTGCCACACTAATGAATGCCCTGTCTTATTAGTGCATACCTTTCCTCTAGATGTAAGCCCTCTCCCACTTGTCTAGTGGCGGGCACAGACAGGAATGACCTTGGCTGATAGATAATATGTGCCCGGCCTCAGAACCGAAACTTACTCCTTTGTAATTTACTGCCCAGCTGCGTCCCTGTGGAAAATTCCATGGTGGGCTGGTTTTCATTGATTCTGAAATGTACATAATGTATTGTTATGCTTGTTGAAGTCAGACTCTCTCTGCAGCACTCTTAGCGACTGGGCAAACAGGGCTCTGCTCTGAGCGTACTTTGAATAAACTATTATTGGTTTGTATTCTCTACTGTCTGACCGACTCTTCATTTCGTAGAAGTCAAAGAGGTGGTCATTGGTGACCCGAGTGACCCGAATCGGGCCATTTCCTTCAGTTGGTGCCCGAACAGGGACTCCTTAAGGTTAGTGGCCCTTCCCCTTCAGTGGACAGGGGGGAGGTCGGGACCATCGTCGGGTCGGATGGACGGATCAGGGATCCCTGCACGAAGAGTTCCAAATGCTCGCAGCTGCCCCTTCTGTCTGACCGGTCGGTGCCTCATCTAGTGGTCATCCCGACTAGAGTCCTGAACGGCAAAACCCTTGGATCTGACCGTTTGGTCTGAAGAGTCAGCAGTGGAGAATAGATTTGTTTTAGACCTGCATATATCAGGTGAGTTTGTTTTGGTTCTTTGTGGATATGGTACCACTTTGGTTTGTATTTGGTATGGTCTAAGGACCGTCTTTGGGACAAAAGCAATTGCAATTGTTTTGCTGGGCATTAATAGTGAACCTGTTTTCTTTTGAGAATGCCCAGTTTTAGTAAATTGTTTGTTTTGTGTTGTCTTTGTTGCTCTACTGATGCTTGATTGGAAGAAAGTCAGCCGGCACCTCCAGAAGGCACTTCGAATTTCGATATGTATGTGAAGCATGGTCTTGGCCCTATTATGTTTATTACATTATGGCACAAATATACGAGGGACAATGCCGAATTGCAGTGGCCGTTGACGGGCACTTTTGATGAACAAAAGATTGAGTATTTACAAGAACAACTGTTTAAGAAAAGAAGTCGGCAGTCTATGTTTGATTCCGTCAGAACATGGCAAAAAGCAGCTAGACAGAAGCAGTTGAAGGCAGAAAAAGAGGCCCGGAAAGGAAGAATGCAGACATTGACTCTGAAGGCTGTAGCATATGATAGGGAAAAGCAGGAGAAGGGTATAGAATGTGAAGATAGAAGGTTTCGATTGCATATTGACAAATCATATGTGGCTCAGGAGGAAGATGACACTTTTGTGGAAGAGTTGTTGGATGCCCGGCCCTCACCTCCATATGTCCGCAGAGAATATATCCTGCTGTTCCAGCGCCCTCACAGCCACCCAAAACAGTTGCGTCTACTGTCTCCGTCCCGGTGTCCACTATTGTTACGTCAATGGCTGTGGCTTCGGCTCCTCCTCTTTCTTCTATTTCTTTGCCGTCTGTGGCAACTGTGGCTGTTAGTACTCCTGCTGTACAGATTGTTTCAGCATCCCTTTTGCCAACTCTTTCCCCTGCGACACAACCACCAGCAACGATAGTACCTGTTACTACTGTTGCCTCTCCCACTGTGGTTTTTCATCCTCCAGCCTTAGTGAGTAGCGGGACGCCGGTGAGTGGATTTGAAGATAGGGATTGGACGAAGTTTCGGGAACGCATGGGACTGTTAGTGAGGTCTGATGTGGGAGATGAAGAGAAACAGGTAATAGCTAATCAGGCTGCGCAGTGGGCCCGTAATCCTATTTATAGTGTAGAGGATGTTTGGGCGACCATGAGAGATTTTGAGACTTTTACACAACAACATGCCCTTAAACATATGTCTGCTACTCTGATTGGTCTTTGGCAGCAGCACTTTGAAGCAGAAGCACCTCAAATTTTATATGACATTAGAGACAGAGTATATATTAGTGAATTGGGGCCAGAACAGGTTTTTGCTAATGTTACAACAATAGTTGCATACAGGGGAAGATTGCATGAGAGAAGTCCCAGGTCAGTGTCTCAGTTTTCGATGAGAGAGGTTCATCCTATATATCATTCGGAGATACCGGAGTTAACGGATGGGCGAGGTATTGTGACTCGAGCAGCAGTGGCAGCTCGGTTTCAAGAACAATGGGTTTATACTCCGTGGAAAAGGAGTGAGGTTTTGTCCCTTAAAACTCATTTGCCCAACCCCAGAAAGAATCCTACTGCTTATTACAAAGAGTTGACTGAAGCTGCTTCTTCGATGGTAATGACTCTTGCAGACATTGAAATGTTTTTTGGTCTTCTCGTTCCGGTTGATATTTGGTGACAGGTCCTCTCAAGATCATGTTCCGGAGTTGGGTGGTACATGGGATCAAATTAAGGCACGGGATCAGGAAAGAAAGCCAGGTGATAAGCCTCGGGCAGAGATACTTGCTTTGCTAGGTCGCATACTTACCTACATGCATTCTCTTATTCCGCCAAGAAAGGTGGATTCGGATAAAATGTCAGCCTGCCGACAGAAGAAAGATGAGAGTGTGTCTGATTTCTTTACTCGATTTGAAGGTACATTTTTGGATTATAGTGGACAAGATTTATCCATTGAGGGGGGTGTTCGGTTGTTTGTCAATAGATTTGTTTCTAATTTGCATCCTGAAATTGCGACTCGATTGCAAGCTTCTGAGAGTACCTGATCCACCGCCTCTCCCTCTTTTTTTTTTAATATGGCACAATATTATGAGCATAGGAATAATGAAGAAAAGGAGAGGACAGAGAAGAGGCATAAGGATTTAAAAACGAAGGTGTTGTTACAGCAGGCTTTTAGAGGAAATGGGAGAGGACGTGGTGGTCTTGCCCGACAGCTTCCACGCACTACTAGGCAGCCACCAACTACGCCTTTGTGTCTGAATCAGTGTGCGTATTGTAAAGAGGAATGACACTGGCGTAGCGAGTGTCCTGTGCTTTTGCAGAAGGTGGCAGACCCCAGAGGACGAGGTTCTCTGGGTAGGGGTCGTGGAGCTAGTGGGGCTGATAGGGCACAGAGTGTTGCAGCCTCACAGGGTCGTTCTGATAATAATTATTTTGATGACCCTCATGAAGGACAGTACTATCATGATGATTATGACATGGATAAAGTGACAGGAATGTCCTATAGCTGGGACAGCCAGGGACAGAGTGAGGGACCAGTTCTGATACCTGTCGACCAGCGTGGTCCTTATGTAACAGCAGAACTACAAGGTTCGACTAAGGAATTTTTGGTGGCCACAGGTGCGACGAAAAGTTCTGTTTCTCGAAATGGGTCCCTGGGGCGGCTCTGTCTGGCCAAAGTAATGTGTTGATTGGTTTTTCAAAACTTCTTGCATTGACTATTGGCCCTTTCACTGTGGATTCGCCATTTTTGCTGACATCTAATTGTGGTGAAAATTTGATGGGTTTGGATTTGCTGAAGAAATTGCATGCCACTATCTATTGTTCTCCGGCAGGTGTCTATATGACAATGGGTCCAGATGTAGCACGCGCTAAGCAGTGTTTGTCCAAAGATCCACCACTTCCTGTTGAGTTTAAAGATGTGCCACCCACTCTGTGGGCAATGGGCGACACAGATGTGACATTGTTGCAGATATCGCCGGTTTCGATACAGGTTAAGGATGGTGCAATTTTGCCGCGTATCCCTCAGTATAAAATACCGCAGGCAGGTGAGCGAGCCTTATTGCAAATTATACAGGATCTGATTAAGAAGGGAGTGGTTGAGGAGACTACTGCTAATATTGGTAATAGCCCTATTCTTCCGATTCGTAAAAGGACGCCCTCAGGTTCTCCTGATGACCATGAAGATGTTTATCGTTTCGTGATTGATTTGCGCGAGGTTAATAAGATAGTGGTTCCACAGTTTCCAGTGGTTCCTGACATTACCACTCTTCTGACCATGATCCCCTCTACTGCTAAATTTTTCTCTGTCATTAATCTGAAAAATGCTTTCTTTAGTATTCCTATTCATCCAGATAGCAGGTACTTGTTTGGTTTTACCCTAGCTGGCAGAAGCTTGAGATTCTGTCGAGCTCCTCAGGGCTATACTGAAAGTCCAAGTATTTATAGTCTAGCATTAAAAATTCAGTTGGATTCTCTGATGCTTCGCTCAGGTAATGTATTGGTGCAGTATGTTGATCACTTGCTCATCGCTTCTGACACAGAGCAAGGTTGCAGAGACAGTACAGTTAAATTGTTGTTGCATTTGGCTCAACATGGACATAAGGTGTCCCTTTCTAATTTTCAGTATTGTCGACAGGAGGTCACCTATGTATGTCACCTATTGACGAAGGAGGGTAGGAGATTGACCCCGGAGCGCATCAGTACCATTGTTAAAATGCCCGTCCCACAAACTCAGAAAGATGTGCGTGCTTTAATAGGTATCACTTCCTACTGTCGGCATTGGATACCTGGCTATTCGTTACTAATAAAACCCCTGCTTGCCCTAACGCTAAAAGATGTGCATGAGCCTTTGCCTTGGACGCCTGACTGTCAGCAGTCTTTTGAGCAATTCAAAACTGTGCTTTGTTCGGCTCCAGTACTCAGCACTCCAGACTATACTAAACCTTTTGTTTTGTAAGTTCATGAGATGGCTGGTTGCACGCTTTCGGTTTTAACACAAAAACTTGGAGATAAGCAACGTCTGTGTGCTTATTTCTCTGCGGTCCTTGACCCTGTCGCAAGAGCCCTCCCGAGCTGTCTAAGAGCGGTCGCGGCTGTGGCCGTCTCGATAAGACAATCGGCTGGACTCGTACTTGATACTGACCTCACAGTCATGGTACCCCATGCTGTGGATACACTTTTGAATAAGACAAAGACACAGCACCTCACCAGTGCACGTCTGACTGTATATGAATTAACTTTGTTTGCCAAACACATCACGATCAAAAGATGTGCCACTCTTAACCCAGCCTCCTTCTGAGAATGAGGAGATTGACATACATGATTGTATCTTCCGGACGGAAGAAGAGACGAAAGGACGGGTAGGCTTGACTGATGTTCCCTTATCTGACCCCCAAGGGGAACTATATGTCGATGGCTCTTGCTTTAAATTACCAGATGGCACTACAACTGCTGCATATGCTATTACTAAGCTGCGTACGGTAGTTGAGACATCACAAGTTCCCTATCAGTCGGCCCAAGCTGCAGAGCTTGTTGCCCTAATACGAGCCTGCGAATTGAATGAGGGACTGGTCGTCAATATTTATACTGACAGCCAGTACGCCTTTTGGAGTCGCCCATAATTTCGGGCGACTCTGGGCAGAGAGAGGGTTCCTTACTTCCCATGGTACAAAGATCCAGCACGGTCATCTTATATATAGGCCTTTGTCCGCTTTGACACTCCCTAATAAATTGGCAATAGTAAAGTGTAGCACCCACCTGAAAGTTACTGAGGATGTAGGTAAGGAGAACGCTTTTGCAGATCAGACAGCTAAGGAAACAGCCCGGACTAGAATGAAAAGAATGTTCGTAGCAGGTCCCACTAGGTGGATGCCTGAGGTCACCATGTTTGAGGATACACTTGAGAACTTGAAGGAAATACAAAGTAAAGCCACAGTAGAGGCATTAGCAGTGTGGAAAGAAAGTACAGCACAGTAGAACAATGAGAGATGTTGGTTTGACAAGTCAGGAAAGCAGAGCTGGATGTTGCCAGATGCGTATGTTCTTCCTGTGGTCACAATGGCTCATGGCCCAGCCCATATCAGTGCTAAAGGTATTTGCAAGTTGTTAGACCCTGTATGGCAGAATGATAACATCTCGAAAACTGCTGCACAGTTAGTGAAGCACTGCATGGTGTGCATGATGCACAATCCTGGAAAAGGTACCCCCACACCACCCGGTAATTTTGCACCACCCACTTTCCCTTTTTGAGGTCCTCCAGATAGACTATATCGAATTAGACAGGGTCAATAACCTGAAGTATGTGCTAGTGGTTGTCTGTGCATTTAGTAAATGGGTTGAGGCTTACCCCACTAAAGATAATACAGCCATTATGACTGCAAAGGTACTCCTGAAGGTGTTCTTTCCTCGTTTCGGTTTGCCCCGTTTGATCTGGAGTGATAATGGAAGTCATTTCAATGCCAAGGTTATTCAGTTAATCTGTGATGGTCTGCACATAAAGCAGAAGTTTCATGCTGCAAATCACCCCCAGTCAGCAGGTTTGATTGAGAAGTACAATGGTACTCTCAAACTGAAATTGGCAAAGATCCAGGAGACAACAGGGTTACAGTGGCCAGATGCTTTACCATTGGCTCTGTTGTCGACAAGAACAACAGCACATTCTAGGATAGGATTGTCACCGTACGAGGTCATGTTTGGATTCCCGGCAAATGTCTGGGGCGTCCCGCGACCCAGTCAGTTTTCCGATATTGAGTTTCCGTTGTTGATCGATTACCTGTGCCAGTTAACTGAAAATTTGCGTTGTATTCACCAACAGGTCCGGGACACTCTGCCGGATATACCGGAGGGACCCGGACATGACATCCAGCCTGGTGATTGGATCCTTGTGCGCAATTTTCAGCAGAAGAAGAGTTTGGAGCCGCGCTGGAAGGGACCCGAACAGGTCCTTCTAGCTACACGTACTGCAGTCAAGATCTCTGGCCGAACGAATTGGGTGCATGGCACTAATTGTAAACGAGTGCCCCTGCCATTGCCTTATGACCAATGGGTCGCGGAAGGAATTGGGGACTCTGAGTGTGAGAAGGTGCCTCAGTTTGCCCCCTTCAGCGATGCAAAGATAACTTGGACCCAAACGGATGTGGAGAATGATGAAGTGCTAAATGCAGCGGTCCCCCTAGAAATTCGAGCTATTAAGGAGCTGCTGTTTGTCGACCCCTCTGTGCCTGGAGTCACCAGGTATAATTTGTGTCCTCGGTTGAGGAATAGTGCACCAAAGGAGAAGTCAGATTAGACAGGGATGGACTGTGCAAGTTAGGGTGTACTTTGCTGTAGTACCAACAGAGTTAGTTTAGGGTGAGGTGAGACACTGTTCTGACATTGGACAGGATAGATCGAAAGTGCTCCCTCGGAGGGGGGTACATTATCCTGAGCGACGTGGGATTCATCAAGAGCTTAGGACAGAGCAAGCTCAACCGCTGGTGCTCAAGAGCACCAACGTTGATGAACAATAGGAGCCTGTACCAGTGAGGCTCTGACGGACACTGGGAACTTGTATACTTGCTGGAGATTTGCCCCTGTACCTTATCATTTGCTATGCACCCCTTTGGCAGAATGGTTGCTGACGAGGAGCAGCTAGTAATTCCCCTTGTTCATACACGTGAATTTTGGTCTACTAAACAAAAAGCGTTATGTGCTGTTCTTGTGTTATTACTGCTGTTGGTTCTGGGTGGAGTGTCCTGGGTTTTGGAATGTAATCAGAATGCACCATCATGTACTAAACACCAGGTTGTTTCTCAAGTCCGTACAAAAAGGGTAGCCCCAAGTAATGTGTTTCTGGACACACATAAAAGGTTTTTTGTAGAAGGTACTGCTTGTTATCCTACTGAGTCTGTTACTAGCTTATGGACTGCATATCTATTATCACTTGTTAATTACACTTATACTCGGCCCCCTGATTTCGTATAAGTACAAGGAGAATTTGGGTTTGGTTATCCAGGCCCATGTCTGTACCATCGAAAGCCACGAGGCACAGGTTATTCATGATGTAATAACAACACTTATTGTGATAATTTCTATATGGAGAGGCAGAATGTCACACTGGTGGGTTGGCAGCACAAAGAATTGACAGTTCCCCGAGAGGCTGGCTATTACCCTGCATGTTGCCCAATTGTTAATTTTACTGACCTCGTCCTATATGTCAACTGCTCAGGGATAATTCTGCGTAAGGCCACGTACTCTGTGGTAGATCCAAAGGACCCTCGTACTGTTGGGTGGAATTCTAGGTATGCTGCTGTAGATTATGATAGGCCCATTTACGCACACCCAGGGTTTTTCTTTCTGTCTAATGGGACTTATTCTAACAAGCATAATGGTACAGATGATGTGGCCCTTGGGATGGTGTTGCCTTTAGGCGTGCCTTGCAAACATGCGAAGCCTAAAGTCAGATGGGTGAAAAGAACACTGACAAAATAATTTTGTGAAGGGGTGACAGATCTGGAAGTCAATAACTATAGCAATGGTATCACCTTTGGGTATATTCTTTCCTCCATTATTACATTTGGTGGTACCGCTATGGCTAGGGGTGAAAGGGCTAGGGAATATTTTGGATGCAAGCTACAGATACTGTCTAATTCCACAGTAGAGGGTCTGCGTGACATCACCACCCAATTGGAAAGCATGCGTATATATTCCGAGCAAACTAGATATGCTGTTGACTTCATCCTAGCTAAGAGCGGTGGTGTGTGCGCAGTAGTAGGAGACCAGTCGGGATCACTAATATGGAAAAGAATATTACCCAACACATTTTAGATATCTTGGAAAATGTCAAAGGAATAGAGAGCGGAAATTGGAGTTGGTCCCTCTTTGGTGGATGGGTTTGGATCCTTGAAAGGGTGATTTATTTTATTGTGATTTTGATTGCTTGCTGTATTCTGGTGCAGTGTATTCCCTTATGCTGCTCTTACTGCACCACTCTTCTCGCTCCCAAGAAAATATCAATCCATGATACTAATGCGACCATTATGATCCAGAAGGAGGTGAACGATCTGATGCAGATCGTTGAGGGTATTTTTGAGACCTCTTTGCTCCTTACTGTTTCCATCCCTGATGCTGAGGATATGGAATGCTCGTAAATTAATTTACCATGTTTTATTGAATGATATGTCCTTTGTTATCATATATATATGGCTTAGCTCATTCTAAAAGGAGGGTCTGTTAGACTAAACATTGTGCTTTTGTATTGCTTTTACATAAGTTAGCATTCGTGGCACCATTTTGTGTATGGGCGCCATTTTGTATCATGATTGAAACAGATTCTCCACCATTTCCGAGAAATGGTCTTCTTTAGGTTATGTTTCTCCGGAGCTGAGTTTTGCCACACTAATTAATGCCCTGTCTTTTTAGCGCATACCTTTCCGTTTAGATGTAAGCCCTCTCCCACTTGTCTAGTGGCGGACACAGACAGGAATTACCTTGGCTGATAGATAATGTGTGCCCGGCCTCAGAACCGAAACTTACTCCTTTGTAATTTACTGTCCAGCTGCGTCCCTGTGGAAAATTCCATGGTGGGCAGGTTTTCATTGATTCTGAAATGTACATAATGTATTGTTATGCTTGTTGAAGTCAGACTCTCTCTGTAGCACTCTTAGCGACTGGGCAGACAGGGCTCCGCTCTGAGCGTACTTTAAATAAACTATTATTGGTTTGTATTCTCTATTGTCTGACCGAATTTTTATGTTAAATTCTTTAGGCATAATCACACTTTATATCATGAATTGTTTGCTACTAGGGGTAGAATACGAGTTGATGCATTTTATCAAGGTTTGGATTAATTTTACGGGAGGTAAGGTAAAATGCACATTGTAGGAGTTAAATGCACTGCACTTTATTATTTGCACCTCGTTTAGCTAAGAGGCATTCATCAACGTGTTTAAAAAATACACGCTCCATTAACATGAATTGGTAAAACACTTTTTTTACTATTTAATATAAGAAGATGCATTTTGAATGACCCCACACGCAGCACTTATTCTTGAGGTTAACAAACAATAGGGAATATAATATCAAAGTAATAGATCTCAACCTTTCAAATGATTGTGTTTATTTGTGAAACGGATTTTTTGTATTATATATATGATGTAATGTATTATCTTATGCTTCTGCTCAATAAAAGAAAAAAAGAATCTGAATTAGAAATTTACTCAAAAATGTTGCCCGTCCCAAATAAGTGATGTAAATGCAAAATATGTAGTCCATAGTAATGTTAACACCAAATATGGATAGTGAATAACATTTGTTTGCAAACATTTAAGCACTCAGGGTGCAAGTAGAGGTTAGAGCAGACACACATTGTTTGGAAAAAAATTATTTTATAATAAATGGTATCCTGCAATTCCTGTTTAAAAGCCCCTCTCTAATTTCCTTATTAAAGGCACCTTTTGTTTAACTTTTTTTGCTGAGTCATATTTTTGCTGGTTATTGAATTCTGTGCACTTCATCCATGCTAACTAGTGGTAAAGTGTTTCTGTGCTTTCTTTCAATTTAATGAGATTGTTATACACTTGATTTGAATATCTAGTGCACCTATAAGTTACTTGTATATGGTACGAAGGTATACCCAGGGCCTCTGAGGTAAATGTCACAACTGTCTGTACTGCAGCACCCATTGTGCCATCAACTACAGTGACAATATAAAAATGCCTACAATCATGCCACCAGTAGCCTGGCTGTGCAGGTTTTAACTGCAAATGCGACCTTTGAAAATATTCTTTTTTGATGGTTAGAAACCTCTTGGTAAGCCTTATTGCCTATAAGGCAGGGTGCATGGTATTTAAAAGTAAAACATTTAAAGATATCATCTTAAACATGTCCTTACAGTGAAAAGCCCTAACAGCTGTTTTCACTGTAGGAGGATTGGCTGTTCCATAGGAAAGCATTGGGATACAATATTAACTTTCATTTTTTTTATCTCTGCTTCAGAAACATCTACACATTACATTTTGGGACTCTTCGAAGGATTTTATACACACCCAATTAACTGGTGAAGTGGGATTTGTAATACATATTTTGGAAATGTGACTTTTATAAAGGTACCTTTGCCCTGCATGAAGTCCATGGAAGCTAAATCAGCATTTTTTTCTCCCACTTCTGCAAGCCCAGAATTAGCATTCAAATAAGCAGGAGGTGTAGACTTGCTTGCAGTCAGGGTAGAAACCCATGAGTATGGAGATGTGTCTTTGTGCCCTTGACACGATGGCCTGTAGGCTGGGCTCAAGGACATGATTAACTTCAAAGAGGCCTACTCTTTCACAAGCAGATGTAGCTAACAACCAGTCCAGCACCCTTTTTTTGTCGCCCCGCCTGACCAGCTTCCATCTCAGTGGGCCTCTTGTTGACATCAAAGTGTCAGATCCTGGTGGAGTGTCAAGACCTGTTTAACATGTGTGCTGCATTCACATACACAATTTGGGGCACACTTTAAATGAAACAGAATGCCAAAACCAATTTGTGTGTTACCTACTGCATTGATGCTGAAAACTGAGCTTTTTCTACCAACCTTATGTTAGATGTGAGAGGACCAAACGATTACCATAGTGTACTCCCCACACACACTGAGCCCTCAGAGCCCACGTTTAGTATGGCTGAAGAGTTTGACCATCTTGAAAATGCCCAAAGTGGGTAGCATTAGCTCTGGGAACCTTTATCCCATTGGTTAGGGTGTTTTCAGGGTCATTCCCGCCGACTATCTCATGCCAGGTATAAATGAGGCATCGCCAGGCACCCACTTCAGAACACTCCTGGGCCTGTGGAAGATAACAAGAGAACTGAACCTGCTGTCTGCGACCTGAGAATAGCCTAAAATACTGGGCCTGTTCTTTCTCTTGTACCTAAGACAAAGGAGTGGATTCTAAGGATAATAAGGCTGACCTCCTGATAAAGCTATATGGACATAGCAAGCTACAAGAGGCCTTGTTCTGCAACTGTCCAGCTGACAATTTGCAACTGGGCATACCCTCCTGTTGGTATCTGCCTCCCACTTTGTGAATCTGTAAGTGCCGCCCGTGAGGTCTTGGGGAACTTTTGAAGTTTACTCCTGTGGTGGATAAAGGATTAAAGGATTAAGCTCAGAAGGTAAAATCTTTGCCCCGAACAAACATGCTTAGTGTATCTAACCTGCGCTCCTTTGTTTTCTGCACCAAATTGCGCCTAGGTCCTGTTCTACTGAAACCATTGACTATCATTGACACTTTGTGTTTCCTGTCCCTATTTCAACTTAAAAATGTAGAAATTCATATATCCGGTTACCCTTTTGTATTTTTGTAACTTGGTATCAATTTGTTTCTTAGATTTTGGAATTTTTATTGTTTTGCATTTTGACTTTATAACTCTTTTAGTGCTGCATAAACACATTTCCTCTAAGTTAAGCTTGTCTTTTCTGTGCCATAGATACCAGGTGGTTGAAATCAGGTTGATTTAGTGATTTGAAGGGTTCGCTCTCACAAGGATTGTGATTATTACTTGAGGTGGGGATTTACCTCCCTCAAATAATAATCCAATGTCTTACAAGTGCAATATGTAATTGTGCTACTAGAATATTTTACAAAGTGTCCTTAGTGTAAGGTAGTGTGAGAAGTTACCATTTGATATTTTATAATAATTTGAAGAAAATGTTCCCCATGGAGAGTGTTGGGCCTGGCCCTCTCTGCAGGGTCACACCAACACTTTTTGCCTTCACCCCTCCTGTTTTGCTGGATTTGGTTTTTGTTGGCTTTAGGACTCTGTGCACTTTACCACTGCTAACCAGTGCTTACATGCCTGTGCTCTCTCCCTAAAACCAGTACAAGTACAATTGACTTAGAGACAGTTGGCACATTTAATTTACTTATGAGTCCCTAGTAAAGTGGTACTGCTTGTACCCAAGGCCAGTAAATTGAATGCTACTAATGGGCCTGCAGCACCTAATGTGCCACCTACTTAAGTAGCCTTTTTAAACTTGTCTCAGGCTGCCATTGCAGCTTGTGTGCAGTTTGAACTGCCATTTTGGCCTAGCAAAAAAATACCTTTTGCTATGCCTAAACCTTCCTTTTTAAAACTGATAAGTAAAGCACCCACTTTTCAATTTTTATTGATTTCTATACATAAATACAGACAGAAAACAATCTATTTTCTTGTCTGCATTTCGTTTTAAATATTGAAAAATACGGGAAATGGGTTTTCTTCTGCAAAATTCTCACTAGTGTCAATCGTGCATGTTGGGTCAATAGCTGTGCAGATTGACAGGTATGGGAGTTAAAAAAGGAAATTGATGTCCTAATGAAGCCTAAATAACCACAGCAACACAGCTTTTTAAACTGCTCTGCAATTGAAATAACTGTATTGTACTGTAAATGGCTAAAACTTAATTGGGCATTCAAACATGAGTAAACATTTGTTGCTTCAATAAACACAGAAGTATACACATTGCGCTTAATTTTTTACACAAAGCACCAAAAAAATTGATAAATACAGATAAAATGAGCAAAAAGTAAACATAGATAAATACAGACGCAAATGTAAAAAAAAATAATAATACCATAAAACCAGGAGCCCTTTTTTTAAGTCCCCCTAGGGTAGGCCCTAAACAGCCCATAGAGTATGGTGCAGTGCATTTAAAAAGTTGGACATGTACTTTTAAATTTTACGTGTCCCGGTAGTGAAAAACACTTAAATTATTTTTTCACTACTGTAAGGCCTGCCTCTTTGATAGGATAATATTAGGTTAGCCTATTACATTTAATACATAATAGGTTTTATTGGGAGCAGGTAGAAATGTGAAGCTGGGTCCTAAATTAACTGTAATTTAAAAACTTCTGTAATGTTAAAGTCAGATTTTAAGTCACAATTCTCAAAATGGCACTTTGAGAAAGTTGACATTTTCTTATCCTACCCATTTAGTGGCTGCAGTCTGTATTCTGGGTCAAATGACTAGGTGTAACAGGCAGCTAGCTTTTGTTTATTCTTTCCAGACAGCATCACAGAGGCAGATTTGGGTGTTGGCAGGATGGGTCATCCTTACCTACTGGACGGAGTAGAGCTGTCACCCACCACACTTCCACTTCAAAAGAGCTGCCTCGCCACACTCACAAAGGGCTTCACACTAGTCTATTGTCACCTAAGATCCCTAAGAGCCAGGGGAGTGGAAAGAAGGAAATTCCAGAACCAGATGTGGGGGGAAGTCTAGAGGTTTCTCCCACTTCAAAGCTACAGGGCCTGTGAAAGACTCAGAAGAAGGACTGCTCTGTTGCCCTGCTGCTGGAAGGACTGACTTGGTGCAAGAAGGACTGCCCTGCTGCATGGGAAAGGAAGACTGGAATTTTTCCTTGAACCCAGACCACCATAGTGACTCTAAGGGCTAGCTGACTGGCCTCCTGTTCCGAGCTACAGGGACATGACAAGCTCCAGAGACATGTCCTGCATCTGCCCAGACTCAACTGTACCTGCCTGTGCCCTGCTGCTGGCCTTTGCTGGAATGAGTCCTAATCCCCCAAGAGGTGTCTCCTAGCTCCTGGACCATTGGCTTGCATCAGAAGATACACCTCCTGGCCCAACTGTGGGATCACTCAGAACCAACGTAACACAACGCAACTTGATGCTGTGCGATGCTGGACTTCACACCACAGCACCTTGCAACTCCTCGGAACTGCCGCAGCGCAACACATCTCGACACAGGACCTCACATCGCAGCATCTAAATGCTTCTGATCGGTGGCCTCATCAGAGCTGATGCAGAGTGACACAACTTGATGTAGCACCTCACAGCTTCTGATTGGCAGGCCCATCGAAACCGACACAACTATATGCAGCACGACGCAGGACCTCATATCTCAGTCCAGGTACAACCAGGTACATTGCTAAGCAAGCCAAACTCAGTCCTGTACCTCACCCGTGATCCATCACACTTGGCTTGAACTTGAGACTTTTTCCAGGTCTTGGGCGACCAGGTGACCCCATTTGGCACTTTGCAATTTTTGGCGCTACTTTTACCTAGGACTTTTGAAATTGCAAACCTCCAGTTCAACTTGGTTTTTTGTCATTCTGGTATCATTTTATTTATGAAAATATACTCTACTTTTCTAGATTGGTGTGGGCTTTTTCTTGTGTTGTGTTTTCACTTTTTTACTCATGATGTGATGCTTAAATACTTTACATGTTGCCTTAAAGTTTAGCCTGACTGCTTCAGTGTCAAGCTACCCGAGGGTTAAGCACAGGTTAATTTATTTTTGTGGTTCACCCTGAAAAGGATTGTGGTTGTTGCTTGAGTAGAGTTTCACCCCCTCAACTAATAACCCAAATACTCACAGAGGGGTATTCCTCTTCTAACATAACTGATAAATTAGTTTATCTGGTGCTAAAAGAGATGAAGCATTTTTGAAGGTAGAATGGAATTTAGAATCAGTCAATTAATCAGGATTTATAAAGCACGGCTAATCGTCAGATAGGGTATCCAGGCGCTTACAGGTCCCAGAGGCTTATTCAAACAGCCAGGTCTTGAGGGCCATTCAGAATTCCGGAAGTGAGGTGATGGTCTGGAGGTGCATGGGGAGGCTGTTCCAGGTCTTTGCTGTGATGTGGGAGAAGGAGCGTCCTCCACTTCTCCTTCGGAAGATGCGGGGAGTATGGGCAAGTGAAAGGGAGGTGGAGCATAGTCTTCTCAACGATTGGTGGATGCTCATGTGGTGGTTAATGCATGCGGGTCCTTGGTTGTGTAGAGCCTTGTGTGCATGGGTCAGCAGCTTGAATTGGCATCTCTTCTGTATGGGGAGCCAGTGGAGTTGCCTGAGGTGGGGTGTGATGTGGGTTCATTAGGGAAGGCCGAGTATGAGTCTGGCTGCGGCGTTCTGTATGAAGTCTCTGTAGGAGGTGTGTGGTGATTCCTACATGGAGGGCATTGCCATATTCCCGTTGGCTGGTGGTGAGGGCCTGTGTCATGGTGCGTCTTGTGTGTAAGGTTAGTCACTAGAAGATCTTACATAGCATGAGCAGAGTAAGGAAGCTGGCGGAGGAGACGGCATTGATCTGTGATTTCATGGTGATTCCGAGGTTTCTGCCGTGGTCGGAGGGAGTGGGTCCGGGTCCTAGTTCTGATGGCCACTAGGAGTCATTCCATGTGTTGCTGCTGCTGCCAAAGGTCAGTACTTCCATTATGCCTGTGTTCAGCTGCAGGCAGTTGTTCTTCATCCAGTCAGCGACGTTTGTCATGCATCTGTGGAAGTTGCGTCTGGTGGTGGTGGGGTCATCGGTGAGTGAGAGGAGGAGTTGGGTGTCATCTGTGTAGGAAATTATGTTGAGACTGTGTTTATGTTAAATGTTTATCCTTATATCTCCCAGAAATAAATGATTGATAGATAGATGCATCAATTCACTGAAGGAAAGGATTGGAATTCTTTTGATGGAAGGGGGAAGAGGTGATTGAGAGATCTTATTATATTTGAATTGTTGAAGTGGATCAAACCCAATAATAGCTGTGTCCAGGGTGGATGTAGAGCAAATAAGTTGTAGGCAATTGAGAGGAAGATGAATGAATTAGTGGAGAAAGAGCAAGAGAAAGACAAACCCACTGCTGATGGTAAAAGATGACCAAAGATACAAGGAGAGAGGAAGAACTGGATTAGATTTAAATTACCAAAATTTGTGATGAAGGGAAAGAGTGACATTTTCAACTCATTTTTAAAACAATTATTTTAATCAGGAGCCTGAATGGTAAGATATGACATTTTTAAAAGGTGGTCATTTTGAAAGAAGTGTGTTAAGTGAGGGAGGAGTTGTGAGCTCGGATGAGGGGAATGAAGTGAAATACTTCTGAGGCAGGTATGGCGCACGAGGCTAAGAGGATATGAAAGTTACCAAATACATTTTCCGAATCCTAATGTACACAACTTCATTAAAGTTAATACTTTGTACACATTTTATCCTTATGTTTGTGTTGTATCTCCTTTGTACCTATTGCAGATAAATTGCCCTCTCTATAGAATGTTTATTTTTCTCTTTATATATGAGCTCCATTCAATAACTTAGCTCTTAGATCTTTTGATGCCTGTTAGCTGTTAGTGATCTTTTCTGAGTTGTATTCTTTTAAAAGATCTCTCTTCTTTAAAGATTGTCCAAGCATCTTTGATCATAGCTGCATTTCACTTTTGAACTATTAATGTTTGTTTTGAGACTCTATGAAAGGCATCATCACAAGGTATCTGGCAATTTTGATTTGGCTGTTAAGGAGTTACTGGCCATGTCAAAAAGCCAAGAACCTCACTATTCACACAAATATATTTTTTTCAACAGGGAGCAGTGGCTGCAGAAAGTAGCCACAGTGTCTCGAGGCAATGCAAGTTGCGGGCAGAATCAACAGGAATTACTATTTCCCCTGGCATCGGCCGCGGTCCTTGCAGGTAACAGCGGTGGGGCGGTAGGGCCGGGTAAGGGGGGATTTCGAGGGACGATGCTGAGGGAAAATTAAATAAATAATTCATTTTCCATCTGCATCGTCCCTCGAAATCCCCCCTTACCTGGCCCCACCGCTGTTACCTGCATGGACCACGGCTGCCTGGCATATAGTTATTTCTAGTGGGACTCCCACCTTAACTTAACTCCTGTTAACTCAGCCATCTAATTGACTAATGCTTCTTGCATTCGTAACTATGAAAGATGAAATCACTGGGCCTTACAATGGTGGCTTGATAATGACACCCTGATTCACTGGCCAGCATTTCATTGTGCACCTGGAGCAAGAGTGCTTGGAATCAACATCCTTTGAAGTGCACGATGAAGCACTTTTCATTATATATGGTAAGGATTTGAAAACAATATTTCAAAATGGGAAATTGCTCTTTTTTTTAACCCTATTAAGAGAATACAATTCGCTACAGGTGCTAAACGTTAACATAAAAAGCCTGTGCATTTACAAGAAATCAAGAGGCAGTGTTCGTAAACTATTTGTAAGGACACCCAAATACACATATTTATGGCATGGAGCTATGCGATTATCAATCCAGTCCATTGAGTTTTTGTCTTTCATGCAAGATATCAAGCATACCCTCATTATGTAACTACCATTCACCCAAGATACCTGTTGACATCCCTGTTATTTAATTTCCCACATCTAGAGCTGATGTTATAATATTGTGTGTGCTGCAGTGTAGACAAATCTATATATAGACTACATCAAGTAATACAAGTAGGAGCATAGATCTTGTAGGACAGAAAAATAGAATGATGAGCAGGGCAAATCATGATGGAAAAAGGTCAACATTCATAATAAAGATAATAATAGCAGGGCAACAAATGTGAGGCAAGTGGTAGCAATCAGAATTGGGAAAACTAGACAAAGAACCATACAATTATGTCCTCCAGTTGAACACTGTAATAGAAGACTAAGTAGAGGACTTAACGGAAATGGAAGAACCATTACAATGAGGTGCATTTAAAATATACTTTGAATGTTTTACCTGAAGGGAACATTTCAGTTCTTTATTTTATCATGAAATGGTGTGAGTAAGTCAATATGAGAATTGGGGCAAAAACATAAGAATGTTATAAACCGGGGAAAACAGAAAGAAAAACATTGGACTCTTGCAGGAGGATACCTACACCAGCCGTTTTTGACCCTCTGTCCCTTTATTGTCTAAACAGGGTTTCCAACATTCCAATGCTAACAACCTATGTATCCTGACTTTTTGAAAGTAAGGACCAAAACGCTAATGCCAGGAAAATTAATAAAATAACTTATTTTCTCATAATAGATGTAAGTTGAGGAATCTATCAAAGGCATTATCAGAAGAAAAAAAAACAATTATACTGTTATAAATAGGGACATGGACTCTGGTTATGAGCCATGCGAGGAACTACACATGCTGATTCCAGTTTCTTTTTGGCCTTGTGGAATTAAGAAATTAACCCAGTTTTCCTGGCTTTCTCCTGGGAATTGTCGATGTTGAAAAGGGTAAGAAAAGTATGTTCAGTTTGAAGCAGAGATCTCCGCTCATACTTTTTTTTCTATTTGTTTTTATTAGGAAGAAGCTGTGTGTATTCAAAGCTGTGCAGCAGTTGGGCACCTTTATAGAAGAGGCCAAAGCTTCGGTGATCACAAGCAATCTTAGCCACAGGCTCTATAAGCAGTATCACTTTATTTAAGGATCTCATTATACTTTCTGTGACCAAAATCTAACCATATAAACGTCTCTGCAAACAAACTATGAGACTATGGGGCCTATTACGATCTCGGCCGTAAAGCCTACGCCCTTAGGTCGTAGGCTTTACAACCAGTATCGTCAGTTTCACTTCCGACTGGCTGTTTACAATACAGCCAGTCAGAATTTAAGCTGGCGGGTCATTCCAGCTGGCTTCCGACGGGCTCAAAGAGCCCATCGGCCAGTCGGAACTGGCCCTTAATCCATATTGACGGTGTTTTACACCGTCCGGATTACACTGCACGGTTTCTGGCAAGCTTTCCATGCCGGGCTTTCCAACATGGAAAGCCTGTCGGTAAGTGTGTTTGGGGGCCCCTACCAGGGCCCCCTTTTCCTTGCGGCCTCCAGTTGGGGGCTGAGGGGGGGTACCTATGGTGCCCCCCTGTTAATCCCTGCACCTTATGGCAGGCACCTTGAGTTGCCTGCCACGGGGTGCAGGGTTTAACACAATCTCCCGTTTCTCTATGGGAGATTGTGTCATGGACGGTTTAAAGCCGTAACACATGCTCCCATAGGGAAATGTGGGAATGCAACCACACCATGTGCGGTCCCATTGTAATTAGGCGGTCGGGACCGCCAACCGGAGGTTGGTCGGTCCCGTTTCTGCCACGGAAGAAACTCGGACCGGCATCATAATAATCCCCTTAGTACATTAAGCTTTATATGACAAAAGCATATAAAAATAGGATAAAACAGTTTAAATTGTAAGCAAGCCTATACCGTGAATCCGGTGTGAGCCACCATCAAATAATACCTTGTTTTCTATATAGAAGTCCCAACTTCTTTCTGCCAGATCCATGCACTGTGAATAGCAGATGCTGCTATATGGGAGAAGAGCGGCTGACTCTAGAGCATAGGGCTCACGGTTTGATCACCGGCGGCAGCTCAGTTCACCATCAAGTGACTCTGGGCAATCGCTCATTTAATCTCCCGATGGCCACCAGCGCCTTGAAACCCTTGAGGGGTAATATGTTCAAGCTTTACAAATTATAAATTATTATTATTATTACCCAAGTTAATGGTAATCATTTTAGCTACTTTGGAAGGGTGAGGATCTGATTTGACAAGGATTTGAAATTCATCTCTTAGACACTTCAGCAAATAAAAATGAGATCTAAATAAAAGCTAACAGAAAGTTTGCATTTTGCCACAACTAGAGAAATGTAAATATTCGGATTTGTGCAATTGCCAAGTTCCAGTCTCTATTCTATTTAGTTTCAACTACGAAAAACTCGAATTCAACTGTCTCCCCTACTACTTTGCCGCTTGCAATCAGAAATCTAAATTATACACATGTAATGAAGTATTTGAATGAAGTAAATGAAGCAGAAAAAAGGCAATTTCTATACTGATTGAAAATAATGAGAACAAATACTGAATGGGGTGTACTTACTGATGCCTATGTATCCATTGATGAAACAAAATGAAAGACATGAAACACAGAGAAAGGCAAGATGGAAAATTTAGTAGGCATGCAATTGAAAGAATAAAGAAAAAGCACAATAGGTAAATAGAAAGGCGCGTTAATAATGGGCAACGTATATAAAAATACATAGATTGAAATTAGTGAGATGACAGACACAAATAAATGGATTACCACACTGATTTTGCTAATGCACAATACGGAATACATCAATGGGCAATTTGCTTTGCTGTTACTGTACCTTAATCAAAGCAATTACGAACTCCATTGCAGTTAATTTTATGATATCCTGCCTAATTGAGAATTAAGGTTCAAAAGATGGGTTACCGAATCAAATGTTTAATTTATTCATTCCCATTAACTGTTTTAGGGGCAGGATCCCTTTGCAGTGTTTAAAAGAACATATTCCCACTACAGGGACGTTTAATGCAGCTGTTTCATTTGGTATGAAAATTGCACTTCATATGAATTAATAGTTTCACAGTAGCTATCACTAGATTGTTTCATGTATTTCTGGTAGTACCATCCTGCACGTACTGTTAGCAGCTAATCTGTATTTTGTCATGGCTACAAAACACAAGGATGCCCTTGCAATACAGAAGAAGATACAAGAGTGTAACTAACATTGGTAATTTGCACAAAGAAATGTGTTTATGTACTAACTAGCAATCATTCAATTAATCAATAGCTTAGTTTGGCAATTCGTCATTAAACGCACGAAAGAAGTATTTTCATAATTCATACATAACATAAAAGAATGCACATACAGGCAAGCACCTCAATGTATCTAGCTAAAACCAACTAGAACAGGTTTAAAGACAATAAAAGGTTCATATGTAAAAATGGAATTTTAGGCAATACTATCGCTAATCTTAAAGGCTGCCTCATGAAAGGTAGCTGTATCAAACCCAATGAAAGGAAATTTAAAGCTAGCAACTTTACTAGGACCCATTTACTCTTAATTATCCTGGCAGACTTTAAGACGGATCTCAAAGGTTTACTTTTGGGACAGAAGAAAAAGACCTGCTTACATGATTGATAGGAAATGAAATCACATGGGAAACTGCAAGTGTAAGTATTAGGTGATCTCATCTTGAGAAAACTAGTCATTCCAGATATCAGGCCAGTATGCAATGAAACTATAACAATATATCCTAAAACCCAATTCAAGTGTAGTTCTTTTTTGATTACAAGACTATGTAAGAATGTACATCCTGATAAATCACTTCCCATGCTCCTTTGTTCCCTTTCTGAAATCATACAGCCTCAGTACACGTTAGTAATTTGCTCCTTGACAGGTAAAATAAGTTTTCTAGTGCTACACCTATACAAACAACCTATGCGACGGGCAACCAGTTCAAAATATATTAACCTTCAAATTAAATATATGAGATGCACTCTCAAACGGTCTCCTGAGATCTCTCTGGACAAACTTGCCTGTGGATTATTGCATACTCAAATTCAGAGCTCTGCAGAGGCCAGTCTCGCGATAAATTCCAGATAATTCAACCCAAGCACTTGATGCAAAACATATATATTAATTCAATATATGTTATGTAATTAAGTACAAGAAACAAGTTTTACATTTTGGAAGGCTTGAGATAGGTAAGGAACGAGGTTGCAAAATTCTGTTTTTATTTACAAGAGCCTAAAACAGATGGATTGATATAACTCAGTACACCGCCACCTCCAGTCTCACTGTGCACATGACTGCAACACTTTACTCTTTTGATAATCATTTACTCTCAAGAATTTGATAATCATTTACTCTCAGGAACCCAAACATTTTCATTCTTGCTGAGATATTGTCCAGACACCAAGACCATCTCCCCAGTGGGTCATTCATTTTTGTGTAATCTGGTGTTTGCACAAAGATGTGGGTTAATTATGCAATTGTTGGATGGTGAAAATGTTCACTGGAATCTTAATTGAGCGTTACCATTAAACCACATTGTGTGAAATGGAACAAGACAATTTTACATTCTCTCCCTTTTTCATAGCACCACAGTGGCCCACAAATCTGTAATGGTGGGTTTAAATGGTCTGGTTATTCATAAAGCCCATACGAATTTCAAAATGTAGTTCACATATTTTATTTGCATATAAATACCTGATTTATATTAGAAAATATTTATTTTTTAACATAGATTGCATCTATTCGTCTAACATTTTTTTATTTAACCACTTGGACTAAGAGGCCTTGATCTGTTCAGCCTGTGAACTGAAACTTAACTCCATGGATGTGACTGCTTGATGTGAATTATTTTGGTTCATTCACTAAGTAGCAAAAAACACACAGCTAGCATCACTTATTGCAGTACAAACAGTCATGAATTTTCAAATAGTGTCCCCAAACAATTACCTCTCAGTTTCCCATTGGCATAAAGCCCTGACTTGTGTGTCTCTTTCCACTTGGGGTAGCACATTGACTATCAGAATTTGCTAATTCAAATACTAATGTGCTGGGGCCCAGAAACATACTTAAATACACACGCAGACTGTCCACGCAGCACTAACACAAAGAGAGAATGTTTTTTAATCCTACTAAGTGACGCCTGTTTATGGAGCAGGCCTGGGCCCTCTCTTCTAGTGTGAGCATTGATTTTATGTATGGTTTTATTGTCTGAGTTTTAAGTTTGATTTCCTTCTACCTTGTGAATATGTGATACTGTTTTGACAGCCTTGTTTTTAGATTTATTAATTCTGTTCTGATTTGAGATTACATTTAACATTGATTTCTATTGATCATGCACTGATCCTGTTTTTATGCACTTTTACTCTTCGGGCGGATGTAAGTAGCGGTTGTTCGCCGCTTCCCACTGCATTTCCTGCTAGCATCATCTTGTCTCTGCATTGCAGGATAGCTCTCCACTCTTTGTTAGGAACTAGTAATGTGCAGTAGACCAGGGACTTATATAAAGCCACGCACCTGTGTAGCAGGTGAAAAAGGGAACAGAAAGCATGTTAAAGGAAGCTCCTCTGTGCTAATCAGCTTCCGCTAAGGGCCCAAGGCCAGTATGCCTGGCTTTTTTACCTGTGACCAGAAAACTGATTTGCTGGTCGTAAGACCTTGCATTTTTATGCACTCTAGTGACCTTAACACCAATCCCTGGAGATCATAGCCAAGCTACCATTACAAAATATTCTTGATACTAGCCTCGACTGCAGCTTTATAAATTGGTTCATTCAGCTGAATGTTGCAGCAAGCCCGCAAACAGTTATTTCTTTGGTCGTTCAAATCAGCACTGGTAAATGTTAGGCCTCTCCCTAAATATACTATCAAGATCCATTCTTTTTTTTGGGGGGGGAGTTTTATATAGTGGGAACTTGACCCAAAGTTATTGGGTATCACAGCGCTTTACATGAGCACCAGTTGCTTACACAAGGATACATTCATTTTTGTTAGGCACAGGGAGATTAAGTGATTTGCCCAGAATCACAGGATATTGAGCGTCATTGCAGAGACTCAAACCCGGTTCCCCAGATTTGAGATTAACCGCCCTAGCCGTTAGGCTACATCCTCTCCCCTTTCTTAAATTAAATCTAGACTACATGTTTTTAACAAACAATTGGCTGCAAAACCATAATGACCCTAACATTGCTGACGCAGTTCGTGATGGTTTCAGAAATTTACATTTGGATAGACAGGCATGGAAAGGAGGTACAGCTCCAGTTGTTTTCCATCATAATCTTACATTTTCTTTAGCACCCTCTACATAGTTTGAAGCAGTCAAACTCCTTTTCTTTTCCATTTTACCTTCACTTTATATATCCTTTTCGTGTATTTTGGTTTACCTTCCTCCAAAGTTAGCTGATACTTTTGACTATGAATTTATCCATTTAGCATCTCCACAGTAATCCTTGCCTCTAAATGAATTTTGCTTGGTGCTCTTAACATTAAAATTTAAAAGGATACACATCTGACAACTAACTTTATTGACATCTGTAAACTATCAATCGAACATACTTAATTGATTTTTCCACTCAAGAGTGACTGCAATGTTTGGACCTGAATTTCTCTAGCTGTAATTGTGTCTCTCAGGTTATTTCATCACATAAGGCATGGACCAACCACAGCCTATTAATCTGTATCATTACTTCTAGTCATGACTTTTTCATTAAGTCACTTAGAGTTACTAGGCTTAAACTATATAAAAATAGGCACGATAACATACGGCCCCTGTAACAACCTTCTCTCCCACCGATGAGATATGACCCTGAATATGTTGCTTCCAATTTAAATTGTTGAATTGTCAATGCAATAGTGATTATTGCACCTTTAAAAATGGTCAGAAGGAACAGGACTAGATGTTTGTGCTCTTGGGTCTCGGAAGACCTTAACTATGCCAACCGGACCTGTAAATCTCTGAAAATCCTGTGGTGGAAGTCTAACAGTCTTGACACCTGTGACAAATATTGAAATGTGCTGCATAATTGTAAACCTGCACTCACAATTACTAGAACTGAGTTGAACACCAGCAAGACTTCATTAGACATAAATAATGCACATGAACACTTTAACTAAATTAAGGGTCTAATTTGAGCCTAGAGCTTGTAGCAACTACCTCATTCCTTCTCAAAAACTCTTGCCCTCATTCCATTGTCGGTGGGCCAGCCACCATCAGGCTGTAAGTGGCAGGCCCACTGACATCCATTGAAGCGGTCCGACTGCCGGATTACGATCCGGCGGTCGGAGGCATCTGGAGGAAAGACCAACCGCTGCTGTTCCGATGGCCTCAAGGAGCACGTCGGGGCAGCAATGGGACCATAATCCCTATAATAGGGGCGGGTGCCTGCTCAGGCACCACAATAAGAATGACAATGTCCCTTTCTGTCTGCTTTTCTATGGCGGTCCAACCGCTGAATAAAGGCAGACGGAAAGGGACTTTGGGGACCTCTAGCAGGGCCCCCGTCCCACCTGGGCCTCCTCTATGGGACCTGGGGGCTAAACATCCATGCTCCGTGTGGCAGGCACCACATGGTGCCTGGCACAAGGTGCATTAATGTTTGAAAACATCAGTTTTTCTATTGCAGCTTGTGCTGCGACCCTTTTTCAGCCGCCGCACAAGCTGCAATGGAAACATTGATGTTTCCGACCGCCCATAGGGTGGTCGCATCTTAATTCGGTGGGTGGAACGCTGACTACGGTGTTGGTCGGATGCTCGTCCGACCAACATAGTAATAGGCCCCTTAGTGAGGATCTATCATTCAATATTGAGTTGATCTGTTATGAATTTAACTTAGATGTTACTGGATTACCACTACCAGCATCAAGTTATGTCTCACTGGCCTCTTTTTGCCTTAATTACCTGATTTTTCTCAGGTTTGTGTGAATTTGCTTAAATTTCTACAAGCAAAATTGTTGAATGAAGCTCTCCTCTTGATCCTTGCCTACCAAGACAATCCATCTTATGATTGACACCACTGCCCATATCCTGATTTCTCCTATAAACTGATCCCTTTACACCACTGTAGTTCTTAGTGTGTGGAAACAATCTTTACTGTTTTCTCTATTGATAAAGGTTTCCTTCATCCTACAATACTGAAGAAGAATAAACCTATCGTCTTGCTTAGGCTTGTGACAAAGGTTGTGGTAAAATTATTCAAAAGCATTTCTTCTTGCTTATTGTGATGAACAACATTCTGGTACCTGAAAATGCGGGCTTCAGAGTTGAAAGCGGCACTGCGACGTCCTTCATATATGTAACATGTAATATTTGTGGCATTTGATATAGTTTTCTACACTGTTTTGTCCACTTGCCTTGTATGTACAGCAAGGCTCATGGTTGGCTTAAATACTTTTTTTCATGCTCTATCTAGGTTTTTACCTCACAGTTAAGAAACTTTAATTATCTAGTTCCCCAGGGCTCCACATTGAGCTCAATCTTATTTGACATCTATGTGCCCTCCCCCAAACTGATTTACTCTTTCAGTCTGGAGGTGATTATTTAATTATAATAAAACTGGACACAGCAACTGACAGTGCCCAAGTCTGATCTAGGCCCTGTATGACTGCAGTTGCTGGTTGAATGTGATTTTCTTTTTTTTATTGAATACTAAGACAGAAGCCTTTATCATACAAAGCTCCCATTCAATGCACTTTGACTGGTCAAATGACTGTTGGGCCCCTGAGCTTGGCAAGTGACCTACTCAGCTTGACAAGGTATGCAGCCTTGAATTTGTTTGTGACAAACAATTGGACTTGCTTTCCAAATTTACTAGATTATCCTCCACCTGTTCTTTCACTTGAGAGTTATTCTACTACTACCCTCAGAGGTCTGATTTCTATGTTTTGAAGGTGATCATTGGCTGTAATTCTTTTTATGTGAATCTGTCTACATATCAGCTGCAGAAACTGCAGATCATTCAAAATCTGGTAGTAAGAACCCTTTTTGGGCTTTCTCCTTGTACACGCATATCAGGCCATATCAAATGACTCAATTGGCTGCTTACTGAAAGCGTGTTAAATTTAAATGCTTGTGTATTTGCCATACAGCAGTAAATAGTAAAAGCCCTGCCTTCTTATTAAAGGGCCTCTCACGATCTACGAACATCAGGCTAGGGGGAAGATTCCTAAAATGAGGACATGAGGTTGTGTGTTTTCTTTCGCTGCTCTTTATCTTTGAAATTCCTAGCCACAATCCCTTATCCTGCTGAATGACCTTGCTTCTTTTGGAAAAGTGTTCAAGAATTGGCTTCTACGAACTAGGATTGCCTATCATATTCTCATTGTATGGTATTTGTACTCCGCTCCAGACTGTTCTTTGGGCAATAGAGCGCTTTATAAAACTTACAAAATTAAAAAAAAAAAAAAAAAAAAAATATATATATATATATATATATATATATATGTATATATAATTAGAATTATGATGCGACCGCACATGGTGCAGTTGCATTCCCACATTTCCCTATGGGAGCATGTGTTATGATACAAATCTCGAAGACACAAAGGTAAGTTTAGCAGTTTATTCCAGTCTCCTCTCTCCGCCACAGAAGCTCTCAACAGAATCTCAACCGTCTTAACATTCTAAGGCAAGCTCACGGAACAAGAGAGAAACCAAGAGAGGAAGGAAGGGGGATTTGGGAAGGGAGATGAAACATGTACAAGCTTGCAATTAACTCCTTAGTAAAATGTGTGCTTACAGGAATATAAAAACAACAAGATAGATTATAACATGTTACAGCCGTAAACCGGCCGTAGCAACAGCTCCCATAGGGAAATGGGAGGTTGTGTTAATCCCTGAACCCCATGGCATGCACCTCAAGGTGCCTGCCACAAGGTACAGGGATCAACAAAGGGCCTCCTCGGCCCTCAACCGAAGGCCAAAAACAGAAGGGGGTCCTGCTTCTGACAGGCTTTCCTTGTCGGAAAGCCCAGCATGGAAAGCCTGCCGGAAACCGTGCATCATAATCCGGACGGCGTAAAACGCTTTCCATATGGATTACTATCCGGTTCCGAATGATCCCGTCGAAAGCCAGCCAGAATGACTGGCCAGTTTCAATTCCAACTGGCTGTATTGTAATTAGCCAGTCAGAATTGAAACCAATGATCTCGGTCGTAAAGCCTCCGACCTAAGGTGAGAGGCTTTACGACCGAGATCGTAATAGGCCCCTTACTGCCTGAGGCTGTTGCCATCTGTATAAAACAGCCATCATTCAAGTAACTACGGGGCATATTATCAAGGCGGCGTTAATGAATTATCGCCGCTTTAGCGTCCGTTTTCGGACGAAAAGCGGCGATAATTTTATCGCCGAATTAACAAGGACACGCTAGCGCGTGATTCCTGACTTAGCGTCCGTTTTCTGCACGCCTCCCATCGCATCGCTAATGAGATGCAAAGGAGGCGTGCCTGTGAAAACAACATGGGGAAATATCGCTAACCCAGGTATCGCCATATTAGCAACGTGGGTTAGCGATATTTTAAATTGCGTTAAGTATGCTTTAACGCAGGAATTTAACGTCTGCTAAATTCCTGACTAAGGCATACCTAACATGGGGGGTGGATTGTGTGGCTAAGACCACAGGCCCTATCACCAAGTATATCGCCGTTTTCCATGGGACATCGCTGGAAAACCAGCGATGTTCCATGAAAAACATCGCTATCACTGGAAAATTATCGCCTTTGCGCTAAGCGTTGTTAATACAGCGCTAGCATGGCGATAATTTCCAGCGATAGCCGGCGATAGGATTCCTCACGCTAACAGCGGCCAGCGATAATTATCGCTGCCGCTTGATAATATGCCCCTATATATTCTGCAACTTCCTCTAAAAAAGAAATGTTTTAATCTTGGTTAATTAGCCTACCAGTACAAGTCTAAACTCTTGATTTTGGTGGTGGGGAGACGGGGTGGAGGGGTGTTTTTGTTTAAGTAAAATAATTTCCTTGTTCTGAATAAAATATTTCGATACACACAAATACAGACAATGATTTGTTCTCTTTTTACCTGGCTTCTTTGGAAAGAGCTAGTTTGAAGATAAAAACGAAACACGTTACCACATTCACTGTCCTTGCTCGAAATGCATTGTGAATATGCCTGAATCGCTAGAAGTAATGTTTCGGTTTTGTGCGCATTCTTTTGTTGAGTAAATGAGGAACCATTCGAAAACATCATTTAATAGATGAACAAAGTCATCTTTCTATATAAAATAATTTCAATTAATCCCTGAGTGTTAACTGCCTTTCATTTAATTATATTTGCTTTTTTTACATCCATTTATTTTTAACTCTTCACAGTATTCTGTACATTGTTATTAATGAAAATTCCATGTTTGATCTGCATTTTCTCAGTAAAAAAATTATTGACAAGGAAAGAATGTAATTGGCAGTTGTGTTTCTGCATTTTCTCGATGCACGAAAGTCAATGTTCCACATTTCTATATTTTTTCAACCAGCTGTCTGGTTTCAAAGACATGTTGGAGACATTCCGAAAATGTACCAAGACATACATTCCACCTATTGCTTACAATTTTTTTAATATTTTGTCACTCTAATTTGCATGCTTCCTATTCATGTTTTAGCTTGTCAATCTTGTGTTTGTCCAGTCCTAAAACCATTGTCTCTTTACCGTGTGTGTTTGCCTGGTGTCTATGGGGCATATTATCAAGAACGGCGTTAAAATTATCGCTGCAGGCTTCTATTGGAATTCTCAAGGGCATATTATCAAGCCCATTATCGCCGCTTTAGCGGCAGTTTTCTGCCGCTAAAGCGGCGATAATTTTAATGCCGTTCTTGATAATATGCCCCTATATTCAATGTCAGGGGAGAACGTTTTCTTTTTGCGTGAGCACTCATGGAGAGCGTAAGTGTTTTCAAGCCATTACCCTTGTGCACTTCACCCTACCATGCTGCTGCCTGTCCCCTTGTGCTTCTCCATGCCTGCTACCTGTTGCTCTTGTCTATGTTGTTCTCTGGGTTACGTGCCGCTCCTCTGCTCTCCCCCTCATTGCTTCTGTTTCCCCCTGCCCTCTCTGTGTAGCTTTCATGTCCTGCATTGCTCCCATATCTCCTGCCCACCCCTTACTGCTTCCATGTACACCCGCCCTATCAGTGTTGCTCCTGTGTCCGCTGCCCTCACCTTTGTTGCTTCTTATCCCCCAACCGCCCCCTTTTGCTTACCTATCCCCGGCTGGCCCCTGTGTTACTTTCAAACCCATGCTGCTTCATCACCCCACTGTTTCTGCTCTCCCCCACCAGCTTTAAAAAAACATAAAGAATAAAACGTTTAGCACTTTTATTTTGTTTTTAGTTACCAAACCTACTCGGATCTTTAGCTAAAATAAAAAAAGGCAGCCTGTCATTTTTTCAGGGTGCGCATGTGTGCACCTACGAATGATGCAGGCAGCTTGTAACCTTTTTTAATTTTACTGCAGCCATGCTCACACATCAGGGATGCTGTGCAGCATGGCTACATACCATTGGCAAAGGCAATATGTCACAAAGACAAGACATATTGGCTTTGCTAATGCTTTGTTTTCAAATGTAAGCTACTCAGCCAATTCAGTTTTTCATAAAACCAGCCAATTGCAAACGACATCCTGTGTAGGTCCCTTTAATGCACATTTAGTTCATGAATATTAATTGTGAAAATAGACAAACCTCATATTGGCGGGAAAGGTCCGGTTAGTCTGCACTGAGAGTCCTAGATATATGTAGGCAAACTGACAGACTGCTCTATTGGTTTGTAAATCTTAGCTCTAAATTCCGAAACAACAATTTCAACCAAAAGATCTCACAATTATGTTAGTATTAATCAACAAAGCATACAGATGTAAAACAAGATGAGAGGCTCTATAACTGAACACATGTATTTAAAATTCTGACATTCAACATGATATGACATGACATAAAGTTCATTTGATGGTATCTCATGAACTGTTGAAAGGAATACGCTAGTTTGAAAGGTGATGCTGTTACATACACGTTTAAAAACGTATACATAGATAAAAGCGCTACATTGATAAATGTCTCTATCAGGCCAATATGTTTTGCAGATATTATTCACTAACACAATTTTCTGAAAGTTGTGGTTGTACGGAGTTCATATAGCTACACTCCACGCATTGCACAAGAAACTTAATAGTGCAAATCTGGAAAAACAGATGATTTTGACTTTTCTTCAGATTGGTTTTACAGAAGGAGCTCAATGGTGACTTCTCTGTTGCCAAAGGTGCTTTCAGGGACGTCTGTGAGTGACTTCAAACCAGTGAAAGCCCTCATTTGCATGATGGAATTACACATGTGATCAAATCCTCCCAGCTTCAGAGACATTCCAGGAAGTAGACTGCACCTTTAATCCCTACTTTTGGGGGATGGGTGATAGCACCAAAAAACACTCCCAGGAACCAACCTATGGGATGGACTAGACCATCTTACCTATTTTGCATCAGGTCTCCCAAGTGTCTTTAGCCTCGATAGTGCCAAAAGACCTCTCTCAAAATCCAGGTTATTTTGGGCACTCCTTCAGTGGTAATTTGTCACTCGAATACATACTACACCTGTGCTTCCAAAATACTATCTTTTTCTGTAATGTGATTCCAGGTAGGGGTTGGCACCAACTAGTACAAGTTTCAATGTGTATCTTTTTACACTACTTGGCTTTAGACTTCTACCAACACCCCTTATTTTTATCAAGACTGGTACACTGATCATCTAACTTGCCAAGTCAAACTATTTCTTTGGACAATTTTAAATTAATGACTTTTCAAGTAGCATCTGGCCAGAACACTCCTAAAGGTCACCTTTTCAAGTTGATTATTATCTGCTAACTTTTCCATATATTATTCATAAGTAAATTATTAATGGAAATATACTTCTTCAATTAATTAATAGCACATTTATTTTGGTTAAACATAAACAAACATAAAACAAAATAAAACAATAACATACATATTAATAATCTAAAAAGATCTCAATTTAATTGACATAGTTAAAAAGCAACCCATAAAAAATAAATCAGGGAGCTAACAACTGTAGAGAAAAAAACACTTTACAGTTACGAGAAATATTAGAACTAAAACTTTCGTGTAGGCCAAATGATAGGCAAAAAATGTAATATGGTTTGAAGTGAAATATGATCGCAAGAACATGGCCTCACTTCATCTCTTACATACCAAACCCTAGGGAGGGATAAAAGGACCAAATCCAAATAATGTTCTATACCAATGACAGTATTAGCTGCCACATAATCTATTACCCCCAGGTCCCTCCTGTCCTCGTCCCCTTCATACTTAACAAGTGAGATAATCTATCTCATTGACAGAAAAAAGAAAAGAAGGAATGCTGGTACACCCCTCCCCCTCCCCACTGGGAGTACATAAGCGTACTCTACCCAGCATTCCTCCTGTTCTTTTTTCTGTCTTCCGACAGTATGAAGTGGACCAGGAGCCAGGAGGCTCCTGGGGCTTACCTGCTGCTGGGCTCCGGGTTTGTGCTGGTTCTTCTTGGTCTCCCCCACTGCCGGGCTTAGGGGGAGCCATGTTGATGCCTTCATGCGGTTCCTGCGTGGTTCCAGGGGACGTGGTGTTCTCCTTCCGCTGTTGGTGTCCTTGCCGCGCCTCCCAGGTTGCTGGGCATGTCGGGGGCGCAGCGGTTCCTGTTCTGGTCTCCGGGAGTGTGGTGGCCTCCGTGTGGCTGGGGCGCTTCCTTCCGGGGATAGCCTGACTTCCTTTGTTTGGTGCAGGAAGTCAGGCGTTTCTTCAATTGCGGCTGGCGGCGGTGGCGTGGGGTGCTTGCCGGCCCTCTTGTAAGTACCGCGTAGCGGTTTTTTGCTATTTATTCTGCCCACGTTTGTTGCTTTCTGCTGCATTTGTTCTTGGGCAGGCTGTTGGTGTGAGGTGATGCAGTGTATTGGGCTGTTTCCAGTTTCTGCTTGGCGCTGTCGCTCTCCATGGCTTCCTGCCTCATTCCTCGTTTGGGGGTCTGCCTGCTGTTGGGGTCTGTGACCTGGGCAGTGCCTTCTGGGGCTTCATTGACTGTGTTCCTGTTCTGCAGGTGGTCTTCCTGGCTTGCTGTGCTTCGTTGGCCTGCGGTCCTGCTCCTGTTCCCCATGGGTAAACATGCCAAGAAGAGCAGGCATGTGGATGTTTCCTCCTCCTCTTCCTCCGCTTCGTCTTCTTCTCCTGCGCTCTCCAGGCGGCGTTCGAGGGGTGGTGATGCCAGGATTAAGCGGCTCATTAAGGAGACCTTGTTGGAAATGGGGGGTGCTCCTCGGTCCAAGTCCTCTGGTCGGGCCCCACCGCCTTCATCTTCTTCTGCTTCTGAGGATGAGTGGTTGGGGGGTGATGTGCTGAAAGGCAAATATGTCGACAAGTACATGTTGCCGGACTTGTTGGGTCATGTGAAAGCTAATATGGGGTTTCCTGCTGATGATGCCCCTAGTACTTCTGGGAGTTCCTTGCTTCGCCAGTTCCAGTGCTCTGCTGCTGTGGTTATGCCGGTTCATCCATGTGTCAAGGAGGTGCTTGACCGGGAATGGAAGGATCCGGATCGCATTCTGCTTCCTCGCTTCATGGCGAAGCTCTATCCTCTTCAGGATATGGCCAGGGACTTGCCAGACTCTGTTCCCGTGGATTCTTTTGTGGCCAGTCTCGTGGGGCGCACTTCTTTGGCTGAGGATGCGGTTGTGTGGGATCCTGTGGACAAAAAGGTGGACGCTTCCTTGCGGAAGGTTTATTCTGGTTCCCATCTGGCGCTCCGGGCTGGCATTCATGGGACTTATGTGGCTCAGTCTCTGCTTTCGGACTTGAAGTCCCTGTATGGGTCTATGGATGATGCCACTGACTGTTCCGGGCTTCTGGCTCATGTGGAGCGGCAGGTTGAATTTCTGTCTGATATTTCCTTCGACATAGTGCGTGCCTCGGCCCTCTCTGGGGGAGCTTGTGTGGCTGCTCGTCGTAACTTGGTCCTGAAAGACTGGAAGACGGATTCGGCCCAGAAGTCTGCTGCGCTGCGATTGCCCTTTCAGGGTTCTATGTTGTTTGGTGAAGAGTTGGAGGGCAAGTTGCATCGTCTGTTTAAGGAGAAGAAGCATTCTTCATCTTTCAAGCAGTCTTCCTCAGTGCCAGCTTCTTCTAAGCCCAAGACTTTCTTTCATCCTTCCTCTCGCAGGCAGTTTACCAGGGGCAGGGGTCGTTTTCAGTCTGGAAAGGGTCGGGACAAGAAGGCGAAGTCCCCTTCTGCGAAGCCTCGTTCCTGACTATCTGGCGGCCGGCGCCGGATCCTTGGTCGGAGGTCGGCTTCGGTTCTTTCTTCCAGCCTGGATGTCCTCCTGTTCAGACTTGTGGGCGCTGGACATTGTGCGGTTGGGGTACCTCATAGAGTTTTCGGCCCCTCCTCCGGACTCTGGGGTCCGTCCGACTCCCTGGCCGTCTTGTCCGTCCAAGCGGGCGGAGCTGTCTCTGGGGATCAGGTCTCTGATGGACAAAGGGGCGGTGCAGGAGGTTCCTCACGGGGAGAGGGGTCGGGGATTTTATTCCATAATTTTCTCGTTCCCAAAGTGACAGGGGGGTTTTGTCTTGTCCTGGATCTGAAAGCCCTAAACAAGTTTGTGCTGCGTGTCCCGTTCAAGATGGAGACTCTTCAGCGGGTGATTCCCCTGGTTTTCCAGGGTCATTACATGTGCACTCTGGACCTTCAGGATGCCTATTATCACGTTCCGGTTCACCCCCTCTCTCGTCGTTTCCCGAGATTTGTCTTCAGGGTGTCCATTATCAGTTCCAGGTCGTCCCTTTCGGCCTGCGGTCGTCCCCTAGGGTGTTTACCAAGGTGGTGGCTCCCTTGGTGGCTTCCTTGCATCTTCAGGGGGTTTTGGTTTATCCTTATCTGGATGATTGGCTCCTTCATGCTCCCTCCACGGTTCTGTTGTTGAGGGTTCAGGAGTTGGTGTGTTCGACCTTGCAGGCCCATGGGTTCCTGTTGAATCTCCCCAAGTGTCAGCTGCTGCCGTCCCAGGACTTGACTTTCATAGGGGCTCGTTTCCGCATGGATCTGAATCGGGTCTTCCTGCCGGTTGCTCGTGCAGTGACCTTGTGTTCCCTGGCTCAGTGGTTTCTGGTGGGTCGGTCCTTCCCGGTCCGTCTTTGGTTGCGCCTTCTGGGTCTGATGGCGGCTACGGTGTTCACTGTGCCTTGGGCGCGTTTCCATCTTCGTCCTCTTTGGTCCTACCTGTTGGCTCGGTGGGATCCTTTGTCTCGGGATTTGTCTCTCTTGGTTCCGGTGTCTCTGTCAATCCTTCCTGCTCTGTGCTGGTGGACTTTGTCGGACAATCTGGCCAGGGGTTTGCCTCTGCAGTTGCCTCCTCCGGTGGTCCTTACGACGGACGCCAGTGCGTTGGGTTGGGGGGCAACTTTGGGGACGGAGTTCCTTCAGGGTCGTTGGTCGTTGCTGGAGAGTCTGCGGTCTTCGAACTGGCGGGAGTTGTCTGCTGTGTCTCGGGCGGTCATGGGGTTTCGGAGTCTGCTGTTGCACCGCCATGTGTTGGTTCGGTCGGACAACACTGTGACCGTGGCCTACTTGAATCACCAGGGGGCTATCCGGTCCCAGTCCCTGAACGCGGTGGTATCCACGTTGTTTTGCTTGGCGGAGGGCCATCTCTTGTCTCTGGCGGCTGTTCATGTCCGGGGGGTGGACAATGGGGTGGCGGATGCCCTCAGTCGGTTTTTTCCCGCCTCCCTGGGGTTGGCTTTAACTCCGGTGGCCTTTCGTCTGGTGTGCGTGAGGTTTGGTCTTCCTTTTCTGGACCTATTTGCTTCCCGGCTCGATGCTCTGCTTCCCCGCTTCTACTCCCGGGTCCCTCAGGAGGGGTCTTGGGGGGTGGATGCCCTGACCCTCCCTTGGCCTTCTCGCCTGCTGTATGCCTTTCCTCCCCTTGCTCTGATCTCTCGGTTTCTGTCTCGGCTGGTGATGGAGGATCGGGAGGTGGTGGTGCCCTTCTGGCCCCGCCGATCGTGGTTTCCCACTCTGAAGTTGCTGGCGGTTCAGGGTCCTTGGTTCTTCCCCTTCCCTCCGTCTCCCTTGCGGTCCTCTCCGATGTTGTCCCTCCGGCGGCTTCGGCTGTCGGTTTGGAGGTTGAAAGGCAGGGGTGGAGGAATCGGGGTATCCCCGAGCATTTAGCTTTGGCTATTCAGCAGTCCCGGAAGCCGTCTACTCTTCGGTCCTACGGTAGGCATTGGGGGAACTTCGAGCGTTGGTGTCTCAGTCTGGCGTTGTCTCCTTTGGTTTGTCCTTTGCCTGATGTTCTTCAGTTTCTTTGGGATGGGTTCGAGAAGGGTTTGTCTGTCTCCACTCTGCGGGCCCAGTGGGCTGCTATTCGGGCTTTCCGTTCCCCTTGGGGGAATCTGCATGATGTGGATGACCTGGTTTCTCGTTTATTGCGCAGTTTTTCCATTTCACGTCCTGTGGTTCGGCCTTCTTTTCCTCTTTTGGACCTCCCTTTGGTTTTGAAGGCTTTGGTGGCTGCGCCTTTTGAGCCTTTGGAGGAGGTTGATTTGAAGTTTGTCACTTTTAAGGTTGGTTTTTTGGTGGCTATTACTTCTGCTCGTCACCTGGGGGAGCTGGGGACTTTGCTGGCTCGGGAGCCTTTTCTTTCCTTTTCTGCGGATGGTGTTGTTCTTCGTTTGGATTCCTCCTTTGTTCCCAAGATTTCTTCCCAATTCCATCGCTCCCAGGAGCTGGTTTTGCCTGCTCTGTGTTCTGTTCAGGTGGATGGGGACGACCTTCCCTGGTCCTTGCTGGATGTTTGCCGTGCCTTGAGGGTCTATGTGGACCGTACTCGTTCCTTTAGGCGGTCTGACTCCCTGTTTGTTTCCTCTGGGGTGGTCTCCAGGGGTTGCCGGGCTTCCACTTCCTCTATTGGTCGTTGGTTGAAGCAAGTCATCATGTTGGCCTATTCCCTTTCGGGCTCCCCTCCTCCGGCTGAGGTTCAGGGGCGTTCTACGCGGGGGATGGCGGCTTCCTGGGCAGAGGTTCGTGGTGTGTCCCTTTCTGAAATTTGTAGGGCCGCTACTTGGGCCTCTGCTAATACCTTTGTTAGGCATTACCAGATTCAGAATGTTCTGGGGGATGACGCTAACTTTGGTTTGGGGGTGCTTCGGGCTGTGTGCTCCTGATTCCCCTTTTTTTCTTTGGTACTGTGCTGTTTTCAATAAATTGCTGGGTTTGCTAAGGCTCTGTGTCCTGGTGGTTTGTTGTGTGATGATGGCCGGTTGCTGCTTGGGTATTCTCACTTGTTAAGTATGAAGGGGACGAGGACAGGAGGGACCTGGGGGTAATGTCCTATTACTTACCGGTAATCTTTATTACTCCGGGTCCCGTTGTCCTCGTCCCCTTCATAGCATCCCTCCCTCCCTCCCGGGCTTTCCGGCCCTCATCTGGGGCTTGGTGGTTCAGGAGGAATGCTGAGTAGAGTACGCTTATGTACTCCCAGTGGGGAGGGGGAGGGGTGTACCAGCATACCTTCTTTTCTTTTTTCTATCAATGAGATAGATTATCTCACTTGTTAAGTATGAAGGGGACGAGGACAACGGGACCCAGAGTAATGAAGATTACTGATAAGTAATAGGACATTACTTTTTATCAAAAAGGCATCCCTATGGAGGAAGTGTAGCCCTAGACTTTCACGCCAATAGCAATGTAAGAAACTCTTCTGTCGGTTTATTTCAATTTTGCAGTAAATGCATTTATTTAGTTAATTATATTCATCAATGGCACAGCATGCATTTTTCACAAAAATACATTTTTCACAAAAAATATAATAAGGTGCTCCTATAGAGTAGCGGTGCAGTGGGAGTGGGTAAAGTGACTAAAAGGTGCACTTGTGCTATATTCAAAATATACAAAATATATACATGCGACTGATGGGGCAGTATGTTGTTACATGTGGCACTCATGAGTGTCAAGAACCACAATCAAAATTTAAAATCAGTCCACATAAATTTTTGTCGATGTTTCGAGCCATTAGCACAATTATTTCGATTTAAGGATAGAATGCGAGACACTTAAAAGTAAAAGAACCATGTATCAGATTCCGAAATTTTGTACATAGTCAGCTCAATGCCAATATAGGTACAACAAAACATCAAATTTCCATATCAGGAAATTGGGACAAAGACACCCGCAAATGTGATTGTGTCACTCGCTGTCTCTTGTCTGGGACAATCTCAGCTAACTGCATTAAAATAGCTGCAATGAAAGAAACTGTATTTCAAACCAGCTGTGCCCTGGTCCCATATGTAAACTGACTTAATGTATTCAATTTAAGCCCACCCAGTGGCTGCGTCAATATTCCTTATCTGCACGGCTGCCGCTCATGTTGAATCTGAAGGCTATAAAGGAATTGGGGCAAAGAGACCTGCAAATGTAGATGTGGCACACGCTGTCTCAAGGGAAAATCTCAGCAAACTGAATTAGAATGACTGCAGTGAAACAAACTGTATTAAAAAACAGCTGTGCACTGGCCACATATGCAAACTGATTTAACATATGATATATAAGCCTATCCAAGGACACAAAATCAAATTATGCATATTTTGCACACCCCTGGAGCTGTCACTCCACCTGACTTTCCATCACACTGCCTTTTAGATGCATTCCTTTATCACCCTGTTCACTGTTTCCATTAACGCTTTCGCTTTGGAATAGTACAGTGTTGTTATTGTGTGATGCACTGACATCACTTGCAGGAACTCTTCATACATTCAAAGGAAAATTGCACACTATTATCTGTTATTAAGTCTCAGGAATACAATCAGAAACTAACATGTTTCTGAGGAAATTAGTGCTCATTGTAGCAGTGATGCTATTCACAGCTTTGCTCACTATCCAATGGGAGCAGTCGTCAACATATCTTAGAATGTATTTTCCATGCATCTGGGAATTGTTAAGTGTCCCAATAATATCCAAAAATATTTTATTATATGGGTTAATGGTTACTTTAGCAGGAGACAGCAAGGCTTTTTTGACATTTTAGTTTTGTCACTTGCAGAGCAGTTGGCACAGTTCCTTGCTTTGCATTCAGTCATAAAGCCAATTCCTGGGAACTGGTATTGAGCCATAGCCTTAGTCTAATCACCTAGCAGCAAGCTAGGACCTCATGATCCATCACTTGGGTAACTGCAGTAAGAAACGTGTAAGGTGCGGGATGCAAAGGTCACAATAGGTTATTTTCCCTTAGCCCCTAATCCCCTAGAGCTGGCATCTTTAGTTACAAATGTATTGCAATTAATGTCAAAATTTCCCCTTTAAGGGACATTTGAGATGACATCATTAAATCCTTCAAAAGGTATGTTCCTAATTCGAAATAAATTGGACCTTTTTCATTAAGAGTGTTTTCAGGGGATTTGTTTGGTCAGCAAAGTTCTTTACAATGTCAAACAAAATTGGCTGGGCCAAGAAAAGATTTGGCATCCTCTTTGTTGTTGGGGACAGAACATTCAAACAGGTTAATTGTGGGTGTACTACTATACTTGGCTAACGGGTGACCCAAATAACCATTGGATCCCACAGCAACCCGACATTTCTCCATCCTCATAGTAAACCCAGTCTCCTGTGACTTACTCAAAATAATTCTCAAGGTGGCACTGTGGTCTGGCTCAGATAACCTAGAAATTAAGATATAATTTTGGGATCACTGGACTTTCCAGAGGTCTACTGTGATATGCTTCATTATCCACCAGAATACAGCTGTTGTAAAAGACAAGCAAAATGACATTCTACAGAATCTGTATGCTCCAAAAGGTGTGATAAAAAAGCTAAGGGATTTGGGGGCATATTATCAACGGCCAGCGATAATTATCGCTGGCCGTGCTTAGCGATAGATTTCTTATTGCTGGCTATCTCTGGAAATTATCGCCCTGGTAGCGCGTTATTAACAGCACGCTTCTCCAGGGCGATAAAAATTCCAGAGATAGCGAGGTTATCGCCGTTTTGCAGGGAACATCGCTGGTTTTCCAGCGATGTTCCCTGCAAAACGGCGATAACCTTGCTGATACGACCCTGTGGTCGTATCAGCAGAATCCACCCCTATGTTAGGGATGGCTAAATCGGGATTATAGCAGACGTTAGATTTTGGCGAAAACTGCCGTTTTCGCCAAAATCTAACGTCTGCTATAATCCTGTGGGCTGCCTTGTAAATATCGCGATGTGCACATCGGCGATATTTACAACGTAGCCCATCTGGGGTATGCGCCAGTAACGCCCACTTTGCATCTCATTAGAGATGCAAGGATGGGCGTTGGGGGAAAGGGCGATAGTGCAGGGATTCACGCGATAGCGTGACCTTGCTGATTAGGCGATAGAATTATCGCCACTTTCCGTCCGAAAACGGACGCTAAAGTGGCGATAATTGACTATCGCCTGGTTGTTAATATGCCCCTTGGACTCTAGAGGTAGCTCTCCCATGCCCCCCTCTGCTCGAATTACCAGCCCCACTGGTAAATGAGAGCTGTTTCCTCCTATATTTTTAAAATAGCTATAAATAAATTATTTAGAAATATTATGATCGGTAACTTCCTTTTATTCATTCCGAATGCTACACTCACTTCTACTATTTGCATGTTCAGAATTTCAGAGGTCAGATGATGGCTCTGCAATTGAATTTATATTCCAGCCCCGGCTATGGCATTTAGGTACATCTTGGCTTATTTGTATTTTTTTATCAAAAGAGAACGTAGGATGAAATGTCCCAGATTAAAGTGGCCCATGGTTTGGAACTGATGCATGTCCACCTATTGATAGAGAAGTGTTTATGTGTAATGCGAATTATATAAAAATTCTGTCAAAACTTTTTCTGACAGATTTACTCATTGGAGCAAGCCGAAATGGTATTCTGAGTAAAGGTACAATATAATATTTTAAAACAGTTTCCGATAGTGCCAATGAAAAGCTTTCCATTCTGTCAACTCCATCTTAAATGATAACAGCGGAAAATGATGGCGTTGATAACATGGATATAATTCAATCCAGAATCTTAAGGGACAGCTTCATAATGCACCCGAGCTGGAGTCATAAGCAATAAATCAGCAGCTGTGCCTTTAGTCAATAGTCAGTTTTGAGAAACAAATAACACATCTCGGGCAGTGAAATTGATGGGCTATATAATTCCTCAAATCTGTCACATGGCATCTTACTCGTGTATCCCAATTACTGTGTCACTCCTATTCTTCAGTATGTCCTTTGTCAATAGCGCTTTGAAGAAACTGCAAGGTTACACACACACTTTACAAAACTCCAAAAATAAATAAATAGCAGACTGACTGACACAGCAAACTCCCTAATGTCTTGCAAGAGGAACTCAAATCCATGATCAATAAGCTTATATTGGACAAACGACCGTCGCGGATGGAATTGGAAATCATTGTCATACAATCCCTAATATATCAATTTTTCTAGATATTTTAATCTTACCATCTCAACGTTAATGTCATTTTATGTCTCTACCCAAGAGAGTGTTCCTTAGCCAGTGAATTAAAAGATGTCGGGGCATATTATCAACGGCCAGCGATAATTATCGCTGGCCGTTCTCAGCGTGAGAATTGTCATCGCCGGCTATCGCTGATAATTATCGCCATGCTAGCGCTGTATTAACAACGCATAGCGCAATGGCGATAATTATTCCTGCGATAGCTTGTTTTCCATGGAACATCGCTGGTTTTCCAGCGATGTTCCATGTAAAACGGCGATAACCTTGCTGATACGACCCTGTGGTCGTATCAGCATAATCCACCTCCAATATAAAGTATAGGTAAGTCAGCATTTTTGCAGACGTTAGTTTTTGGCGAAAACCGCGGTTTTCACCAAAAACTATCGTCTGCAAAAATGCCTGGGCCTCCTTGTAAATATCGCGATGTGCACATCAGCGATATTTACAAGGTTGTTCTGCCCAGTGACGCCCACTTTGCATCTCATTAGAGATGCAGAGGAGGCGTCGGGTAAAGGGTGCTAACATGCGCTAATGCATGTTATCACCCTCTTGTTAATAGGGCGAAAACATTATCTCCGCTTTTTTGGCTTTTAAAGCCAAAAAAGCGGAGATAAGGCCCTTGATAAAATGCCCCGTCGTCCTTTAAATAATCATGTATTATACTCACAGCTGACCATGACGTCATATTACATTGCCAGGCTCGTCTCTCCAGCACTTGTAAAAATGATGTTCTGTTTACCTGCCTGTTTCATATCTGCATCACTTGCAGTGCTGCACTTAATCTTCTATCAATTAATAAAGACATTACTTTGCAAAAACCAGTCACTGCTGAATGTCAACGTGAAATGATGGCTCTGTCCATTACACATGTTTACTCTGCTAACATTGCTGGCAAAGGGTCAACATTTAGTACTTACATGGTGCTGTCACCCAGTTCTTCATAGAGGTTATTGGCGGCGCTGCTCGTTGGTTTCCCTGCTGGCAAGGCCATCTGGATCCTCGCTGTCTTTGCACACTCAGCTTGGCGCCTTTAAAAACATGAGAGGGAAATGTGTCAATAACATAACATGGCCGTTTTTCAGACTGCCTGTTCTTTCTTACACCCCGACTCTAAGCTTTGACCAGGTGAATAACAATTTGCCAATGTCAATTAGCATTTAAGATAGATTTTTTTTAGAGTTTTTTCATATAGTGCAAACCAGACCCGAAGATATCAGGTTTCAGAGCGCTTTACATGAGCACCAGCTTCGTTACCGATGGACACATTCATGTTTGTTAGACACAGGGAGATTAAGTGATTTGCCTAGAATCACAGGATGTTGAGCGTCGTTGCCGAGATTCGAACCCGATTCTCCAGCTTCGAAGTCGACCTCTCCAGGCGTAAGGGTACATCCTCTCCCCAAATTTTTTAAAGTTTTGCCCCTGGGATAGACATGATATGGTGCCCAATAGTGCAGAATGCATCTATCAATACACAGGACATCGAGTGCAATACAAGGGGGCTTATTTACAAGCCCCTTGCGCCACCCGTACGTCACTTTTCCCATTTTAAAAATGACGCAAAAGTGGCGCAAGAGGCTTGTAAATAAGCCCCAAGGAGTGTGAAGATCACGGGGCTTATTTACAAGCCTCTTGCGCGCCGGTGCGTCCCTTTTAACATGGGAAAAAGTGACGTACCGGCGGCGCAAGGGGCTTGTAAATATGGCCCCACAATGTGGACGACAGTTAGTCTGACAACAGAGAGACATTCAACACGCAAAATACTGGAAAATATCCACATGCTGTCAATGATAAAGCAACATGTTTCTAGTTTTCAGTTCGGTATACATTCTCCTTGATCAATTACCTTTCTCGAAGAGTTAATGTAATGCCTTATTTTTTAGCATAAATTGTTACAGGACGAACGCCAAAATCACAACGTGAGCCACCATTTACAAGTTTTTCAGTGTTTGTAAGTCCCTCGTTCTGAAAACACTGTGGGGCATATTTACAAGCCCCTTGCGCCACTTTTGCGCCGCCGTTGCGTCACGCATGTGACGCAGCGGCGACGCAAACCATGCGCCGCGTTGCGCTAAATTTACAATGTGACGCATCTAGGGAGATGCGTCACGTAGTAAACCCCTGCGCCACATGAAACCTGCGTCAGGTTTCATGTGGGCGTACCGGCTCAGGGGGGGCGTTCCGGCGCAGGAACGCCTCGGAAAAGTGACGCAGGGAAATCTACAAGATTTCACGCAGTCGCTTCAAGCAGGCGTAAGGATTGACGCACCATGTTAGGGATAGGGAAGGTTGGAACAGTGCTGGAGTTGCGTCGCGCTTGCGACACAACTTCAGCACTGCGCCAACCTTCCGCCGGCAGATGCGTCACGCATCTGCTTATCCTTGCGCCACGATGCGGCGCATCGGACGTGGCGCAAGGGTAAACTTGCGTGACGCATTTTCCCTGGCGCATCCCTGCTGATATGCAGGGATGCGCCAGGGAACGTAAATATACCCCTGTATTCATACTTCTTTCTCTGCAATTGCTTTGCTGTACAGATGGAAAATAGGGATGTAGAATGACCCTATGAACGTACTTATGCAATTTCCAAAATTATTTCAATTGTATTATGTAATTGCCTGTTTAGTATACATTTTGCTGATTTTATTGTTTTAATTTTAAATTACTGTAAATATTTTTGAGGTTGTGGGCTACAGAAACAATAAAAGTCTTCGAAAACTTTACAGTGTGATAAAGATCTAAAGACAAGCAGTGCTCAAGCATTCAACACACAGAATATAAACTTCTGGCTGAGTTTGAAGTAAGATGAGTTCTGCAGTTAATGAAAGATTCACAAATAATTCTGTACTTACTCTTTAAACCTTTTTTTGCCAGCAAAAAAGAAAGAATGAAACAGTTAATGTTATCATAACAACTGTAACGCATTAAGAAGTCATATTATAAATGAGTTTATTTAACTTTCAAATTCCAATTATCCATGTAAAGAAATGTACAAAAAAAAGCTTGTTTCAATTAATAAAGCCTACCTAATCAGCTTTGTTTGGTATTTACAAGGATCCTACAAGCTGCGTTAAGATGTATTGGTGGGTTAATATGTTTCATGGTATAAACAGAAATGCAAAAACTCTACATGGAAGTGAGACATCAAATCCTGGATAAATGATATTTGAAAACGTTGATATAAAAATTAACTAATCTCTGTATAATTGGTTTTGAGGTTTAACCTACTTAGAGAATAGTGCTTCCCAGCCAAGGCTACTTTAGTTCTTGATTGCTAAATACAGCAGAAACTGAAATTGGAAGGGTCAGCCTTTCTATATTGATTTCGTAATAATTTTGCACAACTGGATCTTGGTTTGCATCCAAAATAATTCATAACGTTTATTCCGAATATATAAACGAACATTGCTACTTGGCTAGTTTCCACCAAAGAAAGACCCATGGTAGTGCTTAAATAATGCTGGCGGCGGGCCCCAACATTCTTTTTGGTTAAGCAGAACTTATATTTTTATTGTCAGAGTTTGCCTTGGAGCAAGAGAGAGAAAGGCAGACAGGGGACAAAAAAGTAGGAACAGTAAGACAGGAAAACAGTGACAAAAGGAAAAATCAGGGATGGAAAAGAACCTGCAAGAGCAGAAAGTGACTGAAAGTGTAGGGTTGTGGAAAGAGGCATGAAGTGGTATTTATACAAGGCAGCCTTGCTGTTGGGCAATATTAATATTTCTAGGTGACACCAGCAGGCCTCCAAAAACAACTGTGTGCCCCTACTCTTATTCCAGGAGCCTAGAGTTTTTCCTAGACACTTTATAGTTTGGTCATGTACAAGTTATATTGAAGCTGGAGAGGTGTGGATTATTAACACTGGAGATTACAGATCTTCTTTTAAAAATATTTTTTACATCACTGACATATATTTTCTCTTGTTTTTAATAGTTTTAGGTCACATTTAAGCCACAATCATTAATTTGATAAGCTACTGCAATTCCCCACGCTACTTTAAAAATACATTGATATTAAAGAAGTAAATGCCAATTGGATATGTGCTGGGGGCCAGGAGAACAATAGATGGTTTGCACTTCATTGAACTTAGGCAGACATGTCCCCTATACCAGATGTATGAGAAGAACACCTGCTCGTAAGGTGCAGATCTCACTGCAAAGGCATCAGCGGGGTTCACCAATCGGTTTCCTATAGGGGTCAGGAGAGGCACACCACACATCCACTTGCCACTGTTTTCCAGGCTCAGTTAATTAACTGTGTGTGCCATGGCGATCCAGGATTCAATCTGGCAAATGGATCTTCATCAAGTCTATTGAAGGCCCATTCAGGTACTGCCTTATGGGCGAATTACGAGTCTGGCAGTCCATGGACCACCAGACTCGAGGGGGCCTCGGTCTTCCAACCACCCTATTACAACTAGGGAGGATGGGCTGCCCTCGAACCACCGCAACCGCCAGGGATCAGAGATCCCTGTCGGTGGCGCGGCGGTCTTGAGGCCACAATATGCTTGGCGGGACCGCCGTTGTCCCACCAAACATATTACGTGTTTCCTCTCAACCGCAGTTTTCATGGTGGTTCCACAGCCATGTAAACTGTGGCAAAGAGGAAACAAAGGGAGCCCTACAGGGCCCCCTTATGCCTCTGAGCCTGGGGATGCATGCAGGGGGCACATGTTTTGCCCCCGTGTGCATGCCCTACAGTACCTACACGGCATGGACTGCAGCAGTCCATGCCGTGCTGGTCTTGATTTTGACGTTTCCATTGTGGTGCCTATTTCATAGGCATCGCCGTGGGAACAACAAATAACTGCTTGCCAGAACAGGAGAAAACTTCTAAACTGGCAGGCAGTTCAACCACGGGTTTGGCAGTGCAGGAGCCTTTCGGTCCCGCTCGCGCACCGGCAAACTCGTAATCAAGCTCTTAGCCTCCTGACCTCCCTACAAGCCACTGTCAAATTGTGTAACATTATCATGTACAACCACCATTTCTTGTGAGGTTTCACCACATATGTTCGGACACTTAAACCAGTGCGTCTAAATAAATTAAACAGCATTGACTCTGTGTGAATTCCAGATGAGGTTAGCAACTGGGTGCTTGAAAGTGGTAAATAAGGAGGCGGAATAACAGATTTAATTTTATTGAATAAACATGATTTTTATTAATAAGTTCCAGTTCTCCATACTATATTCCACATTAAGGGAATTCATGGTTTTTCACGAGTTAGCCTATGCTATAAAAATAGTTTCAGAAGAAGGATGTGCTTTTTTAGCGAAAAAAATCATTGTGTTTTTTGAGAGGCATTTGTGTTCAATAATCTTATAAGAGAAGAGTCTGGATTGGCACTTTTAGTCGGGAGCCTCTCAAATGCCCTACAGAATTTCTGTGGGGCCCATGTATATAGTTTCACTGCAGAACGTGACCTCTTTTTTGAACTTGTAATTTGTTTGATCTTCTGATCATAAAAACATAGTATTATTTCCCAAACCATATAAAACAGTTTAAAGTTGCTCCATAAAGTCTTAGGTAATATTTTTGCTTGGCAGCCTGGGGTGATCAACTTGCATTTTCTGCAAAACTTGCTTTCTACTAAGCAAATGGAACTTCAGAGCATCCATGTCTCGCAGCAACATTCTCGATCTAATTAAAACAACCTCCATTATAGAACGCTGACATTTAAAAAAAGATAAAGCAGCTCGTGTTTTTTTCCCTTTCTTACAGCAGAGAGAACAGAAGCTAAATGTGTTATCCATGGGCAAAATATAAAACGGATAAACAGATGGAGATTTCATATCAGGGCCGCGGAATGCCTTCAAAGACGATTAGTTGGCATCGTCCTGTCTAACTTGCCCGCACTCCTTTATTCAAAGCAGTTTTTTTTTCTTCTTTTTAAAATATATCTAGTCGTGGGAGATTTTGTAATGGGGATTAGTCTGTCAGGAAGTAGAAAGTGATTGCTGAAATTTTAACCCGTTTTATCCTCTCGTGGTTCTGTTATTACCTGCTCTCATTTGGAAAATCTACTCCTATACTGAAATGCGCCATACATTGTTAGGGAGGCTGAATGTGCCCGTGGCCTTCACAGATCTTGGAATCAACATCCAAACTGGTCCCACTTAGAGTCAGTTTTTTGAATGAGCGAGCAAGTAACTAAAAATGTTAGTGAATGATTGAGTGAATTAATTATAGAGAAAGCGAGTGGATGTGCAAGTGCATGACTAAGAGCATAAGTGAGTGAGTGAGTTTGCAAGTTAGTGAATTAATTGAAAAATAACTGAGCGAGGGACTCAGGGTTTTAACTGAGCAAGTGAGTTGGTGAAGGAGTGAGTGAGTAAATGCGTAAATTGGCAATTGACTGTGTTTGTTAGTGAGTAAGTGAGTGGTAATATTTCTGTAACACAGCAAACAACAAGGAAATTATGTCCAGATAAGCTAAGTGATTTAGCAGTCGCAAACCCTGCAATTCGGTACATATCTGGCTTTGCCAAAGCTGACTCATTTACTAATATCAACAAAAACATTTTGTGAGTTGGAAACATTTGTTGACTGTTAAAACAAATTCTGTGGCTCATACCAAATTGCAATTTGGGAGGGGGTTGTAGTGAGTGTTTTACGGTGTGCTATGTATCAATAGTTTGTTGCTGTTTTTGCAGTAACAAATCATTGACCTGTTACCGACTCCCGAACTGGTTGGAAACTGATTCACAATTGGGAAGGATGCCTTTCCCTTTGAGAATTATGGTGACAGCTTCGGGGAAGGGGGAGGAGGGTGGGTGGGGGTAGAAAGGGAATTTTTCCTAAACTAAAAACTGTCTTTTTTTAATCAGCCCGCTTCCTTTCAGGCACTGGGGCTGCATAAAAAAAGATTTCCATTTGGAAAACCATCTATGAGTGTAGCTCATTAAAGGGGATCAGAAATTGAGCAGGTCATTCTGCAACCCTCTGCATTTCCTTATTTTGTGAACCGACCTATTAATACATTAGTCAGTTTGTAAAATAGAATATTGGCTGCAAAAAGCCAGGGCACAATTTGTGACTACTTTTTGTAACCAGTTTGTTTGTACATCTGACCCTTAATTCTTCGCTATGAAACCTTTGTTTGAATAATCCACAAACACATTAGAAAAATACTTACTGCCTGTAGCTGACCATCACTATTAATATAGCAGGCATGCAGCAGAGGATGATTATTACTGCCAGAGCAAGTAATGCACCCTCCGTGTATCCGACAGCCTGGGCCTGTTTCTTTACATTGGCCACCACATCTGGGGTGCGAATTTCAAGGATGCGTCCTCCTTGTCCTATGTAATCTTGAAACTGTTTGTTGATGTCTAGCACTTTGCCATCCAAGAACCTTTAGCGGGAGAAGCAATATGTATAACAAATACATGATTAAGAGTGCAATAAACAGTGTCCAAAGCAAATTCAAATTAATGAAATTACACAAGGGCAGAACAAAATAAATGTTTTAAAATCTAAACAAGCAATGTTCATTATATTAAATGCAAGAAGCAAAATACAATGTATTAAATTCACAGAAAAGTAAAATATAATGTAATAACAATACTAACAGTTAAATAACAAAGGAATCAACATTGAACATTGAACAAATGCATTTGCTCCACAGATTAAAGATGTAACTAGTATATGTGTTCCCTAAAAAGGGTGTTTGATATTGTGTTTATTAGTTTTGAAGTTAATGTAAAATAGTGCTGGAAGATTTTTCTCAACAGTGATTTTAACTGGAAGAGTCATTATTGCCAGAAATGCAGTTTTGCTACCAAAACATGAAAGCCATACATTTGAAAGAAAATGTTAGCAACACTTGTTTTGAAAAAACTAGGAAAAATAGGAAAAAATGATTAACATGTTAAAACCTGGCCAAATACACTGTAGTTACACTAACAAATGAACTAAAGAAAGATAGCTTGCTAGTTAAATCATTCTAAAGCTGTGAAATTAACTATTTAGGAGTTGCAATTGCTACTTAATACCATCAGATTTTTTAAAAAGATTTTGCAAGAAAGATTGAATTATGGAGTAACGATTTTGAGGACTTCAAAAAAGTTGCAATTGTTATTCAAAAACATGCAAAGTTTGAAGGAATGTTTCCATAGTTAAAACTAGCTATAAACATGTTGCAAGACTTCTCATCTGTTTAAATCAATCAAAAGTGTTGGAATCAATAAACTTAGATATCATTATTAATAATGCTTGTGATTTTTAAACAGATGGTTTGTTTATTAAGGGGGAAATTACGATGCAGCCCGGAAAGGCTCTGACCGTTGGTACGGGCCGCATCGTAATCGGCCCCTCGGTTTACTTTCCGACTGCCGCATTACAATGGTGGCGGTCGGAAACTAAACTGGCTGGTCATTCCGGCTGGCTTCTGACTGGCTTAAGGAGCCCGTCAGCCAGTCGGAACCAGCTCATAATCCCAAAGGGAGGGCCTTCCCGCACTTGGGATTACGATGCACGGTTTACGGCATGGTTTCCATGCTGGCTTGTCCGACATGGAAACCATGTCAGAAAGCATGTTTGGGGGCCCTCAGCAGGGCCCCCTTGTGTGTGCGGCCTCCGGTTGGGGGCCGAGGAGGAGGTGTATGCTCACCTGTTGATCTCTGCACCCAGAAGTGCCTGCCACGGGGTGCAGGGATGAACAGCACCTTCCATTTCCCTATGGGAGCATGTATTACGGATGGTTTTCGGCCGTAATGCATGCTCCCATAGGGAAATGTAGGAATGCGACCGAACAGTGTTTGGTCGCATCCAAATTAGGCGGTCGGGACCGCCAACCAGAGGTCGGTCGGTCCTAGGACTGAGACGGTGTCGGGCGGACTCATCATAATTAGGCCATAAATGTTTGAATCTGTTTTTTCTTCTACATCTATTACAGTTTTTGAAGAGTGAGTGATTAGCTTAATGGGTTTGTTCAATATGTACTAAATTTTGTTTACACATTTCAAACACATGTAATTATTTGTGCTCTTCACCACCTTCCTTGGAGTGAGGCAAATGCAGGCCAGAGCACCACAACAAAAATGTCTCCCTAACCATCTGCGCAAGGACTTGATTAATAAGTTGTTAAGGATGTGAGTCCTTCACAAGCGATAATTCTGCAATAGTCTTTTTACTGGGAAGCAAGTACCCCATTGTACCACTTGACTCCCTAAGGGTAGCGAAGCAAATCATTCCAAGACCCACACAGAGGAGGTCTTGTGGGCTAGCAAACTAAACTTGCAGGTACCAACAACGATACTCAATAATTCATTATCCAGTGAAGTTTTTTCTTTGAAAAAGGAAAAGTTCTTTTATTACATACACACTTCTGAATATTACGCATTAAATTACAAATATGTACATGAGATAGATGGCAATACCTCTATTGACACCCTCATATCACATTATACCTCTTTAGGGTCCTGAACCCCATAGTCACAATATTCCCCAACTAGATGCAATATCACAATATAAAGGGTGTCATACTACATAAGGCAAGTCTACTGGATTTATCAGGATGTCACTACAATAATAAAAGCAGCCATGTGTCATATCTGGACATTGCACCACCATTAAACTCAAAGAGGACATTAACCATATTCAAATGCATTCATTATAATATTAAATATTATATCGTTCATTACCAACATTGCCAATAAAGCATTTTATAAATTCAAAACAGGTGAGTCATAGTCTTCCTTTAACTATTATTAGACTGCAATTGCAGTCCTAGGACTGCTGTACCTCCGTCAATCCCCCACAAGTCCTGGGTAAACCATTGGTGGTGCCCCTGCCCCTCCGTGGGGCACCACAAGGTACAGATAGGCACATTTAAGTCCCTGAGGGGGCATTATTTGGCGATCTTTCATTGAAGTTTATGAATATTTTATTAACTGCTTCCTAAAGCAGGAATTCATAATCCTTTTTACCTTTCTTTTTAGGTGTGCCCCAGGTGGGCAAATGAAAGGCAACTAATCAATAAGTCTCATGGGTGCATGAAGTCAATAACGACTGAAGCAGTTAATACATCTAATGAGGCATGCATTTTCACTAATAAGCACTGAAACAAGAGCCCACAAGATTGAACAAAAGTAAAACAAAGTTGTCTTGCTTCCAATGTGGTCATGTGTCCCGCATAGCATCTCAGAATTATCCTGCCACAGAAAAAGGAGTGCAATTATTGTAGATGCATGGGTCACATTGCCCAGGTTTGTAAGACTGGTAAGCGCATTAGTCCGAGAGTGGCACTGTGAGAAATTGGGTTGTTAGTTGACTGGTGTGTGAGCCCTGGTCAAGCAGCAACCATAATCCCTGGCAGGTTGAACCACAAAAATTCACTAAATTAACCTGTGCTTAACCCTGGGTAGCTTGGCACAAAAAGCAGTCAGGCTTAACTTAGAGCCAATGTGTAAAGATTATATGCAGCACACAAACTGTAATTAAGTGAAAGCAGAACACAAGACAAATCCCACATTATTGTTTTTAAAATAGAGTACATTTTTATAAATTATTCAACACAAAAAATAATTCAATCAGTAGAACTGGAGTTATGAATTTTTAAAGTTTTTAAAAAACAACTAGTGCCTAGAAGATAAAAGTGCCAACCAGTGATATCTAGTCAAGTGAGACCGTTCTAAAGTCAAGAAATATCACCAACCGCGATGGAGTGCAGGTCAGATACAAAAAGTGGATTGGACTCAGTCAGCGCTTACCTTCGGACTTAGAAGAATTTTTAAGAAAGGTTTTCTGAACAGGAAAAGTTAAGCGGGGCAAGGCTGCAGGTGGTGTTCAAGGAAGGATCGTTGGGGGGCTGCTGGGCGAAGTCGCAGTGAAGATTTCTACATTCAGACTAAGGGCCCGATTATGAGATTGGTGGTCCTGGGGCAGGCTGCCACGCCACCGCACGCTCCAGGACTGGCAAACCCATGTGCGCACCACCTGCCAGATTGTAACTTTTTTAGTCACTGGCGGGCGGTTCTTTGGTGTTCCCACAGTGGTGCCTATGAAATAGGCAAACACAAGGAGATGATGGACAGAGCGCTGAAACTTTTTAGACACTCACCCCCAGTCACAGATCTGGGTTGAATCCATCATCGTTCTTTAGTTCACTTCGCCACCCCAGTTCAGACATAGCAATATGCAAATCAGTCTTGGCCCTGTTCCTCATGGGAACAGTCCAGCCCGAACTGCCAAGCCATGTCTTCCCTGGACCAGAAACAAGCATCCTGGGACCGGTTTCGGGCTAACAGCCTCATCAGCCAGGCTAGCTTGAATCCAGTGGCAACCTTGGCTCATATCGGTCGGCGCCCATGGAACTGTCCAAGGGAGTCCCACAGGGCTCTTGTTTGAGTCCTACTTTATTCAACATCTATGTGGATCCCTTGGCCAATGTCCTAAGAAAATATGGGTTTATTCCAATATCATATGCCGACGATACGCAGCTACTCTTTCCTTTCAATGAACTTACTCCCACTGTTCAAGAGACCTTTTCTTTGGGCATGAATGCCATTTCCCAATGGATGAAAAATAATTTTCTCCAATGCAATGTTGGGAAAACTGAGGTATTACTTTTGGAGAGGCTCCTCTATTATGGTCACCAAATTGGTGGCCTATTAATCTTGGAAAACCCCCATTCCAAAAACTTCTGTTAAGAACTTAGGAGTTCGTCTAGATCATGCCCTTACATTTAAGGAACATATTGGCCAGACTGTAGGCACATGTTTCCATACTTTGGGCCTACTTCGACGAGTTTTTCCTTTGCTCCCAGACTCTGTTCGAAGGACATTGACTCAGGCACTCATAATAAGTCACCTAGACTATTGTAACGGTCTGCTACTCTCTGCCAATGAAACTTCTATTAATAAACTTCAGGTGGTCCAGAATACGACGGCACGTCTGGTTCTGAACGTGCCTCCCAGATCAGCTTCCCGCCCTCTTCTCCAAAAACTCCACTGGCTACCCATACGTCAACGGATAAAATGTAAAGTCTGTTGTACTATCCATAAGGCATTGTTTAATCTTGGCCCTAGTTATTTATCAGAAAAGTTCACTTTCTATCATCCCCCAAGATCTTTACGCTCTAGCACTAAACTTCTGCTGAAGGTTCCCAGAATCAGGAGAGCAAGACTAGGAGGAAAAGCTCTCTCTTATCTTGGTCCAAAATATTGGAATGAACTTCCCTTACATTTAAGAGAATGTTCGAACCATCTTCACTTTAGAAAGTTACTTAAGACTACTTTGTTTTGCTTTTAAGTTTGACAGTACTGTATTTGAATCTGTTTCACGTCCAAAGCGCAGAGATACTCCTCGGAGTCGATTCTGGCGCTATACAAACCAAATACAAATACAAAGTGAGCAAGGGACCCACGTCTGGGCATACCCTGCCAACTTAGGGCGAACAAAGCAAACACAAGGAGATGATGGACGGAGCGCTGAAACTTTTCAGACACTCACCCCCAGTCACAGATCTGGGTTGAATCCATCATCGTTCTTTAGCTCACTTCGCCACCCCAGTTCAGACATAGCTATATGCAAATCAGTCTTGGCCCTGTGCCTCATGGGAACAGTCCAGCCCGAAATGCCAAGCCATGTCTTCCCTGGACCGGAAACAAGCATCGGCAGTTCGGGCTGCGATCTTACATCCTCAACTGGGAAAAGTATTCGATTAAGGGATCAGGCTGACTGTAACTCTTCATTTGTAATTTACAGCATAAAATGCCCGTGTGGCAAATTGTATATAGGCAAAACTGAAAGAAAAGTAAAGGTGCGGATCACCGAACATAAGAGTCGCATAAGGAATAAAGTTGTGAACTCCAGTCTTGCTATACACTGGGTAGATTGTAATCATACCATTCCTTAACTTAGATTTCAAATACTAGAGAAAATCGAAATCATGCCAGATCGAGATAACGCAAAGTGGTTGTCCCATGAGAAGATTTGGTGGATAAAATTTTTGAACACCGTGATACCTCATGGATTAAATGACAAACTAGATATGGTGTGTCTTTTATAAGCGTCCTTCATTGTTTCTAACAGTACAGTGCAGATTTTTTATGATGTTATCCTCATTCGTTCAGTTCATGTATTACATTGAGTAGTCTTTGGGTTCACTCACTAATTCCATGCCATTTTTGGCATGTTATTGTTAAACATTTGATTAAATGTTAATATTAGACATAGTGTTTAGATGTCAATTGTCGCTAACATGTACATATTGTTAACATGTGTAATATGCCATGTAAGGATGATGCACGGATTGAGAGTGACAGTGTGTGGTGATTTAGATGATGGGAATTTTTATTTGTTATCACATTCTTTTTTAAGCACCTTTTATTTATTTTCTTAGGATATTTATCAGTGTCACGCGGATCATATATTCATCACGATCAGCAGGTCGCCAGTGTTTTCTGAGAAGGGTGGTATCACGATGGATTTGGTCCGGTTATTATTCCATTGTCGGTTTTTGAAGTTTACAACTTCACAGATAGAGCAACGGTTCAATTCACAGGGAGGTGTATTTGTCTAGGTTTGAGTTTATGCTTGGTTCTATGGTAGTTTTCTCTATATTTCAGTCTGTTGTTAGCTATTTTGATATGGCAGCCTGATTAGGTTACTAAGCGGCGTTTACGGGTGCTTTGAGTCCGTTGTTTACTTTTATTGCCGGTTGGGCAGTTTCAAAATATCGCATGCGCGCCATTGTGTTATCGCTTGGATTGGGTTAGAGCAGAGTACGGAGTGTTTACGGAGCTCTTGTGGGTAAGAAGCAGATTTTGCTTACATACAATAGTTGTCAAAGGTGAGGTCTTGCGCCGTAATAGAATTTGTTCATTTGTTTTCACTTTGGTAGAAGCTGCACTGGCTTCGTTATCAGTCATTATCCCCGGCTTTTCACAGACGGAGGTTCAAAGAAAGGAGTTACCCGAATGGGGACAGTGTTTTCTCTGGGCGGGAATTGTTGAGTCTTCTGTTGACGGTAAGGGAAGCGTTTTCGTTTACTTAAAACAGTGGACTAGAGGCAGGAGGTTGAGATATTTCAGGTGTTTTTCATTACTTGCTTTCTTTTTAGAAACAGCATGTTACAACAGAAACCGGCTCGGGCCGGCGTGGTCAACATTGAAACTCGATGCTGAGAGTTTAAGCGGTGTGAGTGTGGTTCACAACCATTTACGTTCAGCTTCCTTGTTTACGGGTAGGTAGCTTCAGGGTTTTGTACAAAGGATTCATTTATCTAGTGATACCATCAGACTATTTTTAGAGGGAGTTGAAACATTTGGCATTCATATCTTTTCAGTTTTCGCACTACCGTTTGGATTTGGTGTTCGCACTAGGATCAACATAAAGGGTTTTAGACGCTGACGAAGAGCGCTAGTCAGGTAATGTACAGGACAGGTTTTATTTTATGATAATGATTAGACAGGTTGTGATTTATTGAGTGTTGAAAGACTCATGTTTTCACGTTACAGTGTCTTTTTGTATTTCGTTGGAGTTGGCTTCAAACAGAATCGACGTTTTTTCGAGAGTAAGCTGTGTTCTATATTCACATTGGAAAGTGCTGGGTTACTAGCATGCATGGCACTGAGATTTTTTTATTCTTTTTCACTGGTGAAGGTTTGGTTGCACTTTTTTGGTTATGTTTTACTTACGGCATAATCAACATGAGAGGTCACTTATTCATACATGGCATTATTTGTGAGTTATGTTCCTCCATCTGTGTACTATTAAACAGTTAATTCAACTTTTTATTTACAGTTCCCCTGACGAAGGGATATTTTATCCCGAAATGCATTGGGAAAGTCAACAAGAAAATTGATGTCATATGTTTTGTTTGTATTCATTTCATGTACATTTACTTTGAATTGCTGATTGTATATACAAAGTACATTTCAGAAACCGTTTTGATGAAAATGTAATGGTTTATGATTTGATGAAAAAATTGTGTTCCTGAGTAAATAATATGAGATTATGATTTATTACATGATCGTGTGTTAATTAATTGGGCAAACAGAGGTTTGCATTCTGCAGTGCGGGTAAGGGGCAAGTGATTAGTCACACTTGCTGTGTTTTTTTTATCAGTCAGTGAAGAGGTTAGCTACCTCTTTCCCACCCAGCACGCCTTGATATATTATTGGTTAAACATTAAACAAGTTTTCACTGTTTATAAGTAGGTGTGCGCAGTCCAAACCCAATATCTTTTCTGAAGGTCCATTAGTAGCATTTAATTTACAGACCCTTGGAATATGGCATACCACTCTACAAGATACTTATAAGTAAATCAAATTAAATATGTTAATCAGGTGTACACCAATTTAACAATGTTTAGGGGAGCGAGCACAAACACTTTAGCAGGCCAACAAGACTAAAGTTCAGCACAATAAAATGGAGGGAAGCAGGCCAAAGGTTTGAGGTGGCACTGCAGAGACAAATATCCGAAAACACAAACTCTTAAGCACAACAAGTGTTGGTCCATGAATTTAAATAAAACAACACATTTTTTATTGTAAAAGTACCTACTAACACAATAAAGGGGGAAGTTGATTAGCCTCCTATATGCACGTTACATGTTTTAGGCCTAAGGTTGAATATAATGGCTGATTCAGGGTCACCTTATACAGTCACCAACCAAAATGTTTTTGACTCCTTGCTTACACAAGTTGCTGTCCTGTTCACTTCAGATGTTAAAGCAGTTGCTTTTGATGGATGTACCGTTGACTTCAATGCTTTTTTCCCTTCCCCAGCGGAATTCAAAGTTAGATCAGTTACCATAAAAATCCATGTAGCCTTCAAAGGGGTATATGAACTAGGCTTGAGAGACCAGAGACTACTGAAAAATTAGGTTGAATCTCAATGCTGCACACCCAGTATTAGACATTAGGGAACAAGATTGCAGTTCCACAATTATAAATGAATCTTCAAAAACATTCAGTGGAGGTGTGGATGAGTTGACATATTCACACATATGATCAAAATTAAGCAAGGCTCTTTTCCTATAAAACAAAAACTAAGAGGTTTCCCACGGTGCATAAGGAAAGACCTACAAAATCTATTTCAAGATCTGTTGTCTAGAGGAAGTATTGAGGAGGTTGAATCTCCTAAATGGGTTTCACCCATATTCCTCACAAAGAAAATCAATTAGAGACTTTGTGTGTGGATCTTGAGCATTAAATTCCAACATTATTATTGACTAGCAGCCCCTGCCAAAAGAAAGCATGCTAATTCCATGTCTCAAAGGAGCAACAGTGTTTTCAACACTCAATGCATTAAGGATATAACCAGGTGGGTTTAAATGAAGCCTCTAAACCTTCGACAGCCTTCATAGCAACTTTTGGGCATTTTCAGTATAGACAGATGTTATTTCGCCTTTGATTCAGTGGTGCCTGTTTTTCAGCGTGCAATATACAGTTTGTTAGATATGGAGCATAAGATTGGATGTTTTCTAGATAACATCTTAGTATTTATCTAAACAACTGGGGACCAATATGGATTGCTGAGTGCTGTGTGTTCTAGATTAGAAAGCAATGGTCTAGTCCCAATGCCTGAAAAGTGTTACTTATTCAAGGATCAAGTCGAATACCTTGGCCACAAAATTTGTGCATGAGGAGTGGTTCCTAAGGAGTCTTTAGTTAACTAATTCATCTTATGTGCCAGGGAAATTAAAACAACTGTGCACTGTTTTTCACAACTGCCATGCTCAAATGTGGAAGGGAAGAATCACAATGATGTCAAATGCTGGAGTGTTAGAAAAATTGCCAAATGTGTGGGTAAGAATGCTCAGGTTGTGAGTGTGTGACATGTTTGAGTATGTGGTTGATGATGATTAGGAGTATTTTTCTGCTGACAAGATGGAACAACCTCCTTCTCACAATGCACCTGTATGGTAGAGTCAACCATGAAATGAACTCCAATGATGAATTGATCCCAACAAGATCTGACCCAAATGAAGAAACTATGGCTGATCTGGACAAATCATCCTTCAGGAGAATGACTCATAGAATGTTGAGGCAGAAGAGGGTTGCACCGTGACAGTTTATTGTTTACTGTGAAAACTGTCAATGTGCTCTCTTGTGTCGTGAGAATTAAATCTGTTAAGCCTTTTACCTGTATCAGTGTTGTTACAAACCTGCATGCCCATCACTCGTTGGCCTTCCTTTGTCCCAGGGGTTTGGGGCCCTGGAACACTTTGACTTGTATCAGGCCTTGAAGAATGAGTCCCCAGGTGTGAAAGTTGTCTTGGGGAGGGGGCCCCATGCATGCTCCTTTCCCATTCAGTTTGACTTTAAGTGGTTTGCCAACACCTGCTGAATTAGCACTCCCCTGGGGAAAATCTCTCAAGGATGAAAACCACCATGTGCTTTATTCTCTGCTTTGTTCCCAAGTAGGACTAGGTTGTATATTGGGCCCTGTAGGTTTTTTTTCAATGAGGGAGGTACCGTTTTGCTTCTGGTGGAAAGCTGTAGCCACCAGGAGCCTCCTCTGCAAGCCTTTTGGCCTCTAAAGATGCACTTGTTGTGGGGAGATGGATTTCCTGGCTCCCTGCATCAGACCTGTCCGCTGCCTGTTTCCTGGAACTCTTCTCCCACTAGTGTGGGCATCCTATGCAGCCCTTCTTCAGCTAACCACATAAATACCCCCTGCTGCACTCCTCCTTCCGAGAGGCTACTGGCTTCTTGAAGGGCACTAGTGGGTGAGCGGAATCCAGGACCCGTCTTCACAGAATTCCTAGGGGAACCTTCCAGGGTCCCCCCGCAGGTCTCTTCCACAAACTATTACTCAGTTGGCATTAAAAGGCCAGTGCCACTAGCACTGGGGGGCAGCTGGAGTTACAGTTGCAAAGTTCCTTCTTGCAGGGCATCAGGTGGTGTTTCCTTCCAGCTGGGCATTCTGGCTGTCTTTGCTCCCAGGTCCTGGGCCTTCTCAGCTGTCTCTCCCTTGGCAGGGGCTTTTAGGTTGGGGTGGAAAGTTCTAGAAGTGAGGCACCCATGGCCAATTCATGGATTCCACATAATCCCTCCACCCCTTTCCCATCCCTTCCTCACATCATTCTGGGACAATTATATATATGACAATTTCAAGTTGTCTGTGTTAAGAGCTCCCTTGAGAGCCTCAGCTCTGCTCTATGATGACATTCTTTCCACCCCTTACCTCAAAGATAAGTCCCTCCTGTGTTGGCTCCAGAGGTCTGGCCCTCCTTCTTTGTTTAAAGGGGCCCTGGATGTCCTATTCCAGCTGCAGTGTGAAAAGCAAATTATAACAGGCAAAGTTTTCAAAGGTTTCCAAACTTTCTTCAGGTGCCCAAACAAACACAGGACAGGACTGCACTTCTAAGGCTACTAGGAGCTCAAGGGAGGTACTTAGAGACTCTCAGGGTATCACGCAGAAGCCAGCAGCTGGGTCCATTCCAGGTCCAGATGCTAATGGCACTGGGCACTTCATTAAAAGCCCCCTTACAGCTTTTTATGTCCCTGTAACCAGAAAGGAGATCAGTAGTTTGACCCTTGAAGTCCACATTGCTATCCTGGTTACAAGTGAGAGATGATCCACGTCTTCAGGTCTTTACAGGTCACAAACAGCAGGTGCAGTCATTCTTCTGTATTCTGCAGGTCCAGAAAGTGTTCTAGGGAGGATGCCTTGGGTTGGCACATTTATGCTGGCACTATCTACTGGATGATGTGGCTCATGGCTCTTAACTAACCAATGGAGTACAAATTCCCTGGAGCAACCCTACCCACTTTTGTAGCAGTTACTGTTTGCTCTACTGCAAGCAACTCCAAAATGTGCCTTATTCCCAAAATCCAAGTTGGGAAAATCCTTCCTCCCACGTGCAGAGCCTGTATGCCCAGACAATTTGCAGCCAGGGTGATGAGTAGTTTCAACTGTAGTCACTCAATACTGGTTCTGTTGGTAGCTTTCCTTTCACTGCGTATGGTGCCAGCCTGACTATGGGGAGAAAGCCGGACCTTTCGAGGTATTACTTGACATTTAGTTGCGAGTAGGCAGGCCCCTTTAAAGTTAATTAGGTCCCTAGGCTACCCCAACTGATCCCCCTGCCATGAGAGGAAAATGCCTCACCTCTCCCAGGCCATTTTCCTGCTCTAGAAGCAGTGTTCACACCTTGTTAAGGTAAAGCACTTGATTGACAGCTGCTGGGAAAGTAATGTAAATGAGCCTCCAGGAGCTTCTCGGGCAATGAAAAAGTCATGCTAAATGTTATGCTTCCTATATATTTATTTAACATCCAACTTAACCACTACATTGAACTTTTAATAAATATTAAAGAGGTTGTTTGAATTATTTTTTAGCTGGTCCCAATCTGGGATACAGAATTAATATTTTAATCTGTACCAGTTTTCTATATAGGGCAGCCAGGCCTGCCACAATGAAAGTAGCTTTGGGGGCTTTCTCATTGTAGCAACAGGGTGGCATTAATTTTCTACATGCCCCACATTTGAATAGCATGCACCCTACCTTGTGTACCACAAGGCCTAGCTAGCTGTGACTCATTAATATTAAAAAGGGAGGTCCTTTCCTGTCAAAAAGGGTTATTTTCATAGGTCACACTGCAGGACTTACTCTGCAACCATTAGGCTACAATGGTATGCCTGAAGCCATGTTGTGTAGGTCCACTCTGTGAATGGCACAATGGGTACTGCAGTCCACAAGTGGCATTTAGCTTCCAGGGTGCATTGAATACGCCATATAATAGGGACGCATAGGCAAGTTAAATGTGTCAATTAGGAATAAGCCAACTTAATCATGCTTAAAGGCAGAGTTCACAAACCAGTAAAAAGAAGATCCAGAAAAAAGAAAAAATCTAAGGTAGAAAAGGTGAATTTCCTATGATAATGTTGTTGTTATTATTTTTAATTTTATGTTAAAACAATGAATGGTATGTTAACATTTTAATAAGTTGAATTATCTAAGTGTGAAGAAGTGCTTCACTGATTCATGTCATCTGTTCTTGCCTGCCAGATGGCTTCCAGGTTTTTCTCCAACCACTGATTCTCCAATATCTGTAGGCTGGTCCTGTACACCTTCATCTACTGCTGTTTTCATGGAGTTTTACATCAACAAGCACTATCTAACTTGCGTTCTAGATCACACTACTACCAAGATTTTTTCCACACTTGGCAGAGACTTCACTTTTAACTCCTTCTCTGAAATTCCAATGCCTCATTCAATAACTAGGTGAATGGACATCAAATAATGAGAGAGTTCAATGACTTTTACAATATTCATCAATCCGTCACTGTCAAACTCCTAACATGCAGTATCAGAAAAGCATGTTAAAATAATTTCTGCCTGACTGCAACCTCTTTCCACGCATGTAGTGTCTTTAAGAAACTATACTGTTTCAATAGAAATCATCTTCAGTGGGTGAGGTTTTAATGACAGATGGGAAACAAGCAATACTTAAGAAGTCACAGATTCTCCAAACTAGGACAATTGTTGTCATGTAATGGCAGTCAGGAGCGGCCCATGCAGATAAGAGTGGTGGCGTGGGGTGGGGGGTTCTCGACAGATGACAAGGATGTAAAATTAATTCTTTATTTAATTTTCCCTTGTCAGTGCCTCTCGAGTCCCCCCTACCCGGCCCCACCGCTCTTACCTGCACGGGCCGCTCCTGATGTGAAACATAGGCATACAATAGATAATAGCAACAATGATTCAGTGAGGTACCTTTTTGTGTTACAAAAAACAATTGCAATAATTCATGCTTATCACACTTAAGAAACCATGTCAAATGTTAAGGGAAAATGATCATTGCAACCATTAAGGCATGTTATAATGTAATAATGGGGTGTTGATGCTTACTTGAATAGTTCGTTCCGTGATATTGCTCTATTTGTTTGAGGGTCAATTGCATAGACCATGAGATCACTTTGAGTATAATCCTCTTCAGAATATCCATCTCCAAATCGCCGGGCACCTATGGACTCCACAACAATTGCTGCCCCTGGAATCTGATCTTTGACATAACCTTCTAAAATTCTGAAAATTAAGAGGAAAAGAAAGCATTTTAACTGAGACAAAATGATCAACTTTTCTCTGTTGTTTACATTTTTATTAAGTTCTAGAATCAGAATCCACTTGCGGCTAGTGACATTTGAAAATGGTGGACATTAAAGTTGGGCGTGACTTAAGTAGCGAGCGAAGTGAGCAAGCTTAATGGACAAACGTGGGGTCCAGTTTGGGTCCTCCTCCCGGGAAAAAATTGAAAAAAGATTGGCAAATGGTGCTAATCTTTGAACATTTCTTGTGATATGCTGACACTGCTCATCAAATTATGTCTTTGCCAGTCATATGACGCCATTATAGATTGAGTAAGGAAATTCACATGGCTGACATGGCTGTTCTTGGCATATCAAGTAGCAAATTAATATTTGATACTGGCCGAGGTATCAGATGCTGCACTTCTGCATGTGTCAATGATTCTGGTTATTTAAAGTATTCCTGGTCCATTTTTGTGGTAAGTGGGCATATGAGCCTGTGTATAGTAACATGATACAATATCTAACCAGTTGTGGCACAAGTAAATGAGGGTACTTGATGAAACTGACAAATAGTTAATTTGCTAAAATTGAAAAGCTGCGCTATGAGGAAAAAGCAGTGTATTTTTCATTTTTCTTTAAACTTTCTATAAAACCTAGGACGCTTAAGCCAATTCCTTTGGTAGACTGTACTGTAAAATAGACAATGTGGTCCCATTTGATCAAAATGTCTTGGAGGGAGACCCCCTTCTCTGGATCTCTTTAAGTGAAGGGTGGGCTGAGTATCGGGTGGTCTTGCTCTGCTGGTGCATTAAATCTGCCACATATTTCTTCCCCGGCTAATTCAAATTTCACGACGGTCAAGGCTCTCATAATAGCTTTTTCTAAACTGTGTTTAGGATGCACGTGTGGATAACATCCGTAGTGTGAGCCACAGCTCTGTTTCTAAGGAGCTTTCAGCAACTCGCCTCCTCCCGCATCCCCCACAGACTCGAGGGGCTCAAGGGTGATTTACAGAGCCCAGTGAGACTAGACTGGATAGTAATCTGTGAATTAATGCCCATTCGCCCAGCTGTGTTAAAGTCTGTCATGCAGGTCCCCTGCTGCTTTATGGCGGCTTCACTGCAAGTGATCACATTCCTCCTTATTCCCATCATCAAAGATAAAGCTGTTTCTAAAGCTGTGTTGAGTTCCTATTGTGCTGCAGCTCCAAACTCCCTGTTATCCATACACATGAATGTTGACCACTCGCAGGCATTCCTTGTATGTGAATGCTGACCACATGTAAGCCCTCCTGCAAAGCTCATATTCATCCATGTACATGAATGCTGGCCACACACAGGCACTTCTGCACAACTGATATTCCTCCATGTACATGAATGTTGACCACACGTGCACATCTGCACATTTCATATTCGCAGTGTGCAGCAGCATGCCTCTGCCTGCTCTTGGAACCTTTTGGTATCCCACACCCACAGCCAGTGTAACACCTGGGCAGTTTGTGTGTCTGACTCTTGTTTACTCGGCGCAGCTCACCAGAAATTAGCATCTAAGACCAGCTGCTAAACCAGACTGAGATAAGTTATGAAGATTAAGAACCTCACCCCTTCGATTCAACAAAATATTTCAAAAGCATCATTAAAAGGCATGGTTTCAGACCTTGCTAGTAGGCTGTATATAAAAATGAATGAGAGCCTTTCATCAAAATTCGTCTGAAAACTCTCTCAGTTTTGGGATTCAAAAGTCATCTAACTAGCCTTGCTCTTGCTTCTTTTCCTACCCATCCATCGCCCTAGCAACAGTTATTACAACTTTTCTATAAATATATAGTTCACGGTTATGATTGTTTTGTTAAATAGATTTCACAGCCTCTCCACAGCACTCCTATGTGTACCATACTATATGCTGAAGTATATTGTGGGGATCTGGACATGACAAGAAGCCAACGTGTCCGACCTCCGAGCTAACGGTATTTTTGTGACGTCTGGAGAGGCATCTGCTTCCGTGTGATTCTCTCCCCTGTTCGGCCCCAGCAAAGCAATGTCTGATAGACAAGCACAACGACTCAACGCACTTTTGAGTGCTGTGGAATTAGGTTGTGACTTACTTCATGAGGTCATGGAATGTCTTATTTCTTACCGGTAATCTTCATTACCCCGATTAAGGTCCTCCTCATCCCAGTCCTTACCATGTGAGGTACTCACAAGCAGAAAACCAAGAAAAAAAACGCAGGACACCAGGGATCCATGAGAAAGAACAAGAATGTAATCAAACAAATGATTAACCAGAGTTCAAAATGCCAACAGCAAAATTGTCCACAGAGGCATGCAAAACATCAAGGCGATAATGCTGGACAAACATGTGATGGGACTTCCAAGTGGCCGCCCTACAAATCTCCTGGATAGAGACCCCCGCCGCCTCAGCCCTGTAAGCGGATACAAAACGCGTCGAACGTCCCTGCACCTGAGATGGAGGAGGCAGACCCACAGACTTATAGGACTGGCAGACTGCCAAACGCACCCACCGACGGATGGTGGCAGTAGAAACCTTCTTCCCCTTAGCCACACCCCCACAGGAGACAAACAGGGCAGGGGAAAGACCGAATCCCAGGGTACATTGGAGGTAAACCTGAAGGGCTCTGCGAACATCCAAGGTCGAAGGAACAAGCAAATCCCCATCCCCAGGCAAATCAGGAAGGACCACCTCCTGCTGCAAATGGAAGTTGGAGGAAATATTAGGGAGAAAGGCCGGTCAAGGCCGCAAAACAACCCTATCCTGCAGGAACTGCAAATAAGGGAAGGAGATAAGCAAAGCACCCAACCGCCTAGCGGAGGTGATGGCCAACAGAAAAGCCACCTTAGCAGACAACCACAACAAATCTGCTTCCAACAAGGGTTCAAAAGGGGGCAACTCAGACCCCTCAAAACAGTCGGCAAATTCCAAGAAGGCACATCACAGGAGTGACCGGATGACAAAGCCGAAAACTACGCAGAAGCCAACTCACCAAAGGAGCAACAACCTCCAAGGAGTCCCCAGGACCCCTACATGCCCAAACCGCAGCCCATTGAGCAGACAAGGTAGAAGGGGAAACGTCTTTCAAAAACCCATCTCAACGAAAATCAAGAATAGAAGCCGGGTCCCCAACCACATGATCCACATCATGAGAGGAGCACCAGGAGATAAAAGAGCCCCAATGCTTACCATAGCTCTTAAGAGTCGAAGGCCGACGTGACTGTTGAATGTCACAGGCCACCACAGAAGAACAGCCCAAAGACTCCAAAGTCAGACGCTCAAGAGCCAGGCTGTTAGATGTAAGCAACGGAAACATTAATTAAAAGAAAACTCACATCACCGTAGGTCCCCAGCAACATAATGTTTGCAGAAACAGGAAACACGGCACAGCATACCAGTGTTCCGACCGACGTGTCAGACAGAAAAGAAACCAGGCATAACGCATATACTATAAAAATAAAAAAAATACTAGCTTTTCTATTGGCTGTCGTGAGGCAGGATTACCTCACATGGTTAAGGACTAGGACAAGGAGGACATATGAGGGGGTAATGCTGCTGTGCACCTTGTGATGTCGCAGAAATGTGGGGTTTTTGTCGTATAACAAAATGCTTTGCTGTAGGAAAGTAGGATCTGCTTCCTATGGTTACCCCCACCATTTGCTTGATGTTACACTGTTATTGACTAGTCTGACTGGGATCCTGCTAATCAGGACCCCATTCTATCTGCTTTCTCCCTAAAATGTTATACCATCTATTTAGGTACACTCCAGATTGGATACTGGGGTACCCTTGTCAGTCCCTAGTATATGGTACCCATGTACCCAGGGAATTGGTACCCCAGAGGCCTCCTATGGGCTGAAGCATGTATTATGCCAACCATGAGAGGCCATGCAAAATGGAAGTACAGGCCTGCCATTGCAGCCTGTGTAAGATGGTGCATGCACCACTTACTTTAGATATAGGTTTACTATATCTATAGGTCAATACACTTAAATCCTATAAGTCACCCCTATAGCAGGCCTTGACAATCCTGAAGGCAGCGTGCTGGGTTTTTTACGTGAGAGGGTGCCCCTGCATGAGCAGAGCACCCCTGCAGACTTTGGAGACCATTCTCCCAGGTTGTCAGTGACGCAGCCAGACATATAGGTAGAGGTGCATTATAGGCTCGCGTAAAATGCTATCTCGAAAACGGCTGCAACAAACCATGACGAGTATGGTTTCCAACACCTTGGAATCATACCTCCACACTGGTAAACGGTGTGGGAGGTATGATTCCACCCTTCAGAAGTAAGCTTCGTGGGGTCCCTGGTCTTCCCGGTACCAGCCGTCTCGACCCAGACAGCACAAAATGGTTGCTGCCGACCAGAGACACATTTCTGCCCTCCTGCTGCTGAGCCAAGCTCGAGCAGAGGAAGGCAGCACAATAGGCATCCTGTCACAGGGAGGTGTGACCACCTCCCAGACAGGATTTAGTGTATTGGGGCTGGGTGGGTGCACTTCCAAAGTGCCTGAAAGTCTGCACGAGGGGCACATTTGGTGTCCCTGTGCATAGGCCAGTTCAAACCAGTCCTGGGAGCTGTTGGCTCATGCTCTGGCATCCACAGTGGGGTGGCTCTTCAACCTTCAAAGTTCCAAAGAGTTTCTTCGTAATCCACTGGGAAGGCTCCTTAAACTTTAAAACTGCAACCGCGACTCTCCCATTGAATTGTGTGTAGCATGCGGTCGTGTTCTCACACTGTACCCGTCCTCCGTGGGGTCCCTACTTACTCACCTTGGGTGGTTCCTTGGGATCCCAGCGATTCTACATCCTCTAGACACTGTCTTGACTCGAGACGTGGTTCTTATACCACTATTTTAGTATATGGTTTCGTCTCCCCCTGGAGCCCACTGTGTATTAGTGCTACTTACGATTGTTTCTGTGCTACAGTATTGTGTGCTTTGTGTTTATCTACGGGTAGCAGATACTGTGAGGTATTTAAGGTGTGTTATAATAATAAATACATATTTATATAACTACTGTGTGGTTCTCCTTTCATTTAACCAATACTATAAGGTTGCATTCTGGTAAAACAAGCTGCTTAACATTCCTTCAAGACTAAGCCTGAAGGCTGCTCGCCACAGCTACCACTTGAATACCTTTCTAAGGTTATCTTTGACCTCTTAATTCACCGTAAGGGTTGTTTGGACTGGTGCAAGGTGCCCACTTTAATTAGTGGACATCATATACCAGGCCAACTTCTCACACTTGCCATATAGTGGGAGGTGCCAGGATAATTTCTAATGCAGTGTGATCTTTGAACATATGATCATGATTATGGGGCAGCGCGGGGGGAAACAAATAAGACAGATTAATTACCTGCTGCCTGCAGACACCTCGGTGCTCTTCTCCTTTCCTTTTCCTGACTCCTGGAAGTCCATGGGTGCAATGAAGGGGCTCTCAGACTCCCCTAGGCCAATCCAGATGCCCCTCTCAGGCTGGTAATAGTATTACCAGCATAAGAGAAACGTGGGTATTGGTGTGAGTGGGCTAGTTTTCCGCTCACACAGGGAATGGAAACCAGTGTCTGCTCTCCACCCAGCTGTGCAACACAGCTCAGGCTGGAGGCTGCTAAGTGAGCATGTTGGTTTGGCTGGCCTAAGACAGCCGGCCAAACTGACAAGCGCATTTAGCAGTGCCCACCACTCCTCCTCCCTGCTGTAGCTGCCTGGTGTCATCAGAATGGATGGCCCACCCCTCCCTCAGCCCGGCTGGTAGCCTCCAAGAAAAATAAAATGAAAATACCATTGTTTTATTATCATTTTATTATTCTTGCTTGAATTTGCAGGCTCTCGGCTAGTGGGGCAACGCTCCTCTGCCCTAACGGGGGAGGCGCGGCTGTCAGAATCATCAAACTTTATTCAGTTGCAGAACAACCATAAAAGCATTGAGTGACTACATAAAATGCATTACACTACGTGCAAAACTAGTTTGCCAGACCAACATTCAAAGACGTGCATAAAATGCATTAAAACACATAAAAAACTGGGTTGCCAGACAAATAATCCTTCCAGATTTCATAAAGGAGCATCACAGGCATACAATTATTTTCTGTTTTTGGAATCTTTAAAAAGGAAGATCGTTAAAAATTCTAGTTCAATCTGTTTTTAAAAGGGCATTGAACCCTGTGAGCACACAGCTGCACGAAGAAATGAGCTAGCACAAATACACATCTCCTTGTCTGATAACTGTTGGAGATAATGATAAGCTGTGCTACAATGCCAAAGGTTATTGAGTCACATGAAGGGAACTACAAAATGTTAATATACATTTTATAATAATTGCAGAAAAAAGAAAATGTAACACTGACTGATTGGAGCCATCATTCCATGGGCATATTCTGGACTCAAGTTTGTGCTGATACCCAAGAAGTACAAAACACACAAGATGATGGACGGAATGTTGCACATTGGCAAACATTCACCCCCAGTCACAGATCTGGGTTTAATCCATCGTTATTTTGCTTCACCACGCCACCCCAGTTCAGACATAGCCATATGCAAATCAGTCTTGACCCTGTGCCACATGGGAACAGTCCAGACCGAACTGCCAAGCCACGTCTTTCCTGGACCGGAATCAAGCATCCTAGGACCGGTTTCGGGCTTTCAGCCCTCATCAGCCAGGATAGCTTGACTCCAGTGGCGTAGTGAGCACAGGACCCACGTCTGGGCATACCCTTCCCACTTAGGGCGAAATGCAAAACACACAAGATGATGGACGGAATGTTGCACATTGGCAAACATTCACCCCCAGTCACAGATCTGGGTTTAATCCATCGTTATTTTGCTTCACCACGCCACCCCAGTTCAGACATAGCCATATGCAAATCAGTCTTGACCCTGTGCCTCATGGGAACAGTCCAGACCGAACTGCCAAGCCACGTCTTCCCTGGACCGGAATCAAGCATCCTAGGACCGGTTTCGGGCTTTCAGCCCTCATCAGCCAGGATAGCTTGACTCCAGTGGCGTAGTGAGCACGGGACCCACGTCTGGGCATACCCTTCCCACTTAGGGTGAAATGCAAAACACACAAGATGATGGACGGAATGTTGCACATTGGCAAACATTCACCCCAGTCACAGATCTGGGTTTAATCCATCGTTATTTTGCTTCACCACGCCACCCCAGTTCAGACATAGCCATATGCAAATCAGTCTTGACCCTGTGCCTCATGGGAACAGTCCAGACCGAACTGCCAAGCCACGTCTTCCCTGGACCGGAATCAAGCATCCTAGGACCGGTTTCGGGCTTTCAGCCCTCATCAGCCAGGATAGCTTGACTCCAGTGGCGTAGTGAGCACGGGACCCACGTCTGGGCATACCCTTCCCACTTAGGGCGAAATGCAAAACACACAAGATGATGGACGGAATGTTGCACATTGGCAAACATTCACCCCCGTCACAGATCTGGGTTTAATCCATCGTTATTTTTGCTTCACCACGCCACCCCAGTTCAGACATAGCCATATGCAAATCAGTCTTGACCCTGTGCCTCATGGGAACAGTCCAGACCGAACTGCCAAGCCACGTCTTCCCTGGACCGGAATCAAGCATCCTAGGACCGGTTTCGGGCTTTCAGCCCTCATCAGCCAGGATAGCTTGACTCCAGTGGCGTAGTGAGCACGGGACCCACGTCTGGGCATACCCTTCCCACTTAGGGCGAAATGCAAAACACACAAGATGATGGACGGAATGTTGCACATTGGCAAACATTCACCCCCAGTCACAGATCTGGGTTTAATCCATCGTTATTTTGCTTCACCACGCCACCCCAGTTCAGACATAGCCATATGCAAATCAGTCTTGACCCTGTGCCTCATGGGAACAGTCCAGACCGAACTGCCAAGCCACGTCTTCCCTGGACCGGAATCAAGCATCCTAGGACCGGTTTCGGCCTTTCAGCCCTCATCAGCCAGGATAGCTTGACTCCAGTGGCGTAGTGAGCACGGGACCCACGTCTGGGCATACCCTTCCCACTTAGTGCGAAATGCAAAACACACAAGATGATGGACGGAATGTTGCACATTGGCAAACATTCACCCCCAGTCACATATCTGGGTTTAATCCATCGTTATTTTGCTTCACCACGCCACCCCAGTTCAGACATAGCCATATGCAAATCAGTCTTGACCCTGTGCCTCATGGGAACAGTCCAGACCGAACTGCCAAGCCACGTCTTCCCTGGACCGGAATCAAGCATCCTAGGACCGGTTTCGGGCTTTCAGCCATCATCAGCCAGGATAGCTTGACTCCAGTGGCGTAGTGAGCACGGGACCCACGTCTGGGCATACCCTTCCCACTTAGGGCGAAATGCAAAACACACAAGATGATGGACGGAATGTTGCACATTGGCAAACATTCACCCCCAGTCACAGATCTGGGTTTAATCCATCGTTATTTTGCTTCACCACGCCACCCCAGTTCAGACATAGCCATATGCAAATCAGTCTTGACCCTGTGCCTCATGGGAACAGTCCAGACCGAACTGCCAAGCCACGTCTTCCCTGGACCGGAATCAAGCATCCTAGGACCGGTTTCCTGCTTTCAGCCCTCATCAGCCAGGATAGCTTGACTCCAGTGGCGTAGTGAGCACGGGACCCACGTCTGGGCATACCCTTCCCACTTAGGGCGAAATGCAAAACACACAAGATGATGGACGGAATGTTGCACATTGGCAAACATTCACCCCCAGTCACAGATCTGGGTTTAATCCATCGTTATTTTGCTTCACCACGCCACCCCAGTTCAGACATAGCCATATGCAAATCAGTCTTGACCCTGTGCCTCATGGGAACAGTCCAGACCGTACTGCCAAGCCACGTCTGTATTACAAGTAGTGCTCTCAATTCACTCTATACTTACACAGATAGCTAGTGGGAGAGACCCCTGGGCTATGGCAAAGGCAACTTGCAACAGAGGGTTTCAAGGACTCTGCCCTTAGTCTGTCTGCTTGAAACAGGGCTGATAATCGTGGTAGCACATGCTTTTTGCCGAAAGCACCATGGAAGTCTGTATCAGAGAAAGCATGGGCTAGACCAATCCCTAAAAATGAGTATTTAGCATATGCTAACCACTGGATTGGTAGACCCTTGTCGCAGGCCTGGCAGTCAGTAATTATATCCCTTGCCAGTGATGCTTCGTCTGTCTGCCAAATGGATAACAACAATAGAGGGGGTCTAGTGCATATAAAGTCACTCAGGTAGGTTAGACCCAGCTCCTTATGGCAGATGAAGTGGGATGTAGATATAGGGGCAGCCACAAAAAGGATTGTCAACCCTCTGTAGGGCCGCAAAGTCGGATAGACCCCAGATTCCCTCCCCGTAGGAAGCTATCGGAACACACTGGGCGGCGTATATCTGCAACATAGGGGCCACTGCTCATCTGCCCAAGGGGCGTGAGAGGCTCAAAATTGATCCAGTCGCTCTAGATAGCTTTGCCCTGCAGTGTGATATGGGAGGTGCCCATGAACCTGATGAGCAAAAGGTAACACCCAGGTAAGAGAAAACGCTTACACTTGATGAGGAATTCAGGACAACTTTGATACTTGGGTGTATTTATATCCACTTTGTCAATCTGATAATACTGTTTCATTTTCTAAGCTGTCATTGACTCCCTGAGTAAGCAATGTGGACCCCAATAGGTCCCCAGACCATAGGATAAGAACCACTGGTTTAGACAAATTATCGGGAGAAAAAAGATCTTATGGACAAAATATTGAGTCAAGAATATCGAGGACAAAAATATTGTGAAGGTAAGTTACTATATGTGAGCAAAGTTTTACTATATATAACTACACGTATATGTACCTTGACAACATATATATCTTCAAGGTACATAGATGTGGTGTTAAGAATAGTAAATCCATACTTACCTATTTGCACTTACCTTTTCAATATTTTGGTCCTCAACATTGTTTCATGATTTTCTGTCCACACAATACTTTCATTTCCAGTGTTCTGTCAGTGATCCTTGCCTTTGATTGGGATAATATACATAGGCAAAGACACATTTCTCCTATGCGTTTGGATCTCTGAAAGCCAAAGTGGCATTGTTCTTTTGTCAATTTGTTTGCCAATGAAAAGAAAGCCTACATTCAGCACTGAAGGACCTTGGCAAGCAAATAAGAAAAATGTATTAGCCATTTTTTAGAATATGTGTTGTATTTTAATGAAACTTTAATAATGACTTTCAATGAAGCAAATTGTATCAAATGGTTAGATTACCAGAAGGTAGCCAGGAACTATATTGATTCATAAGTGTTCCAATTTCCAGTACGCAAAGTATTAGCTCTTGATAATCCATAGAAAATTAATTAGCATATTGCGACATTGGCACATAGAAATGTGGAAAGCAAAGACAACTTCTTGTTGCCATATATTCTGATATTCTGATCCTGACAAACAGTTATGTGTCCTTTCTACTACCGCTTACAGAAATGTAGTGATCTCTAGCACACCTGGCAGTACAATCAATAACATGGAAAATAAATACAAAGGTGCTTATTTACAAGCCCCTTGCTCCGCTGGTGAGTCACTTTTTGTGACTCACTGGCGGCGCATCTTGCTGCCCCATATTTACAAGGATACGTACAGCCACCCTGTGTGGCTTTTCGTATCCTTGAAAATACGTCCCCTTTACACGCAGCACTTTGCGTGAAAGGGGTGTGCCATGGGTTTTGCTGTGGGTGTTCCCACGCAACACCCATGGCTTCTGCTGCATTTCCAGATTTATGAGAAATCGTAAACCTGGAATGCGTCAGAATGCTAAGCCTCCCAGGGGAGGGGTATGGAGGTGCAACGAGGAGAAATATTTTAATTTCTCCTCACTTTTTCCTCCTTCTATGCGTGCTGCATTCTGCAGCACACATAGAAAGAGGAAATCACCTCTCATGATTGTTTTGTGCAGGAAGGTGTCCCTTCCTGCACAAAAACAATCTCCCCACAATGCAGGCACCCTTGCACCATGGTGCAAGGGTGCCTGAATCGGCGCATGGCAGCCAATTGTGCGCCATTGCAGGGGGGAGCACAGGGATCCGTCATATCATTGTGGGTATGACGCATCCCTGTGCTTTGCAAGTGACTCAGTGCGGCGCAGCAAAATGGCTTGCAGCACCGCGCTGAGTCACTTTGTTGCAAATAAGGCCCTCTATGTGTTTGAGCAGTGGAGTGCCAGTATGAGCACAGTACTCACATACTACATAATATCTGGGTTCAAGAGAGGTTCATGTTTTAGGTAGTGGCACAGGGAAATACATTTCGATAATATAGGCAGAGTGAGTTGGCTAGACTGTGATTTTGTCTGGAATGATTATGCAACACTTAAGGTCTTATTCAGAGCACCATGGTAATGGGAAATCTTTTAAAAAAAGGTTTATTTCCAATCTGCCTTCTTCTCTGTTTTCCACCTGATTTAGAGAGCATTTTAATGCAACATTGCTGATGGCGTCTTTGCCACCATTGCTACAACTGGAAATACCCTATTGGCTGAGCTAACCCAGTGGTATTGACATAAGTGGACCCAGGTGATTTGTGACAATTCCCTCCAAATGTATGCCTGCAATGTATGTTTTGACCCGGGACCAACATGTAAACTCTGTTGGTCGTGGAAAGAAAAACTCCAGAAATATACCATATGCATTGGGAAAACTCTTGCAGTGTTTATTTGGGACATTATTTATGTTAATCCTGAAGATAGAGTGCCCACCTTTATATAAGATGAACAACTGTTATGGACTTACGTTGCCAAGAAAGCTCATCTGTGACTATATGTTATATCCACTTAATAAAGCACCACGGATCACACCCAAAGGTATATCTCGGTGCTCGACCACCTCATAAGTCCCATCTACTCATTAAACAGCCACGTTTTTTGAAATCTTTTGAATTGGGCAAAGTCAACACAGCAACAGAGGTGGCCTGGAAGCTGATTCAAAGCACTCAGAGCAGTATCGGAGAATGCTCAGCCCCAATATCTTGAGGCACGAATACAAGGAATGGACAGAAGCACCTTGTCGCTGGATCTCAGAGTGGGAGAAGGATAGTAATAACTTAATTTGCCCTTCAGATACAGATGAGATCTGCCCAATACAGCTTTGTGAGTGAGACAGCATATCAAGAAACTGTGCTTTTTGATCGCCAGCCAGTGGAGGGACCTGAGGATAGTGGCAAAGGGAGAGCCTGCTGTAAGTTTTCAAACTAACCAGGCAGCCATGTTTTGCACCACTTGGAGTTTAATCAAGAGGGTGTTGTTGGCAGCCAATTAGCAATGCATTGCTGTACTCTAGGCAGCTAATTATCAGTGCTTGGACCAGAGTTTTTCTGTCCGAAGCATGAAGCCAGAGGAAACCAGGGGAAAACACCATAGTGTTTGTGAAAGTCCAGAGTACGCCTATGAGTCAGGTGGTTTGTCACAGTTGTTTAAGGGAAGCAAAGCCAGGCACATTTTAAACATTTTATTTTCCTAGTCCCAAATAGAGTAGTTCAAAATGAGCAGCAATCAAAATTCAGCATTCCTCACAATTAAAAGAAGTTGTTCAATCGAGCAACAGAATTCCTTTCCTCCTTGCATTGATGATACAACTATAAGTAGCCATTGACTTCAGAGTCCATTTTGTCATATTGTAATGTTTCTAATGTTGTCCCTATGCATTGCTATTGTTGTTTTTTTTTGGGGGGGGGTTATATAGCGCAGACTCAACCCGAAGGTATCAGAGTGCTTTACCCGAGCACCAGTTGCATCACAGACGGACACATTATTTTGTTAGGCGAGATTAAGTGATTTGCTCAAAATCACAGGATGTTGAGCGTCCCTGCCGAGACTCGAACTCGGTTCCCCAGCTTCAATGTCCACAGCTTTAGCCGTTAGGCCACACCCTGAAAAATAAATTGCTTTACTGCCTATTGAATAAGGTATGCTCTTACTGCTCCCTTAAAATTGGTATAATATGGAATTATTAGCTCCTCCACTTTCCAGAAATATTATACCGAATTGAACAAAAACCCTTTTTATGCACTGTCTCTGCATCATAATTCAATTCAAAACTATAAACCAGGATAGGAGAGGTAAAGGCATTTGAATTTTGCAGTGAGGTCTGTGGGATAGAGGTGGGCAAGTCACATATATAACTAGTTAAAATCTTTCTTGTGACAATGTATCACACTTCCTCAAATGTATGGTTACAACATCTGGGTTAATGTTAGAAACTAGTAATAAGGCCACAAACACAATAAAGGTTCAGACAAGGTCTCAATAAATTATTCCCTTGCTCAACCCTTGGTAGCTGGCAACAAGCAGGCAGGCATAACTTAGGAGACAGGTTTGTAAGGCATTTAAAAACACCAATATATTAAATAAGTAAGATACAACACACATAAAAATCCAACTCCAATTTATAAAAATAGATTATATTTTTAAGAACAAACAGACAACAAAGCGAGAAAAAAACAGAATGTAGGGAACCAGAGATATTCATTTTAAAGAATAAACACTTTCTAGTGCTTAAAAACATATAGCACCACTTTGGGACATCTGGTCGTGCTTGACCGGGACCAAGTCAAAGTTTGACGCCGACCATGATGGAGCCCTCGTCGGATACACTAAGCGGGAGTCTGGAGCTCCGGAGCTCCGGAGCTTTCAGCGGGATGAACCTTAAATCCAGACCGGGTCGTGGTTGAAGGTAGCCGGGTTGACTCTCGCCGTCAAGTCGGTCACCTTGTAGAGCTTTTTCCAAACGTTGCTCCAAACTTTGGGAAATTCTTCCTGAAGATCTTCTTGAGGATTCAAAGTGTCCAAAACACAAACCCAAGAGTCTGGAATCTCCTAGATGGTCCTTGGGATGTCCTGACTACAATTTCACAATGCACCTGGCCAAATCCTTAAAAGTCCAATGGATGCACACCAAGATGGGGACTCTTGGTGGAGATGATGCAGATGGGCTCTGTTAACCTGTGGCTTGCAGGGAGTCCACTTCTTAATCCTTTTTGAAGCAAGGCTGTAGTACCAGATTGTGCAGCAGGTGCAGTACTTCAGAGTGAAGACCTTTTGGTGCAGGTCCAGATTCCAGCAGGGAATTCCTTTGCCTGGTAGTTTCAGGCAGCAGACCTGAGGAGCTATGCAGCTCTTCCACATTTATCGAGTGTTCCTGGGCATCAAGCAGAGGGGAACCCCTCACAAATGAGATGCAGGGTGCCACCCAGGTTAATGACCACTTCCTCCAAAGTGTGGCATATTATTGTCTTAGAAAGTGCTATTCTCTCAAAATCCAAAATGGAGAAAGTCTCTCCAGAGGAGCTGGATCAAGCTAACTCAAACTACTGGTGTGGCAAATTTTCCTAAACACTCCCCTTCCAACCCTCTCCCTTATCTAATTACAGGGGCTCCTGTGTAGCTGGGGTGGCAGGATGTTGGGCCCAGCCTGTGCTGTCCTAAAGTGCCATTTGCCCTTTGAAGATCAGTTTGGCTACTCCTCACCCCCTTCCTGCCATCTGCTCTGCAGCTTGTACTTCTCCGCCCACAGGAAACCCATTGTCTCTCTAGCAGGGCTTTTCACACCTCATTAGAGTAGCCTGGCCAGCCTGGGCAGAGGCTGGCCAATCAGGAGAGAGCAGCTGAAAGGCTGGATTTTGGCTCGCAGAAAAGAAAGTTTAATAACTTCTTTTCTGTCATAATTATTATAAATCTAACTGTGACAATTTGTTTGGGAGTACCTTTAATTGCATAGTCGAATCTGCATATAATTACAATTTAAAAGCAGCCTGCAAGGCAGGGCTGGCTTTTAAAATGGCAGCAGGCAACTCATCAGAGAACCTTCTAGTGCAGGAAATCTACTGGGCCTCTAAGCCTCCCTGCCCTATTATATACTAGGGACTTATAGGTAGTTTGGATCCCCCTTGCCTTATTATATACTAGGGACTAACAGGGGTCTGTCATTGCCGATTATAACTTTTCCTAACCATGAACTTTTAATCAGTACATAGGCCCTAGGTTTCATTAGAAGAGCTCAGAGCACAATCAAAGTCAGAAAACCAGTACCTAGAAGTCAAAATTGGGGAGAAAAGTGGGGGAACAATGCAAACAGGTCCCGATTTCTGATAGTTAATTCCAGAGATAAAGTGGTGCCCAAAGAAACAGTCAATTGCAAATGGATTAACCATGAAGAAAAGGCTAGCAATAGCAAATGCGATTTGAACTCTATGGGTTCCCTCTAGGAGAAAATAGGACAATTATGGGTAAAATGTTACATATTCCTCATTTTATTAATACTAAACAAATGAAAATATTTTCAAATAACAAGCAAAATAAAATAATACAACAGAAAAGCTATTTAGTTTGGAGTGTTTCATCATTAATGTAGATCTTTAGACCATTGGTGTTGGACCTGGCTCTTTCTGCAGGGTCACCTCAGATTATTGCCTTCTTTTGCTGTACCCCTTTTTGTAGACGTTTAAAAGTCTGCGCACTAGACTCCAGCTAGCCAGTAGTAAAGTGATTTGGCTCCCCCTTCTAAACATGGTTAGCGTGGTATATACCTTATTGAATTATTTAATTTAATTATAAATGCCTAGTATATGGTACTACATATACCCAGGGCCTGTAAATTTAAGGGCATATTTACTATTAGTTCACACAACACGGCACTGCAAGGGAACTTCCTGTGCTGTGCTGCATTGCGTGAAAGGGAGAGAGCAGAAATTCTCCATATTTACAAAGATAAGGAGCACTTCTGCCCTCTCCTTGCACTGGTGCACTATGTGCTGCATAGAGCCAACACACACACCCTTGCACCATAGTGCAAGGATGCCTGCTTTATGGACAGCAATGTACAAAAACAATCCTCAGAAGCATATTTCTCTTTCTTTGTGTGCTGCAATGCAAAACATACAGAAAGAGGGAGTAATGAGGAGAAATAACAATATTCTCCTTGTTATGCCTCTGTCGGGTAGGCACACCATTTTGGCACAAAGCCTGGTTTCCTTGTCTTTATAAACCTGGGTTTGCATCAGAATACATGGGTGGATGCATGGTAATACCCATGCTCCACCAAACTAATGCCTCAATGAGGCAAAGTAGCGCATGGTAGTGCTATGCACACAAATTGGCTTTGTGTGGCTTAGTAAATGCCAAAAAAGAAAATGCATCAGGACTGCGCCACAAATAGGATGCAACCCTAATTCAAAATCATAGAAAATCTGGGCTTAAATGCCACTGGTGAGCTGCAACACTCATTGTGCATCCCACTAAGCTAGCCCTGCAAAGCATATCTCTAAGCCTGCCTTTGCAGCCTGTGAGGGCAGTTTTAAACTGCCATTTCGACCTGGTAAAAATATGTTTTGTCAGGTCTAAACCTTCTTTTTAATGCTCACAAGTCTCCCCTAAGGTAGGCCCAAAGCCTCATAGGGAGGGTGCATGGTATTTAAAACGTAGGACATGTGTACTTAAGTTTTACGTCCTTAGAGTGGAAAACTCATGAAGTAATTTTTCAATGCAGCAAGGCTACCTCTCTCATTGACTAACACTGGTTTACCATATTACACTTAATAGGTGATTAATCCAGTTTGGGAGCAGATAGAGAAATGCCTTTCACACTCATTTGCATTGTAATTTAAAATCCTCTGTAATAGTAAAGTCAGATTTTAGGTTAGTAATCTGAAATTGTTGTGTTTTTATATAATTAGCACTTTTCTGCCTAAACCAAATGTGACTTTCTGCCAGTGTCCAGGATCACATGACTGTGAATGGTTCTCCTATGTTGTGATGTGTATTCCTTCCAGACATGCAGGCAAAATGTGCCTGGGTGTAGAGGGAGTGGGTACTCCTGACAGAGTGGCTGAGGGGAGGAACTGGAAAAACAAATGGTTTTAAAGTATGATTTAAAACCATTTGTTTTGCTTTCTTTATTTAGAAGCACATGCCGGTCCTAACAACAAAATCAGCCCCCACCTCAGTGAAATCGGCCCCCAGCTTGGAAGCTCACCAAAATGCCCAGTAGCCAGTCCGGCCTTGATTGTGCCCTGCGACTATTACACTTCAAAGGACTGTGCCTGGAGCACACACAAAGGAACCTCACACCAAGGTTGCCTTTGGCGTTGTCCCCCAAGCCAGGTTGGAGCCAAACTCGGGGAAGAGGGTAGAACACAAAGGCTAGCATGTGGAATAAAAGTGGCTCCCTCAGAACCTCTCACCAGAGCACTCCTGGTCCAGTGGAAGATTTAAAAGGATTGCCCTTTGTCAAGATCCTCAGACGTGACTCCAAGGGACAGTTGGCTGACCTCCTGTTTGAGCTACAGGGACACAACAGGGCTTCCAGAGGCCTCCCTTACAACAGCCCAGCTGACCAGCACCGACTGGACCTTCCTGAGCCCTGCTGCTGGCCTCCACTAGAGTGAGTTCTGACCCCCAAGAGGTGCTTCCCTATGTCCTGGAACCTTGGTTGGTGTCAGAGTGTACTCCTCAATCCTGCAAACTGCAAGAACTGGACTCCAGGTGAAAATCATGAATTTTGGGCTCTTCGCGACCGTGAAAGTCCACCCATGTCTCCAACCAATGCAAAGATATAACGGTTATAGTCCTCCTTGCATTAGCAACAACCACTGCATCTCCCGTCGGTCTGATGATGACCTGCTCTTCATGTCAGCAGCAACCGCCGGCATCTCCATCCAACTCGAAGCTCCGATACTCCTGTTCTTCGCACCAACAACAATCTCCTCGCTGCTCCTGCCAACACTAAGCTCTGTCTGAGGCTCTTCGTGGGGACTTGGACTGTGTGAGGATGAAAACTCTTCATCAGGATGATTCTGGTCCTTCTATCTGATGATCGGTCCACCTGAATGTTTGACACTGGCCCAGTCTAGCGCGACCAGATAACCATGAGTGGTACTTTGTGCTTTTTGGCACTATTTTGCCCTGTTTATTTTTGTGTTGTGTTTTCACTTTATTACTGTTTGAGTACTGCATACATAGGGCCATATTATCAAGAACGGCGCAAACATTATCGCCGCTTTAGCGGCAGGAAACTGCCGCTAAAGCGGCGATAAGGGGCTTGATAATATGCCCCAGAGAATTCCAATAGAAGCCCAGGTTCTGGTGTCAAGGACATCAAACCTGGGCTTCGATTGGAATTCTGTAGGGCATATTATCAAGCCCCTTATCGCCGCTTTAGCGGCAGTTTCCTGCCGCTAAAGCAGCGATAATGTTTGGGCCGTTCTTGATAATATGGCCCATAGTTTATATAGTGCGTCTAAGTTAAAACTGACTTCTTTTGTGCCAAGCTACCAGAAGGTTAAGAACAGTGGACCCTATTCACAAAGGTAAAGTTACACGGAAGTCTAACTTTATGGCTTTAGGTATTTACAAAGGGCATTTACTACTCGAAAATACCCTTTGTGAATACTGAAAGTCGTAAAGTTCAACTTTCAGTATTCACAAAGGGCATTTACTGAGTAGTAAATGTCCTTTGTGAATACCGAAAGACTTAAAGTTCAACTTTTGGTATTCGCAAAGGGCATTTACGAGTAGTAAATGCCCTTTGTGAATACCGAAGTCGAAAAGTTAGACTTTCGTCTAACTTTACCTTTGTGAATCGGGCACAGTTTTTTAGTGACTTTTCTTGTTCACCCGATAAGAATTGTGTTTAGTACTTGTGTGCCCCTCCCAAAAGAAACCCAATTTTTTACAATTCCCGGTTTTATCATATAAGTAGGCTAGTTAGAAACACTTAGCTATTCAATAAATGTCAATTACAGTGATATTTGGTGTTGCTAGGACTTTACTGTAGAGTTTTGCTGTAGTTGAAAGCCAGGCTTTCGATAAAAGTGCAGCAGTAAAGCCTATTGATGTTAAGTACTTCAGGTATGCAAAGAGTGCCCTAGAAACTTATTTTGGGGGGCATTTGTGTACACAGATAAAGGCCAGGCTACCAGGCATCTTAGATGGCCAGGTCACTTGATGTTGTGAAGACTTGCTCTTGAATTCAGACCATAGAAAACTCCTGAAAACGGTCAAGGACGGAAGGTTTTGTACACATTTAATACACTCTTGAGCACTGCACTTTCGGAGATGCACTTTATCGAATACTATTGTTGCATGCCAGTATCATTAGCAGGTTAAAGGAAATTGATATTATAGCCACAATGCCCCATGTAAGGCATTGTGACCTGTTATTTTACCTTGAGTTCACTCACCCCTTTGTAATTACTAGAACTAAGGGGCAGATTTACGTTTCCTGGCGCATCCCTGCAAATCAGCAGGGATGCGCCAGGAAAGATGCGTGATGCAAGTTAACCCTTGCGCCACCACAGATGCGTCGCATTTACAATGCGGCGCATCATGGCGCAAGGATAAACAGATGCGTGTCGCATCTGCCGGCGTAAGGTTGGCGCAGTGCTGGAGTTGTGTCGCGGGCGCGACGCAACTCCAGCACTGTTCCAACCTGGCCTATCCTCAACATGGTGCGTCACGCCTTACGCCTGCTTCAAGCAGGCGCAAGGTTTTGACGCAGTGGCGTCGGAAAAGTGACTGAGTGAAATCTTGTAGATTTCACTCAGGCATTTTTCCGAGGCGTTCCTGCGACGGAACGCCCCCCCCTGCGCCAGAACGCCCACATGAAACCTGACGCAGGTTTCATGTGGCGCAGGGCTTTACAACGTGACGCATCTCCCTAGATGCGTCACGTTGTAAATCCCCCGCAGCATGGCGCTAGCTTTACGCCGCCGCTGCGTCACAGAAGTGATGCAACGGTGGTGCAAATGTGGCGCACGGGGCTCGTAAATCTGCCCCTCAGTGAGTAACCAAAACTTGTGTGAATATTGAGTGGTTACCTAGTCCAGCACCAACAATAAGAAGAAATGGTATGCCCTCATTTGGGCAGGTACAAGCAGTGGGATTGATAAGCCATATTAGTCAAATAGTTAGTCATATTCTCATCACTATTGCAACATCATCTCCTTATTTGAACAACAAAACCCTTACGCAAAGCGCCCCATCGTCAAATATCCCATGCAGAACTCAGCAAAGCCTTGAGGTAAAACATTTCAAAGCATTTTAAACATTTTTGAAGGATTCCAGCAAACATTGGTGTTAGACCGCTCATCTCTTTTCCTTTCATTAACACAATGTTTCTCTCTGTTTTCTATGAAAGGATCATGCTGGTACTCAGCAGTGAATGTATGTCAGTGTTATCTGTACACAAAAAAATCAAATTAATGTTCACAATAAGCCCATTTTTGCAAAATAAAATGCATGGACAATAAGATCAGGGGGATAGCTACCACTAGTGCGGTAGGATCAGTGTCACCGGGGCGAAAGCCCTGAGTGGCCCATTGGACCCTGATAATTACTGTATTATACTACCCAAACAAAGTCAAAGTGGCCATTTTGTTTGCTTGCACCAGGGCCCCTGGCATTCTTGCTTCCTACAGACTGGCTGGTCTTTTTGTTGGATTTATCAACAAATGGTCCGCTTTCTGTCTTAAGACGGTTCTTTGGCAAATGTTATCATAGGGACGACATCTACTTTCCGACAAGACAGTTCCTGCAGTGGAAAACGTCAATATGGCTTCAAGTTGAAGAACAACCGAGCTCTTCAAAATGCTGATTATTGTCAGGGCGTCAAAGCAGGGCAGTGATCTACAGCAGCAAAATGCAAGCTAACAAGAACATGATCGCATATTTCTTTCTTCGTTTGTGTTCCTATCGATCAGACATCCAGCATCTCTGTTGGGCAGACTTTTGCTAATTAAGTAATTGATCAATCACTATTGTTTTTCAAAAGCGCCCAGTACAGGTTACTTGGAATCTGATTTCCTTTGGGACACTTCGGGAAAAAAAGTATTGGCGTGAAGTGGGCGTGTATTAAAAGGTTTCAGTGTTTCCGCGCTTCCACTAATGCTAAATGAAGGCTTATCGCGGAACGGATGAGAACATTTTCTATGTGGTATGTAGCCAGTACTTAATTTGAGCTGGTGGTTTGCCAATGTGGCCAACTGGAACTTATTTTTTCACATCAGACGTTTTCCGAGAGCAAGAGAGGGAAACGTATACAAAGAGAAAAGAAGGAGGAAGTAAAAGACGGGAAAACCGTCCAAAAGGGAGAAAGCAGGAACTTGCAGGAGGAGATAAAGGGTGAGGGGCGGCAGGTACTGGATTAAAGAGGCCCGAAGTGCAGTAGCGGCCCATGGTGGGAGTGCTGCCGGGCGGTGACGTGGGGCGGGGGGTAGTAAACTACGGAATAGGCCGAATAGAGGTAAGTAAACATATAAATAAATAAAACGAATTCCGTTGCGCGCGCTGCATAGAATTTTAGTCTAATATGTAACCGCTTTTGTCCAACTATGTGATGTAACTCTGTCCCCAGCTTGCACCAGTGCTGTAATTGTTGCGTCATCTTGCTCTTTACATGGTTTAGTGGTTCCTACCTCCATTACCCCCCTCCCCCCAATGTAGCGCTCTGATTTCCCGTGGGCCTGGGTCAGACACAAGAAATCCACCAATACACAAGTAAATAAAAGCAGAGGAGGACACATGGTCACAGATTAAGGGAGAATGCTTGCCAGTTGAGCCCAGTACAAGGAAATGTTTCCTAATTAAGGAACAGAAGTGCACATCCAATGGATGCCAGGCTAATTGGTGTGTCTACGCACAAGAGAGCCCTGTCAGGGGCCCAAGATGCGTTTCATACTAGGACTTGAATGACCTCGGCTTGATGCACCGCAGCTTTCACAAAGGGAAGCAACTCTCATGTCAAGTCAGACTTCTGTTCTTTGAGAGTTAGTTCATTTGGAGGAACAATAGCAGTATTCTCGACAAAGAGAGACCAGATCATCATCTTTTGTGGTGACCAGCAGTGGTAAAGAACTCGGAGCACTTGATCAGCCAACTGCAAACACACAAGCTCATCTGCTTTCAAACTGTGTCGCTCAGTGTTTTAAAGCTGCTTAGATTATTTCAATTTGACATTTTCGTTGTTTTTCTAGCAAATAAACTTTATCAACAGCATTGATAAAATGCAACTACTTTAAGTAGTACGTCTATATTGACAGGTGTAAGTATTAATGCAGTTTTTCGACTGTATCCAGGTACATATACACCTATTTATTCAAAGGCAGAGAGTGAAAAGTGAGGATAGACATGGGCTTAAATATCAATAATTCAGCAGGGGAAGTGGCACTAGGGCCCACGGGTGTGAGGGAACCTTTGCGCCCCAATTATGGCTGACTTTTTCTGTCCAGTTGGGGCTACAGGGGGCACTTTTTTGTTGCTTGCAATGCGGCAAATGACCCCCTTGGAAGGCTGCTGCTATTGGGAGGAAGAAAAAAAGTGCAACACATTTGTCCCTGTGCCTTCAGTGAATAGTTTTATGTTTAGTTCTGTTTTTCTAATATTATTTTCCTTTGTGGTAACCTAGTGCACCCTGTTTTTAAGTTTTCCCTCTACTCTGTTATGTTGGTGGGGAGCAACTCCAATTTTCAATTCACTTCCATTGTTGCCTTTTTTAATTTTTCCCCCTATTCTGTTATGTTGGTGGGGAGCACCTCCAATTTACCATTCACCTCCATTGTTGCCATTGTACCTTATACGTTTCTTTTGAAGGGTGCCAATCCTACCATAAGGGCCTTTATCACATCAGTCATACAAGCCAAATTGTGGGCAGGATAGGCTCTTCCTCATACTGTTACATGCTTTAAAAAAATCGAATTCATTCCCTTTAAATGTCTGATTTGTCATTTTAAGTAGGACTCATGGAGAGATAATTAATTATTGGAATCCATGAACTGCCAACAGTGAGGTATCAAACAATACTGGTCATAGGAGAGTGCTTCAAACCATTGCTGGATTTAAGGAAACGTCCCTTCTTGGGTGGATCACTCCCATTTTTTGCTTAAGGTTATTGCTGTTTTTTTAGACTTTTCACACTGGGGCACTGCTGTCGAATGCCTAGGGTATGTGCAAGACCCCTAAAATGAGCACAAAGTGGCTAATCCCTGTTTGGCCTATGTAACTCTCATATAAGGCCCTAGTATATGGTGTAAAGCTACCCCCATGGCATGGAAAGTTAATGCAGTGCTTATTGTGACAAGGAAAACCTGGCGTCCAGACTGTGATATAGCAAATTGTAGTAATAGAGCTTTTGGAGGGGAGAGCAAGTATTATAAATACAGTGATACCCCCTGCAAACCGAAATTGATAGTGTTGCACATTTCACACTAACTGCATGTCTATGCATATTGTTTCTGCATTTATTCTCTTTTTTAGCTTTAACAGTCTGCAAACAGACACAGTTTTGTTACTATACAGCTTAAGTATAGATTTCCTTGGTAATTCAATAAAGCATTTATAGCAATAGTTAAGTTGGACTGACACAAAGGCATTATACACAGTAACCTCATGAGCAAAAGTGAATAATGGAAGCAGCTTTCTTATAAACTTGAATTGCTGGATGTTAGACCAGACATCCTTGGTGTGGTTTTCCCCAACATATTCCTTCCAGGCTCCTGTTTTTGCTGTCTTTACGGCTCTGCTCACTGCCAACCAGTGCTAATTTGTGGGTGCTCTCACCTTTAAACATAGTAACATTGGCTTACCCCAAATTGACACATTTAATTTATTTGCAGTTCCCTAGTAAAGTGGTACTACATGAACCCAGGGCCTATAAATTAAATGCTACTGGTGGGCCTGCAGCACTGATTGTGCCACCCACTTAAGTAGCCCTTTAAACTTGTGTCAGGCCTTCCATTGCAGCCTATGTGTGCAGAATTAACTGCTATTCCGACTTGGCAAAATAAACCTTTTGTCAGGCCTAAACCTTCCTTTTTAATACATATAAGTCATCCCTAGGATAGGCCCTAAACAGCCCAGAGGTCATGGTACAGTGTATTTAAAAGGAGGTACATGTACTTTTAACTTTTACATGTCCTGGTAGTGAAAACCCTTAAATTAATTTTTCACTACTACAAGACTTACCTCTCCTATAGGATAATATTGTGTTAACTTATTACATTTACTAAGTGATAACTTTCAATTGGGAGCAGGTAGGGATGTTGAGTTTGCCATCTAAAGACTTGTAATTTAAAGCACTCTTTAATGGTAATGTTGGATTTTAAGTTAGAATTTTGAAAGTGTCACTGTCAGAAAGTTGGCATTTTCTGGTCCCAGCCATTTGGTGCCTGCAGCTTGTTTACTGGGTCACATGACTATGTGCAGATGGCAGTTGGTCTTTGTATATTGCTACCAGATATTGAAACAAAAGGACATAGATATTAGCAGGATGGGCCATCTCTGACTTGATGGGGGCGAGGGGTCACCTATCACACTTGCACATCACAAAGGATCTGCCTGAGCAAGTTTTACACTAGTCTACTATGATTCCAAATAATCCGGGGCCTGGGCAGAGAGGCAGGAAATTCCAAGAGCCTCTGGGGGTGGAAACCTCCAGAACCTTCTCCTCATCCAAAGTGGGCACCACGTATAAATATTAGACCCTAAAACCCAACTCTTCACTACACCTCTAGACCTGTGGAAGACTCAGAAGGATTGCTGTGCTGCTCTGTCAGAAGGACTGCTATTCTGATGCCATGCTGCCTGAAGGTGCTCTGCCAGTCTAGATGTGGGTCTGACAGTAGGACTGACACAATGCGACACAACTCCTCACAGCTCTGTTTCATAACTGCCACTGCACAATGCATCCCTGATGTTCGACTTTGCATCACAGCCCACAGTCTCCCCGGAATTGCCGGTGTGTGATACATCCTCGATGCAGGCCTTCACATCGCAAACCCTCATTGACGCCATCCTTGAAGATGACGCAGGACTCTGCATCGCAGGACTCTGCATCGCAGCCCAGCAGCTTCTTCAGAACTGCCGGTCTGCAACGCACTTTTTTTGCAGGACGTCGCATTCGAAGCCCCTCATCTATGACAATGCAGGACCTCACATTGCAGTCTCCCAGCTCCTCTGAACTGCTGCTGCACAACCCATCCACAGCGTGTTATCTCGCACTGCTCCGCAGTCAGGATTTAAGGTAGTCTTGTTCAGGGGGCTTAACTTAGTCCCTGTATAAGGCTCGCAATCCAACGCGGTCGGCCAGAACTTTTGACTTTGTCCCAGTCCAGCGCTGCCAGATAACCACAGTTAGTGCCTTGTGCTTCTAGGCACTATTGTTACTGAAAACTTTAAAATTGCCTAACTCTGGTTCAACTAATTGGATTTTTGTCATTTTGATGTCAAATAAGTTATTAATTATTACTCTATTTTTCTAAATTGGTGTGAGATTTTTCTTGTGTTGTGTTTTCACTTTATTGCCATTTGTGTACTGCCTAACTACTTTACACATTGCTTCTAGGTTAACCCAACTGCTTTTGTGTCAAGCTACCAGAGGGTTAAGCACAGGTTGATTTAGTTACTTTTTGTGGTTCACCCTAAAATGGATTGTGTTCAATACTTGAGTGGGTCTTCCACCTCCCAACTAATAACACTGGGACAAGAAAAAGTGTATTGTCTGGAAACCTTGCTAGAAGGATGAGAGTATGCCTATTTGAATTCTATATAGGTATTTTAAAGAAATCTTCCTTAACAACATACTGAGGTTTGAGTGGGGGAAATGTTTACATAATGAAATTTAAATTTGAACTGTTAGCTACGATTCATCTGTTTTCAGTGCACCCAATGGGCAAAAGATACACATTGAACAGCTTAGAAGTTTACAAATCAAAGTAGAGCTCAGTGGTCCGGCTGTTCAGGTCATAACACAAATCAGATTTTTTTTAGCTAAATTGAACAACCTAGTAAGATAGTAAAATTAGTCATATGCCAACTGCAGCAGTTCTGAAATGTTAGTCTTGATTCTCAATCAGGCTCCAGGCTATTAAGGTAAATTAGGACTGCAGAAAGCAGTATTGTGAGAGTCCTTATCCTGATTCAATTGATGACATACAGAAAGCAAATCCTACTTGAACTGTATGTGGGTATTTATTTTACATAAATGATGATGATACCCGGCTATTTGGACAACTGGCTAGGAGATTCCTCAGCTGTAGCTACTAATCTGCATCTAATTACTGCATCACTCACCATTTGACCCTGGTGAGTTTTGGCAAGGAAAACCAGCCAAAAATTACTGTGCAAAATATCTAGTAAATATTGGTACATGCAAACTTTGTTGCAGAAAGAGCCAAAATCTGCATATTATTTCCAGATTGGAAAAACCTGTGAGTCCAGTTGTCATCCCCAATAAATACCCCAGCCCCCCACTGTGTCACTCACAAGGGGAGCCACAGCCCACTACAAGATATAACATTTTTTTTATCAACTGCAAAAAAAATCTTTGTTTTATTAAGCTACAGAGATTTGCTTATTTCATTTAGACATCTAACTAACACTGTTTGAAAGAAATGGAAAACAATTATTTCTGAAAAGAATATTTCTGCACAGCTAAACATGTGCATGATAGGAAGAATACTATCAAAACCCTATGTAGGTACAAGCATATGCTGCTGGCAGGATCAACCAAGTCCTTTGAAAATACATAAACAATGTGAAATTGTTTTCTAGAATATTCAAAGTCACTGTGTACTTTTCCTAATCCATGTTTAGAACATTATCTGCTGTCAAACAATGTACCACCAGTAAAAATATACATTCAAATCTCTAGAAACAGTACAGAAAAATCCTTTACTTAGTTACCTTATAAGTTCATCAATGTTTTGTTCCACAACAGTGGGAGGCACATTAGAAACAATAACTTGCATATCCAGCTGATTGACTACAGAAACCTAAAAAGAAAAGAAAAATACATTGTTACCTTCAAGAGGGAAAGGCAGCAAAGCAGTTTCACATTTTTTGTGGGAGGAATTTTACATATATATATATTTATGTTATATGAAACAGAGAGCCATCCTTGGCCTACAATTAGCACTATGGGGCCTATTTATGAGGCTGTTGGTGTCGCTCTTGCACCATGCAACATGGTGCAAGGGTGACACAAACCTTGAGACAGATTTTTGAAACCACGCAAAGTCACTTTGCATGGCTCTGAGTGGCTTCAAAAATCTGGATGTAACACAACGTAAAGCAAATCACTGCATTGCGTTACTCTGCCATGGGAAGGCATTCAGTGAGTGTTGCGTGGGAGTTCCACCCAAGTCCCATGGAGTTTGACACATCCTGAGATTTACAAGAGCTTGTAAATCTGGGGATCCGTCAAAATCTTACACCTTTCCAGGGGAGGCATAATGAAGAGCAATATCTCTATTTCTCCTCCTTTTTTCCTCTTTCTATCTGTACTGCATTCTGCAGCACACATAGAAAAATGAATATGCCTCCCAGGATTAGTTTTGTGCAGGAAGGTGTCACTTCCTGCACAAAAACAATCCTGCATGCAAGGTAGGCACCTTTGCACCATGGTGCAAGGGTGCCTGCATTGGAGCTAGGCAGGCAAAAGGGCGCCAATACAGGGGAAAGGACAGGAATGTGCCATATTGCCTCAAATACGGTACATTCCTGTCCTTTCCCTGTCATACAGTGCAGCATAACAAGGTGACTTGCTACACTGCACTGCTTGACTTCCCCATAAATAGGCCCCATTCACTATTTAACTCAACTGAACAGGTATGGAAGGAAAACCAAACACGGTTAATGATTTGTATAATACAACAGATGAACTGCTTCGAAAGTTCATCACCAAAGAAGTATATTATCTCAGTAATTTAGCATACAATAAGGTGGATGAATGTTGGTTACGATATTACTTAAGGTGTCATTTATTTACACATTGGTGGCCTGCCAGCACACCACATTAGCAGAGGTTCGTCTGTTATATTTAGAGATCTCAGGTCTCATTTTCAGCACATTTGCTGGTTTGACAAATGCAATGAAGGCACTGAAGGTCGCCTTATCCTATGTAGGGTGGGTGGCCACCACTGTCACTTGTCAGTCTAGGGAACTGACAGGCTGTTAGAGCCAGTTGCTTCTCCTCCAGGGAAAACACCTTGTTTCCCCCACCATGAACTAGGGTTGGGAAATGATGGGTTTTTGGTGTGCATTGTAGGCTGGACCAAGTTTCTGATGCACAAAATCATCTGCTTTTGAATGTGCTTTGTCTTTCATATTGAGACATATTCGTAGAGACCTTGTTTTGAACACATTGTAGCCTACATTTAAGTCACTGATTAGCCATTTCTAGATGATAGTATGGTGCAATAACTAGTGTGTAGTATGCACAGAAGATGAAGGGTTTACAGACTTGGGTTTTATATAGAGTTTGGCAGATGGGAAACTCTGTCAAAGAGAGGTGGATGACCATCTGCCATATTACAATTCCCATAGGCTATATTGTACATGTAATATGGCATAAGGGACATTCACTACATAGCCTGCATATCAAATTCTAATTAATGCCCTTTAAATAGATTGGCAGACAATTGGCACTTGGTACTCTTCACATGTGGATTTATTAGAGCAATACATAGGTAGTTAATGTCAAAGCATTGACTGGAAACAAAATGTGTAGAAACTTGGAATCTCAAACAAGGACTACCAACATTTCAACAGTTCACAAATATCAAGAAAAATTTCAGCCTGTAGCTAAGCTGCTCTCTCTCACTTGCATCCACACATAAGGGGGGGAGTGGCTAGGCAAAATGGTGGAGCAGACATCCTAGAGAGGAGCTCTCTCACATCACGCTGCAATCCTGTGACATCCTGTTGCTAAATGCATCTTTCGCCTATTCCTGACCCTCGAATGGGAACTGGCAGGAAAGACGCTGCCTTAGGATCTGCTTGGAAGCTGTAGTGACCACTGACTTTGAGCCTGTTGGACGGGGCCACGCCGTGCCACTGCTAAGACTCCAGAAGCCCGATTGAGGGCTAGTTACTGCGCCGCTCCTTGCTGGGAGTGCCGCGGAGCAGTGGTGACCACTGGGGACACTGGAGGAGTGCCTCTCTGTAGGGAGATGGGACGCGGTGCGGGGGGCTCCGGGGCAGAGAGAATGCAGCCATGCGCTCAGAAATGGGTGCATTAGAGGTTGAAACAGGCCTCAATTTCTGGCCTTTTGTCACAGGAAGACTGTCAGTCTGCCCTGACGGGCACCTTGTGTGCACAGCAGAGCATGTGAGGCCCTGAAGTGGTCCCAGCAGACCGCTCAAGGAGGTGAGAGCGGCCTGCATACAGCGGCACCAAAAGAACTGGCACTGTGGCCCCCCTGATAGGGAGAAGGAGTGAGCTGCGGTGCTGGGCCCCTCCACAGGTACTTTGAGCCACCCCCCAAGGCCGGGGAGTAACTTGGGATTTTGGAGCTGGTATTGCTTGCCCTGTGGACTCTTGGGCGAATCCTGATCATTCCCACCTAATTCCCCTGGCATTTTGCTGTGCTCTACCTGACACCTATAGACCCCTGTGAGTAGGCGGTGAGCTGTGGAGTTCACTTATTGATTGCTTGGGACTTTGTTAATTGATAGACCCCTGCCTGCAACTCTCACTTGATGCCGCATTGTGGGGTTGTTGCCTCTTCCCCACCAGGGTACACTTTTTTGAGCCTTATTCCTCATGCTGCTGCTGGTTCTTTCATAACTGCTGGTTGTGTGTACCTACCTGGGACTATTGTTTATTCCTGACCCTCTGTGGATGACTCTAGTGGTCAGTCCAGTGGAGAGGGGTGTGTTGTTGACCTTTCGTAAATGTGGCCTCTCCAAGACCAAGAGTGGGCAACCAATTTCATTGTTACTGGCTGCTGGGGCGGCTTCTTCATCCACATGCAGGGGAGGCCCGAACTCCCCATCTACACTGTCACAATGGGCAAACCAAAGGGCAAGGAAGTGGGCACGTCCCTGAATCTACAGGGGACATCATGACAGACGGCACATCTTCAGAAAATGACCTCCAGCATTGCAGCAGACTCTGGACAAAATCCTGGCTTCGATTGTGGACTCGTAGGCCTCCCTGCCATTCCAGATTGGATCAGTTGAGGATTAGGTGGGCGTCTTGTTGGCCAACCATCACAAGCACACAGACAGAGTTAAGGAAATGGAAGTAGCAGTAGGGGAACTTGAACTGGCCCAACACTTATTGCAGACTCATCTGACTGACCTTAAGGCTCGCATGCAGATCCTGGAGCATAGATCCATAACAGAAGAAACAGTGTGCGCATGGTAGGCCTACCTGAGGACACTGAGGGTGCTGATATGGTTGCTTACTTGGAGGAATGGATGAAAACTCAGGTGGGTAGTGCAGAACTCCCTCCCTTCTTTTCATTGTACCATGCATACCGGGTACCAGCATGGCCCCCTGCCCCTCGGCACCCCCCAGGCCAGTGGTAGCATGCTTGTAGCATTACAGGGTCTGGGATGTCCTCTTGCAGAGGGCCCACACAGCTGGCCCCTTTGACGGTTGTCCACGTCAAACAAGTGTCCTTCCTTGGAACTAAATGCGTACTGCGAAAAACATCCTTGGATCACTCTACTCCTCCGTTGCCGGGGGCTTTAGCTCATAGAGTGACCCAGGGGTTCCGGGATTGGAATGTGGGCTGGAATTTGGAAGATGTGTGGAGACTGCAGCCTACGGGGAAAGGAATTATTCCTTCTATTCGAGTCTCTATGCTCTCTACATTCACTTAAGTCCTGTGCTCTGTACCGCTCTGTCCTCTCTTCTACCACACCGAATACCTAGGTCGCACCATCTTGGACCATAGCCCGCTCCTCACAGTTGTCTGTTTGGGTGCCCCCGGCCAGTGATACTCACGTGGTAGCTTTGTCCTGTGGTCCTCAAAGACAACACTTATCCAGATGGCCTCTAGGAGGCCATCTTGGACTATTTTGAGCTTCATGCTGACACGGCCTCAAACTGCCAGGTTGAGTGGGAGGCATTTTGGTTGGTCATCTGGGGGCACTGCAAGGGGGCATCTATGGGGATTCACAGGGAACTACACCAAGAATTAGTGCTGTTAGATGGGACCATACATGACTTGGGTAATCAAATTGATACTATTCCAGATTTGCGGCCACGGTTAGCTGAAGCCGGAGAACATTTTAGTGTCTTGCTGGAGAAACTCAGATATCATAATTACAAGGCCTACATTGCCAACGCTTATAAGGAGGAAGGTAAGACAAGTAGGCTGCTGGCCTGGTTGGTTCACCCAGAGTCCATGGGAACCCTATAGTACCAGTGATGGCCCCAAATGGGCAACAGATCTATCCCTAGGTGGAGATCAAGGAGATCTTATGTGATTATTATATACAGATTTATGGGAATTGCCCGGATGCCTTACGCCGGGATATTGCTGCCTTTCTTGCCGCTCTCCAGTAGGGAACTCTACTCCCCCATGCTTGAAGGCTTGGGGGCCTTATAATGCTCCAGGAACTACAAGATGCGACCAGGGACATGGCCAGCAGCAAAATACCAGGCCTGGACGGGCTCCCAGTGGAGTTTTACTCTGCTTTTGCTGCACTACGAGGGACGTGATGGTCATCTCTCTCCCCTAGACGACTGCATAGGGTGCACCTACCACTGCCCATTATCCATGCTCAACATGGACTTTAAAATCTTGAGTAAGATACTGGCTATGCGTCTTCTACCACACATGCAAACGCTGGTCCATCCCGACCAATAATGGATTCATCCCCCAGTGTAGTACTTCTTTTAATGTATGTTGACTCTATTCAGTGATTTTTGCCACACGTCCAGTAGAGGGACCGGGGGTTGGCTTACTGGCAGTGGACGTGGAGAAGGCTTTTGGCACTGTCAGTTGGGAATATCTCTTCGCAGTCATGACTAAGATGCAGTTGGGGGTGTCATGGGTGGCATGTGTATGGCTTTTATATACTAAAGCCACAGCTTGGGTCTGTACAGGCCAGGCTATATTGTCCTCATATGATCTCTGTAGGGGGACTAGATAGGGGTATCATTTGTTCCCACTCCTGGTCGCCCTTGCCATAGAGTCACTGGTGGTGCTCTGCTGCACTCAAGGACAGGCATAAGGTATCCATGTAGGAGGCACTGAACATCTGATCTCTCTGTATGCTGATGACCTTTTAATTTATTTATCTAATGTGGCCACGGATGTCCCGTTTATTCTTCAACTACTACATGACTTTGGTGAAGTCTCGGGTCTAAGGGTGAATCTGGCTAAGACTCATGTTTTTACAGTTTTACAGTACCTCCCGATGTGCAGAGGCCTGGTTCACTGTCACTGGAGATCGATTGGGCCCCCTCAATGTTTAGGTATTTGGGAATACAGGTCTACCATCCTGTGGATGACTTACAGGAGGACAAGCTTAGAATGGTGCTGTGCTCCCTTAAGGGCTGTGTGGCCTTCTTGCTCTCCCTTCGTCTTCCTTTTATGGTGCAAATAGCACTGGCAAAGATGATAATAGTGCCTCACTTACTGTATTAGTTTACCAACCTACGAGTTTGGATACCTCCCTCCTGGTTTAAAGCATTAGATACATTGATACAAGATCTCATCTGGGATGGGGACGACACAGAGTGTCCTTGGTCACGCTTTGATGGCTTTTTCTGGCCTATTCTGGAGGGGGGCCTACGGGCACCTAACTACAAGCCTTAATATCTGGCAGTCCAACTTCAATGGATTGCTTGCGGGTTGCCTGATACAAACCTAGCTGAACTTGGCAGTGAAGGCTGTTCACCTGATGAGGTTATGCTGCTAGCCCAATTGCTGTGATGCATGCATGGGCAAAGGAATGATGGCACACTCTTAAAGACAGTGCTCTGGTGTTGGTGGCACATTGTGGCTCGGACTCGAGGCTGCCCCCTCTATGCCCCCTGGTTACCCGTAGTGGTACTCCCCCATGGTGATTCACTTACGTTTTTCACTGTGGCCGAGATGGCACCTTGGGCCGTAGTGGGACTGATTGTAGTTGGTTACTGTTATGAAGCCGATATGGTGATACCCATGGAAGTGCTGGTCAAAACGAGAGACCTGCCATCTGCTCACTTTCTGGTCAATGAGGTCCTATTTTGGGGCTTTGGTGCTGAATGGGGTGCTGGCACGACTCAGCCACAGCCGCTTCCAGTTCTGCAATTGCTGCTTACATTGGGCAGAAGCCGCCATCTGGTCATATGCTTTTTTGGGGCCCTGAGTGGACTTGTTCAGAAATCCTCAACTGCGCTCTGAAGCAGATGGGAGACTATGCTAGGTAGAGCCCTATCGCACTGCGATTGGGCCTGGATGCTAGCCTCTCCGCAGAAGGTATGCCGCAATACCCATTTTAAAGTAATCCATTTTAATTATTTATATTCAACTGATTTGACCCCAAAGAGGCTGACGTCCACTTACAGGGGCCCGCCTAAGTGCTGCCTAGGCTTTGCTTTTGAGAAAGCGTATTTCGGTCACATGACATGGTCCTGCCCAAATTTTCAGGCGTTTTGGAATGAAGTGACACGGAGAGTGAACAAGACACTACACAGGAACCTACCTTGCTCCTTAGAGGTTTGCCTGCTGGGTCTGTTTCCATGCCCTGGACCCCAGAAAGTGGGTATTAGGTTTTTAGATTTGGCATTTATAGTTGCCAAAAGGCTTATTTCCATGACTTGGAAAGCAGCTGCTAGACCAGTGGGGGTGAGATGGTAGTTGGCAGTTAGGGACTGGGCAAGAGCAGAAGACAAGACTCTGTGTCGGGAAGAGGCGAGAGTTGTTTGTAGAAGTTGTATTGCACCATTGTGGGAGAAAGTACTGGAAGCTTTGATAACCTGGGAGACCCTGGCAATCCTTTCCTAGAGGTCTCGGTGTCTGAGAGTGGAATTGAGCACATCTAGCTAAGCCGGAGTGAGTAGACAGATGTGACTGCTGGGTGTAGGGGCCCTCTAAGTTTGGACTTCTGATGACATAGATTATGCCGTACTTCGGCAGAGTTACTATGTGTCATAACATGCCATAAAAGTATAGGAGGTGTGTCTGCAGTGCTGCCATTGAGTGATCCCGACACATACCTCTCCAGCCTACTATTGCCCCCCCATCCCCACCCATTCTTCTGCTTCAAACTTGATAGACACAACAACTCGGAACTCATTGTTTGTTTACTTCTTTTATTGTTTCTGTTTTCTTTGATTTCTGTTTTCTTTATAGTTAATTATACGTTGTCAGCCCATTTGCTGCCTTCCTGCTATCTGCTGATAATACAGATTGCCCTTGTAATGCTAAATTGCACCAATTTGCTGTCTAGTGCCATATTTTACATATAGCATAATGTGCTATTTTTCTACATTTCTATTACTGCAAAAGGAAGTGTTGCATGGTGATAACAATAGTTATTGATTATCTTTTTGTCTAGGGACACAAATTTAAACATTAATTTAAATTCTGACAAACACCACTGATATCCAAAATGTAATGCTGGATAGACACGTCTGGAACATCCTGCCCCCTTACCTTCAGGAAGAGCAGAGTCAGTAGAGCTTTTTAAAATTGCGGATTACAATGCTCCATGGTAAAGTATAGGAATGGCATACATTCACCTCAATTTGATCTGATTTTTTAGGCTACTTAACACTAAATTTCAACATGTCTTCTTATTTTGGGTGTGGAATATAACATGTATTAAGAACAGGCATGAACATAAATATGATGCTTTGCAGACCAAAGAACCCATCTACATGAACATTATGCCAGACACTGAACAACTTGTCTTTTAAAAATAAAAAAATATTAGCAATTTAATTCCTGAATTTCTTTGTTGAGGATCTCTTCCAAGACAAAAGCATCCATGAGGCAATGTTGTTTGCAAAGCAGCACTAGAAAATGTTCCCCATTCTTCCATTCATTCCATGCACTTTGTTTTGTTTACTCGTTTGCTTATAAATCGCTCATTTGTGTAGTCTTCCAATCAAAGATATTGTTGAAATATTAGAATGAAAGTCTTATCTTCCCTGTTTGAATTATAGAAAAAAGAAATAACATGCCCTAGTTTTTCTACCATAAGCAGAAGCTGTACTACTCAAATAGATAAATGCAATTTTGCGCAGTTCCTCTGATCTTGCAAAGCAGAAAGACATTTGGCAATTTACACAGTTGTAAATGTTTTCCTGCACTGGTTTCCAAGGTTCTTTTATTATAAAGGAAAATCTTATTTTTGGTGAACTTTTTAAATTATATTAGAAAATTAAATATCAGGAGCATATGTCCTTTAAGTTCCAAAATCTGACTTCCCAATTAACTTTATTGGAAGATGCCAGACCGAATTAACAATTTTGAATGGTATCTCCTGGTGGCATGATAAGAAGCATGAAATAGGGAATAACCTGCCAGACCTGGACTAACAATCATTTGATGCAGGATTTCCACAATTCAATGGAATTCAATGCTAATATTTACTAACTGTCCTTAGAAGATGGTAAATATCTGCAGAGGGAGCAGTGCAGGTCAGGGTGTTATGGAGCATCTGGGGCTGGGAAGACTTTGTCTTATTTGGTGGTATAGTGGACTGGAGGGGTGGGTGGGAGCTTGGCTGTGCCTTTTTCTACAGCAGCAGTGGTAATTGTGGAATGATGTTTCTATATCCCTTAGTTTTGGGTCTTGGAACGCTGAAGCACTTGTAGTTGCCCACAGCGGAATTGTACTGTTGTAAATTTAGTTGTGCAGGAGAAATTCACCTCAAAACAAATCACTTTTAGTGAGAGAATTCTCCCAAAGAAATGTGATTTCATTCTCTACCAAAACATTTTTAATTTAATTTAAAAAATCACAATTAGAGTTTGGGCGAAGAGAGTAAATAGTGCAAATTGTTGCTGAAGTATGACGTTTGCAAATATGTTCAGCTTTGGGAACAACGTTTAAAACTTCATCTATTCCAAGTAATTGCTATTTGGTACTTTCACTTTAAGCAGGATGTTCCAAAAAGCTTGCAAATTCTTTGTAACATTATGGACAATAAACATTTTTGTCTGATTCAGCCTTCTTTAAGAGTTGAAGGAAGAGTGTTACTCCTGTAAGTTTTCTAAAAAAGTTTTCAATATATGTAACAAAGTAGGTTCATCTATATGAAATCAAAATAAAATTGATCAATACTACACCTTACAAAGAAAAAGTACTTAAGTTTATTGAACCAGACTGAGAGGGAGTGCAATGGGTTTTTCTGTTGTCAAATTTACACAGAGGTATGCAGTCATTTAAAATGAAATGCAAATGAATATCTTATATTGAAAGCTTTCTTCCTCTCTTCTTTTAGCCAAGTATACATAATTTGCAATGCATTTCGCGTACCATCTGCATTTCTTCTGGGGAAATAAATCTCTGTAAGGAAGATTGAATTAACAATGAAGATCAACCCACTGGGATCTCTGGATTTATAAACTGGTAGTAATTAGTGACTTCCAATATTCCAACTAATCAGTCACGAGCCTTCCTTTTATGAAAGTGTATCATAAAGTTAACTAGTAATTCGAAATTTGCAACAATTTATAAGCAGACTTCCAAAAACAGTATCAGCCAATTAGCAATAATTTACACTGATCGTACATAAATATAGGTAAAATATTATTTTACCCTGTTACAACAGTGTCAAACCCTTCTGAAATATGCAGTGATTATACAAGTGTTCAAATAGCCTTTTACCTCTTTATCCGACTCTGTAGTATTTCTCAAGACTATAATTAGAAGCCATTGTAACCAGTATGTCCTGTTTACATGGGCAGGTATGGGTAAAGTTACTGCAAGTAATATCACTGTGTGTGTGTATATATACAGAAAGAGAGATAGAAACTTACCTTCTATATTTGAAAGCAAGTTTATGCCCAACACAATAGTTGAGTATCAATAACAAACTGAGCTGTAAACACCCTCAGATCTTACTCCTTAATTAGACATACATAACAAGTACATACATGTGTCACTTCAAATAAAACATTTTAATTCAATCTTATCATTCAGTCCTCTTGGTGCCAATGTGTTTAAGCAATGAATTAAATACATCTTATTAAATAGTGATCCCTCCTAGTCTGGCTGTCAATCTTGCTTAAAACTGAAGCCGGCCTTACCAGACAGACCATAATAGACTGTCTCAGTTTAGATTTATCTCATAAAATATCTTGGTTTAATTATATTCGGTCTTCTTTTTGTGATCTCAGCTGCCCAGATCTGTGTTATTAAGCCTGACTGAATTGTCAAGTCAGATGTTGTATGGATAAAAATGGCTGTTTGAAAAGCATCAGTTAGCCCTGAGAGAAGAGGTTAAACTCTCTAAACCGTTGATTAGATCCTTTATTCTTTTAAAATCAGTGTCCACGATGGGGCCTTTTTAGATCTTTGTTACTGTCGCCATCGTTTTTTACTGACAAGATTCAGTATAAACCTGTTACATTCTTTCTTGTCTGTTCCTAAATGTTAGTCATGCTCTCCTCCCTTTAGTACTTGTTGTCTTGATTCTTCCTCTTTCCAAGACACTTTGCATTTTATTATGTTCTGCAAATTTTATACTCAATTGCACAAGCAGTATCTTATATCGTGATTCAAGCAATGAGGTTTTAGACAAGTCAGACTGGACTTAATTTATCTGTAGATGTTATCAGATCTGTTTATCTGTAGGTCTATTTCTAGTTTTTTTTGTCAGGTGCTATCAATGTTAGACCAATCTTAAATTTTTATTTTCTGTCATGTCACTATTTTACCTAACTGGCTATTCCAGTGTATGTTTGTAATTTTTCTTGTTGTTTTTTCTACACTGTTCTGAATAACACTTTTTAACCTATACTGTTTGCAATTGATTCTTGAATGCTTTACTTTTATGGTTTTAAGAATTAAAAACCAAAGAACAATTTTATGATTACGATGATTACATATCCAAAAGTGATCTCTTCTTGCCAAAAAGATTCTCTACATCCCCTCCTCTCTCTGGCTTCACTTGTTCGAAAATCCCAACTATTTTTTTGTCTTATACTGTGATTGAGCTCCTCTTAATGTATAAGAATTGGTGCTTTGTGATTTTTTGGTCATTATGGTGCTCTCTGATCTCAGTGGCTGATTTACAAAGGGTCTCCACACTTGTGGCGGAGGCCCCACAGTCGTGGGGGACTCTCGGCAATCGGGGCAGAATCTCCATAATCAGAATTCTCATTGTGGAGATTCCGTCCTGAGTGTGGAAACTCCCCCATGACTGCAGGGTCTCCACCATGAGTGTGGAGGCCCTTTGTGAATCAGGCCCTTAGTCTTTGCCTTTCAAGACGTTTTACCCATGTAAACTTTCCACAATATCATTTAATAGAATAGACACATTTTGTTGTCTCATCCATTTGCTATATATTTTATTTCTTTCATGTGTTTTACACCTATGGCAAATGTTTCTAAAAAAGTAAACAATTAACAAAAGCTTTGCAAGGTCACTAAGGGATGACCTATTGGCTTTTTTAGGACTTGATTTCCTTTACCTTCCAGAAACTGCAGGTATACTGCAGACCTGCCAACTTAAACAAAAAATGCATCATGTAAGCAGGGAGTGGGGCCTTGCGGTGGGCAGGTGCCTCGTTTCAGAGAATTACCTAAGAGGCACTTTTGCCCCCTTTACCTCCAAAGCACCCCACCCCCATAAAAAGTTTTCTGAAGCTGGTGCCAATGTCCTGGGGTGTTTTCACACTGCTTAATGGATGTCAACAGTTCAAGACCTCCAAAAACAAGCTGAAAATCCACTGTTTGCAGTGGTTTTCAGCTCGTTTTCCTTGCCACCATGTGATATCTGCTCCTCACTGTGCTACCATGTGAAGAGAGCCAATATCATGTGTCACGCGGTGGCATCATGTGAGTTGGCAGGTCTGGTACTGTGTACGTCTCATATGAACACAAATGTAAGTTATATCAAAGCATTTGAATGAACAAAAAAGCAGCCGGAACGTCAGTTGAATAGTTTTGTTAAACAGAAATCTAAAACCCTATCTACATGGTGATTTTCATTTTTATTAAACCATCACACAGAACACCTGCATGTGGCTTAAAAAGGCAAAGTGCTTTTTAGTGTAATATATTTTTTTTGTATGAGCTGTTGAGGTGAAAAATGTAAATGGGATTCACACTGACATTTAGGGTTTGCACTGCATTTGACATTTAAGAAAACACATTAGTTACCAAATCATAAATATAGGTGTTTTAGGTCTGAATGTTTAGTGGTTTAGCTTTCATTGTAATCCATGCAGAGAATGGGCATTGTTGAAATAATGGTATAGCAATGACTGGTGTTTCATAAGAATGTTAGAAGCATGCATAACATGAAGTTTAGCTACTGCATCTTTAGCTCCTCTCATCTTATTATTTCTTTTGTGGAGCCTGTGAAAGAATATTCTGTCCTATTGTAAGCATAATATTTTCAGATACAGATGTAGTTTAATTAATACGTAAAACACAGCAGTGTCTGAGTAAAACATGGCCGCTTTATAAAGATGTCTGCTGATATGGCAATCCCCTACTTTTCAGCACACAGATGCCACCCAATGCTACACAGTTTTTGTTCTGGATACTCTGAGTAACAGAGCTGATGCTGTAGTCTGGCATTTTCAGAAAAATATTCTTGCACTTCATAAAATGTCTACGTGTAAGACGCAGATCAAAAGAGGTTGTACGAGTGAAGAAAGTAAGACATACTTGAAGGGATGTGTTATACATCTGCCCAGTGGATCATTATTAAGCTCATACTCTTCTGACAATGCTGCTTCCTGCTCTACACCGCCACTACAAGACAACTCTAACTAATACAGCCTTTACTACAGACCCTCAATTTCAGTGCCTGCATACTTCCACTGCAGCTGAGATACTTCTGTTTGGCAAGTGTAGGAAGGTGGAATCTGACTATATGGTTGCCCCCACTTTTTTTATGGTGTTTTGCTGGTTTATGACTTAGTTGGACTGGGATCCTGCTATTCAGGGCCCCAGTCTATCTGCTTTCTCTGTAAAAGGTTTCCATGTGCCTTAGGCACATCTCTGATTGGAATCTGGAGTGCCCTTATAAGTCCCTAGTATATGGTATACTATGTACCCAGGGCATAGGTACCTCAGAGGCCTACCAGGGGCTGCAGCATGTATTATGCCACCCCTGGAAGGCCATCCAAACTGACACCACAGGTCTGCTACTGCAGCCTGGGTAAGGTGGTGCATGCATTCCTTACTGTGATATAGGTTACCTATATCACTAAATACATACACACATATAAACCTATAAGTCACTCCTAAGGCAGGCCTTATCAATCCTAAAGGCAGAGTGCATGGTTCCTATGTGAGAGGGTGCCCCTGCATGAGCAGGGCCCCTCTGCAGCGTTCGGAGACCCTTCTCTGAGGCTGTTTGTAGTGCAGCCTGACCATATACTCTTAGGCGCATTATAACCTCGCGTTAAATGCTAACTTTGGAATGGCTGCACCTAAACATGTCGTGTTTGGTGTCAAACATCTTGGAATACTACCCCCCCGCCAATCCTGGCGGCGGGGGTAGCATTCCACCCTTCTAGAGGGAAAGACATGTTAACTCTGGCTAGCCCGGTAACTTCTTTCCAAAGCCCTGGCATCACAAAATGGATGCTGCTGCCACAGACACGAGTCTGGCCTCCTGCTGCTGGACGAAACTCCGGCAGGGGAGGCCTGGACAATAGGTTTCCTGTCCCAGGGAGGTGTGACCACCTCCCCAGACAGGATAATGTGTATTGGGGCTGGGCGGGAGCACTTTCGGGTGCTTTGAAGTCCTGCACTGGGGGCACATTTGGTGTCCCTGTGCATACCCCAGTTCAAACCGGATCAGGGGCTTGCAGCCCCTACTTTGGCACGAACTGGACAAAGGGAAAGGGGTGTAGCCACCCCTCTGCCCTGACCCACCCATAGGTGGGGCCACAGAGTAGTCCAACCCCTATTTTTAGAATAAAGGTAGTAACCCAGTCCTTAGGACTTTAGATTATACCTGGACGAAACTCTGAAACTGAATCCTGGACCTTCGACGCTCTACGACAAGATTAGAGGACTGAAGAATCTCCCTTGGGGTCAAGGAGTGACTCCCTGCTTGGCAGGCACCAAAGAAGCATCTGTCCGGTTCGCATTTCTGAAGCTCCTGTCGGACGCCGAAGTCATCGCATCACCAGAGGTGGATTCTCAGACTTCCCGAGGCTACCCTGAGTTCCCAGCAAAGCTGAGGCCCGTGGCTATCGTGGGTGACTTGAGACCGTGACCCTGGACACCGAGCACATTTGCAAGTGCATCATCTTCTGGGTCTCCCAAGAAGTCGTGCTTTGGGCTCCGAGTAGCCCTAGCCTCCAGCACCACCTGCACCGAAGATCACTGGCCCCCACTCCACGAGTGTCCTGTAAGCCAGATCCACGTGCGGCGTCACGAGGCTCCTTCGCGGTCGCTAGCCCGTTGGCTAGTAGCCCTTAACGAAGGCCAATCCTTTTCTTACTTGGTATCCTGGTTGCTCCAGGCCTGCCCTCACTTACCCTCGCTGGGTGAATTCCACAGACCTTGCTGGTCTGCACCATCGACGATCTACATATTCACCGAGACTTGCCGTTGCCAAGGCTTGTTGGGTCCAATCCGGTCGCCGACACCTCAGCACTCGACAGACATCGTGTACCAGCCCGAATCCTGCTCCTAGTCGTCGACAACGCCTCCTGGACCTCGTGGCTGAAGAGTCAAGATGACCGTCAACGCACCTGAAGCACTCGACATCGGTGGGCATCTGTCCATCGCCTTCCTGGTCACTGGCTAGTGACCCAGACTCTGTCCCCTCTGCTTTCAGGTTCTTCAGAACTCCGATCCACTCTTGGATCCACCCGGACACTTTTCTCTTGGCCGCCAGCAGCACTTTGCAGCAGATCGCCATTCGAATCGACGACGAAACCCGACCCCGAAAGGCACCTATGCACCCGGCTTCCCTGGGTGAGGTAACACGAGTACTCCGGTGCTCCCGTGGGTAGAGACTCTTCAAAGTCCTAGATCTCAAAGGGTTTTGTCCTAGTCCTCTTTTAAGTGTCCCTTTTCTCTATTTTCCCGATCCCGACTTTCTCCATAGAAGTCAACGGCGTATCGCGGTTGTGTATTTACACTGCAGAGCGTCTCCCGTAGGTCCCCTGTGTCACTACCTTGGGTGGTTCCTTGTGGTCCAAGCACTTCTAGAGGCTCTAGGCCTAGTGTCTAGTTCAGTCGTGGTTCGCATACCACTTTATTGGTATATGGTTTGGTATGCCCCTAGGGCCCAAACGTGTATTTGTGCTATTACTGTGAATTAATAACTTATAACTTATGTATTTCGAACTCTAGCCTCATAAAGAGACTAGAGGGGTGTGTTTAGCAATAAATACATATATTTTGAATATATACCTGGTGTGGTGCTCTTTCATTTGGTCACTCAAGAGATTATAGACTGGTAAAACAAGCTGCTTTACATTCCTTCAAGACTTAGCCTGAAGGCTGCTCTCCATAGCTACCACTAGGATAGCTTTCAATAAGGTTGTCTTTAACCTATCTCCAATAAGGGGTTGTTTGGACTGGTGCAAGGTGCCCACTATAATTAGTGGACAGCATATACCAGGCCAACTTCTCACAGCAAGCACATGTTCCACTGTCTGCTCTCAAACCATATTCCACCTGCTCTCTTTTTACTCTGACCGCTGTCCCCGAAAATCCTTTCCAACATCTAGGAAATTATTCCTGAATCTGTCTTCTACACTGATTCTGCATGTGAGGCCTGGCAAGAAGCATTTTCTGAGGCGATTGAGCAGTGATTTACTACTAAAAATCTAATCACAAACACCAGCCAAATCATCAAAATATGGTATCTATGCATGTCTATCTAATGCTTGCCTGACATTGGTAGTGGTTCTCTATCACTCTGTCATCTCTACCGTTATTAATCCAAAACTTCCTTCTGGGCCACTCCACTGCCCTCATGCTCTCCAAGAGTAAGGTTCACTCCACTAGTCAATAATCCACAAATGAGTGATGTGTAAAGAGTTGTTTAGCTGATTTCAGACGCTAGCAATGGACAGCAATCCACAGTTCACAAGTATAAAACAGGGAGACACTTGGAAAGAAGAGGGATGTTTTTACAATTTATTCCAGATTTCTACCTTACTGTCTCATCAGAGGGATATACATCTTGGAACAAATATAAAATACTTGGTAGCACATTCCATATGAGAATTTTTACTATACCTCAATGTGCAAACTACAACTGGTACCTACTTGTTATGTCACTTTCTAATTACCCTTCTGAGTATCTGTAAATGTCATGATAATTCATGATCTAGTGTCCTAAGTTCATCTAAAAAGTGAATTGGTTGAATACACATTGCAAAGGACCTTTCACATAATCACTGTCCTTTATTGCCTTGAAATGAGTACCTTAGCTGATTTAAACTACACATCTATGATAAGCAGATAACTGGCAAAGTTTTAAACCCAATTCAACAGACCTGGACTACAGCATTCAAGGGAGGACATTGAAGCTATCATGTCAGATAGAAAAAAACATAATTATATTGCTTTACACCAAATTCTATAGCAAAACAAAGGAGTCACAGTATGTGATTCTGCCCTGGTTTTGCCCCGAGAGGAGGTTATATGACAAAGTATCAACCAGAAAAATATTGTAGCACGAATATCCTTTTGACATCAAAAATATCGACTTTATATGCATACATACATATGAGATAAACATATGAGGTAGAGTACATGATCCAAAATAACATCATACTAATGGCAAGTATGTATATTTGAATGTAATTCAAACACACAAAAACTGATGGGAGGATGCTTGCAATAAGTCTAACCACTGGCAATCATGCGGGGTAGCATTCCAACCTACTGGGAGGACCTGGCTTGACAGTTAGGGCTGGACTGTTCCCTTTGGAGCAGGGTCAAGACTTATTTACATATGGCTGGGTCCAAACTGAGGTGGCATGGTGTGCAAAATAACGATGGACTGGGATGCAGCCATAGTAATTACTGGTGGCTAAGATTAGTTCAAGCATTCCAACATCACTTTTTGTATACATTAGTATGTCCCCCTTAGTGGGATGGGTATGTCCAGATGTGGGTCAGTGCACACTGTGTCACTGCAACCAAGCTATATCTAGCTGATGAGCCTATATGAAGGATGAAACAGGTCCTGGGCTACTTGTGTTCTGCTTCATCGAGGACTTGGCTTGGCAGTTCGGGCTGGACTGTACCCATTGGAGCAAGGACAAGACTGATTGGCATATAGCTGAATCCAAACTGAGTTGACATGCTTTGAAAAATAACGATGGACTGGGATGCAGCCTAAGTAATTACCGCTGGCTGAGATTAATTCAAGCATTCCATCCATCTCTTTTTGTATGGTTTAGTATGTAATACATAAGTGGGACGGGTACGCCCAGATGTGTATCCTGTGTACACTGTGTCACTGGAACCAAGCTATACTGTTATGTTCCCAGGTTAGGCCCATGTAGTGAAGCTGCTTATTTCTTACATAGTCCTCTTTTTTCACAATAAAATTTCTGCCATGAACATTTGCACATATTTGCAAGCGCGACACTGTTGGATTAGTTTCCTGAAACTACTTTGTTTACACGTCTAGCTTCGCACAACATTATCACGATGCCTCGAACATCATGCTCAAGGCCTCTTTACGCACTATGTCATTCTATCTTCATCCACGGGGCGACAGAGCTATCTACATGTCCATAACATTGCTAATCTACAACGCACATAGTAAGGCTGCTTTCTATTATAAATAGTGAATCCGGATAGATTAGCAGAGGAGGCACTTCAGCTGACACCGAGAGTCCCTGCATGCTGAGACTTCACCACACAGCAGTCTGACATCTCGCGAGGTGTGTCCAGTTCTTGACCAAGACGTAGTCCTTTGTTCACTCCTGCCAGGTAATGGGGTTGGATTGTCCCTTAGGGATATTCTTGGCAGTACACTCATATACCCTCTAGGTACAATTAGAGTAGGGTCTTGCATAGTAGGAAAACACCTGATTACTGCCTTTTCATATGCCTGCATATATACATTGTTTTAGCACCATGGTAGAGCTGTACCAACTATTTATTCCTTTAGTGCTCGTAATCACTTTTATCTGCTTCTGTCTACTGATTCTTGTAGCACATGTATTCTATACAAGAATAACGTTGGTTCAATAAATATATTGAAAACGTCCCCACTGTGTATTTTCGGTATATTTCTCGGAGTACAAATAAGCACAAGTGACGGAGCGAAAGGTTCAGATCTGTTTCCAGGATCCTTGAGGGGTCAGGGTTGTCATGTTCAGTGGTTGCCAGAAACCATTCGCCTCCTGGTAAGGATTGGGGGGCTTATGCTGGCACTGTGAGCTAGCTGGTCTATAGGCCAACATATCCTGTGGAGGTGCCCAGAATCAGTCTAGGCTCCTCACCCTAATTTCATGTTGTCCAAACAAGCGCGCAGGTCCTATGGATTAGTGGGAACTACACGTGCAAAATAACGATTGACTTAGGATGCAGCCCAAGTAGTTAACGTATGTTATATTAAATAAGAAAACTCAATATAAACATGCATATTTATAAAAGAAAATATTTTATTCGATTATACCATTAAACGCTACTTTTGAGAAATATTTCTAAAACAATAAAAACAACACAAATACAAAATAATTGTCAAAAACAAAACACAACACAAAAGCAATAAAAAAGAAATAAAACAATTTAAAAAAGTATATCTATTTAAACAAAATATGATCAAAATATCTTAACCAAAAACCAGGATACAGTAACAAGTTATAATATAAATTCAACAACTTGCCAATTTCTGGGGAGCCTGCAGCTGTAAAGGGCAAAGCATTTTGGTAGCTTGCCCCAACGCGTAAGGACGTGCTCTTTGGACTCTGCCAGCACGGGGGGAGCCGTTGCAGGGAAGACCGCCATCGCTGGGGGCTGCATGTCCCACAACCCCTTGCAGCAAACACAGGTGGAGCTGCTCACCTATGCCTCTTAAAGTGCCTCGCACTCCCGCAGCACGGGCAGCGCCCGGGCCCGTCCTGCACCCGTTAGCACCATGAAGAGGCAGGGCAGGCCACCCCCCTTGATTTTAACTTTTGATATCCTTGCTGAATCGTCTGTGAGTCGGTAGGCCTCCCCGCACCTTACTTATCCTTTCCATTGACTTTGACGTTGAATGGAGGAGGCCATTGTGTTTCTCTCTTAAGGAATTTGTAAAGTTTCTTATTTTTCCAATTTGCAACTATTGAGGAAAATCTATCCTGTCTTGCTTGCTCTCTGTGAAGAGTCTGTATTGAACAACTGTAACTCTTTCTTTCCTGTTTAAAATTGTTTTACCCGGATGAGATAGATAAAGTGTCTTTAAAACAAGGGAAACCCGTTTAGTGTTCTAAGACTTTGCCTATAGACCTATTAATATGGGAAAGTGAAAAGTTACGGAGGGTTTAGATAAGGGGAAATTGACAAAAATAAGAAAAAGTGCCGGGGAGAATTGCACCTTAGGAAAAATTGAGGACCTGATAGAAGAAGTTGAGCCCCTACTGAATAGCAGATGTAAGCCACCTAGCAAACAAAAATCTAAGATTACAGCCTTCTATAGGAAGAGTGAGGCTAATCCCCAGACAAACAACACTCTTGAATCAGGCAAAACATGTGCAATCATCGAAATACCACCATCTAAAATAGTCACTCCCCAGCTAGATTCTGCGCAGCTCGTTGACAGAGATACACAAGCGTTACAGGACACAAACCAATTGACTGCAGAGGACTCATACTGTAATGATGGGGGTAAGTAGGGCACACCGACAATAGTATGTTCAAACAGGTACTTACCACTAACACTGTTAGATAATGAAACTGCCGCATTTATATCTCAAAACACTAACCAACCATTGTGCCCACAGAATGCTGTCCAGCAAGCCCCTACAAAAACAAATCCCGTTCCTTTAAATGAGAGGAAAATACTGGCTGATGGGGCACATGATATTAATAATGCCCAGTTGATAATAATACTAATGCAGAGGTTAAATACTCTAACTGAAGAGGTTGCAAATTTAAAAAGAATAATTGGCAACATTATCTCTAGTGGAAATACGGAGAGACAGGACCCCATGGAGGGGGCTCAAGTCTATAATAGGATGTTAAAGGTTAATCACCAAGTCCCTAAAACAGTAAAACAAGGGTCACATCCCCATAGACTCAATGAGATTCTAGTGGGGAATGCCAAAGAGACATTACATGAAAGGGGAACTATTATTAACAACAACTGGGAGAGGAGGAAATTAGGCATAGAGAGAGCGAATGTAGAACGAGGGGACACATATAGAGCAAGAGACACGAGTGGACAAAACTATGCTGATAAAAATAGAATGAACTCTAACCATAACAAAGGGGGGGGGGCTCAATTTTCAATCAGGGACTACAATAAACAGAAACAGAGAAGACACATACCAGGCAATGCAAATGACGCAATACTTAAACACCAGAAACACTAATTCTAGGCATGTAATGATAGCACCAAACCCAGTGATAGACCAAGACCAGCGGATCACAAAATATTTATGATCAATGCACCAAAGTTAACCCTCCCTTCCTACAGGGAAGATATGGATTCATTGAAAAATAAGGTCATACATTGGATTAGACATAAACGTGCTTGCCTTTCAGTAATACGTTCTGATATGATAGGAGAGGAAAGATTATCAAGTAAAAATGATCCATTTGACACAATACTACTCGTCCTTCAATCTCAAAGACTGATTGTCGAATTGATCTCACTGGAATGAAGAGCACCCCTAAACTCGAGCTCTATGGCAAGATTTAAGCTAAATAGACCTATTTCAATGGAAGGTAATAGACAGCTAATGCATGTATGTTCCAAAGAAACACATAAGCTCACTGAGACACAAAATGACCTGGAGGCTGTTGATTGACTGATGATGCGGCAAATTACTAATGCTGAGAATGACAGGCTCTCTCAGATCCCTATACATGGATTTGGAAAAGTGGAAGGGAGACTACAAATAGAAAATTGCTGCATAAAATCCCAAGAGATGCCCCAATTTAGCCCTGCAGTTATAGAATCTGATGTTATACTGACAAGTTCATTATATATTGGAGAAGAATCCCAGCACATAACAAAGCGTTTAATATCTTGGAATGTAGCAGGATTAAAACAAAAGTTACTAGACCCCGAATGGCAGGAGTTTATGAACCAATATAATATATGCCTATTACAAGAAACTTGGGCTTTGGATCCACCATACAAGATGGGTTATAGAACGTTTAGCGCCAATGCAGTTCCATCAGTTCGAGGCCGGCCATCAGGGGGGGTAGTGATATGGGTTAGGATCTCGTGATAGATTGAAATTGAGGAACTAAAAATACCATCTCGAGATATTATTGGCATAAAAATAAAGAACTCTCTTAGAGCAGACATCTACTTGCTCAATGTTTATAATACACCAAGAGTATCCAGTATTGAATCACCAGTGATATAGCAATTGGATAGTTTACTGGGCTCTACTGATCCCAGTATACCGATAATTATAGGCGGGGATTTCAATTGAAAGTTTGAGCCAATAGTGGGCCTCGAGAATATCTTAGAAGAAGAAAACATGGCACGAGGGATCCTGTTGCTAGAGGCTGGTGCTTCTGTTCCCTGCACAACTGCAGCGATTCAGCTAGCTCGATTTGTGATGGGGCAAGGATTAAGGGCCTGTAATGGTAGGCTACCATCAGATAGCCCAAGAGCTTACACATTGAAAAGAGGTACTACTATGAGTAAAATTTATTATATATTGGCTAGTGTTAACATGTGGAATAGTTTAACAGATTTTAAAGCTGAGCTAAGAGAAGATAATGATCACCATCCACTATGTTTAACATTGGAGGGAACCTTTCTTAAAGACTGGGAATCGGGGATGGATCCCAATATTGGGAACCAATTACAACCAATCGTTAGTAACAACCGTAGAGCACTAAAATGGCCAGCTATTGTAGGCAATTACGAAACTATGGCTAAGATCTATAACATCTTTTCAGACGTCCTCCTGCCATATACAAAAACTACTCCAGGTAAGATTCCAATTATGCAGATTCATCACACTATGGAAGAAAAATTGAAACTGCTTTTAAGTAAAAACTGCCAAAAACAAGAGCGGTTGAATCGCATAAAAATTAACTCTTATAATCCCTGGTTTACCAAGACTTGTCGAGAAGCAAAACTCCAATTATTAGAGGCATTAAGATCGAGCAATAATAATAATAATACAGCCATTTATAGAGCACGAACAGCTACCTCCGAAGAGGTGTCCCGGCGCTATAGCAACAGGTGGTGCGCGAGGGTCACACAACAGCCGAGGATTCCAGGCCATTAATCTAGGTTAAAAAGCCATGTTTTTGCTGCTTTCCTGAATTGAGTTTCAGAGGCAATCTGGCGCAAGGCATTAGGCAGGGAGTTCCATAACATGGACGCATCAAGCATGAATGATCTGCCACCCATCCGAGCTTTCTTAACTCGAGGGGTGCAAAGCAGGTTCTGAGAATTAGACCTCAGTGAGCGAATCTGCTTGTAGGTGCCAAGCCTCTGTTTCAAATAGCTTGGGCACTTTCCATGGATTGACCGAAAAGCTAGGGTTAAGGCCTTAAATTTAATTCTATCGGCTACCGGCAACCAGTGTAGTTCCTTGATGTGCGGAGAGATATGCTGCCGAAAAGGGACATGTCTAATTAATCTCGCAGCCGCATTTTGAACCATTTGGAGTTTCTTAACTAGGTAGGCTGGTAGGCCCAAGTAGAGACCGTTCGCGTAGTCCAGGCGGGAAGTTACTGTGGCATGGACTACTGTCCGGCGGCAGTTCTCTGGCAGAAGATGTATAAATTTCCGCAGGTTTCTCAAACTGCGAAAGCAGGCAGCTGTCACCTGCTGAATTTGGGCTGAGAAAGATAGGTCAACCTGCCACTTTACTCCCAAATTTTTGGCAATGCCAACTGGAGTGGGAGGTGAACCCATTTCCACCGGCCACCAGAGGTCTGCAGCAGGGAGTTGGTTTATACCAAAAAACATCACTTCTGTTTTATCGGCATTAAGTTTGAGTTTGTTGTTATTCATCCAATTGGCAATATCTTTTAAACAACCCTTAAAGCTCTTGAAAGAGTCTTCCGAATGTTCATTAAATGGAAATACCAACTGGGTGTCGTCGGCGTAGGAAATCGCCTTAACACCCCAGTTGGCTATCAAAGAGAATAAAGAGGCCAGACAATACACAATACACAAAAAATAAGAGATAATAGGGCAAAGTATAGGAAAACAGTAGCACAAGCAAAGAAAGATTGGGAAGACTGTAATTGGAATGATCTAATTATAGAAGCAAAAAAGAAGGATCATGCTGGTTTCTGGAATACATTAGCACGTGGAAACAGAACTGGTAACCATGGCCTAGACCACTATCAGGATCTGGGTACATGGAGTAATCACTTTTCAACCTTGTACTCAGAAGCTGTAGATCCGGTAACAAATGATATTTCTACTACGGAAACGAATTTCCAGGAAATTGATTGGCAGGGCTCAAACAGTATCCCCTTTTTTACACTAGAAGATACAGAGGCAGCAATAGAAAGTATCAAGCAAGGAAAAGCACCAGGGCCTGATAAAATCCCAGGGGACCTCCTAAGGCATGACAAAGTAGTTTGGGCACCGTATGTGAATTTACTTTGCAACACTTTGGCTACAGATGCACCAATACCTGATTCTTGGAAGGGGGCCAAAATAGTACCTATTTTTAAGAAAGGAAATCGTCAAGACCCCGCAAACTATAGGCCAATAAGCCTAATAGACACTTTACAAAAGGTCTATGCAAAACAGATTTTGACGAAGCTTAATAATTGGCTGGAGAAAATTACATCTTATCCCAATATCAAGCTGGATTTAGAACAAAAACCAGTACAACAGATCAGGTTTTTAGACTGCTGTGTATAGCCTGGAAATATACTATTTTAAAGGGAGGACATTTGTATATAACTTTTATATATTTGAAAGCCGCTTTAGATTTTATTCCTAGAAAATCCTTATGGAACTGCTTAAAAAGCCAGGGAGTTCCCGACGATCTTTTGATATAGATCGTGAGGCTATATAAGGATAACTATGCAAAAGTCAGATGGGGACCTGGGGGGGAACTGATGGATGCAATACCAATAAAAAAAGGAGTAAGGCAGGGATGTGTGGTGGCACCAACCCTCTTTTCTTTATGTGTGAATAATGTTGTGCAATATCTCCAGGATTGTAACCACGACTCTCCAAAGTTAGGAGGGGTGCCAGTCCCAGCATTACTCTTTGCCGATGACACAATCCTAATATCGCAAACACCTAAGAGTTTACAAGCCCTCCTAGACACTTTTAATGATATTTGCATGTTAAAGGGCCTCGAAATCAACTCAAGCAAAACCAAATACATGGCTGTTAACCCACACAAATCCTTTAAGAAAAACATTATTGTACAGACACATAAATTAGAATAAGTGCTGAATTTTAATTATCTGGGCATTACACTCGACACGAAGTTGTCATGGAAAGCTCATATTCGAAAATCTAAGCTAGTCCTGTTACAATCTGCCATGGCAATAGTGAAAAAACAGCAGAGCAGTATATCAAAGGCAGTGTCACCCGCACTAGAAATTTATAAATTTAGGGCACAATCTGCATCCCTTTATGGTGCAGAGCTTTGGGGGGTCAATAACCAGAATGTACTTGCCAGGGAGGAAAATAAATTCCTGAGAATGTTATTAAAATTACCAACACGCACACCAATGATTCCCATTATATTTGACACAAATATTAGGCGCATTGAACATCAAGCCGCGCTAAGACCTATGTTGTTCTGGGTCTGTTTGTGGACCACACAGGAACTTAAAAATTACAAAGATGGGTTAATCGAGCTATTGCAACTCGATCAAAGTACTTTGCTTCCCTGGATCCGATATATTCGAACCTGGTTTTATAAACTAGGCCTGAATAGCTATTGAGATGCTCCCGAGTCTCTCTCACGACTATCAAAATCAGTTTTAAAAAGCACATGCTGGATGTATATAGGAAACAGCATACATTATTCCCCAAAGACAGGAAGGTTGACTTCGCAGTTTATATCTATCAAACCTTTTCCTGCCTTTGAGGAATATTTAGATGAAATACAACCCCTGATGGCCAAATCGCTATATATGAAGTTCTGCTTTGATGTTCTACAGACAAAATATAATACATCGAAGTGGACGGGTAGTAAAACAGATGACAGGGATGACTTTTGTTCCCTGTGCCTCCAAAATGCTGTTGAAAATGACTCCCACATATTATTTTTTTGTCCAATTTATGCTATCTCTAGGAAAAAGTGGATTAAACCAAAATGTCGTAATATGGTATTTAGGACACATCTAGAAGCATTGAGAATTTTAAAAGCTGACACATACCAGAAAATAGTTTTTAGTTTAAGCAGATATTTATTCGCAGTAAACCTTATTCGTAAGGGTAAGGGAAAGAATCTTGAATTCTGATGCTTTTAGGGTTATGACATTTATATCATATTAAGTAGAATGGAACCGAAGAGCTTGTAGCACTTGTATTCCGTTATTTTATAAAGCTTATAAACTATGTAAACATCAGGAATAGACTATTGAGGTTGTTGCAATTGCACTTTAGCACTTTAGTGGCTGAAATCTGCACTTTAGTTATAGTTGATTGATACTATAGCTCTATTTCGGGATGTACTTACCTCCTGGACATACGTTGTTGTATTTGCACTATAGTATTCATAGTGGTTAATATCTGTGCTTTATTTATTTCTCTGTGATTTAATTGATATCACAGGACTATCTCTGGTTGCACAGCTGTTTGATAGATATACAAAAGTATTCAATGTTATCATAAATTTAATATGCATTTTATTTTATTTGCCAAACTAGAAATCGATTATTGTACCAGCTGTATTTGTCTTTTCCTCTGCGAACATCATGGCTTGTATTGGCACATTATTTGTAAAGTTGTTTTAAAGAATGATTAGCTGTTAAATGCCAACTATTATATTTACGTTAATGTATTTTAAATTTAAAACTTACATTTTATATTATTAACCTATTATGTTTTAAACTTGTAAAATGTATATGTATATCTTTATGGTTTGTTAAACCGAATAAAGATTATTGAATGGATTAATATAAATTCAATACAAAACAAGTGAAACAAAAAAAACAATTACAAACAACTCTTTAAGTAATCCAACCACAACCCTACAAACATTGGGGTTAAATGCTCATAATATGCTTAAAGAATGGGGTAGGTTTACATTTACTACTCTAATTCCAGTGTATCAAACAGCGCGTAAAGTGCTTAAATTGGGTGAGGTTGGATTTATTATTTTACTGTCAACCTAACATATATTGGGGAAAGTACATATATGGGTGGTGTGGTCAGATTTATTTTTCTACTGCCTTCTGTCAACAATTTGGGAAAGTGCATACAAAGAGGGATGCGAGATTTAGTTTTCCAACTATGGTCAGGCAAATGTTCGAGAAAATACAAATGCATGGGAGGGAGGCAGATTTACTGCTCTAACTTCAGTCTAACTTTGATCAAAGTGCATACATTTGAGGAGAGATCAAATTTACTTTTCCAAATCCAATCTAACTAACATAGGGAAAGTGCATGACATTGGTAGGGGAAGATTTATTATTCTAACTTCAGTCTAATTATCTTTTGCTAAACAGCATGCATGGGAGTTTGCGGGTCACATTTACTATTTGAACGTCAGTCCACCAAACATATAAGAAATTGCATATATTGAGAGGGGACCCGCTTCACTACGCCAAACAACTATAAATACCTATTCAAAATCATTTCTGATATTTGCATTAAATATCTTAAAGGTTGAGAACATTGTTAAAATAATTGAACAAACTACAAATTTTCTTTAAATTAATGAATACAACATTTTCAAAATAAATAGAATCCCTTAAGCCCGACCCCCGAAGAATCACATTCACCTTAAAGAAAACCAAAGTAATTGGTTATGATAATGAAAACATATTTACAAAAATATAAAAGATACATTACAGTTTTAAAATTCTATTTCTTAATTATGTATGATTGAATAGTATAAAAACACTGCCCAACCACTAGCCAATACACTACACAACCTGTAAAAAATGATATATTTTTAGTTTAACAAATAATGACAATATTCAATAAGATTCAAAAGATGATAAACTAAACAGTTATAGTAAAAGATGGTCCCGTCAAGCATATTGTGAGTTTTCTCTCCTCCAGGGTTTACATGGCGGTTCCTCCTACATGTAAACCTTGGAGGAGAGGAAGCAAAGGGGAGCCTACAGGGCCCCCTGTGCCTCCATCCCTTGTGCATGCACACAGGGGGGCATAACATGTGCCCCTTGTGTGCATGCACAAAGGTTCCTGCACGGTATGGACTTTCAAGTCCATGCCGTGCAGGAACCTTGTGAGGCGTTCCCTTTGTTGTGCCTTTTTTTAAAGCACCACAGGCTTTAAAAGAGGCACCGTTATGGGACCACCACGCTGCCCACCTGCCAAACTACTTAAAAGTCATAATCTGGTGGGCGGCCGGCGGCGACCTTTGGCGGAGTGGTGGTGCGGCGGTTTGCACCGCCGTGCCACCGCTCTGCCAAAAGTCAGAAACGGGGCCTTAGTGTATCAGAGCCAGGTGCAAGCTAGTTCTATGCCTCTTTTTACTACCAGAGGAGCATACAGGTTTTAGATTAAAGGTTCCAATCAAAAGCTAAAATTTGATTTAACAAGTATTAGTCAGTGTCATTTTAAACATTTGTTAGACCAAAACACCACATTGTAATAGTTTTTTTTAATATACAGCAGTCTGAGAGACCGCAACACATTTGTTGGTTAGGATGAGCTCTCACTCACAACACACCTGTAAGAAAGGGCTAGCACCTGAACACTAAGGGGCCGATTCCGATTCGGGCCGGAAATCTCTCCGACCGAGCTGGACCCGGAGAGATTTCCGACCGAATCGGACCCTAGCAGTCCGACCGAACGAGTACGATGCGTTCGCATGCTATCGGACTCGATTCGGTCGGACTCCCATTGAAGTCAATGGGAGCCTGTCGTACAACGCGTACGCGGGCTCCCATTGACTCAATGGGTGCGAGGCGGACAAGGGCGCCCCCTACAGCGTGTACGCGGCGAAGCGACTCGCGCCGTACACGCACAGGTAGGGGGGACCCATGGGTCACCCCTGTGTGCGACTCGCGCGGCTACGCATACAGGAGGGTCCGACACGGACCCCCGAAGTACGGCTCTGACTGCTCTTTCGAGCCGGACGGCGCGTGTCGGTCGGACTGCTCGCGGCGCGCATCGTACTTACCCGGCCGGGGAACGTCTCCATTGCGCGGTGCGAGTCGTGTCCGAGCGAGTCGGTCGGTGCGGATAGACCCGGGAACGAGTCGGTCAGAGCGGTCGGGATGCCCGGACGAGTCGGTCGGCGATTTCGCATCGTACTCGCTCACCCGGACGCGCGTACGAATCGTTCGGGAATTAGGGCTCCGAATCGGATCCGGTTAAGCCGAATCCGATTCGGAGCCCTACCGGCCGAGATCGGAATTGGCCCCTAAATGTGACTTTGCTCAGAGTGTTGCATTGTTAGAGCAGCTTCTGGGTGAAGTAGAAGCATCAGGAAGTAGCATTCACCTCTGGATGAGCTCTCCTACAGGCTTCTTCATTTTTAAGAATGCTTTCTTTAGAAATATCAGACAGCTGTTCCACAACTGTTGACATCCATTTGTCTACATCAATAAGGTTATGATGTTATTTGAATCTTTATTACTCTATATACTTGTCAATTATATCAAACAGGGCAATATACATATGTGATTGTTGGACACCTTTGTATGTAGGTAACAGCATCATGCCAAAAGTGGCACTGATTGCTTTTGTGAAAACATCACAAATACAAGTGAGTGGACTGTCATTAAAACATGCTTACTCATACCTGATTCTGGGTAAATAGCCTTGCTAAAAGACTGGAGGAGGACAGAGCAGTGCTGTATTATTTACTTGCCCCAGCATTTACACTGTTTAGTGCTGTGTCCTAGCACAAAACCTGAGGAGTTGAGGATAATGTACCCTTGTGATGTCAATGTGACAACACCTTCCTAGACATTTCTTGCCACATGTGCTCAGCAGAGAATATTGGTAGATACTCATTGCCTACACTGGAGTCTCCGCTGCCTCCTTCTTGTTCCCCGCCACTTAACTATTTCAGCTCATGTTGTTTATTTTTGTAGTTGCTCAACACTATCCATGTAGGATGCACACACTAACTAGGTAATAGACGGTATTGCTGTAATCTATATTCACCTGACTCACCCTCGAACTGCATCATGTCTTTGTACTAAGCCAACAGAATGTCTCGGTGAGTTGCAGGATCATCCCTGTGTCATTACTATCTGCAGCTTCTGAGTTAGCATACAGGAAAGGGGGAGGTCTCAGTATTTTCTGCCTTTTAAAGTCCTATTACACTTAAATTGTAATAGTAACACTTGCTGTTTCATAGCGCATAGGCGCAGCAGAAGCGTAAAAAAGGAGGTTTCTATTTTTTCCTAATACAGTCCCCCTTTCAGCTCTATCTCAAGACACTGGATTCACAAGAAAAATAATGCAGAGGTGACACATGTTATTGGATTGTTTCTGAAATTGTGATGGTGATCTGCGCTCCTTTATGCAGTGATGGAGATCAATGTGATGGGTGCAAGTAGTGTCACGTGCTGCTATTGTATTCAAAGTACAGCGGGTCTACTATCCGAGTACCTACAATGGTGGGTACTAGATTCAAATAATGGGTAATGATTCAGTAATCTGTTAAAAATTGTTTTTATAATTATTTACCTTCAAATATCTATTGTTTTTCAGTATAGCTATCATTAACGCATGATCTACAGTGGCACCCATCATTTTCACACATATAACTATAACAAATCCATATAAGCATAATACAAAACATATTCATCTTATATTTAAAAAGGTCAATGTTTCCTTCTGATAGTCAGTGCTTGTCAACAAACTGTTCCATAGATTATTGTATAGCCTGATGTAGAGCACATAACACTTGCTGCACCAAACTTGTTTTTTTTATTATTGTTTAAAGTGGTTTCAATCACCTACATAATGTATCTTGGCAAGCCTTTGGTGAAGCAAAGAAATAGACAGTACTCCCAGTACATTTTTAACCAAAGAAAACAACAAAGAGAGCAAGCTAAACACACCCTAGATCTTGTTGTCATCTCCTCAACCTCACTCCTCTGCAAAGTTCACTCATGGCACTTCATAGTGCCAAGTGTATTGAAGAGAGCACACTAGGAAACATGACCACAGAACTGCTTTGTCAATATCCCGGACCAGTTCCCCTCATATCATCGGGTTTGGCAATCCACTCTCCTGTGCATTTTGCAACAGGTACAAATGGAGCTGGCTCTCATACAAGGGCTGAATCTAAGGCGTGCTGGGACTGACCAAAATCTGTTAAGTGGTGAAATCTTCTGCCCTAGATCACATTTGCTGCAAGTGTAGCACTTGGAACCAAGCATCTGTTGTGCTGTTATGGCGGCCTCTGCAGATGATTACACTGCAGCCTGTTTAAGTAGACTTGTAGGAGGATGCTGGGCACAAAGTAGTGTTTGCACAAAATATTGGACCAGAAATATCGAGTTGCAGAAATATCAGGAAAAAATATTGTGATACAAAAATATTGTGATGCAGAAATATTGTTGTCAAGAATATCGATTTTTCAGCTAAGTGATGTTGTTTTCAATAACATTGTTGTTAATATCGTTTTCAATTGTATCATTGTAAAAAATATAATTTGTAATTGTCTTTATGTTTGTTAGTTCATTTATTAATTTTATGTGTTATTGTTTATATAATTGTTAATAATAATTTTATATATAATTTGCAATTTTAAGTGATTTAGGGGCCCATTACGATGGCGGGCGGAAGCACAACCGCCGTGCTGGCGGATGCAAAAACCACCAGTTACCGCCGGCACGCAGCAGTCCACACGCCCGTCCAATTACGATGCGAAAAGTAGGCCAAACACCGCCGGCAAGCCAGCAACACCGTCCGCCATCAAAGTGCGCCCGTACATGTAGCGGCGCAGCCCAACTGACACACACCGTCCGACGAAACACGTCCCGCCCGGCGCATAAATTACGATGCCGCAAACAAACGGCTCCCACGGCTAAGAGACACCGCACGTGAAAGAGAGGCGGTAACACGGACGCAGAGCACGGACAACGAAGAAGCGGCACCCCGGGCATGAATCCAGCACTGCAGGCCCTTCCCATGCTTCTGCTGATGCACCACCAAGGACGCAACGTACCGCGGAGACGCAGGTAGGCACACACACAACAAGTGCACGCAAACAGCGCACACAGTGCAAGGGCGGAAAAAGCGGACAACCCCCACCAGCGCGTGTACACTACACATCCACCATTGCATCCACATATGACACACAGGCCAAATCCTAACATCGCGGAACACATGTGTACACACCACCTGGGACTAGGAACCAACCACCCCGTCACGGCCACAAAGCGCCGATGACGCCGCCACACATGCGCACAACGCAGAGGCCAACCGCAGCGCCATGCATGCGTCGCACACAGACACAGGGACACAACCAAGCAGCACACACATCAGCCCCACCCCGAACGCACATGACACGTGACAGGCCGGCCACAGACATGTCCCCAACGCCCAATTCACGGACAACACCCAACGCCACACAACCGACGCACACATGTCAGTGAAGTCACGCAACAGCAGGACACACCCCAGTGTAACAAACATGGCGAAGCACACAGCGGCGGCAACACCAACTAGGAGAAGCAGGGCCCTTCGGGAAGAGGAACGCCAGTACCACACTGAAAAACCCATACCACCCTGCACATATGAACAAGACACATGAAACGGAACACCAAAGAGCCCGGGGACCGACAACAGGTGGCCCAAGAATAACATCCACACACAAGGCCCAACGCAGAGCGGAAAGGCAGCCTGCCGCCCACACAAGGGAGAGCAGACAGCACTGAATGACCTTCCATTCCAACTCCGAAACCACAGCCCTACGACAGAAGCCGGTGAATACAGCCATTGTCCAAGAATAGACCAACACAGGCATGCCGAGGAGACCGACCACAGGGCAGATAGCGCATATCACAGAAGCACACAACGGACGGGGAAGAAAGAAGAAAACACTCCCCCATGTCGGCCACATGCAAGTTAATTGGAAGGAGTCACACAGCACTGACCTTGAACTGTCTGAGAAGCATGTGGGAAGAGGGCCCGTGTCCTCCAAACAAGCCAACAGAACACAAGTCCTGTCTCCCTACGACTACACAGAGCTCACAGCAACCCCGGAGCGTGCACATTGCAGACTGCACACACAGCCGGAGCACGCCACCTCAACGAACCGCTGCGAAATGGCAACCGCAACACACCTACCCAACTACGCCGAACAGCTCAAGCTGTACAAAACCAACACGATACATACATTGGGATGCGATCTCCTGTCCCTGCTGAACGTAAGTTACCGACTGACTTACCGCATCACATTGTTCAGCTGCGTCATGCCCGTCTTCTACTGTCGGAGGTGTCCCTACCAGCATCCCGTCGAGATATGCCTCTCCAACCCGGCATGTCTGAAGGCGGACCTGCTACCACTACTCCTCCCTCTGGACGCACACGACAGGGCCTGCTCTGCCTATGGGGGCATGGCGTATGTGGCCAACATCGCACCCGCACTGAAATGGGACCACTGTGCCTCCACACGACGGATCATCGAGAACAGCTACATCGAATGTCACCCAGCATGCCCCATCATGGTCCTCCAAGGGACAACTTACGAACAACACCTTGACAGCCACCATCCGCTTCATTGGCTGGCAAACATGTACACCACCAATGACATGGAAGCCCTGCTGGACGGCATCGCATACCTGACAACCTGTAAATACGTCGGACCACAACGCAGGTTCCCCGAGTGACCTATGAAGTCCAACCCCGCACCCATGCTCAGCTTCCGCACGGACTGGCCAGTCACCACCACAACAGCCATACCAAACGACCGGCAACTGTAACCACACCATCAACGACATCGCCATGACATCGGATATGACCGGGACATGCACACTGTTCCCCATCACATCCAGGAACACCGCATGCATCGTGGGAGGCAGTGGCATGGGCTCTGTGTATCGCACCCACATGGACGGAACTGCACGAACAACCAGGACACGACATGGATCCAGCGCACATGGACACACACACCGCTCAGTGGACATGAATAGGTCGCCTGGAGTCTGTGGGTGCTGCACCCTCCCACCCCCGCCCCGGGAATCCCATACCAGGACCTTTGCATGGACGACAAGTGCATACAACAACAACACGACCCCAGTGGCTGTGACATGTCCAGTAACCACCACAGTGCAACAACAAGTGGCACGCCGCTGCATGCACGCAAGCACATGCCATGATGTCATCTCACATGCACGCGTGCATGAGGAACAACCGCAGCAAACCTGTCACATGGAACTGAGATGGACTGTGCCCATGATGCCAAGCGGTCTGGTAGGCTACATGTATACCGTCTGTGTCAAAGTCCGCAGCTCCGCAGCTATACGTAAATGTACATTAGCACAGCCTTGGCCAAGCAGATGTAACCCCACACCCTATCCCATTTGTAATCATGCTCAGTATATCCTCAACATGTATTCCGCTGCCAGTAGTGTCCACTATACTGCATCACAGAGGACAGAAGACTCAATATAATGTTTGAAACCAAAACTGTCTCCGCTGACTCATTTCACAAGTACGAATGAGAGAGGATGAGAGTATGTGAAGTACACGGCAGTCGTGACATGACCATGTAGTCCACTGGTATTGGATGTCAACGCAAATGAGTAGCACTACTGTGGAAGACACACATGTGTCATGTGAAGTCGCATGGACGCAGTGCTCAGGTGGGTGGGTGCGACGGGTAGATGCGCACATGCCAAGTTTGAGCACGCCGTGTTGGGAGGGGTCATGAACAGTACACCACCGCTTCCCTGGGCATTGTGAGAGGACACCTGTCGGGGGAGTGAACACGTGTGTGCACAGCAGCCGGGCACACGTACAAAGCGGTACCAGGCGCACCTCAGCCCACCCTCTGTGGACAAGCTGGATCCTGTTGTGCGCCCGCCATGCCCCTTGACAAGGCACACACAGCCCCAGTCGACCAGGTGTAACCCCAACATAGTCAATCCGCACAGGCGATACAGGGCACGGGATGGCAGTGGAGCATGGTGTGTGAGAGGTCTCCTCGCGCTCCTCCTGGTCATATCACGCAGGCAATAGAACCTCAACGTCCAGCATGGCAAAAAGTCAAATGGAAGTGTAGGGGGACGCACCACAGCACGAGCAGCACTGACGTCACGGGAGGTGGCTCGCACCATCCCATCCATTGCCCATCATACCAACCACGCCACATGCCATTGCGACTAAGTGCAAGCGCGTGCGCCACCACCCCTGAGCCCTCCCCAGAGAGGCCAAAGAGTGAATGTGTGGGCCATCAGCCACAGACGGACGCGGCCTGGCCGCAAGGGCAGCCACAGCCACTGGGTGTCGCAGGTGGCGGATCCGGAAGGCAAAGACTGTGATGCATAGTCCATGCAGGCCGGGTCTCCATTTGGGGCACCACGCAGGTGGACGGCGTCCCGCCACACATCATACCCTGAGACAGCCCACTCGTGCAACTGGACCCACACATACACTCCTTGCCCTCTCTGGTGCGAGCTTGGGGCTGCCTGTGCAAGCGCTAGCCTCGCAGGTGAGCATGCATATTGGGGGGCGAGGGGAGGACATGAGGGCTGGGGCGAAGATGACTGTATCACTGTCAGTTAGTACAAGGGATGACCCAGATGTGGAAAGGAAGAGACGTGTCCCGTGTGTACTGCAACTAGTCGCCAATCCAACTACCCCCCCATGTCCGGAATGTAAGCCCGCACCTAGGCCCGCCCATCCGCCACATCGAACATACCACCAGCACGACAACCTTCCCATTCGAAACACTGACTGGGGGTGGCGACCAGTGTACAATCATGTGTAGCCTACCCACGCGTACATGTGGGCCCTCCATGATCCATGTCACCTGCGGCAAAGACATGACATGCGCAATGAGGGAAGTGAGGAGAGCTGTCCGCCCCACGCACAGAAGGTGCATCAGCTCCACAGACCCAGCAGCGAGTCCAGCAGGGGTCACATGTGCAGGGGCAGCTGTGCCTGGTGTGAAGGCACATGCATATGGACAGCACATCGACCAATGTGTAGTCTGCCCACATCCACAGTCCATCATCATGCGGACATAGGAATTGAACACAGGGCAACACATCTTAGTTGGTGCACCCACCGTGACCAACAATGCGCAATCATCGACGTACCCGCCCTGTGCATGGCCCCCCACCCAACGGAGGCACATCCAGTGCCACCATCCCACACACACAAGCCTTCCACGGAACATGCTGTGTCCAATGGTCAGTACAGAGTCAGCGCCCATCTGGTGGATCCTGAACAGGAGACACATGCACACACATGCCAGCTCCCACTATGTACGTCTGCCACCTGGCACGTGCAATGTAACCTCTCACCTGTGACGTGTGACTGCAAGCACACAGCCGTCTTGGCATGGGGCTGTCAATGTGGACACCAGTCAATGTTTCGGGAGCTGTGATCCGTACAGTGCTGTACATAGGGTGCAGTGCTGACACCTTCTACTGTCTCATATCCCCTCGTGCCACAGGTCCCACTTGTATTGGCCGCTCAGCCCGTGCCCACATCGTCGTCGTCGTGTGCCATACTCATCCAGCCTCGGAAGCAGTTCCATGCTCAGCAGACACTCATGTTGCAGTGGCGTTGCCGCTTGACGAATATGCAGACAGTCCCCATCAGCACGCCCCGCAAGTCATTGGGGCCTAGATCCCCATGTGCATGCACATGGCAGTGGTATGTCTCACTTGCCATTGCCATTGTTGGGAGACCTGTGTAAGTGTATTGTGGCCGTGCCGTCCCAGCTTGACAGCTGGGCTGTGGCTCATGTGCTTGCTCAGTCATGTCAGTGATGTGTATGCGAAATTGCTATGTGCCGTGTTGCCTTGACATGTGTCCTCTGCCATTTACCCCAGGCGGAGACCGAACATTGACCGCCCATACCAATTGCTGGCGGACATGGACGATACAGAGGTTATCAGGAAGTTTCGGCTGGACAGGCCAACCCTGCATCGACTGTGTGCCATGTTAGAGCCCCATCTCCGTCCCCGCAGGGTGTATCCGACTGCTGTCACCCCCACGGCTAAGGTGATGGCCGCCATGCATTTCTTCGCCACTGGGTCATTCCAGCACACAGTGGGCAGTGGAGGAGGGATGTCCCAGCCCATGTTCAGCAAGGTGCTGAGGGATGTACTGGCAGCCATGATGCTGTACCGGAACAGGTACATCAGCTTCCCCAGGGCTCGTGAATTGGCGGCAGTGAAGGGTGCATTCTATGCCCTTGGCAGAATCCCACACGTCGTGGGAGCCATTGACTGCACACATGTTGGCCTTGTTCCACCACAGGCCACTGAGCACCTGTACCGCAACAGGAAGCACACGCACTCCCTGAATGTGCAAGTGGTGTGCCTTGCGGACATGGTGATCACCCACGTGTGTGCCAAGTTTCCAGGCTTGGCACATGACGCACACATAATGCGCAACAGCATCTTGCCACGACTGATGGCCAATATGCAACAGGATCGTGCCTGTATTGTCGGTGAGTATGTGGAGTGGTGTAGCGTGCTGGTTGTGCGATGCTGTCCCCTGTCCAGTTGGAATAGCTACGGTTCTCTGTGTCCCTCACACCCAGGTGACTCTGCGTATCCGAATGGGGCATGGCTGCTCAGTCCATTGAGGAATCCTCGCACCCCAGCAGACGATCGCTACAATGAGGCACATGGGAGGACCAGACGTGTGGTCGAGCGTACCTTTGGCCTCCTCAAGTCCAGGTTCAGGTGCCTGGACCGCACCGAGGGTGCACTGGCGTACTCCCCACAGAAGGTGTGCCAGATAGTGGTGGCGTGCTGCATGCTGCACAATCTGGCCATTCGGAAGCAGATCCCCCTCATTGTGGATGACGGAGATCAACCAGGGCCCCAGCCCGCAGACCAGGACAGCTCGAGTGAGGTGGACAGCGGAGAGGAGGAAGCTGGGAATGTGCGCCAGCAGCTCATCGCCCGCTACTTCACTTGACGGTGAGTGTCCATGTACGACGGATGAAGTGTCTGTATCTGTGCAGGTGTGTGTGTGCTGTGTCAGGGTGGCCGTATGTTCACTGCGTGCAGTGTGTCAACGCTCCATGGCCAGGGTAGTATGCCACTGTTGGTGACTGTGGCATTGTGCCCTATTGCTCTGTGCGATGTGTGTACATTGCTTGTAGTTGTTGACATGTACTGTGTGATGGGTGTGTGACACACTCATTGAATGTGCTCCTGTTCTGTCTCCCACCCCTAGGTCCCTACAGGCCCTCCGGATTCCATTGCCATGCCACGCATCAGGTGCCTTTCCGCCCAAGGTGGCCGTTGTATTCCGTACAAATAAAACACCGGGCACAAACAGCAGTTAGTGAAAAAGGTGCATTTATTACAAACTGTGACATGTGATTGTGTGTAAGGTGATGACAAAAGTGGTGCGTGCAGTGACAATGAGCTGTCGGTCATGGCTGCGTGAATCTCAGGGTGTACCCACTGGTTCTATGTCCATAGTCCAACACACACATGCCATCCAGCTGGCTGTGTGGAGTGGGATCGTAGAGCAAGTCAATGCAGTGGCTGGTCAAGGAAGGCTGGCGGAAGGCTGGCTGGCTGCCTCACTTGCGACTGGAGCGTGCGAAGTCCTCCCGGGAGATCTGTTTCCTCTTCGGACGGCCCCTTCCACGTTTGGGAGGGGGGTGTGTGGTGGCGACCTGCTGGTGGTGGGTGAGGTGTGCTCACTGGCTGTGGATGCAGGGGAAGTGGACACTGCTGCCCGACCCTGCGCCCTAGCAGGTGGTGGCGGAGGTGGTGTTGCTGGCCTTGCCTGTGACCCCACCGCCACCACCAGCTGGCCCATGAGGTCCACGAGTTGGTCCATACGGGACACGAATTGGCCCATATGGGCGTCCATGGACCTCAGCACCCCCAGCACCTCCCGCGTGTCTGTAGCAGACCTGGCCCATTGTCCTTGGGCCTCTTCATAGGCCCCAAGGACTCTGGCCATTTGAGGCAGGGCATGGCTCCCAGGGGAGGCTGGCGTTTCCCTGACCCTGCTCCTCCTACCAGTCCTGCTGCCACCGGCCTGCCCACTAGCCACATTGCACACCACGGTCCTCGCTGTGGCTCCCAGGGTGGATCCAGTCGGCCGGGCCACCACCTGCGCTGGGGCTGGTGCCAGCGAAGACGTGGTGGTGGTGGTGGCGGTGGTGGTCGGTGCGGCGATGGTGGCGGTTGCGGCAGTGGTAGTGGCCGCAATGACCGTGGGTGTGGCCGCAACGACAGTGGCAGCAGGGGGCTGGGACTGTTCAGCATCCCTGGATGATGGGTTGGTGGGTAGGAGGGGTCCTGGGGAGCGGCTGGGCCCTGCCACGCCAGATGGGCCTGCTTGGTGGTCCGTGTCCGAAGAGGAGGACAGATCCTCCAGATCCGTGTGTCCTCGTTGGGGGCTTGTGGGCTGGCTGTGCTGGCTGCTGTCTCCATCCCCAGCATCCGGCAGTTCGTCACCTGTGGAGAGAATGAGATTTGTTATTGTGTTGCACCTGGCGAAGTATGTATTTGTCGTCTGACATTGACAGTTCGTGCAATCTCGTACATGGGTTTCCCGGAGGCGTGTGTGTGGCTGTAGCATCTGTAGTTGTGTGTGCTTGGCAATGGGACTGTGTGCTGTGCACATGTGGCATGGGACGGATTGGCCATGCCGATGGGTGTGTTGCTGTGCCCCTACTTATTGTGACTCTGGTGTATGCGGGCTCCTGGCCCATCCTGGGTCTGGTTTGTACTTTGCTTTTGGTGTTCAGATGGGACGCTTAGGAACGCATATGGCAACATGGGGGCCATGCCCCAGATTCGCATTTGGGAGGGAATATGCTTTTGGGGTTCAAATGGAACGCTTAGGAACGCATATGGCAACATGGGGGCCATGCCCCAGATTCGCATTTGGGAGGGAATATGCTTTTGGGGTTCAAATGGAACGCTTAGGAACGCATATGGCAACATGGGGGCCATGCCCCAGATTCGCATTTGGGGGGAATATGCTTTTGGGGTTCAAATGGAACGCTTAGGAACGCATATGGCAACATGGGGGCCATGCCCCAGATTCGCATTTGGGGGGAATATGCTTTTGGGGTTCAAATGGAACGCTTAGGAACGCATATGGCAACATGGGGGCCATGCCCCAGATTCGCATTTGGGAGGGAATATGCTTTTGGGGTTCAAATGGAACGCTTAGGAACGCATATGGCAACATGGGGGCCATGCCCCAGATTCGCATTTGGGAGGGAATATGCTTTTGGGGTACATGCTGTGAGCCATGGGTGCCGAACGTGACATGTGTTGTGGCAGCATGACAGTGCATGGTTTGAGGTGTGTGCATGCTTGACATGGCCTGCATATTTGCTGTCTGTTGTGATTACTGGACATGGCATTGGACGCATCGTTATGAGTGAGTGATGGTTGTGTGCCAGCCAACGTATTGCAGTTGTCCCATCTCCTTGGTGTGCGTGCTGCCCTGTGCCATGTGCATCACTGCAGTGCTCGGGGGGTGTGGCCCATGTTGTGTGTTGTTGCTCACAGTGTGTCGTGCGCTTCATTGACTTCTGGCACATGGTTGGTCATGGGCATGTATCTTAGCGTGACTGCTGTATGTGTGGCAGCTGTGCGGATGACATGCCTTTCATGAGACTGGGGCTGACGGATGGGATGGATGGTATGTTGTTTGTGCATGGTGTGTCTGTGTGTTTGATGGGTTCAGTGGTGTTCGTGTGCATTTATGTTGTTCCGCTCTGTTGCGTCTAGTGTTGTTTGTCTTACATAGGCGTAGTTGTGGGGTGTGTGGTTGACAGGCAGTTGGGGCTACATGGACAGGACTTCAATGGTGTTTCGGTTGTGTGTGATGAGTTGCACAGTGGCTGCCGTGTGGGACTATATTCAGTGTGGCTTGTGCATGCAGACGTGGCTCCTTGGGTGTTGCTATGTCTGTGATGGGTCATGTGGGGTGTGAGTCTGTTGTTCATGTCCGTGTGCACATTGTTCACTTGTTCGTGACGGTGGGCGGTGCTGCGTGTTCGTCTGCTACGTGACATGTCCCATGTGTTGGTCGTGTTATGGTCCTCATGCCTCCAGTAATGCAGCCCTGTCCAGTTTCCCACCTGCAAGTTGTTCGTGCGTGCACTGTACTGGATGCCACATGGCTCTAAGCGGGGGGTGCTCCATGTTGCAGGTCTGTGGGGGTGGGGGGGTGTTGTGGGTCATGGGGGTGCCTGGACACCCACTAACACCGATTGCTGTGGACCGTGATGTCTGCCTTTCGGCTGTCGTTGTGCACTGCGGTGGCTGACACGTGGCTGTGGGGTGTGGGGGATGCTCCTCCTTGCTGTGCTGTGGGACTGGGGCCTGGTGTGTGTTGTACTTGGGCTGTCCACCCTCCCACCCACTGCACTTTGTGTTCCTGCCACTTACCTGTTACTTGTCGGTTAGTGCAGCTGTGGCGGACACATGGGTGTGGTGGGTGCTCGTTGTGGCGCTTCTGGCATATTTGGGGACCTGTTGGTGGTTACGTGGCTGGCTTAGTGTACACATGTCCCCACGCATCTTACAGTTGTTCGGTTTGGGCTGTGTGTGGTAGTGTCTGTTGCATGTGTGTGTGATGTGTTGTGTATTGTGTGCTGGACATGGGGGTGTTTGTCCCTGGGAGCTGTGGCATGGTAGTTGCGCATGTGAGAACATAGCGGTGTGCTGGTATACATTAGTTTGTACTTACCAGCCTCCACTCCCCTGCTAATCCGGCGAGGATCTCCGGATGGATTACGACTCGCACCTTCTCCTCCCACGCTTTGAAGGTCTTAAAGAGCGCGGGATTCCCTCCGCCAGTGACGGCAGCCAGGTCTCTGTTTTTGCCCTCCTTCTTCTTGACCAGGCTCTTTACGTCATTCCAACGTTTGTTAATCTCGACTCTGTTCCTGGGCAGGGTCCCGACTGCATTGACCTGGTCTACGATCCGGTTCCACATTCTGTTTCTGGTGGCTAGTGGTGTGTGCTGGACCATGTTCCCATAGATTTGTGGGTACACCTTGATGATCTCGTCGACCATGACCGTCAGCTCCATGGGCGTGAACTTGGGCATTCTTTGTGGTGCCATGGTGTTTGTGGTGCTGGTGCGGTGTGTGTTGTGTAATGTGCAGGGGGTTTGTGGTGCCGGTGTTTGGTGGTGGTGGTGGTGGTGGTGTTTGGTGGTGGTGGTGGTGGTGGTGGTGGTGGTAGTGATGTGTGCGTTTCTGTGGTGTGCTGCTGTCCTTGCTGTGTCACTGTGTCCTCTCCTCTCCTCTCTGGTTTGCAATGTAGCAAGGGGTTGTGGTCTGTGGGAGTGCTGCTTTTGTACTCACCTATGTGGGTGTGTCCTCATGGTCTGTTGTTTTCAGGTGTGTTGTGTCTGGGGTTCTGGCCTTTGTATTTTTTGTTTGTCCGGGGGGTGTTTTCGGGATGTGTACTGTGCTTGTGTATTTGTGCGTGCCTTGCTGTGTGGACTTGTTGGCCATGTTGTGTGCTATTGGTTTTGTGTGCGGATGGTTTCTGTGCAGGTACGTTGGCGCCATGGCTTCTGCCGTGTCGATTCTCATCGGCGTTGTTTGCGCTGGCGGGCGGTATATTTGTTGTTTTCCGCGCTCATGGCGGTGCGTTCGTAATTTCACGTGCGGTGTGTCGGCCGTGTGGGCGGGCGGTTTTGTGTTGTCGTGCGTGTTTCCATCCGTGGCGGGCGGTTTGACTCCGACTCAGACGATGGCGGGCGGTATTTTGTGTGATTTTTCCGCCGATGGCGGTTTTTGGTTTGTGTAATCGTAATGGCGTGGTCGGTGTTCAGGTGGTGTGTGCGGGCGGATTTTTGCCGCTTCCATGCCTGGCGGATTTATTTACGCCGGGTATCGTAATGTGCCCCTTACACATTATTAATTTAATTGTTCATAGTAATTTATATTGTCATAGTTGCTAGGATTGTAGGGGTGTAGGGTGGGAAGCTGGATAATAATTGATTAATGAATTTTTAATTTATTTTTAATTATTTAATTAATTCATAAAAATGTAAATTGTGTAATAAATATATTTTTTAAGTTATATCTTCGGCGAGGGCTACTGGATTTATAGGGGTATAGGGTGGGAAATGAATTAAGTAATAATTAATTAACAATTATTTAATAAGTTATCAATAATAATTTAATTGATTAATATATATGTAAACTGTGTAATAATTATTTTTTTAAGCTATATATTAGGTGTGGGCTGTTTGGTTTGTAGGGGTATATGGTGGGAAGTTAATTAAGCAATAATTATTTAACAATTATTAATGTGCTATCAATTGCTTAAAAATATGTAAATTGTGTAATAATCATATTTTTAAGTTATATATTAGGTGTGAGCTGTTGAGTTTGTAGGGGTGTAGTGTGGAAGGGTAATTAAATAATAATCCATTAACAATTAATTAACATTGTATTATCAATTATTTAATTGAATATTAATTATGCAAATTATGTAATAATTGTATTTTTTAAGTTACATATTAGGTGTGGGCTGTTGGGTTTGTAGGGCTATAGAGTGGGAAGTCAAATAATAATTAATTATTCAATTACCAATTAATAATTAATTGATCATTAATTGTTTTTGCATGCATTTAATTTAGTCATATTTTAAATGTGGGCTGGTAGATTTGTGGGTTTATAGTGTGATGAGTTAATTAAGTAATAAATAAATGACAATTGCTTACCTTGATAATTTATTATTTATTAGTTTACTAATCATGTTTATTTTTTTATTTTTTTAATTTTCATATATATATTTTTTTGGGTTGATTAATAAAGGTCATATTTAGGGTTTTATATTTGTTATAAAATAATAGGGTTATGTTTCATATATGTTATGTGTTTGAAGGGAGGTATTATCCCTACAGTTGCACAGATTGGAGTGGATATAGTAATTATTACCCCTCTGAAGTCCAACACTTTCCCTACTGTTGCACAGACTGGAGTGTGAATAATAAATTTTACTTTTCAAAAGTCCAATGCTTTCCCTACTCTTTCACAGATTAGAGTGGGAATAGTAAATGTTACCCCTTGGAGTCCAATGCTTTCCCTACTGCTGCACAGACTGGAGTGGGAATAGTAAATTTGGGGCCAGATGTACGACCCATATTTCCATGCGCAAACGGGTTTGCGACCCGTTTGCTCATGCGAAAATACCAATGGGCTATGTACAAAGCCTATTTAGAAAGTCGCAATTTATTTGCGACTCGCTAAATAGGATTTGCTACTCGTTATTAGGAAGGGGCGTTCCAAGGGCGTCCCTTCCTAATAGCGACTGGCTACCCTATGTAAGAATGTTTTGTGACCGCAATTGCAGTCGCAAAACACTCAAAATTTACCGCCCTCTTCAAGAGGGTGGCAAAGCACTAGCAAAAGGGAAGGGGTCCCCAGAGGACCCCTTCCCCTTTGTGAATGCAGGGGAAAATATTTTTTAGGGGCAGGCAGTGGTCCCAGGGACCACTTTAATCAAAACTGGGGGCACTGTTCCAGACGAGGGGTACAGGTAGTCACCCACTCGTTAAAGAATAAAGTATGAATATGAGTGATCCTAGGCTTTATGAGGCCCACGTGTGAGAGGAAAGAGCAAGTCTTGTCTCATAATGCCCTCACACACCCCGAAGGATGTCATGCTTCATCATCGGGCGTTTTGCTCCTCGTCGGGCCGGCGCTGCAATGCCCTACGGGTCCCCGAAGGGTCGCTTTAACGGAGATCTTTTGAGACAAAACGCCGTATGGTGCATGCGGGTGTGTGGTGTGGGTCCTCTAAAAGAGTGCAGTGATGCGTGCAAAGTGAGTCTAAAACTGTCTAAGGGTTACCTAGCGAAAAATTTATAATAATAAAGAGGGTAACCCTTGGCAGACTAAAAACCCGTAGGTCAAGCGTTACCTATGTAGGCTTAATGGGCCCTAGGTAACTAAAGAGGTCAACATGTTTCGCGCCTGTGTGGTCCAAACAGATCCGTGGCGCTTCTTCAGGACCAAATAAATAATTAAATAAGGTGTGGTTGAGTGAATAGTGAATCCGGGGTTAATACCCTCAGTGGGTATCCGGGCGTGCACAGTAACAATGTACCCTGCAATCTAACTATAACAACTAGTTAGATATTAGCCGCTCCAGGATAACACCTAGGTAAAACAAGAGAAAAAGGAGAAAGAAAAAAGAAGAAAAGAAATGCGTCACAGCTCATGATAGGGAATATCAATATTTCCCCAGAGCTTGTCCTTAGTTTACGCAACATAAGAAATAAATAAGTGCGAGCTAGACATGAATTATAAAGTGCCTTTCCGAAAGTGGCTGGGCTGTGGGGTCCCAAACCCGAGTGACAGGAGGGTACCACACACGTCATGTAGGCAGGGAAGCCCTGGCGTGTGTGGTCCCACAGATCCTCAAGAAGTCACCCGCATATCCCAACAACTCCCATTCAAAAACCCAATGATAATATCACCAGGCCGTGCCTCAATATCTCACTGGCATGCTAGGTAGCATGCCTTACAAAGATGACTCTTATCGGGGTTTGATAGCCCTCCACTGATTGTAGCCCCAATATCACCTCATTGGTAACAGTGACCATGTCACACACAATCTTACCTAAAAATGAGGAGAGAGTTGCTCCATAGGCTAGTAGGAGTCGAGCGCCCGCACCTTACCGGACTAGACAGGAAATGACATAATGTAGACACACTCGTCAGTCTCATCTAGTGTTGTAACACAACAGTGCGGTATCTATCATATAACGTGAACATGCTCCACGAGACACCTTCCAGCAAGATCTTACTTACAGTTTGCTCGGGTGCTGGCTCTTGTGCACCTACCCCAACCGTACTCCTGCCTGCATGTAAATGGTCTCCGACATTGCCGCTATTTGTAGTCCCGCTAATTGATTGTGGCGGTACCTCCTTCCGGTCCGCTCGGCCAGCATCAGATTCAGCTGTCTATTGCGTGTGTGAATATGCTCTCTTGCGCCTGCGTGTTGTCGAGGCCCTATGCTCCCGCGCATGCGCTGTAACTACTGTGCCCAGTCGTCATGGCAACGTGTGACGCTCTCGCCATGTCAGCGCGATCAGTTTTTACACATTAGTGAGTGCACGTTTACTAATGCTTAATTCAGTGGGAGTACTCATAAATATGGTTTGATCGTGGTACAAAAATTGAAATCAAGAAACATATATGTATACTGTGTGTTAGTCACCCTATCGGCGCGATCAGTAATAGTACATTTGTGAGTGTGTTAGCTACTGCGTTGTCAGAGCGAACATAGATCGATCTAATTATGGTCGTGTTTTTCCAGGGGTAACTCAAAAAATCTATATGTACTATAAACTGGTCATTGTAAGGGGGCCGATAATAGCCATCTGTATGAGCTTTTATGTTGGTGAAGGGTTATCAGCTATGGCGCTATGTTTTGGACCTATCAGTCATAAAGGTTCCAACACCATTCGCATAAATCTAAATAAAAATAAAAATAAAATAAAAATGGGTGGCGGGAAACAGTTGTTAGAGGGAGGGGAGTTAGTGAGATATGGTGTGGGTGATTCAGTTATCTAGATATCACCCCATTTTCATGGCCTCAAGATTGGGGATGATATTGGTTATTGGTTATTATACCAATCTAATAAACAAGGGGAGTCATGTGTTGCTAGACTTGCAATGTCACTGTGCATACAGGTTCAAAGTTCCGCCCAGGGTATCTCATCATTCAGACCATGTTCATGTGTCCGCAGACGATGTACCCAACGTTGTTCTCGACGGAGTAGGGATGTGTTGTTCCACATCTGGTTGGTCTCCAGTATTGTCCATTGTATTTCGTCACAGGAATGCCCCTTGTCAATATAATGGTTCGTCAATCTCGTCGCCGTCCGTCCCCGTCTGATCGTGCTTCTATGTTCACTGATCCTGATTTTGACAGACCGGGTGGTCATCCCTATGTATCTCAATGTACATGGGCAGGTAATCAGGTAGACACAATTCTTGGTGTTACAGTTCGTGTGTCTATACTGCTCCCATGTAAAATCACCCAAATTGAGGGTTTTGGTATGCCGTGTGAATGGGCATGCACTGCATGTACCACATGGGAAATGGCCTTTCACTGGCGGAAGATCCCACAAAGTTGACTCTTGGTGAGTTTTTTGGCTCGTGGTCTGGTGTTGATCAATTGGTCCCGTAGATTCGTGGTCCTTTTGAACGCAAAACGCGGTCGTTCCATATTCAGGGTACCAGTATTCAGGATCTTCCAATTATGGTTAACAATGTTCTTGATCTTGTTAGACAGGGGTGTGAAGGTTGTCACACATGTAATGATGTTATCCGGTCCTTTATCCTTTGTCTCCAGAAGTGCCTGTCGATTATTGTTTCTGGCTCGTTTCCTAGCCCTGTTGACCACCTCCTCTGGGTAGTCCCTGTCCTGGAGATTTCTTGTCAGACAGCTTGCTTGGGTATCAAATTCCTGGATATTGCTGCAATTGCGACGTATCCTCAAAAATTGGCCGTAGGGTAGATTATCTCTCAGGGCTTTGGGATGGTGACTCTTGAAACTGAGGAGACTATTACGGTCTGTTGTTTTTTTGTAGGTAGCTGTCTGTAGTTGTCCTTCCTCCAGGGTGATAAGAAGGTCCAAAAATGGGATCTCCTTATCACTGGCCGTTTTGGTGAAACGTAAGTGGGGATTCAAGTTGTTTACCCATTCATGGAATTTGTTACTGGTGTCCACATCTCCGCTCCAAAGGATGAGCACATCGTCGATGTATCTCTTCCAGGTGATCAGGTTCTCTTTGAAGGGGTTGTTGTCCGTAAAGATGTTAGTTGCTTCAAAATGTGCCATGTACAATCCTGCCAGGCTTGGAGCAAATGTGCTCCCCATGCTGGTCCCTTGTACCTGGTGATAAATGGTGGTTTTGTACATGAAGAAATTATTTTTCAATGCCATTGTAATGAGCTCAGTGATGAATTCCGCTGGTGTGTTAGTCGGGAGATCAGTTTCTTGAAGTAGTTGCCTCACTACTTCGATGGTTGCATCTTGGGGAATGTTCGTATACAGGGCCTCCACATCCAGGGTGAGGAGGAGGTTGATGCTGTCAGTGTTGTTATTATTGATCTCCTGTATTAAATTCAGGACGTCTCTTGTGTCCTTTAGGTAAGCTGGAGTAGCCTGGACAAGTGGGCGTAAAAAATAGTCACTGAACCTGCTCAGTGGTTCCAGCAGGGAGCCTATGCCGGACACAATCGGGCGTCCCGGAGGAGGAGTTATCCCTTTATGAATCTTGGGTAAAAGATAGAAATACGGCATCCTTGGGTCCCCATTGACCAGGAATCTCGCCTCCTGGGATGAGATCCAGCCCTCATTGGCTGCTTCGTTCACCAGAATCCGTATCTGTAAGAGTAATCGATCCGTGGGATCTGTCTCTAGTCTTTTGTAGTATTCGGGGGTGCTAAGTTGTCGTGAGCACTCTTTTTCGTAGTCCTCTACTTTGAGGATGACCGTAGCGCCCCCTTGTCCGCAGGTTTGATGATGATAGTCTCGTCATCTGTAAGTGAGTGAACTGCGTTGCGTAGTTTCTTAGGCATGTTGTCATAAGTAAATTTGCCAGTAAGGCAATTGGCCTCCTTGAGGACAGCTTTCTCAAAGGTTAGCACCTCGCTGGGGACCATCCCTGCCAAAGGGGTAAATCTGGAGGGATGCCTCAGTCCTGTGTCTTGACGTTCTGGTGTAGGATTGTTATGGAAAAAGGATTTGAGTCTTATCTTGCGGAACAGTTGGTGGAGTTCTTCATTCATGCGAAAATTATCTTCTTTGGGGGTGGGTACAAACCCAAGGCCCATCTCAAGGACGGTAGTTTCATCTTTATTGAGCTGTCTTTCCGACAGGTTCACAATCAGGGTCTTGGATGTATCGTGCTCCTCGTTATTCTCTGCTGTGCCTCCGGATCTTGCCATTGCACCTGCTTTTGCCCTCTTCTTCTTCCTCTGCCTCGCCCCCTGCCTCTGTTCTGAAAAGGAGGTGGCGCATTTTGGAAAAAGGGTTGCTGGAATCCCTGGTATGGTCCAGAAAGTGCTGGATACCACATGGGGCCTTGTGGTGGAAAGGGTTGGTGAGGGTACCCATACATGGGTGGCATCATTGGTGGTGGGAGGAGTCCGAGTTTAGTCGTGTTCCTTCCCCAGCTGCTGTTACTCGAGTTACTATATGTGGAGCGCCCTGAATTCACTGATGAGGATGATCCATCATCCGATGATACATCGCTCTCTGATGGTTTGTAGTCATCCTTCGTGTAGGGATATATTCTTTCTCTGTCGAATTTCTTGATGTCTTTCTGCAATTTCGACACCTTCTGTTGAAGAAGGTAATCCCGATGGTCTGTCATCTCAGTATTAATCTCTGCTAGACGTGTTTTGTAAGCAGAGATGCTAATGCCCGTCTTCAGCCCATTTTCTGCAATGTTAATTCTAATGATAAGCGCCTCAGAGAGGCGTTTGGCCGTGCCAATAATCAGGATCAGCCAATCGCGGGTACACTTCCACGCGATCTGGCTCCATTCCCGTCTGAAGACTAAATCGTCCAGGAAGATCCTGGGGGCCGTCCGTATTATTAGGCCATTTGGTGCAGCGTTTGCTCTTAGGTATTCCGTCATGATGGTGCCATGCAAGGCGATTTTGACCTGTAGTTTCTTCAGGGATGCCAGTGAATTCCAATCGCCTTGTATGGATGCGCTTGCCATATTTCCCTCGCTATCCAGTAGTGAGGGGGTTCTCAGGATCTCTGCCACGACGTCTTCGCCGAATCCCAGTCCTAGATTTTCACCCATGGTGGGAGTCGTCATATCTCGTACTTAGAATGTAAGGAGAAGAATAGAAGGAAGAATAATAGGGTCCCTCGGCTGTGCCGCCGTGCTATGAATGTATCTATACAAAGAGAGGGGGGACCAGGAGCCAATTAAGGTCCAGTGCCCGTGCTCCTAACGTAACCGTATTAATCAAAACCGGGGGCACTGTTCCAGACGAGGGGTACAGGTAGTCACCCACTCGATAAAGAGTAAAGTATGAATATGAGTGATCCTAGGCTTTATGAGGCCCACGTGTGAGAGGAAAGAGCAAGTCTTGTCTCATAATGCCCTCACACACCCCGAAGGATGTCATGCTTCATCATCGGGCGTTTTGCTCCTCGTCGGGCCGGCGCTGCAATGCCCTACGGGTCCCCGAAGGGTCGCTTTAACGGAGATCTTTTGAGACAAAACGCCGTATGGTGCATGCGGGTGTGTGGTGTGGGTCCTCTAAAAGAGTGCAGTGATGCGTGCAAAGTGAGTCTAAAACTGTCTAAGGGTTACCTAGCGAAAAATTTATAATAATAAAGAGGGTAACCCTTGGCAGACTAAAAAACCCGTAGGTCAAGCGTTACCTATGTAGGCTTAATGGGCCCTAGGTAACTAAAGAGGTCAACATGTTTCGCGCCTGTGTGGTCCAAACAGATCCGTGGCGCTTCTTCAGGACCAAATAAATAATTAAATAAGGTGTGGTTGAGTGAACAGTGAATCCGGGGTTAATACCCTCAGTGGGTATCCGGGCGTGCACAGTAACAATGTACCCTGCAATCTAACTATAACAACTAGTTAGATATTAGCCGCTCCAGGATAACACCTAGGTAAAACAAGAGAAAAAGGAGAAAGAAAAAGAAGAAAAGAAATGCGTCACAGCTCATGATAGGGAATATCAATATTTCCCCAGAGCTTGTCCTTAGTTTACGCAACATAAGAAATAAATAAGTGCGAGCTAGACATGAATTATAAAGTGCCTTTCCCAAAGTGGCTGGGCTGTGGGGTCCCAAACCCGAGTGACAGGAGGGTACCACACACGTCATGTAGGCAGGGAAGCCCTGGCGTGTGTGGTCCCACAGATCCTCAAGAAGTCACCCGCATATCCCAACAACTCCCATTCAAAAACCCAATGATAATATCACCAGGCCGTGCCTCAATATCTCACTGGCATGCTAGGTAGCATGCCTTACAAAGATGACTCTTGTCGGGGTTTGATAGCCCTCCACTGATTGTAGCCCCAATATCACCTCATTGGTAACAGTGACCATGTCACACACAATCTTACCTAAAAATGAGGAGAGAGTTGCTCCATAGGCTAGTAGGAGTCGAGCGCCCGCACCTTACCGGACTAGACAGGAAATGACATAATGTAGACACACTCGTCAGTCTCATCTAGTGTTGTAACACAACAGTGCGGTATCTATCATATAACGTGAACATGCTCCACGAGACACCTTCCAGCAAGATCTTACTTACAGTTTGCTCGGGTGCTGGCTCTTGTGCACCTACCCCAACCGTACTCCTGCCTGCATGTAAATGGTCTCCGACATTGCCGCTATTTGTAGTCCCGCTAATTGATTGTGGCGGTACCTCCTTCCGGTCCGCTCGGCCAGCATCAGATTCAGCTGTCTATTGCGTGTGAGATATGCTCTCTTGCGCCTGCGTGTTGTCGAGGCCCTATGCTCCCGCGCATGCGCTGTAACTACTGTGCCCAGTCGTCATGGCAACGTGTGACGCTCTCGCCATGTCAGCGCGATCAGTTTTTACACATTAGTGAGTGCACGTTTACTAATGCTTAATTCAGTGGGAGTACTCATAAATATGGTTTGATCGTGGTCCAAAAATTGAAATCAGGAAACATATATGTATACTGTGTGTTAGTCACCCTATCGGCGCGATCAGTAATAGTACATTTGTGAGTGTGTTAGCTACTGCGTTGTCAGAGCGAACATAGATCGATCTAATTATGGTCGTGTTTTCCAGGGGTAACTCAAAAAATCTATATGTACTATAAACTGGTCATTGTAAGGGGGCCGATAATAGCCATCTGTATGAGCTTTCATGTTGGTGAAGGGTTATCAGCTATGGCGCTATGTTTTGGACCTATCAGTCATAGAGGTTCCAACACCATTCGCATAAATCTAAATAAAATAAAAATAAAAATAAAAATGGGTGGCGGGAAACAGTTGTTAGAGGGAGGTGAGTTAGTGAGATATGGTGTGGGTGATTCAGTTATCTAGATATCACCCCATTTTCATGGCCTCAAGATTGGGGATGATATTGGTTATTGGTTATTATACCAATCTAATAAACAAGGGGAGTCATGTGTTGCTAGACTTGCAATGTCACTGTGCATACAGGTTCAAAGTTCCGCCCAGGGTATCTCATCATTCAGACCATGTTCATGTGTCCGCAGACGATGTACCCAACGTTGTTCTCGACGGAGTAGGGATGTGTTGTTCCACATCTGGTTGGTCTCCAGTATTGTCCATTGTATTTCGTCACAGGAATGCCCCTTGTCAATATAATGGTTCGTCAATCTCGTCGCCGTCCGTCCCCGTCTGATCGTGCTTCTATGTTCACTGATCCTGATTTTGACAGACCGGGTGGTCATCCCTATGTATCTCAATGTACATGGGCAGGTAATCAGGTAGACACAATTCTTGGTGTTACAGTTCGTGTGTCTATACTGCTCCCATGTAAAATCACCCAAATTGAGGGTTTTGGTATGCCGTGTGAATGGGCATGCACTGCATGTACCACATGGGAAATGGCCTTTCACTGGCGGAAGATCCCACAAAGTTGACTCTTGGTGAGTTTTTTGGCTCGTGGTCTGGTGTTGATCAATTGGTCCCGTAGATTCGTGGTCCTTTTGAACGCAAAACGCGGTCGTTCCATATTCAGGGTACCAGTATTCAGGATCTTCCAATTATGGTTAACAATGTTCTTGATCTTGTTAGACAGGGGTGTGAAGGTTGTCACACATGTAATGATGTTATCCGGTCCTTTATCCTTTGTCTCCAGAAGTGCCTGTCGATTATTGTTTCTGGCTCGTTTCCTAGCCCTGTTGACCACCTCCTCTGGGTAGTCCCTGTCCTGGAGATTTCTTGTCAGACAGCTTGCTTGGGTATCAAATTCCTGGATATTGCTGCAGTTGCGACGTATCCTCAAAAATTGGCCGTAGGGTAGATTATCTCTCAGGGCTTTGGGATGGTGACTCTTGAAACTGAGGAGACTATTACGGTCTGTTGTTTTTTGTAGGTAGCTGTCTGTAGTTGTCCTTCCTCCAGGGTGATGAGAAGGTCCAAAAATGGGATCTCCTTATCACTGGCCGTTTTGGTGAAACGTAAGTGGGGATTCAAGTTGTTTACCCATTCATGGAATTTGTTACTGGTGTCCACATCTCCGCTCCAAAGGATGAGCACATCGTCGATGTATCTCTTCCAGGTGATCAGGTTCTCTTTGAAGGGGTTGTTGTCCGTAAAGATGTTAGTTGCTTCAAAATGTGCCATGTACAATCCTGCCAGGCTTGGAGCAAATGTGCTCCCCATGCTGGTCCCTTGTACCTGGTGATAAATGGTGGTTTTGTACATGAAGAAATTATTTTTCAATGCCATTGTAATGAGCTCAGTGATGAATTCCGCTGGTGTGTTAGTCGGGAGATCAGTTTCTTGAAGTAGTTGCCTCACTACTTCGATGGTTGCATCTTGGGGAATGTTCGTATACAGGGCCTCCACATCCAGGGTGAGGAGGAGGTTGATGCTGTCAGTGTTGTTATTATTGATCTCCTGTATTAAATTCAGGACGTCTCTTGTGTCCTTTAGGTAAGCTGGAGTAGCCTGGACAAGTGGGCGTAAAAATAGTCACTGAACCTGCTCAGTGGTTCCAGCAGGGAGCCTATGCCGGACACAATCGGGCGTCCCGGAGGGGAGTTATCCCTTTATGAATCTTGGGTAAAAGATAGAAATACGGCATCCTTGGGTCCCCATTGACCAGGAATCTCGCCTCCTGGGATGAGATCCAGCCCTCATTGGCTGCTTCGTTCACCAGAATCCGTATCTGTAAGAGTAATCGATCCGTGGGATCTGTCTCTAGTCTTTTGTAGTATTCGGGGTGCTAAGTTGTCGTGAGCACTCTTTTTCGTAGTCCTCTACTTTGAGGATGACCGTAGCGCCCCCTTGTCCGCAGGTTTGATGATGATAGTCTCGTCATCTGTAAGTGAGTGAACTGCGTTGCGTAGTTTCTTAGGCATGTTGTCATAAGTAAATTTGCCAGTAAGGCAATTGGCCTCCTTGAGGACAGCTTTCTCAAAGGTTAGCACCTCGCTGGGGACCATCCCTGCCAAAGGGGTAAATCTGGAGGGATGCCTCAGTCCTGTATCTTGACGTTCTGGTGTAGGATTGTTATGGAAAAAGGATTTGAGTCTTATCTTGCGGAACAGTTGGTGGAGTTCTTCATTCATGCGAAAATTATCTTCTTTGGGGGTGGGTACAAACCCAAGGCCCATCTCAAGGACGGTAGTTTCATCTTTATTGAGCTGTCTTCCCGACAGGTTCACAATCAGGGTCTTGGATGTGTCGTGCTCCTCGTTATTCTCTGCTGTGCCTCCGGATCTTGCCATTGCACCTGCTTTTGCCCTCTTCTTCTTCCTCTGCCTCGCCCCCTGCCTCTGTTCTGAAAAGGAGGTGGCGCATTTTGGAAAAAGGGTTGCTGGAATCCCTGGTATGGTCCAGAAAGTGCTGGATACCACATGGGGCCTTGTGGTGGAAAGGGTTGGTGAGGGTACCCATACATGGGTGGCATCATTGGTGGTGGGAGGAGTCCGAGTTTAGTCGTGTTCCTTCCCCAGCTGCTGTTACTCGAGTTACTATATGTGGAGCGCCCTGAATTCACTGATGAGGATGATCCATCATCCGATGAAACATCGCTCTCTGATGGTTTGTAGTCATCCTTCGTGTAGGGATATATTCTTTCTCTGTCGAATTTCTTGATGTCTTTCTGCAATTTCGACACCTTCTGTTGAAGAAGGTAATCCCGATGGTCTGTCATCTCAGTATTAATCTCTGCTAGACGTGTTTTGTAAGCAGAGATGCTAATGCCCGTCTTCAGCCCATTTTCTGCAATGTTAATTCTAATGATAAGCGCCTCAGAGAGGCGTTTGGCCGTGCCAATAATCAGGATCAGCCAATCGCGGGTACACTTCCACGCGATCTGGCTCCATTCCCGTCTGAAGACTAAATCGTCCAGGAAGATCCTGGGGGCCGTCCGTATTATTAGGCCATTTGGTGCAGCGTTTGCTCTTAGGTATTCCGTCATGATGGTGCCATGCAAGGCGATTTTGACCTGTAGTTTCTTCAGGGATGCCAGTGAATTCCAATCGCCTTGTATGGATGCGCTTGCCATATTTCCCTCGCTATCCAGTAGTGAGGGGGTTCTCAGGATCTCTGCCACGACGTCTTCGCCGAATCCCAGTCCTAGATTTTCACCCATGGTGGGAGTCGTCATATCTCGTACTTAGAATGTAAGGAGAAGAATAGAAGGAAGAATAATAGGGTCCCTCGGCTGTGCCGCCGTGCTATGAATGTATCTATACAAAGAGAGGGGGGGGACCAGGAGCCAATTAAGGTCCAGTGCCCGTGCTCCTAACGTAACCGTATTAATCAAACCCGGGGGCACTGTTCCAGACGAGGGGTACAGGTAGTCACCCACTCGTTAAAGAATAAAGTATGAATATGAGTGATCCTAGGCTTTATGAGGCCCACGTGTGAGAGGAAAGAGCAAGTCTTGTCTCATAATGCCCTCACACACCCCGAAGGATGTCATGCTTCATCATCGGGCGTTTTGCTCCTCGTCGGGCCGGCGCTGCAATGCCCTACGGGTCCCCCGAAGGGTCGCTTTAACGGAGATCTTTTGAGACAAAACGCCGTATGGTGCATGCGGGTGTGTGGTGTGGGTCCTCTAAAAGAGTGCAGTGATGCGTGCAAAGTGAGTCTAAAACTGTCTAAGGGTTACCTAGCAAAAAATTTATAATAATAAAGAGGGTAACCCTTGGCAGACTAAAAAACCCGTAGGTCAAGCGTTACCTATGTAGGCTTAATGGGCCCTAGGTAACTAAAGAGGTCAACATGTTTCGCGCCTGTGTGGTCCAAACAGATCCGTGGCGCTTCTTCAGGACCAAATAAATAATTAAATAAGGTGTGGTTGAGTGAACAGTGAATCCGGGGTTAATACCCTCAGTGGGTATCCGGGCGTGCACAGTAACAATGTACCCTGCAATCTAACTATAACAACTAGTTAGATATTAGCCGCTCCAGGATAACACCTAGGTAAAACAAGAGAAAAAGGAGAAAGAAAAAAGAAGAAAAGAAATGCGTCACAGCTCATGATAGGGAATATCAATATTTCCCCAGAGCTTGTCCTTAGTTTACGCAACATAAGAAATAAATAAGTGCGAGCTAGACATGAATTATAAAGTGCCTTTCCGAAAGTGGCTGGGCTGTGGGGTCCCAAACCCGAGTGACAGGAGGGTACCACACACGTCATGTAGGCAGGGAAGCCCTGGCGTGTGTGGTCCCACAGATCCTCAAGAAGTCACCCGCATATCCCAACAACTCCCATTCAAAAACCCAATGATAATATCACCAGGCCGTGCCTCAATATCTCACTGGCATGCTAGGTAGCATGCCTTACAAAGATGACTCTTATCGGGGTTTGATAGCCCTCCACTGATTGTAGCCCCAATATCACCTCATTGGTAACAGTGACCATGTCACACACAATCTTACCTAAAAATGAGGAGAGAGTTGCTCCATAGGCTAGTAGGAGTCGAGCGCCCGCACCTTACCGGACTAGACAGGAAATGACATAATGTAGACACACTCGTCAGTCTCATCTAGTGTTGTAACACAACAGTGCGGTATCTATCATATAACGTGAACATGCTCCACGAGACACCTTCCAGCAAGATCTTACTTACAGTTTGCTCGGGTGCTGGCTCTTGTGCACCTACCCCAACCGTACTCCTGCCTGCATGTAAATTAACCCCGGATTCACTATTCACTCAACCACACCTTATTTAATTATTTATTTGGTCCTGAAGAAGCGCCACGGATCTGTTTGGACCACACAGGCGCGAAACATGTTGACCTCTTTAGTTACCTAGGGCCCATTAAGCCTACATAGGTAACGCTTGACCTACGGGTTTTTTAGTCTGCCAAGGGTTACCCTCTTTATTATTATAAATTTTTTGCTAGGTAACCCTTAGACAGTTTTAGACTCACTTTGCACGCATCACTGCACTCTTTTAGAGGACCCACACCACACACCCGCATGCACCATACGGCGTTTTGTCTCAAAGATCTCCGTTAAGCGACCCTTCGGGGGACCCGTAGGGCATTGCAGCGCCGGCCCGACGAGGAGCAAAACGCCCGATGATGAAGCATGACATCCTTCGGGGTGTGTGAGGGCATTATGAGACAAGACTTGCTCTTTCCTCTCACACGTGGGCCTCATAAAGCCTAGGATCACTCATATTCATACTTTATTCTTTAACGAGTGGGTGACTACCTGTACCCCTCGTCTGGAACAGTGCCCCGGTTTTGATTAATACGGTTACGTTAGGAGCACGGGCACTGGACCTTAATTGGCTCCTGGTCCCCCCCTCTCTTTGTATAGATACATTCATAGCACGGCGGCACAGCCGAGGGACCCTATTATTCTTCCTTCTATTCTTCTCCTTACATTCTAAGTACGAGATATGACGACTCCCACCATGGGTGAAAATCTAGGACTGGGATTCGGCGAAGACGTCGTGGCAGAGATCCTGAGAACCCCCTCACTACTGGATAGCGAGGGAAATATGGCAAGCGCATCCATACAAGGCGATTGGAATTCACTGGCATCCCTGAAGAAACTACAGGTCAAAATCGCCTTGCATGGCACCATCATGACGGAATACCTAAGAGCAAACGCTGCACCAAATGGCCTAATAATACGGACGGCCCCCAGGATCTTCCTGGACGATTTAGTCTTCAGACGGGAATGGAGCCAGATCGCGTGGAAGTGTACCCGCGATTGGCTGATCCTGATTATTGGCACGGCCAAACGCCTCTCTGAGGCGCTTATCATTAGAATTAACATTGCAGAAAATGGGCTGAAGACGGGCATTAGCATCTCTGCTTACAAAACACGTCTAGCAGAGATTAATACTGAGATGACAGACCATCGGGATTACCTTCTTCAACAGAAGGTGTCGAAATTGCAGAAAGACATCAAGAAATTCGACAGAGAAAGAATATATCCCTACACGAAGGATGACTACAAACCATCAGAGAGCGATGTTTCATCGGATGATGGATCATCCTCATCAGTGAATTCAGGGCGCTCCACATATAGTAACTCGAGTAACAGCAGCTGGGGAAGGAACACGACTAAACTCGGACTCCTCCCACCACCAATGATGCCACCCATGTATGGGTACCCTCACCAACCCTTTCCACCACAAGGCCCCATGTGGTATCCAGCACTTTCTGGACCATACCAGGGATTCCAGCAACCCTTTTTCCAAAATGCGCCACCTCCTTTTCAGAACAGAGGCAGGGGGCGAGGCAGAGGAAGAAGAAGAGGGCAAAAGCAGGTGCAATGGCAAGATCCGGAGGCACAGCAGAGAATAACGGGAGCACGATACATCCAAGACCCTGATTGTGAACCTGTCGGAAAGACAGCTCAATAAAGATGAAACTACCGTCCTTGAGATGGGCCTTGGGTTTGTACCCACCCCAAAGAAGATAATTTTCGCATGAATGAAGAACTCCACCAACTGTTCCGCAAGATAAGACTCAAATCCTTTTTCCATAACAATCCTACACCAGAACGTCAAGACACAGGACTGAGGCATCCCTCCAGATTTACCCCTTTGGCAGGGATGGTCCCCAGCGAGTGCTAACCTTTGAGAAAGCTGTCCTCAAGGAGGCCAATTGCCTTACTGGCAAATTTACTTATGACAACATGCCTAAGAAACTACGCAACGCAGTTCACTCACTTACAGATGACGAGACTATCATCATCAAACCTGCGGACAAGGGGGCGCTACGGTCATCCTCAAAGTAGAGGACTACGAAAAAGAGTGCTCACGACAACTTAGCACCCCGAATACTACAAAAGACTAGAGACAGATCCCACGGATCGATTACTCTTACAGATACGGATTCTGGTGAACGAAGCAGCCAATGAGGGCTGGATCTCATCCCAGGAGGCGAGATTCCTGGTCAATGGGGACCCAAGGATGCCGTATTTCTATCTTTTACCCAAGATTCATAAAGGGATAACTCCCCCTCCGGGACGCCCGATTGTGTCCGGCATAGGCTCCCTGCTGGAACCACTGAGCAGGTTCAGTGACTATTTTTTACGCCCACTTGTCCAGGCTACTCCAGCTTACCTAAAGGACACAAGAGACGTCCTGAATTTAATACAGGAGATCAATAATAACAACACTGACAGCATCAACCTCCTCCTCACCCTGGATGTGGAGGCCCTGTATACGAACATTCCCCAAGATGCAACCATCGAAGTAGTGAGGCAACTACTTCAAGAAACTGATCTCCCGACTAACACACCAGCGGAATTCATCACTGAGCTCATTACAATGGCATTGAAAAATAATTTCTTCATGTACAAAACCACCATTTATCACCAGGTACAAGGGACCAGCATGGGGAGCACATTTGCTCCAAGCCTGGCAGGATTGTACATGGCACATTTTGAAGCAACTAACATCTTTACGGACAACAACCCCTTCAAAGAGAACCTGATCACCTGGAAGAGATACATCGACGATGTGCTCATCCTTTGGAGCGGAGATGTGGACACCAGTAACAAATTCCATGAATGGGTAAACAACTTGAATCCCCACTTACGTTTCACCAAAACGGCCAGTGATAAGGAGATCCCATTTTGGACCTTCTTATCACCCTGGAGGAAGGACAACTACAGACAGCTACCTACAAAAAAACAACAGACCGTAATAGTCTCCTCAGTTTCAAGAGTCACCATCCCAAAGCCCTGAGAGATAATCTACCCTACGGCCAATTTTTGAGGATACGTCGCAATTGCAGCAATATCCAGGAATTTGATACCCAAGCAAGCTGTCTGACAAGAAATCTCCAGGACAGGGACTACCCAGAGGAGGTGGTCAACAGGGCTAGGAAACGAGCCAGAAACAATAATCGACAGGCACTTCTGGAGACAAAGGATAAAGGACCGGATAACATCATTACATGTGTGACAACCTTCACACCCCTGTCTAACAAGATCAAGAACATTGTTAACCATAATTGGAAGATCCTGAATACTGGTACCCTGAATATGGAACGACCGCGTTTTGCGTTCAAAAGGACCACGAATCTACGGGACCAATTGATCAACACCAGACCACGAGCCAAAAAACTCACCAAGAGTCAACTTTGTGGGATCTTCCGCCAGTGAAAGGCCATTTCCCATGTGGTACATGCAGTGCATGCCCATTCACACGGCATACCAAAACCCTCAATTTGGGTGATTTTACATGGGAGCAGTATAGACACACGAACTGTAACACCAAGAATTGTGTCTACCTGATTACCTGCCCATGTACATTGAGATACATAGGGATGACCACCCGGTCTGTCAAAATCAGGATCAGTGAACATAGAAGCACGATCAGACGGGGACGGACGGCGACGAGATTGACGAACCATTATATTGACAAGGGGCATTCCTGTGACGAAATACAATGGACAATACTGGAGACCAACCAGATGTGGAACAACACATCCCTACTCCGTCGAGAACAACGTTGGGTACATCGTCTGCGGACACATGAACATGGTCTGAATGATGAGATACCCTGGGCGGAACTTTGAACCTGTATGCACAGTGACATTGCAAGTCTAGCAACACATGACTCCCTTGTTTATTAGATTGGTATAATAACCAATAACCAATATCATCCCCAATCTTGAGGCCATGAAAATGGGGTGATATCTAGATAACTGAATCACCCACACCATATCTCACTAACTCCCCTCCCTCTAACAACTGTTTCCCGCCACCCATTTTTATTTTTATTTTTATTTTTATTTAGATTTATGCGAATGGTGTTGGAACCTTTATGACTGATAGGTCCAAAACATAGCGCCATAGCTGATAACCCTTCACCAACATAAAAGCTCATACAGATGGCTATTATCGGCCCCCTTACAATGACCAGTTTATAGTACATATAGATTTTTTGAGTTACCCCTGGAAAAACACGACCATAATTAGATCGATCTATGTTCGCTCTGACAACGCAGTAGCTAACACACTCACAAATGTACTATTACTGATCGCGCCGATAGGGTGACTAACACACAGTATACATATATGTTTCCTGATTTCAATTTTTGTACCACGATCAAACCATATTTATGAGTACTCCCACTGAATTAAGCATTAGTAAACGTGCACTCACTAATGTGTAAAAACTGATCGCGCTGACATGGCGAGAGCGTCACACGTTGCCATGACGACTGGGCACAGTAGTTACAGCGCATGCGCGGGAGCATAGGGCCTCGACAACACGCAGGCGCAAGAGAGCATATTCACACACGCAATAGACAGCTGAATCTGATGCTGGCCGAGCGGACCGGAAGGAGGTACCGCCACAATCAATTAGCGGGACTACAAATAGCGGCAATGTCGGAGACCATTTACATGCAGGCAGGAGTACGGTTGGGGTAGGTGCACAAGAGCCAGCACCCGAGCAAACTGTAAGTAAGATCTTGCTGGAAGGTGTCTCGTGGAGCATGTTCACGTTATATGATAGATACCGCACTGTTGTGTTACAACACTAGATGAGACTGACGAGTGTGTCTACATTATGTCATTTCCTGTCTAGTCCGGTAAGGTGCGGGCGCTCGACTCCTACTAGCCTATGGAGCAACTCTCTCCTCATTTTTAGGTAAGATTGTGTGTGACATGGTCACTGTTACCAATGAGGTGATATTGGGGCTACAATCAGTGGAGGGCTATCAAACCCCGATAAGAGTCATCTTTGTAAGGCATGCTACCTAGCATGCCAGTGAGATATTGAGGCACGGGCTGGTGATATTATCATTGGGTTTTTGAATGGGAGTTGTTGGGATATGCGGGTGACTTCTTGAGGATCTGTGGGACCACACACGCCAGGGCTTCCCTGCCTACATGACGTGTGTGGTACCCTCCTGTCACTCGGGTTTGGGACCCCACAGCCCAGCCACTTTCGGAAAGGCACTTTATAATTCATGTCTAGCTCGCACTTATTTATTTCTTATGTTGCGTAAACTAAGGACAAGCTCTGGGGAAATATTGATATTCCCTATCATGAGCTGTGACGCATTTCTTTTCTTCTTTTTCTTTCTCTTTTTCTCTTGTTTTACCTAGGTGTTATCCTGGAGCGGCTAATATCTAACTAGTTGTTATAGTTAGATTGCAGGGTACATTGTTACTGTGCACGCCCGGATACCCACTGAGGGTATTAACCCGGATTCACTATTCACTCAACCACACCTTATTTAATTATTTATTTGGTCCTGAAGAAGCGCCACGGATCTGTTTGGACCACACAGGCACGAAACATGTTGACCTCTTTAGTTACCTAGGGCCCATTAAGCCTACATAGGTAACGCTTGACCTACGGGGTTTTTAGTCTGCCAAGGGTTACCCTCTTTATTATTATAAATTTTTTGCTAGGTAACCCTTAGACAGTTTTAGACTCACTTTGCACGCATCACTGCACTCTTTTAGAGGACCCACACCACACACCCGCATGCACCATACGGCGTTTTGTCTCAAAAGATCTCCGTTAAAGCGACCCTTCGGGGACCCGTAGGGCATTGCAGCGCCGGCCCGACGAGGAGCAAAACGCCCGATGATGAAGCATGACATCCTTCGGGTGTGTGAGGGCATTATGAGACAAGACTTGCTCTTTCCTCTCACACGTGGGCCTCATAAAGCCTAGGATCACTCATATTCATACTTTATTCTTTAACGAGTGGGTGACTACCTGTACCCTCGTCTGGAACAGTGCCCCGGTTTTGATTAATACGGTTACGTTAGGAGCACGGGCACTGGACCTTAATTGGCTCCTGGTCCCCCCCCCCTCTCTTTGTATAGATACACCCAGGGACCACTACCTGCCCTTAAAAAAAGAAACAAAAACGTTTTTTTTTATTTTTTTAAATGCATCCCGTTTTCCTTTAAGGGAAACGGGCTGCATTTTAAAAAAAAAATGCTTTATTTAAAAGCAGTCCCAGACATGGAGGTCTGCTGAGCCCAGCAGGCCACCATACCTGGGAGGGCCAGCCATTCCCAATGGGGTCGCAAATTGCGAGTGCCTCATGATTATTGATGAGGCATGCAATTTGCGACACCATTGGGAATCGCAAGCAGTGTCTCTGACACTGTTGTACATTAGCATTAGCGACTCGCAAATTGCAACTCACAATTTTTCGCAATTTGCGAGTCGCTAATGCCAATGGTCGTACATATGGCCCTTAACCGCTTCGATGCGGCGCACATTCCCCCGCTGTGCGGGCGAATTCCACGCGTGTGTGAAACGGACGGCCCCCGGCCGTCCGACGCACACGCCCACCGTGACATCGGACGGCCGGGGGCCATCCGACGCATGGAAGAGGTTAACCCCTTCGAAGACCAACTCTTTCTTTACTGTTGCACAGACTGCAGTGGGAATATTAAATGTTACCCCTCTGGAGTCCAACGCTTTCCCTACTGTTGCACAAACTGGAGTGGGAGTAGTAAATTTTAACCTTCCAAAGTGCAAAACTTTCTCTGCTGTTGCACAGATTGGAGTGGGAATATTCCCAAACTGTAATACTTTTTAAAATATTGTTTAAATATATGCAATATTACTATTAGTTTATTTGTATAATTTTATATATTTGTGAGTATATATATATATCGAGTGCCGGTCCGTTCTTTTGAAGTGAGATGGTCTTCATTATATATATATATATATTTGTACATTGTGTCGTTTTAATATTTTTACTTTACTTTTTAAACTTTATTTCGGATTATAAGCCACTAAAGCACATGGGATAAAACATGCATAAAACATTTGACTTTTACAGTATAAATGTACGAAATTCAATACAATAATATTACCACTGAACAGCGTAAGTATTTAATGCAATTTGATTGGGGGTTCTTAATACCTCCCTAGGCTTAAATGAATTGTTAATATCATTGCAAATCCAGCTATCCTGAAGCTTTCCCCAAGTGGGTTGGTGACAAACTCAGATTACAAGGCAAACCGATCATAATGTCTTAGCATAATGCATTGAATTGCTGCTGAGCCAATATTTCATGATATTTCCTCTCTAAGTAAACCCACCAACTCTAAGTCACCAACCCACTTGGGGAAAGAATAGTTTTTTAAAAGTTATTCTTACATATGGAGACAACTGATATTTGCGTTTTAAACATCATTATTTTTATGTTTATTACTTGCACTGTTACATATTAGAATGTTCAAATGCCTTGCTTTTTGATTATGCATTCAGTATTATCTGTGCAGCCATGTATTGTAGCAATGTATTGACTTTGTGACATCTCTCGGCATAATCATGGTATTTACCACTACAAAATGGCACCCGTTTTTCTATCTGAGCCAAGTCCTCTTTTCATTTCTTGGATTTGAAACTGAACTAGCAGTCCTACCTCTATTTTGTATGTTTACTTATGACAATCTCTTTGCACTTGGCACTTTGTGTGAGCAAGACCGCTTTGACGGTTGAAACGCGTCACGTTGTGTGTGGATTTATGATGGAATAAATCCTCCTTTTGATACCGCTAACCTTGTGGATTGCATCCTTGAGAGCGCGCAGAGTATGAAATTGTTTTGTTGTATATATATATATATATATATATATATGTATACATATACATATATATATGTGTGTGTAAATATATATATAATATATGCTTTTTATAGTAGTAAATAAAAACACAAAAATGTAATATAATGAAAAATATATATTTTTAATAAATGTGCTATATACATATATATAAGCATATACACATACATATTTATGTGTGTTTATGAAAGCATATATTTATATATAGTATTAAAAGTTACTTACATTTATTTCATTTACATTATATTAATGTTATATATTAAAATATTTCAGATTTACTGTTTTGATATATTTTATATGTTTTTAACGATATTTGGGTGAAACAAATTTTTTTCTGTTATTTTTCCACTTACTTGTTTAAGTATAGGGAAACAATATTTTTGTAATGTACATTTTTGACACAATATTTCTGTATCACGATATTGTTGTGATTGATAATATGTCAGTGATCCCACAAAGCACCACTACCCTTGTCTTTACAGTAGACAGCACCCACTATAAATGATGTACTTCTCTTTCATGAAATTCAAAGCATGTTTCAATGAGGCATCAGTAAGGCATTTCAATGAGTAACAAAACCTAACCTGCAGGTTCCCAGGCTTACACCAGTTATCTGATTGAGGCCACCACTTGACACAATTCATTTACCTTGAAAATTAGACCTATTCTGCATGTTTTTTCTTAAGATTCATGATCATCACATTCCTTACTTTCCAATGTAGATTGATTTCTCTTTTGTTAATTCATTCTGATCTTTGAAAAGACTACATTTTTGTGTGCTCGTCACAATCACTTCGTCCTGATGCTGAACTTCAAATGGCTAAAGGCTGAAATGTCGTCAAAATAAATGTCTCAAAGATGGACTCTTTAAGGAAATTGTTAGCAGAAACTCCTTTGAATGGACATTCCTTGCTTTCACAACTCTGCAAACCTTGTAATAGTCTATCACTAGTCTCTTCCTGTTGCGGCACTTTCAGACTGCTCCTCTCACATTTGTACCATGTGTTCACTTGTTTTGCATTGACCACGTACCACATAAAATTTAAACGTGTTGTTCTCTACATTTGGATGAAGCTATATGCAGATTACATGGCTAACTGATGTCTTTTTTTAGGTTCATTGTGAATTGTGAGTGTATCAATTATACCATAAGGCTCATTGAAGTTAACTAATAGATACCTTTTAGAACACTGTTGTATTATATAAACATACATGACCCTGGTACCACAAGGGTTTGGTGTGTCCACTGCTGTACTATTAATACTATATTATACTCCTCTTTAATGCATGGTTTATTAGACAGGAGTAGTCTCGCTCTGAAACAGTTTTACAATGACAGCTGATCAGAGTTAAGTCTGAAGACCATGAGGGTGAAGTGGGATGACTGTAAAAGACTGCAATAGTGCTTGTGGGGTAAATAGTGGAGACTCTAACAAAAAAGCAGATCGGTTACTCAATGGCAAAGTCCTCAGGGACTTCCTAAATAGGTCATGTTTTACCTGAGTTGAGAAGGGAAATATTCCAATGTTTAGCTGATAACAGGCAAAAAGTTTGCCCTCTCACTCTATAATCTTCTATATAGAATTGGAATGACCATGGTGGAGGAAGAGTCTGAATGAAGTGGTCTGTTTGGAAAACTATTGCAAAATTCTCTCTTTCTCGATTTACCCCACTTTAAATACTGCGTAGTGAGTAAGGCATACAGTTTTGAACAAAGCACTATCCTCTATGGTAAGCCTGAGTAAATGTAGCCTATAAGAAGACACATAGGTCTACCTGTGGAGAATGAAAATCAAGTGGACTGCAATGTTCTTACTCAGTTGTAACTTGTCAATCAGCTGCTTTGGAGAGCTGAAATACAAACTGTTACAGTAATCCAGCCCAGAAATAGTTGTGCTTGTGGATTTTCGGCATTCTAGAGGTAGCAGAGGTGAACTCTTCTTAAGCAATTTTAAAGGTAGGAAGCAAACAGAGATGCAGTAGCTTACATTACTGTTGAAGGTGAGGGCACTGTCTAAATAGACGCTTAGACTTATTACTGTGGTAGTAGAAACAGGCAGGGAACTTAGGTTTGATGGCCATTAATTTTCAGCCTACGCTCCATTGGATTTTCCCTGAATGAGGACTTTAGTCCTGTCTATACTAAAGGTTAAGGCACTGCTGTTTATCAATTTGACTACCTACAACAAATAGCAATTAAGATGTTCTTTTGTATGTCCAGAATGACCACCAGTAAAGTAAAATAAGTGGTGCACTGCCGCCTTGATGCAACACATACCTAAAGTCATTGGTCACTGCAGTCAGAGCTGATTCTCTGCCATCTAATGATCTAAATCCAGATTAAGGAGGGACGAGCACTGAACGATTCTCTAAAAACATAATAACAGATTTACATGCTTTCCCACTAGTTTAATGGGAAATAGGAGAAGTGAGATTCAACGGAAACTGCTTGGAATACTAGGGACAGACAGAGGTTTCTTAAAAATATGAGAAACTATGGCATAGATCAAGCTATGAAGAACTACTGCAATGTTAAAGGAATCACTGCTTGCTTGTCTGCTCAAATCTGATGATTCCAGGCTGGACAGATTTCTCTAATCCAGGCAGGTGTACGTTGGCCAAATTCTGTCAGATAGGTCGGCTTGTGGGTGTCTTTTTCGGACTTCTAACCAGTGAGGTAAGGACAAAGCTAAAATGTAAGGAAAAAGTAAAGATGATGTTATTTATCTTGTCCAGAAAGAAATTTGCCAAAGTGGTGCATCACTTTTGGGCACTTGATCCTACATTAACAATACACTTTGAATGGTGAAAGGAATCTATGGTTTAAAATATTTCTTTAGTGGAACTAGCTAAGGATTGAATGTGTTTTATCAAATACTTAGTTTTAGCTATCTTAACAAATGTTCTATAGTGGTGTTAGGCAGCCAGCTGAATACAACAGTCAGGTTTCGGTATTATAATCATGGCTCCAATTACGCTCTAATTCTTTAAGTGCACCAGTTCTGACAAGAACCAGAGTTCTGAAGTTCTGGAGCAGTGGGTTAAACACTCCTTCAATTGTGTGAGAAATTTAAAGCAAGCCTCTAAATTGTCATTTAAGAGGCTGAGATTATCAATGTGAAATACTTGGCCAGTGTAATCTAGCGCCTGATAAAGGATTTCATGAGGAATCTTGTTCCAAGAACAGACCTGGGCACAGCCTTCAGATATATTCTATGTATCATAATTCTGATGTCCCACTCAAATCAAGTCAGTCGATGATCAGTTCAGATTGGGTTAATGCTTAGCACCATGTGAACATTTCTGAGTGAAGAGAAGATGAGGTCTAATGTATGACCTATAATGTGGATGGGGCCATAGGCAAAGTAGGCAAATTGGGTTAATCTGATGGTTCGGCAAGCCTTGAAGAGATTCATAGCACCTAATTGGGCCAGACAATCTGCGCAAACATTAAAAGCTCCCAAAATGATTAAATTGGGGATAGATAGAATTGAAAATCCTGACATTTCTAACAATAATGAACTAAAATTAGGGTCAGAGAGTGGAGGAAGATAGATTAAAATACCTGAGAATGAGCATGAAGCATCAACCTTCAGTTTAAAACCAATGAATTCAGAGGCACTAAAGGGATCGAGGACAAGAGGATGAATGAGTTTCTTGCAATATTATTGCGAGTCCGCCACCTTTGAGAGCTTCGGTCTACTCGGAGAATATTAAAACCAGCAGCAAAAGCAGTATCTAAGTCAGGGTTAGAGTATTCATGCAGCCAAGTCTCAGTTAAAAAAAAGACAATCCAAGTAAAAATCAATAAATCAAAATCAATAATCAGATCATGCCCCTCGATGGTATTTTTAACAAGCAAGCATCATTTAACACAGCACAACAAAGTAACAATAGTCATTTTTTGGCTGTCCTGAAGCTGGTATAGAGGATGGACTATCCTTACATGGGAACTGACTATGACATTTAAGAACTGTTGTGCTGTTTTGGATAATTTGTTGGCACATTTAAATATTACAAACCAACTCTGTGGAAATTTGGACAACATGGTTTGTGCTTGGCTCTGAATAGGCGCTAACGGGAACAGATGGACTTGGCTTTGGTGCATCTTTGTCGCGCAGCTGTCATGACCGTTGAGCAGACATGCTTCAGCCCGACTTATGTAGCGGATTTCTTCCCTGCATAAAAAGCATATGCACTTAGGAAGGACTATTGGTTCAGGCAATACTTGTTTTCTATAGTCTGCAGGGAAGGACTAAAGAATAAAAGTAACCGAAGCGTTACTTGGTGATAGTTCATCTAACACATAGGAAGGAATAAAACGAAGAAGGAGATAAGAACAGGACCACTGCATAAAACTGACAGAGTGGCGTGAGAGCGCACTGCTGTTGTTTGAAACGTACCTGGGCGCATTTATGCAGCACCAATAATATTTTTGACATACTGCTTGAAGATACTCTTGAAATACTCAACCCTTCAACCAGTAAGAGTACTGCGGCATCCCAACAGGGCACTAGTAGAGCTTCTGAACGGCTGCTATGATGTGCACCAGGTGCCAACCTTTTGAAAGTAGGAAGGATGGGTTAAAATGTCTCTGAAACCCTCTATATGGCTTCCTAATGCCCTCATTTTCAAGAGTATCAGTAAAGGGTACCCCATCAAGAATGGGAGACACTGAGCAGGCATCTGAGGGAACAGTTTGACTGAGTCCTCGACACCTTTATCGAGATAATAAAATTGGATTTTATCCAATTTTTAAAATTCTTCATAAAGGAAATGTGGATTTTTAATGTGATTTCCCAATTCTCAAGGAACATGAAACCATGAGAAAATGCTCTCATACTAATCAAATGTATGTTTCATAACAATAAAACTTGTTTTGCCATTTCTTAGTACTGTCATGAATACGCATTGTTAGTATCCAGTGTAGTAGTAAGCAGTCCCTCAATTTAGAAGTGAGGAGAGTCCGAGTTAGCCTATCAGTAATGTATACTTATGGCATAAGGAGAGCCACGTCAGAAGTCACTGTGCCACGTGGTAGGTTCTCTTGCCTTAGAATGGCCAGAACATTAAGTTTGAGCTGGCATGATCATTAAAAGAGAAGACATGAAAGGAAGGCAAGTTGTAATATCAAAATGTTTAGGGAGCAAAAATCTCATAACAATTACTAACCGCACCCCCTACACAAATCAACTAATATGACCCTGCGTTTGCGTAATGTGCATGTGTGCTTCTGCTGTGCCCCCGTACACGTGCATGGGTGCAACGTGAGCCTGCGTGTGTCTCTAGGAGTGAGCACATTTTTGTGTATGATTTGTATGACAAATGATCAATATTTTCTACTTTATCATATCATTACAGTCTGTAGCTTTATGAGACAGACATCTAAAAAAAATAGTACTTTACTTTTGGAAATGCTGTGTTGTGTCAGTTTAAGTTTAGCTACGTCACTACTGATGATTTACGTAATCTTTTTTTTCTGAAAATTGATGTCAAACTTTTTAGAGAAGTAATTGTATGGAAAAAAGAAAGATCACTTACAATGACTTCGGCTTTGCTGCTCAAGCCTTTTCCATAGTTGTCTGTCGCAATGGCTTCGAACTTGAAGTAGGAGCGCCTCATGTTTTTGAACAGCATTGCTGTTTTAATGATCCCAGTGTATGGCTCAATCACAAAGCCTTCTTTGCCGTCTTTGATAGGCGGCACAATTAATCTGTACTGATTGATGCTGTAGTTCCCTGAATCACGGTCAGTTGTCTAAAAGGAAACAAAATTTAAAACAAGGAAAATTATTTATCCGTAAATCCAGATCAATGAATCTCTATGCTGCTTGCAAAAATGTAATGTAAGTATACTTGGATTATAAATGTAAATACATTTCTATGACTTAAGCGCAAAATAAACCTGAATAAAATTTAAAGTTGCAAGTTTTGTTTTCCGTTATAGATGGAAACAAAATTTGGCGAAGATAATTAGTTCATAGTAGAATTCCTTGACTAATGTAAAAGACAATTCAACAAGTATTACATAACTAATATGCGATTAATTACTATTGCAAGATTTGCCACTTACAGTCCTATTTACCCAGCAAACACATTTTCGTTCATCACTCCTATCTTTTAACAATATAACATTCAACTCTCTCTCAAGTATGCTTGGCTTTAAACTATTTTCAGTTTTACAACCCTGCCCTCTAGCGAACATTCTAGAATTAATTTGACAAATAGCAGAACGGCAGAACGAGCTCTTTCCTCTACAACACCAAGTTGGGCAATCTTTTCTAGATTTGAATAAAGTTTCCATCAGCTCGACCTTCTACCGCAGAGTTTGAAGATTGCATTCGTCATGAAGCTAGCTGAAGGTTATTGGTTTTTTCCTGATTCGCTTCTGGAGTAGTGGAAACTCCAATTCACCTTCCTTCCATTTGATGCTTTTCTGCTCCAGACGTCCTGTAGAGCAGCAGGTTGTCTCCCCGAGCACCCACCGTCGAGTCAAAAAGGTAAGCGGCTTGTAGAACGATTAAGGGGACAATACAGGTTCTTGCAGGGGGCCCTGAGTCTCTGGGCAGAGGTTGGGGTGCAGTTTGTGACCCTGAATGCTGGTGAGCCACAGCCTTTGATTCCATGAAGGATGGTGCCTAAGGACTTTGCTGAAGCGGGAGTAAGGCAGTAGCCAGTGCCGGATTAAACCCTGTGGAGGCTCCTAGGCGGTCGAAATTTCAGGGCCCCCCTCGCAAATGATCTCCTAATACCAGCCGCGGCCGCTGCAGTTAAGGGCGGTGGGGCCGGCTGGGGGGATTTCAAGAGACGACCACGAAGGAAAATAAATTATTTATTTAATTTTCCCTCGTGGTCGACTCTCGAAATCCCCCCCAGCCGGCCCCACCGCTCTTACCTGCAATGGCCGCGGCTGCCTAATACCCAATGCACCGTTTTTTTTTTTTTTTACAAACTGACAGCTGCTATAAAATAAGCTTTTAAGAGACAAAACTGTTATGTGAATCTGATGTCTGGTTTATGTACTTTACGTTGTTAATTGGTACATTACATTATTACAGTATTTTCTCTGTAGAGTCTTTAATGTAAAGTTTTGTTTCTATCTTTTGGAAAAGAAGCTTGATTATAATATTCTTTCAAGATTAAATCAATATTATTTTGATCCATTGTCGCGGGGCCCTTAAAAGGAGTGCAGTCCATAGGCCTGTGCCTTCTTTGCCTATTTGGTAATCCAGCACTTGCAATAGCAGCCCTAGGGCTGAGAATCTGTATGAGGTAGGCTGAGCTGCTGGTGAGCTACTTGCTGCATTGCCTTGTAGGAACTGCGAGTGGAGCGAGGACAGGGGCTCAGGCTTGGGCAGGGGATAGGGGTAGCTTCCCAACCTGCACTTGCCGCCTGTTACCACAGAATAGCTCCTTGTCACAAAAAGATTTCGCTCAGCCTGAAAAGGGCCCTGAAATTAACTCTTTTTTTATTTGCAAGCTACACACGTTAAAGAAACTTATGAGTAAAAATAAAAGGTGAGCTGAATTGCAAGATGTGCAAACTCACACGCATACCCAATAATTTCATGGCATCAACAGATCCAGGTTTAGGGTCTAACAAAATAAATCCAACAAATACATCAATGATCCCTATTGTCACTATTGTCCCTATATCCTAGAGCCCACAATTTAGGGATTTCATGCATTATTGCCAAGGACCTGAAGCAAATATGCATGTCTCCAATGGAGATTGCACACATTCCATGTGACTAAGGCCCTGATTACGAGTCTGGCGGTACAGCGCCGGGTCCTCCCCACCGCCGCACTGCCAAACAGTACCACAATGGAAACGCCCCAAAAAGTTCCTGCACGGCAAGTCCATGCCGTGCAGGAACTGGGGAGCATGCATACAGGGGGGCACATGTTGTGCCCCCCTGAATTCATCCACATGGCGTGAGGCACCGGGGGGGCTTGTAGCCCACCCTTTGCTTCCTCTCCACCACGGTTTTCATGGCGGTAGAACCACCATGAAAACCGTGGCGGAGATGAATCTAGTAATATGCTCGGCGAGACTGCAGCAGTCCCGACAAGTGTATTGCGGCCTCCTGACTGCTTCAATACCACCAGTGGCTGTGGCGGGGCAATGGTGGTCTGGACGCCCTAATTGTAATAGGCCAGTTGGAAGACTGCCACCACTGCACCCCCAAGTCTGGCAGTCTGTGGACTGCCAGACTCGTAATAGAGCCCTAAGGGCCTAATTTATACATTTGCGGATGGTCTGTCGTTCTGACAAGGGGATGGAGTAAATTACTCCGCCCTCATGGCAGAGGGACCACCCACCATATTTATAAATTACCACCAAGCAGGTGGTCATTTATAAGGCATTGACAGGAATTGCTGTCACATCATTTCCTGCCAATGCATTTAACTGTTTCGTGGAGGACTGTGTCAGCATGGCACCAAACACTCACCTTTTTTTATTTTCAAAAAGAAAATCCCAAAACAGATTGTCCTTTTTGAAAATAAGATAAGTAATGTTCTCCTCATCACGAAAGTCATCTCCCATGGTGGGGGGAGAAATATTTGCTTTTGTTCTGCCGCTCACTGCCAGGGTTTGCCTGGCAGCGACAAATAGTAAACAAGCAACGACGGGAGAGGGCGGGAGGAAGCAACAATGAAGGGAAACCCCCCCCCCCCAAACAATACCTCAATCGAAGCGGGATCAGCGACAAAAGTGAATATTTCACTGTGTAATGTAAATGGTGAGCACTAAAAGAGCTCCAATATCATCAAATCATGTTCAGGTTATGGCAAACTACAAAGCAAAAAAAAATGAAAATGTATGTCTGAAAGTTTAAAAAAGCAGCAGCGATGAGGGATGTAGTGCGGGGGCGGGATAAGTGGGAGGGGTGGGGAAAGAATGGGGGAGGCCGGGAGGAAGCAACAATGAAGGGAAAAAAAATACCTCAATCGAAGTAGGATCTGTGACAAAAATGGCTGTGTCATTGTGTATTATAACTGTTGAGCACTTAAATTGCTCCAATAGTATATGATTGTATTTGCTCTATGGCAAATTATGAAGCAAAAACAAATTAAAAATAAATGTTAGAAAATTTTAAAAAGCAGCAGTGACGAGGGAGGTAGTGGGGGGGTCGGGTGAAGCTGGAGGGGATGGGGAGACAAACAGACAATGACTGGGAAGGCGGGTGGAAGCAACAATGAATGGAAAAACAAAAAAGTGTTGATCTTCTGAAGCAATGGTTAAGGAAGAGGTATGTTAGAGGCAATAACAGTGTAAAAGCATAACATCATTTGGCCTTTACTTTCAGCATAGCTAAAAGCGGCGATCTACTGAAGCAATGACTAGGAGAGAGGTTGTGGCATAATCAACAGAATTTCCGACTTTGGAGCTGGGGAACCATGTTCCAGTCTCAGTGTCGGCTAAGTATCCTGCGATTCTGGCCAAGCCACTTACTCTTCCCCCTGCCAATGAAACTGAATGTGCCATTGTATAGTGTAAGTGGTGAGCACGTAAAGCACTCCAGTACCTTTGGATCATGTTTGTGGTGTGTAAAACTGCAAAGCAAATAAAATAAAAGCAGCAGAGTTGAGGGAGGTAGTGGGGGATGGGCAAGTAACGACAGGGAAAGGCGGGAGGAAGCAAGAATAAAGACAAAACAAACAAAAAAGCAACACTGGCTGACAAATAAAAGCAAGAGAAGAAATTAAGACATTCGAAAGTGATTGCATTCTGAATGGGGTTGGGATATCGCTGGTGGGAGAGCAAATGGTAAACCTATGGGTGATCTAAAACCCACAGATTGAACACAACACATCTCTTCAAGACAGCACATGGGCTGTCTGCCAAAACCTAAAACGTAGAATCTTGCGGTATTGTCACGCCACCTTCCAACTGTAAAACTGTGATCATATTGTGTTAGAGAGGCAGTTTGCTGTCAGATTTGTGAATTCAATATTTAATTTCTTGGCTATCACAAAGTTTGGTTTCATTTCTAATAAAAAGAACACATTTCAGTTTTTTTTCCAATGGTAACCATAAAATCCTTTCAACTAAAGTATTTTATTACCATAGGTTAATACATTATATTAGAAAAGAACCATCACACTGCATTGTTTTTAGTGAATGTCTTGGGTTATATGATGGCATGCTTTGACTTTAACATCCTCATGCATCCATCCAGCGCATTTTGCATTATTACAGCAAATTCTCTTTGGTAATTCATTTTTTTTATAGCTTCTCTACAGCCTCCTTATATTTTGCTTCTGAATGCCTATTTTAGGCCGAAACAGTAACTTCCTAGCCACATGAAAAGAAGCAATGGAATATTAAGCTCCCGATACCCTGCAGATCGATGCGTGGTACATACCTATCAAACCTGGCTCAATTAGCATGACAAGTTCCATTTAGGGTGTCCAGATAGAGTGCAACAACGTCGACTCTGCGGCAAAAGATGACTACATGGACAGTGACTTTCATGTCTGTGGAAATCAGGACTATTGTACCACTCTCAGCATTCTGATCTGAAAGGTGCAGGACCTTGCAACTTAGGTTGACGGAGACATACAGTAGCATATCAGAGACTTCTTACAACGTTCTCTGCTTAAGGGCAGACTCTACCTTTGGAGGGGATTGAATCTTGAAGTTCATAAGTTGGCTTTACAAGCTGCAACCATTAGCTTAATATTCTATCAGTTATAAGCAAGAGTGCAGTTTTCCAACACGGCTGGCCCTGTTCCTTGGCACGTCATTATTAGGGGTAGCAAGCACTATTGAATTCCAATTACAATGCAATTCAACGAGTGTTCTGCGACACCTGTGCATATCCTTTCATTATCCACAAACTAGGGGAAGAGAGATTCCCTAAATCTCAGTACAAGTCCCCCGTGTTTTGGCGATCTTTGGGAAATGCCACATTCTCATGTAGCCCAGAGTGCACTGCTGCATTAAGGCTTCAACCCTTAAATGAAGGTGATCCAATCTCTGGGGGTATCCCAAGTGGAATCTCAGTGGAGTCTGTTGTTTGATAATGGTGTTGAATACCACAGAGATTATCAACCTTGCTAGCAGCACTGATGTGCCCTCCCTGCTGTAATAATGAAGCAAGATAATCAAACAGACATGGGAAGCTTGGTTGCAGATTCAAGATAACACTCCACTGAAACTAAGCAATGAAGGCAAAGGAGGCAGTGAGATCAGGGACCTGGTGAACATTTTCTGCTTTTTGTACACCTTGACAGAAGTGCATCGCAGCCATATAGAAATAGCTTGTTGGAGAAAGACAACCAAGGTCAGAGTTCTATGTTTCAAATTTCAAGCTGTCCTGGACAACTTATCACAACTGAACAATATTCTTCTCTACCAACAAATACACCTCTTTCTAGCAGCCGCGGCCCATGCAGGTAAGAGCGGTGGGGCGGTGGGGCTGGGTGACGGGGGATTTTGTCATCATTCTTCAAAATCCCCCCACCCGGCCCCACCGCCACACCACTTGTACCTGCACGGGCCACGGCTGGTTTCTAGTATCCAAATAATACATTCAAAACGGGGTGTCCCAAAGTAGTTCTAGGAGGGTCAGACTCATGCTGGAATTTTAGGATACCCAAATAAGATCAATCTAGAAGAAACATATCTCTTTGGAAGTAATTTACAAGTTTGTTGGTTATTCTAAATGTTTGGCATAGATCTGACCATTCTGGGCCAATGAATTCCATACTTATATTAAAACAAATTTGATTTTAACACAATGAAAATGGATAATTTGGGCTTCATTTATAGGCTACAACAAATGTAATGATTATTATTATTCTATTTATTTAAATTATTCAACACTTGAGAATGTTACCTGTCTCTACTTGGTAGACCTGGATGAGGTGATGTTATTGTTTTGTGATGGAGTCGACTCTTAACTGTGGTTGTTGTAGAAGGAATAAAATGGATACTTCCCATGTGCCTTCACTACCCGCACATTTAGCTGAGGCAGAGAACCGCCTCAGGATCCAACATGAGGCACCATTCCCCTACATGCATTAAAGTTACACAATGGAAATGCTGAGGAATTAAAGGTACATTGAAGGAGACTGAAATTCAATCAGCAGGAACAAAGCAAAAATGAATCTCTGCAGGGGACTTGATGAGTCTCTTCCTCTGCACTCCCATAAGCACTGTCTCTGCTGCGGGATTATCCTTTACAGTGCACAAAAGATAGCAATGCTGCTTCACTGCTGTGCATATTATAACACAGCACACACCATATAAGGTAATTGTGCTGGAACCAAAGCATAGTAAGTTAAGCGCTTGCTACTAAGATTGCATATTTACATCCTGAAAGGGCAAATTCAGACTTTCAACCTCTGAGTTCGAAAAAACGAATACTTAATTGATAATAGTGAAACCTGTTATAAACTGGTATAAAATAGGAAAGGCGTGCTTACATGTGTTATATTATAAAATATTTGTAATATCCTAGTTCAAATAGAGGGCAATGTGGAGGTTTAGACAAGAACATGTATTAGATTCTCCCTAATGCCAAAGTCATGTTAAGATGCTCTATAAAATGATATTTGCAAAAGCAACAAGGCAACATACACTAAGACTGGCACATGTACAACATTTGAAGCCCACAAGCTGACCAGCAGCCTGGGCCATTGGAATTATGTAGGCGGGAAGGACCAGCAGGGTGACTAAATAATGTAATAAGGAAAGGCAAATTATGCTTAGAAATGCAGCAAATTTTGAAACTGTTTTTCTTCACCAATTTGCCATTTTTACACATCTTAACACTGGACACCTTAAATGAGCAAATGAAATGTCACCTGTTTCACAGGCACAAAGGACTTGGCACTGCACGGCAACACAATTGGTACCTTTGACCCATTTGCTCTAAAAACAATCTTGTTATTGTGGTGTGGTGACCAATTTGTGCTGCAGTTTGAATGTACCACCTCTGCCCCCACATCATCATTACAACATTAATTACAGAGATCCCAGATACGAATCTAACAGAAAAGGCACCCAGGAATGTAGATGTGTTAATCTGTCTGCACAAGACACAATCTGTCTGCACAAGACACAACTCTCTTGTTCGATGGTGCTGAACAACTTGCTCAGAGTTCCTTGTTTTTTGTTTGTGGCAGATCACTCTTTGTACTGCCGATAAAATACATTTAATTAATAATCAGCTCTGAGTCTTTAGCATTAGCATCAGCTTCTCCTTAAGCATGGTTCCACACGCACCATTCCAATAATGTTTCATTTGTGTTTACTTTACACGAGGAAGTGACTTTCCAGTCTGTGTGTCAGATATGCGGTAGCAGCTGATTTTTATTTTCCCATTCATGGCCAAACATCATCATCGCGGAGTTATGGTCTACAAGCCTGCTCTTTCTTCAGTCTGTGTTAATATTACTTCTCGTGAAACAAGGGGTTCTGTTTGCCCTACAAGTGCTGACCAACAGTAACAAAAACATGTGTTCCCATAAGTACCTGCTAAAGGTGAAGAAGATTGAGTATGAGTCTACATGAAAGTGTCCTGGTGAAACCTTTTCCAAGAATGTTTTATCGGATGGGCTGGCTACAAAGCTGAGGAAAAGAATGAAAACTAAATAACACCACTGCAACTATTAACAGCTTCGAAACGGGTGTTACTGTTATTAACAATGTACATGTTAGAATACAAGTGAGCCTGCAACCCCTGTGTAAACAAGCAGCAAGCAGTAGGTAGTTGAGCATGGAACAGGCGCCCTCTGAAAACAGGGTCTGACATTTGATCTTAGTCTTTGAATGCTCAGCAAATGTGACGAGATAAGAACAAGATTTACAGGGCTGTCGGAGCTGTGAGCGACTGAAAACATAAAGCACTCGTGTTAAGTGCTCAAAATAAACAAACAAAATAGTTCCTGAAGCATTTCCTTAAATGGCAGCTGGGGATGGACACTTGTACTTGGTCCTTGCTCTTGGGGAGGGACAAACACAGGAAGAGACATGATGCATGCCATGGACAAATGGGGAGAAAGAATAGGAGAGTGGCGATGGAGCCAGCAAATGGGAAGCTTATGGGCGGGCTGAAGCACACAAAGTATATACAACATGTCTCTTTGAGACAGCGCATGTGCTGTCCGGAGCTGTACCTAGAAAATGGCTATATGCAGTGGCAGCTGGCAACTAGGAAGAGTGGGGGGCATGCAGTTATGTAGTGGTTGGGTGCAAGGCTTACAAGAGTTTTATGTGAGTGACAATTTAAAAATAAAGCATTTTAATTGGCCTAGGGACCTTTTTTACCCTTGGGCCATCTCACTCCTGCGTTAGTGAGCACTCTGATTAGCTGTCAGCAACATGAGAAAAATGTTGCTGTCCGCATTACAGTACTCAGGGACTTAGTCCCCCGTCCTGAAGTTTAAAAAAATATATACAAGAGGACAGGGTAGGGATGGGGCCTCTGGGTCCTTTGTACTCCCCCCTTGCCTCCCAACAAGGATATGGTGGGTGCCCTGGGTGGGTACCATGCACCCATGTTTAATTGATGAGGACCCCAGGGGATGGGGTCCCAAGAGACATACAAGGCTTGGGGCACGTGGACCCTTCCCCTTTAATTATAATAAATAGCCCTGCGGCTCAAGGAGTGGGGCCATGTGGCCCTCCTTCCCTTCAATGTTAGTAGTAGCCCTGGGTGATGGGGTCCCCGGGACCTAACAAGGCTCAGGGAGGGGGGATGCGTGGTCCCCTCCTCTTTAATTTTTGTTGTGGCCCTGGGGGATGGGGTTGCCAGGGACTAATAAGGCTCAGGAAGTGGGCCATGCAAGCCCCCTCTCTGTTCTTAAAAAAAGTTCCTGGGGGATGGGGTTCCCAAGGCCAAATAAGGCTTGGGGAGGGGGGCATGCAGCACCCCTCCCCTTTAATTAAAAAAAAGGGCCTGGGGGATGGGGTCCCTGGGTCATATAAGGCTCAGGGAGGGGAGGCCTCATGGCCCTCCCTTCTTCTTCATAAAAATAAGGCCCTGGGGGATGGGGTCCAGAGGCCTAATACAGCTTGGGGAGGGAGGCCACGGGGCCCTTCTCCCTTTCACCTTTAATTACAAAAACTGCCCTGGTGGATGGGGTCCCCATGACCTAATAAGGCTCACGGAGGAGGTCCATGTGGCCCCCTCCTCTTTCATAAAAGAAGGACCTAGTAGATGAGGTCACAAGGGCCTAATAAGGCTCAGGGAGGGGATCCACTTGCCCTACTTTAAAAAAACATAAGGCCCCCAATGGGATTTATTGCTCTGGGAGTTACCACGTGGCCCCTCTTCCCTTTAAAAAGCTCTGTGGCCAACCCCCGCCAAGCACTGCCTTCGACTTTTTTGTATAGTAATAAAATATTACTTTACATTAAAAAAAGGTAGAAATTCACTGGAAAAAACAAAGGTTAAAGTAACGATATAGATAGGTGTGATAAAAAGATCTTTTTTTTTTTGTTTGTTGTTTTTAAACCTTAGAAATTCACTGAACAAAACTAAAAGGCAAAGTAATGTTATAGTTAGGTGAATTTGTCAGTGACAACATTATCGTTTGGAACTCAAAATAACCACAGAAATTCACCAGTTATAGTTAGCAGAGTTAACTGTAACTTGCGCTAATGCCATGCTCTGCTTATGACTTCACATATTATATCACTCATGGCATGTTCTATAATATAATTTATGATATTGCTGATGACATCTCAAATGGCGTCATTGATGACATCACTGATGACATCATCCAAGCTTCTTTTGTACACATTGCTCTATCAATGAGTATAGCATTAGAGGTCTGTAAGTAAGTACAAAATAGCTCAGAAGAATAAGAGGCAAAATTATTAATGTAATCACAGAGACAGCTCCCTTAGGTGTAGAAAGCATGGGTTATGTGCCACATTGACCCTATACCGTACACTTCATGGGTAGTGTAGTTCACATTAACAATCAACCACAGATATATGGAAAACCCTCACTGCATATGGTGTTCAATCTATATACAACTGTTCAGAGAAAGCCAAGTTCCTAAAAATACTGAACAACTGTTCCAAAACAAATGCCCTACTATGGACAGATTATATCTGTATCAAACCCCTGACAGTCACCGAACCTACATTGAAAAATGGAGTTAAAATGAATAGAGAAGTGGATACTGTAAATAGTATTTACCCTATGGATAGAGTTTAACCTGTACCACACTGTTTGCAGACAGTGCAACTCTCAAGAGATATACACTACAGAGTGTTAAAAAGTATCTACTAAGAACAGTGTACACTCTATGCAATACTTGACAAAAAAGATACTATTCATTTAAAACAAGCAACGTCAGAAGGTGCTAAAGATTATATTACCTGCAACCTTCATACTGTGATGAAAACTTTACAGATAGCCCATCTTCTGAAGCAAAACAAGCACATGTACATAGCAATGATTTACTTTGCCAATTGTTTTTCTTATTATTATATATTCCTTTTGTATTTATGCTATGTTCTCAGGTTACAACAATTTAAAGCCTATCATTTCTTCACTCTGCACCAATCTGCACAGAATCATATTTTCCTGTGGCGTGCATTAAAAATAAAAAAAGGTTGCTATACCTGTTCCAGGTACGCCAGCATCCTAGGAAACAACATTACTGTTCAATTACATTTAGATGAAATTGTGACTTGTTGTATTATTTTTTATTGCAAGCATTTTCTGCATTTTTAGGTGACAGTTTGTTTCCTTTTCTTTCTTCTTTTTGTTTTTGCTTGAAGTAATAAATCAAAAAGGTAATAACAATCAATTTAGCTTGTTAAAACCAGACCTATTGGCTTTGCCAGTGCTTGGTAATTTATAGTCAACAAACAAATCAGAGCCTGGCGCAAAACCGAATAATCAGAAAGAGGCAGTTCACTTTTTACAAAATGATGTGCATTTTTCTGAAATGCTAATTACTCCTCTCAGCAAAAATGTTCCTAAACTGTTGTATAGGCTTATTCATAATCAACTTCTGGAATGCAAATATTTTACTGAGTTTCGATTCTGCTTCTCTTGTTTCCATCATGCGCCATTTATTGCAAAAGTAGCACCTCTTTCCTAAAAATAAGTTTCTCTCAGTTTACAAATGTATCTCAAGTTCCCTTTCCATGCTGACTGTGAGTAGCTTCTGAAATTTTTCAATTAGTAGCAGTCACAATTTAGTGGTACTATAACCAAGAAACATAGGGGGATATTCTCAAGAACGTGCGATAAACATCGCCAAAATAGGCTAACGCAATTTTTCATATCGCCGTCTATCGCGGGAAAATAACTCCGTGTCAACGTCGTATTCCCAACACGGCGGTAACATGCGATAGTTTCCCGATAACGCCTCAAATGTCCGCGATACAACTACCGCGATGGCGATAAAGAAGGAAACCCAAACGTGAAAAAAGTTGCGATGGGCCCAACCGCGATAGAAAAATCGGCGACAAGCAGCGCCAGGCTTGCAATTCCCACGTCAGGCCGGAAAAATCACCATAAAAGCTGCAAATAATAAAAAAAAAAACATAACAGCGAAGCACAATGGAGGTAGCCGGAGCAAGTACAGAGGACAACCCGAACCCCACAAGCCCCACGGTCAGGGAAGGGCAAGGAGAAGAAGAAGAGGAAGACGCGTTTCAGTCCGCAGGAAAACAGGATTCTGATAACCGAGGTGGTCGAACACCATCAACAACTGTTCGTCACCTCCACTGTGTCATTGTCAACCAAAAATACAATATGGCAGTCCATCCTGGACAAGGTGAATGCAGTCGGAGTGCTGAGGAGGACAATGGAAGAGTTCAAGAGGTGCTGGAATGACGTGAAGCACAAATCCAAGCTGAAACTCGCAAACAACCGCAAAGCAGCAATGCAGACTGGGGGTGGGAGTCCTGCGCCACAGGAGGAGCTGGATGAGATGGAGGAAATGGTGTCCACAGTCATCAGTGTGGAGACAGTGGCAGGAGTCGGGGGACCGGACACTGCTCAACATGACCTGACACAACAGCAACAGGGTGAGTAACCACCAGGGACTGGGGGACGGGGGAGATGGGCACAATGGCACACATGCACAATGAAGTATAGCACACTGCACAACCACAATGACTCTGGATCATGTCCCTGATCTCCTTGCCATACTGCAGCACACATAGAAACAGCAAGTAGTCCCCCGTCCACAATGTGCCCAGAGGGGGCCCACCCCACACATCACCAATCTCACAACAAACCCATGCACATGTGCTGAACCCAGCAAAGCTGCGGATCCGTGAGCCCCACTGACAATGCAAGTGACACTGCATGACGATGAGCATGTCTGCAGGCCACTCATCATGACATGTTGCACCCCACGACACCGAGGTGGCTGAGTGTGGTCCACATACGGAAAGGAGCAGGTCACACACTGACACATCCACGTGCACAAACAACCCCTGACGGCAACAAGACATCTGCGGAAAAACCATGCCCAAGAGTCCCAACTCCCACCAAGAGCCCAATTTACCCAAGTATGCAACATCTTAGCACTGCATAAGCACAGAAGTCAAAGGCACACCGCCTGAAAGGGAGAAGGCCAAGCAAAGTCTGAGCTGCAGGGGCGACTCTCCCACAATGCAGCACACACACAAGAATCAGAGCACATCAACTTTGACAACAATGTGGTACAAACTGCAACACATTCACAACAGAACAGAGGATACAACTGCTGCCGCTTGTGTGTAGAAACCTGCCAATCACATTTGGCATAGCAGGAAACTGTGACATGATAATGGACAAGTACAACCCCACATCCCTGATGGTGCACAAATGTCCACTGTCCCGCTTCAAATAGGCAGCTCCTCCTAAACAGTCACAATGCACATTGTCATGCAGTCTGTTTTGAAACTTGGCCAATGCGTGAACATACATGGAACACACTGTTAAACTGCATCTCCCCTTTACATTGCAGAGGGAGAATCATCACCTCCTGCAGAGCAGACCGAACACCCCCTCACTGATGACGAGGAGGACCTCCCCACCTTTGACACCGACGCCCTCCAAGAGCTCATGGACAGCTTCCGCACCCCACCCCCAGGAGCAGGGCAGCCCAGCTGCATCGAGGAGACCCCACCCCTGCACAGACCACACAGCAGGAAGCACCCACCACCCCGGCTGTCTCCCAGGATCCCCACGACCAACACATGGCATTTCAACGCCGTGTGTTGGAGGGCCAGAAGGAGATGGCTGAGCAGGTGCGGGTGGGGTTCGACCTCATGGCAGCCAAACTGGATGCCATCCATGGGTATCTACGTCCCATCAGGGACCACATACAGTCCCTAACGGACACCCACAGTCCGCTCCATGGTCTCCAACGAGCCATGGCTGACATCGCTGGAGTCATGACTCGGAGACAAGAACACCTGTCTAGTCAGAGTGGCTCCAGCTATCTCAGCCGGGAGTTGGGACGCATGCAGAGGCTCATGGAGGACATGGTGTGGATGGAAGCGGAAAGGATGGCTGCCACGGCTGCACATCAGCGACATGTAGCTGGGATCTTCCATGCCCTGCAGATCCTCATCATGGCATTGCTGCCACAAGGCCTGGCGCAGATGAATGTTGCTGCTCCTACACCATCCACATCTCCGCCCCCTGATGTGTCAGTGCCCCACAGTGCGGCAGACATTCCACCTCCAGCACCTGATGTGTCAGTGCCACACAGTGCTGCAGCCGAAATACCACCACCCACAGGTGAGGCACATCACACATCAGAGGACGATGATGTGGATGAGACTGCCGTTGTGGTAATGAGGAAGCGGTAGCATTCATCTCCGCCATATGGCCTGTTTCAGCTTGGTTCGGCCCTTTGCATCATCACCTTCCACTGTCCCCCGATACACTCTGCGGCACTCGCCTTGGACCTCGACATGGACTGCCATATTCTGTTTGGTTACCAATGACACAGCAATCAGACTGTGGACTGAACTCTTCCTCTTCCGATGAATTTGTCATTCCCTAATGGACTCTGGCTGGCCCTCCACGGGGCAACAATGTCAAGTGGGGGGTGCATGGCCCTGTACTGCTACAGCTGCAACACTCCACTGAATGTGAATAAAACATTCAAATTCACACAGATGTGTCATGTCTATGATCCTTCATGTATGAAAGTATGGATGAATGTAGGGTCACTGATTCCCCCTCACGTCCATTTTGCACATGTTGTGGGGCTTGTGTCACAGGGTGCAACATTGCCGATTGCGGTCCGGGTAGCGCAGACACTACAACTGAGACACACGCATTGGTTACTTCCTTGTCCAGGCCAGAACTGAACCACGCCCAGATCCCCTGGCTCATTGTTCACACCCCTACCCTGGACTGGCATACGCCAGCCCAGCCCACTCCGCTTACGCTCACGGGGTGACGACACAGCTACATGTCCCAGGTCTTCCCTGTAGTGATCTGCTGGTCACTGGTCTAGTTGTCAGCATGCCACAGCTACTCCCTGAGGGCTGGTTTCCACCCACACCACACCCATCCAGCACAGGCGTCACAGGACATGTGACCCTGCCAATAAAAGGGGCCCACCACAGCACATCCCCCACTGCCGGAGGTGACATGATAGCGTCCGCATCCACGGAACTCAATCATAAAGGGTCCGTGACTTGTGTTGCACTGAGTTAGTTGCACCCGATGGCCTGTGTCCGGCACAGGCCTACCGCCACGTGGCGATGACTTGCGTTGCACTGAGTTGGTGGCACCCAATGGCCTGGATCCGGCACGGGCCTACCGCCATGTGGCGATGACTTGCGTTGCACTGAGTTAGGCCCACCTGAAGAGCTGGTACAAAGGGAAAAGGTCCCAGTTGGAAAACAATATATCAACAAAACCACATCACAGTGAACATAATTAAACACTATGTTGTAAGTATTTGAGTTCAATGTTATTTAATCACACTGAACAACATATTTGGCTCAACAATCAGCGAATGAATCAAAAATTATACCAAACACAAGTGCCCCTAAAAGGGGGAGGAGGTGGGAAAAAGGTGAAGTGAATTGAGTGAGGGTTGATACAAAGGGTAGTGACATTATCTACAATACATAATTATTTATATTGAAAAACGGCTTTCGCTTCAGCCACATAATTAGCAAGATATACAAAATTTACAAAGCCATGATTAAGGGTTCAAATCACAGTGAGAAATCGCTGTCTGATCAAACTGGCAAACAGATAGATTGTCGACGTTTCAACCCCCAAAAAACTGTAGGTTGCTTATCCCTTACGGCGGGGTCTTCCTCAGGACTGTGAAGAAAGGGAGGGGGACACCTGGGAAATTAAAATAAAAAATCTTATACCATTTGCACCCAAAATAGGAACACTAAGCAAGAGGAGGTGGGGAAATCAAATTAATTACTATGGACCGTTTGCACACTTGTTATATCAGGCCCCACCCCCTCCCTGCACCACTGTGCAAACGCACCCCCTGGCGCGTTGTAAGTTGGGGGATTAAGTCCTCTTGAATCCTGAGGGTCCCTGGGGACCAACTAGCCCACCAGGTACCTCCAGTAAGCACCACAGAGCTGTCTTGCAGAGAGGTGTCCTGAGGCCACGCCCCTTTTTATACCATGCTGCAAACGCGGCTTCTGGTGCACTGCTGCTCAGAGGATGAAGTCCACTTGTGTCCTGAGGTCCTCAGGACACAAGAGGACCTCATCGCCCCATCGCCGCGTTTGCAGAGTGGTGTAAAAAGGGGCGTGGCCTCGGACCACCTCTCTGCAACGCAGCTCTGTGGCGGTTACTGGAGGTACCTGGTGGGCTAGTTGGCCCCCAGGGACCCTCAGTATTCAAGGGGAATTAATTCCCCAACTAATTGCTCGTGGCGCGTTTGCAGAGTGGTGGAGAAAGGGGGCATGACCTCCTGCGAGATGCCGGCTTTTTTTTCTTCATTTTATTTTAACAAGGGGGGCTGTGTGGCCCCCTTTTTTTTACTTTTTTGGGGCCCTGGGGACCCCATTCCCCAGGGCCTGACCCCTTTTTCAAAAAAAGAAAAAAAATCGGGAAGGGGGACGCGTGGCCCCCCTCCGAGGCCAATTTCAGCCCCGGAAACCCCATCCCCGGGGCATGGCCAGTCTTTTTTTAAAATGTTTTATTTAATACTTTGGAGGGTGGCCGCGTGGCCTCCCTCCTCAGGCCAATTATGGCCCCGGGGACCCCATCCCCCGGGGCCGGCCTTTCCTTTTTTTTTTTTTTTTAAATATTATTGCAGGGGAGGGGCGCCCCATGGCCCCCTCTCTTGGGCCACTTCTGGCCCCGGGGACCCCATCCCCTGGGGCCTGGCCTCTGTGATGCGGACCGTGGGGGGAACCCCAATGCCCCCACGGTCCCGCTGGCTCCCCACCTCCTGCGGGAGCCGGCATCGCATTTGAGCATGGGGAGCTGCTAACATGCAGCTCCCCTTGCTCAAAAGCAATCCTGCTTTGCTTCATTGAAGCGAGAGCAGGTTTCCCTGCTCTCGCTTCAATGAAGCAAAGCAGGGTTTGCTATGGCAGGTGCTCCCGCCCTGCCATAGCAAAAGCAATGTCCCGGGGGTGGGCACCCTGGGACATTGCAGGAGCTGGCCCTGGGGACTGCCACCCATAAAGGGCTCCAGGAGGGGGGCCGCGTGGCCCCCCTCCCCATGTTTGCAAAGCTCCAGGGAGGTGGTGGTCCCCGGGGCCGGGGGTCTGTAACAGACCCCCAAATTTGAATATTTGGTGCCCGGGAGGGGTGGTGGTCCCCGGGGCGTGTGGGGGGGCACAAGCCCACCAAACACATTTTTTATAAAAACTAAACGGAGCCCCGGGGAGGTGGCGGTCCCCGGGGCTCCAGGGGGGTCGTGTGCCCCCCGCATTTAATTGACAAAGCCCTGGGGAGGTGGAGGTCCCCGGGGCATGTGAGGGGGCTCGAGCCCCCCACACTCATTTATTTCTTTTTAAATAAGAGCCCCAGGGAGGTGGTGGTCCCAGGAGCTGCGGGGGCTGTGCCCCCCCCACAAACCATCAATAAAGCCCTGGGGAGGTGGCAGTCCCCGGGGCTGTGGGGGCCCCTGCGGGCCCTCGCTAACTAATTTGGGCATGCCCCGGGGACCTGGCCCACCCGGGGGCTTAACAATAACGAACGCAAGAGCCCGCAGTTCATTTTTTTTTCATTTTCACGGCCGGATTCGCGACCCTAGCGCAAATTCGGCCGATTAAAAAAAAAAAATGCTTTTTTTTGGCCTGGGGGTCCTTGTGGGACACCCTGAGCAGGCCTAGGGGGTCAGGGTGTTTCTACCCTGGCCCCTTTTCTTCGTTTTTCACTTTGTTTCACCCTTTTTCTTGTGACTCGGTTACCGAGTCGCAAGATGGCTGCCAACACTTCCTGGTTTGGAGTGTTGGCAGCCAATCAGAGTGAAGCTCATGCCCGGGAGGGTTCACTAACCCTCCTCGGTGCTCAGATATCGATTTTTTTCTTTTTTAAATTTCACAGGAACTACTGAATGGATTTACACCATTTAACAAAAAGGGCACACTCTAAACCAAGACCTACCTTTTTGCCAAATTTGGTGTAATTCCGTTCAGCAGTTCGGGCTGTAGCCTGTAATAAAGTTCCTATGGAAAATAACATGGAGAAAACGTGCTTTGGGACCCCCCTTTTTTCTCGGCCCCTGCTAGACGAATCACCCCGAAACTTTAAACACACAAACTGAGTGGTCCAACCCTATTTTGTGGAAAATTTCACAAAGATTCGTCAAACGGCGCCAAAGATATTGGCAAATCAAAAAACACTTTTCCTATGGATAATAGGTCCTAACTATAACTACCTACTGGCGACCGCCAGTAGGTAATATATATATATATATATATATATTATCTACTGGCGGTCGCCAGTAGATAGTTATAGTTAGGACCTATTATCCAAAGGAAATCCGCGACATTCTATTTGAAATAACTTTGGCGCCGGTTGACGAATCTTCGCGAAAGTTTCCAACTTGTTGGGGCGCTCCGCTCCGCTCCTACCCTGAAAGTCTCGGGTTGATTCGTCAAGCGGGGGCCGAGAAAAGGGGAGTCCCAAAACGCATTTTCCCCATTCATTTTTCCATAGGAACCTTTAGTCGCAGCTACAGCCCGAACTGCTGAACGGAATTACACCAAATTTGGCAAAGAGGTAGCCCTTGGTTCAGACTGGTGCCTTTGGCTTAAATGGTGTAAATCCGTTCAGTAGTTCCTGAGAAATTCACAAGTAAAGTCACATATATATCTATGGCCGAGTAGGGTCCGTGTACCCTCAGCGCACCCTGCACGCACCGTCCCGATCCACGAGCTGCATGCTAATTGGCTGTCAGCTGGCTGTCAACACTCCAAACCAGGAAGTGTTGGCAGCCATTTTGATCCCTCGGTAGAACCGAGGCACAAAAACAAGTGCGCAAAACGCACAAAGGGGGCAGGGTAGAAACACCCTGACCCCCTAGGCCTGCTCATGGGGTCCCAGAAGGACCCCTGGGCAGAAAAAAGCATTTAAAAAAAAAAAGAAAATCGGCGCTCAGGGTGCGCGGATCCCGCTGAGAAAAAAAGAAACAAGTGCGCAAACGCACAAAGGGGGCAGGGTAGAAACACCCTGACCCCTAGGTCTGCTCAGGGGGTCTCACAAGGACCCCCTGGGCAGAAAAAAGCATTTTTTTAAAAAAAAAATCAGCGGGATGCGCTTAGGGCGCGCGAATCCCGCCGGAAAAAAAAAAATCGAACCGCGGTCTCCCGCGCTTCGATGTTAATTTGCCCCCGGGTGGGCCAAGTCCCGGGGGCATGGTGGGGGGGGGTTAAATTTATGTATGGGGGGCCTCTAAGGGCCCCCCAAGCCCCGGGGACCGCCACCTCCCCGGGGCTCTGTTTTTTTTATTTTTAACCTGTGTGGGGGGGCTCCAGCCCCCCCACACACCCCGGGGACCGCCACCTCCCCGGGGCACTAAAAAATTTAAAATGGTTGTCCGTTTTGGACCCTTGAAGACCCGGGGACCACCACCTCCCCGGGGCTTTGAAAATGTGGGGAGGGGGGCCGCGCGGCCCCCTCCTGGAGCCAGTGATGGCCCTGGGGACCGCCACCCCCAGGGCCGGCTCCTGCAGTGTCCCGGGTGCCTACCCCCGGGACACTGCTGCTTACAATGACAGGACGGGAGCCTCGCGGCTCCGTCCTGTCATTACAAACTTGCTTTGGATATTGGAAGAGAGAGCAGGAAACCTGCTCTCGCTCCAATATCCAAAGCTGATTGCTTTCCACATGGGGAGCTGCATCTTAGCAGCTCCCCATGTGAAAGCAATGCCGGCTCCCAAGGGACGCGGGGAGCCGGCTGGGACTGTGGGGAATTGGGGACCCCCACAGTCCCCAACCAGAGGCCAGGCCCCGGGGATGGGGTCCCCGGGGCCATAAGTGGCGTGGCCCCCCTCCCCAAATTTAAAAAAAATAAAAAAAAGTGCAAGGCCGGCCCCGGGGGATGGGGTCCCCGGGGCCTTAAATGGCCTGAGGAGGGGGGCCACGCAGCCCCCTCCAAATAAAAAATTAAAAAATCGAGGCCATGCCCTGGGGATGGGGTCCCCGGGGCCAATACAGGCCCAGGGAAGGGGGCCACGCGGCCCCCTTCCCGTTTTTTTTTTTTAATTTAAAAAATAAATAAAATGCTCAGGCCCCGGGGATGGGGTCCCCAGGGCCAAAAGTGGGCAAGGGAAGGGGGCCACGCAGCCCCCTCCCATTAAAAAAAAATAGAAAAAAAACGACCGGCATCGTGCCGGAAGCCCCGCCCCCTCCCTGCAGTACTCTGCAAACGCGCCCCTGGCACGTTTGCAGAGGGGGAACAAATTCCCCTTGAATACTGGGGGTCCCTGGGGGCCAACTAGCCCACCAGGAGCCTCCAGTATGCGCCAGGGGGCTGCGTTGCAGAGACGTGTACAGAGGCCACGCCCCTTTTTACACCTCTCTGCAACGCAGCTCTGTGGCGCTTTTTGGAGGTATATGGTGGGCTAGTTGGACTCCAGGGACCCTCAGGATTCAAGGGGACTTAATCCCCCAACTTAAAATGCGCCACGGGCGCGTTTGCACAGTGGTGAAGGGAGGGGGCAGGGCTTCAGGTGACATGTGTGCAAACAGGCCCCGTGGTGCGTTTTAAGATGGGGAATAAATTCCTTTTCAATCCTGAGGGTCCCTAGGGGCCAACTAGCCCACCAGGTACCTCCAGTAAGCGCCACGGAGCTGCGTTGCAGAGTGTTGTAAAAAGGGGCGAGGCCTCTGAACACCTCTCTGCAACGCAGCCCCTGGCGCATACTGGAGGTACCTGGTGGGCTAGTTGGCCCCTAGGGACCCTCGGGATTGAGGAGGAATTAATTGTCCAACTTAAAACGCGCCACAGGGCGTGTTTGCAGACATGTCACCTTAGGCCCCACCCCTTCCTTCACCATTGTGCAAATATTCCTCTAAAATCAGACGAACTACGAATTCCGATTTACTCACCTGTTATCAGGAGAGACCTCAGTGCTGCATCTTTCAGCCCAGTACTGATCCTGAAAAGTAATTTTAACCGTACTTACCAGTAACTTGAATTTCCTTCCATAGGCTAACATTGACTGGTTTCACTTGGAAATTCTTCTAAGTGTCGATTTTGAAACATACAAATATTCCTCTAAAATCAGACAGAAATACGAATTCCGATTTACTCACCTGTTATCAGGAGAGAACCCAGTGCTGCATCTTTTAGCCCACCACTGACCCTGAAAAGTAATTCTAACCGTACTTAACAGTAACTTGAATTTCCTTCCATAGGAATCCATTGTCTGGTTTTCAGCAGAAAAGTTTCAAAGTGTCGATTTTCACAAACTACAAATATTCCTTAAAAATCCCATGTGTGACTTAAACGCATTCTTTCAACTGTTTACAGGAGATGCACCAGTGCTGGTTCCAGGATCCACCACTGAGTAAGAAAAAGTAACGATAACACTACTTACCTGCTAAGTGAATTTCCTCCCATAGGATAACATTGGTGATTCTATATGAAAAAGTTTCTAAGTGTCAACTTTTAAAATACAATAATATTCCTTAAAAATCACTACTGTAACCAAAACGCTTTTACTCAACTGTTTACAGGAGATGTCCCAGGACTGAATGTAGGATCCAGTCCTGTGGTTAGAAAAAGTAATCCATAAAGTAACTAATTGCATTTAACTAGAAATTCACATTGAGCTCAATGTTGCTTTGTTTTTGAAATTGTGTTGCCCATTGCAACAACTGTAACTACTGTACTTAAAAGTCTATTGCCTATTTGCAAAGTATTTAAACTAAAGTAATTCATTCTGAGAAAGTATATTTTGTAATGTAATGTATAATGTAATTACAATGTAATTTAAAAATAAAATATCTAAAAATAAATAGTTTAAAAAATGTTGTAAATCAGTATCAAAAAAATAAATATAACAATTAATACATTTAAAAATTGTCATTTACAAAACCTTTGAAATTCACTGAAAAAACCATAGGTTTCAGACACGTTATAGTTAGGAATTAGCATTTAAAAACCTTTGAAATTCACTGAAAAAACCATAGGTTTCAGACAGGTTATAGTTAGGAATTAGCATTTAAAAAACCTTTGAAATTCACTGAAAAAACCATAGGTTTCAGGCACGTTATAGTTAGAAATTAGCATTTAAAAAACCTTAGAAATTCACTGAAAAAACCATAAGGTTTTAGGGACAGTTATAGTTAGTTGGACATTGCACTCGTACAAAACCCGTGGAAATTCCCCGTTATAGTTAGTTCAGGTAACTATAACTCGCGCCCCGCAATGCACTGCTGATGACGTCACATATTACATCACTCATGACATGGTAAGTGACATCACTGATGACATCACTGATGACATCTCAAATGACATCACTGATGACATCACTGATGACATCATCCATGTGAGAATTTAATGCATCTTCTCACACTCTAATATAAGTTTTGAAACACCCACTCTAAATTACAGACTGCCATTCTCAAAACGATACACACTCCAATACCAATAAGTACATACCCACTCACTGATTCTTAGGTCTACACACACACATCTACTCACTCACCCGTACAGTCACTCATACTTACAGTCACTCAGTACAGGACTATCATAGCCACTCTCACAATCACACACTCTCACTTATAGCCATTTATATACTCCAACACACATATATACTGGCTTTCACATATGTAGTTACTCACACATGTACCACTGAGATATACATTCAATCACTAACACACCCATACACACACTCACCCACCCATACAGTCCATCACAGATGCACTCTTGAAACCATGCACCCAGTGAATCACCCACTCACACATCTATGCACAGAGTCACACACACCCCACCCACACAAACACTGAGGCACCCATACAGATACTCAGAGAACCAATCCATAACCCATATAGACACTCATTTAGCTAGTCAGAAACCCATGCAGCTGCTTACACAACAACAGACAGACGGATACAGACATTCACACAGTTTAGTCACTCACCCATGCATCCAGTAAGATACGTTTAATCACTCACTTATAGACTCAGTCACTCATTGCGGGGGCGCGAGTTATAGTTACCTGAACTAACTATAACGGGGGAATTTCACGGGTTTTGTACGAGTGCAATGTCCAACTAACTATAACTGTCCCTAAAACCTATGGTTTTTTCAGTGAATTTCAAAGGTTTTTAAATGCTAATTTCTAACTATAACGTGTCTGAAACCTATGGTTTTTTCAGTGAATTTCAAAGGTTTTTAAATGCTAATTCCTAACTATAACATGTCTGAAACCTACGTTTTTTTCAGTGAATTTCAAAGGTTTTGTAAATGACAATTTTTAAATGTAGTAATTGTTATATTTATTTTTTTCATACTGATTTACTACATTTTTAGAAACAATTTTTTTACATATTTTATTTTTAAATTACATTGTAATTACATTATACATTACAAAAAATACTTTCTCAGAATGAATTACTTTAGTTTAAATACTTTGCACATAGGCAATAGACTTTTAAGTACAGTAGTTACAGTTGTTGCAATGGGCAACACATTTTCAAACACAATGCAACATTCAGCTCAATGTGAATTTCTAGTTAAATGCAATTAGTTACTTTATGGATTACTTTTCTAACCACAGGACTGGATCCTAGATTCAGTCCTGAGGACATCTCCTGTAAACAGTTGAGTAAAAGCGTTTGGTTACAGTAGTGATTTTTAAGGAATATTATTGTATTTTAAAAGTTGACAGAAACTTTTCTCATAGAATCAACAATGTTATCCTATGGAAGGAAATTCACTTAGCAGGTAAAAACTGTTATCGTTACTTTTCTTACTCAGTGTTGGATCCTGGATCCAGCACTGGTGCATCTCCTGTAAACAGTTGAAAGAATGCGTTTAAGTCATACAGGCGATTTTAAGGAATATTTGTAGTTTGTGAAAATCGACACTTCGAAACTTTTCTGCTGAAAACCAGACAATGGATTCCTATGGAAGGAAATACAAGTTACTGGTAAGTACGGTTAGAATTACTTTTCAGGGTCAGTGCTGGTCTAAAAGATGCAGCACTGGGTTCTCTCCTGATAACAGGTGAGTAAATTGGAATTCGTACTTTGGTTGATTTTAGAGGAATATTATAAAGTTCCAAAACTCCACACTTAGAAGAATTTCCAAGTGAAACCAGTCAATGTTAGCCTATGGAAGGAAATTCAAGTTACTGGTAAGTACGGTTAAAATTACTTTTCAGGACCAGTACTGGGCTGAAAGATACAGCACTGAGGTCTCTCCTGATAACAGGTGAGTAAATCGGAATTCGTATTTCGGCTGATTTTAGAGGAATATTTGTATGTTTCAAAAATCAACACTTAGAAACTTTTTCAGCAAAAAGCAGGCAATGATATCCTATGGAAGGAAATTTAAGTTACTGGTAAGTACGGTTAAAATTACTTTTCAGGATTAGTACTGGGCTGAAAGATGCAGCACTGAGGTCTCTCCTGATAACAGGTGAGTAAATCAGAATTCGTAGTTCGGCAGATTTTAGAGGAATATTTGCACAATGGTGAAGGGAGGGGCGGGGCCTGAGGTGACATCTGTGCAAACGCGCCTGTGGCGCGTTTTAAGTTGAGGGATTAAGTCCCCTTGAATCATGAGGGTCCCTAGGGGCCAACTAGCCCACCAGGAACCTCCAGTATGCGCCAGGGGCTGCGTTGCAGAGACGTGTAGAGAGGCCACACCCTTTTACACCTCTCTGCAACGCAGCTCTGTGGCGCTTTCTGGATGTACCTGTTGGGCTAGTTGGCCTCAGGGACCCTCAGGATTGAAGGGATTTAATTCCCATCTTAAAACGCGCCATGGGGCCTGTTTGCACACATGTCACCTCAGGCCCCGCCTCCCTTCACCACTGTGCAAACGCGCCCGTGGCGCATTTTAAGTCGGGGATTAACTCCCTTGAATCCTGAGGGTCCCTGAGGTGCAACTAGCCCACCAGCTACCTCCATTAAGCGCCACAGAGCTGCGTTGCACAGAGGTGTAAAAGGGGTGTGGCCTCTGTCCACCTCTGTGCAACGCAGCCCCTGGCGCATACTGGAGGCTCCTGGTGGGCTAGTTGGCCCTCAGGGACCCCAGTATTCAAGGGATCGTTCCCCTCTGCAAACGCGCCAGGGGGCGCGTTTGCAGAGTGCTGTCAAAGAGGGGGCGTGGCCTCCCTCGCGATGCCGTTTTAAAAAAAAAAAAAAATTTCTTTAAAGGGGGCTGTGTGGCCTCCCTTTTTAGTAATTTTTTGAGCCCTGGGGACCCCATCCCCCAGGGCCTGTCCCCCTTTTTAAAAAAATAAAATAAAAAAGGACTGGGAAGGGGACCGCGTGGGCTCCCCTCCCGTGGCCAACTTCGACCCGGGACCCCATCCCCGGGCCATAGCCACCTTTTTTTATTTGATGGAGGGGGCTGCCTGGCCCTCCTCCTAAGGCCTCCTTAGGCCCCGGGGACCCCATCCCCGGGGCTGGCCCTATCCTTTTGGGGTCCGTGGGGGACCCCAACTCCCCACGGACCCTGCTGGCTCCCCACCTCCTGCGGCATTGCTTTTCCACATGGGGAGCTGCTAATATGCAGCTCCCATGTGGAAAAGCAATTCTGCTTTGAATTTTGGAAGCAAGAGCAGCTTTCCTGCTCTCGCCTCCAAAATTCAAAGCAGTTTGTAATGACAGGACGGGAGCTGCGAGGCTCCCGTCCTGTCATTGCAAACAGCAGTGTCCCGGGGTAGGCACCCGGGACACTGCAGGAGCCGGCCCTGGGGGTGGCGGTCCCCAGGGCCATCACTGGCTCCAGGAGGGGGCGCGCGGCCCCCTCCCCACACTTCCAAAGCCCCGGGAGGTGGTGGTCCTCGGGGCTTGGGGTCCAAAACGGACCCCCATTTTCAATTTTGTTAGTGCCCCGGGAGGTGGTGGTCTCGGGGCGTGTGGGGGCTGGAGTCCCCCACACAGGTTAATTTAATAAATAAAGAAGCCCCGGGAGGTGGTGGTCCTCGGGGCTGCGGGAGGGCTCAGAGCCCTCCCGCAGCTCTTTCTAATAAAGCCCCGGGGGTGGCGGTCCCGGGGCTTGGGGCCCTTAGAGGCCCCCATACATAAAATAAACCCCCCAGCATGCCCCCGGGACTTGGCCCACCCGGGGCAATTAACATCGAGCGCGGGAGACCGCGCTCGATTTTTTTTTCCGGCAGGATCCGCGCTCCCTGAGCGCATCTTGCCGATTTAAAAAAAAAAAATGCTTTTTGCCCAGGGGTCCTTGTGGGACCCCTGAGCAGACCTAGGGGGTCAGGGTGTTTCTACCCTGCCCCCTTTTGCGCTTTGCGCACTTGTTTCTGTCCCTCGGTTCTACCGAGGACAAAATGGCTGCCAACACTTCTTGATTTGGAGTGTTGACAGCCAATTAGCATGCAGCTCGTGATCGGGAGGGTACGCGGATCCGACGCGCCCATAGATATATATGTGATTTTAATTGTGAATTTCTCAGGAACTACTGAACGGATTTACACCATTTTAGCAAAAGGCACCAGTATGAACCAAGGGCTACCTCTTTGCCAAATTTGGGGTAATTCCGTTCAGCAGTTCGAGCTGTAGCTGCGACTAAAGGTTCCTATGGAAAAATGAATGGGGAAAACGCGTTTTGGGACCCCCTTTTTCTCGGCCCCCGCTTGACGTATCACCCCGAGACTTTCAGGGTAGGAGCGGACCGGAGCGCCCCAACAAGTTGGAAGCTTTCGCGAAGATTCGTCAACCGGCGCCAACGTTATTGCAAATAGAATGTCGCGGATTTCCTATGGATAATAGGTCCTAACTATAACTATCTACTGGCGACCGCCAGTAGATAATATATATATATATATATATATATATATATATATATATATATATATATATATATATATATATATATATATATATATACCTATCAATTGAACGTTAAGAGTTACGATTACCACAATTTTTAACTAGAATACAACACCACTGGGCAATCATAAATTTAGTAAAGTAATAAACATTTTCATAAGCTATTTCTAATTTTGATGTCGTTTTCTGTGAGGGTGCAGATTATATTGCACGTATTGAAGCAATGCCATTTTTTTACCACAATCTTATACAATGAATGCATGGAGTAACAATGGTTTGTTTAAATTCTCAGGAAGAAAAACAAACCTGCATAACAAAAGGAATTCCAGGACCAACATTCTACTGACAAACGCGCAACTCGTCCTTTCAAGGCAGAAACAGCGACTGCTGATCGTAAATGATTTACTTCCGATCCACCATGCCTGATTCAAATGCTCCTCATGTTTGAAGTTCAGAAATTGGAGAGCTATTTTTGAACAGCTTCAGATCTTTTATTTATGGGGCTAGTGCTATTGCCATCATAACACTCATTTCCTTCATATGGGTGGGAAATTCATCGGGGATGCAGGGTGAGTGTTTTAGCCACCTCAAAGCCCGCTCACTTCTATCCCTCGATCTCAATAAATAAATATGCAGTGCTGTTCATTTCATATGTTATAGTAACTAAATAAATGTTGTCTAACTGTGTGTTTGAATTTCTAAATATAAGATTGAAATTAAACATGGTATTTAATAAGAGCTGTCGATTTTGGAACCTGGGGACCAAGCCTCAGCGCTTGGCTCAACTTCATGTGATTCTGGACAAAACAATTAATCACCATGTGCCTAAAATAAATATGAAATGTATTTGTGTAATCCACACTTAGGGGCCTATTTACGGTAATGTCATGCAGTGCAGCGCAGCTAGTCATCTAGCTGCACTGTGGGACAGAGAAAGGGCAGGATTGTGCCGTATTTAAGGCAATACCAACATTCCTGCCTTTTTCCCTGCACTAGCACCCTTTTGGCAGCCTAGCGCCAACGCAGGCACACTTGCACCATGGTGCAAGGGTGCATGCGTTGCATGCCCAATTGTTTTTGTGCAGGAAGTGGAGGTTTATCTATTTTACATAGTGGCAGTATAAACTGGAATCCCATGGTTTTTGTCCATCCCTTTGTATGTGTATACAGTTGGCTCTCTGCAATGTAATAGGAGGATTGTATTCATCTTTTCTTCTGGTAAATGTTTATATTCCACTGAGAGGTCGTCTGACTCTATAGTTGAGTCTATGGCCTCTTTTATGCATAATATTAGCATCTTGAAAGAATGCACACAGATAGTTATGGTGGGAGACATTTCATGCTAAAAGCTTGAATTATTCTTCTGTAACCTTTGGAAAACTGGAGATGGACAAGGTATGGAGTATCCCAGAGGCAAATTTGCCAGGTAATATTAGATCAGACAGGCGGGTTTAAGCTTTTTGGATTGCCTGAGAACCAATGACTTGGTTGCTCTAAATGGCAGTTTCCCAGAGGATTCCCCAGCCTATTGTACTTCCCATTCATCTTGAGGGCAATCATTAATTGATTATATTGTGGTTTCCTACCAAATTTTTGGTGCCTGCACACAGTTTTAGGTATTGAGGATGGATCTGAGCGACCCTAGTATTCTTTTGGTGGTTATCGATTTAGAACTTAAGGCGCTTGAGTCCTGGAATGATACGATTGTCTATAACAAAATAAATGGGCGTACATTTTGGTCAAACAAAAATACGATAAAATTTGCAGGATATGTTAAAACAGCAATTTCTGGTCTTATACAAAAGATCCCTATTGCCTGGTTTGAGAAGTAGTTGTCTTTATTTCGATCGTGTGGGAGTAAGAAATGTGCTATTAGTGCTAAACCCTTGGGGGCATATTTACAAGCCCCTTGCGCCACTTTTGCGCCGCGTTGTGTCACGCATGTGACGCAGCGGCGACGCAAACCATGCGCCGCGTTGCGCTATATTTACAACGTGACGCATCTAGGGAGATGCGTCACGTAGTAAACCCCTGCACCACATGAAACCTGCGTCAGGTTTCATGTGGGCATACCAGCGCAGGGGGGGGGCGATCCGGCGCAGGAACGCCTCGAAAAAGTGACGTAGTGAAATCTACAAGATTTCACGCAGTCACTTTTCCGACGCTGGTGCGTCAAATCCTTACGCCTGCTTTAAGCAGGCGTAAGGATTGACGCACCATGTTAGGGATAGGGAAGGTTGGAACAGTGCTGGAGTTGCGTCGCGCTTGCGACACAACTTCAGCACTGCGCCAACCTTCCGCCGGCAGATGCGTCACGCATCTGCTTATCCTTGCGCCACGATGCGCCACATTGTAAATGCGGCGCATCGGACGTGGCGCAAGGGTAAACTTGCGTGACGCATTTTCCCTGGCGCATCCCTGCTGATATGCAGGGATGCGCCAGGGAACGTAAATATGCCCCTTGGTGCCTACCTCTGGTGAGGTAAAAAAAGTTACATCGGGAGCTAAACACCCTAGTATGGGAACAATCTAAGCAGTCATCACTACTGAGCCAAAAGGAAGTCAAGCGGTTGAAGTGGGTGAGAATGAGACTGAAGGGTCTGAATGTAGAAGGGAGGAAGATCAAAATGGATTAAGCTGAGAGAAGTCACTTTTTCCGGTGATTCGCATGAATATTGGTCCATAATAGCCGAATATTGTATTTGTAGAATAAGGGCAGAAGCCATTTTAATATCCAATGCAGAGTGGATCCAATATATCTTGCAGCTATACGCATCTAATTATCGTGGCAGGTTTCTGTTGGAGTTCATTAGTGAGTTGAATGTATATGGCCCTCTTTCCTGTGAGGAGATAGAGAGTTTTATAAAGGGTCCTAGGTATTCTGGGGCGATGGGCGCGGACGATCTCCCAATATCTCTCATTAACCAAGATGTTTCCGCATGGGCCCTTTTTTCTCCATCTGGTGTTTTAATACTGTTATTCATTTGGGACCATACTGACCTCTTGGAAAGGAAGTATAGTGGTGCCTTTATATAAAAAGAGTCCTAAATCTTCTCTTGACAGCTTTAGGCAGATTGCATTATTGGATGCGATTGGGAAATTGTTTGCCAAGAGTATTCTTCTCCACCTTCAGTACTGGGCATTTGGTAAGAATCTGGTCCCTGTGGAGCTTTCTGGCTTTCGTGAGCATTGTGGCACCCTAGACAATACCACAGCCCTCCAAACTCTGATTGAAAAGTATCCCGTGGGTAAGGGCATGGCTTTATAGGTCGCCTTTACAGATTTCTCCACAGCATTCAACAAGGTAGATCGTGGGACACTGTGGAAGAAATTGGCTTTATTGGGGACTCAGGTCCTTATGGGAGGGAACAAGAGCTTGTCTGGTAAATTAGAAACTCACAATGGGTTGAAGCAAGGGTGCTTACTAGCACCCCTTCTCTTTTCCCTTTATTTCTATGGCTTGCATAGCAGAGTCGGACAGTGTAAGGGGGACCCACCAAAACTAGGAACAAGGAATCTTGGTTGTCTACTCTAAGCGGATGATGCCATTTTGCTAGATTTAACCCTGGTAGGTGTACAGAGGCGTCTTTTTGAGTTAGACAACTACGCTGATGAACATTTCCTAAAAATAAACATCTTTAAGAGCAAAGCCATGGTTTTTAGGTCTTGGGGATGTAGGGTTAGGAAAGATTTGCATTGGTTTTTAGGGAATGACAAGCTAGAGGTGATGAAGTTGTACCCGTATTTAGGTGGAATTTTATCTAGTAACTGCTCTAATAGTGATCATATCAGTCAGTGCAGAAGTAAGGCAATATCCCAGGCTTCTGCAATTGGCAGGTTTTATAAAATTTGTGGGCAATTACATTTTTCCCATGTCCTGGTGCTATATAAGATTAAAAAATTCCACCTTCATTGAGTTAGGCCTATGAATTAATGGATAAGTGGTACTGGGCTTTCTTTGAGAAGGTGGAAGGGTGCATTGGGAGCCAAAAAGTAACTTGAATTGTGCAGTTGCTCGATCAGCACTCTGGCTTGAATTCGGGCTTCTTTCCACGAATGTGTTCACTATGGCAGCACGCTTAAGGTGGGGGAATAGTATATTGAATTGTGATCCAGGCTCCATACTGGCTGCAATAAAACATGAAATATTTTTCTTGGTGAAGAAGGGAAGTGCTGTTTTCGCAAATATATGTGAAAGCACTAGATATGTTTGGAATTGGGCAAAGTGAAGTGGGACCCCTCCCAAAGCCTATTTTGAAAAATATGATCAAAAAATCAATCTACGAAGTTAGTTGAAAAAGAGATATTGTATTGTGTTCTCAGCACATTAGGAAGGATATAATTGTGGAGAGTAGCATATGTAAAAAACCTCAACTGTCTGTCCTATGGAACCTTCCCCATGGTGTGCGTAGAACCATTTTGCTATTAAGGCTGCACTTGCTTCCCCTACGAATTATTACAGGCAACTGAGTGGGTTTACCTAGGGAAGAGAGGCTCTGGGACCTCTGCAGGAACCATGTTCAAGGTTTAAATCATGGGTTATTTGTTTGTCCTCTCCTACATTCCCTACAACGTCGACTGTTAAGACCATTGTTCCTAAAGTATAATATTTTCTCTGCAGTGGAGGCCCAGAAATGTCTTCTGGCATCACCCTCGGAAATAGTTTGTTCAAAATTTTGTGTCTTTTTCAAATTATTTTAGATAGGACTATATTAACTGTATTTGCCCTCGTATCCAATGGAATATGGTATTCTAGTGCAATAAGATTTGCACAGTCTAATTAGATTTACATTGTTTACATTGCTTTGCAAAGTTGATTGCACTGATTATATTGAAGTACTGTACTGAATTGCACTATTGTTCCTGCTAAATTCTTATGTTTTGTATTTCTCATTAATACTATTGTGCATTTGCACTTTATTAGTCCAAGGACTTTTTACATATGTGGAGTGTGTCAGTATATTGAATGATTCTGTCATGTATTTTATTCTGTATACTATCAATTGTGAGAACTGTTATTTGTAGATCTGTGTGTATTTTTATGTGGACCTCTTTGAGTTCCAAATCATAATAAAAGAAATTGACTTTTGACTTGTGCAGGAAGTGATACCTTCCTGCACACAAACAATCCTGAGAGGCATATCTGCAGCACACATAGAAAGAGGCAGTAACAATCAGAAATAAAGATATTTGGAAATGCTTCAAAAACCACGCGAGTTGGGTGGGAGCACCCACGCAACTCCCATGGAGCACCTTCCCAGGGCAGAGTAAGTCAACGCATAGATTTGCTCAGTGTTGCCTTACTCCAGATATATGGAGCCACTTCAGGCCACACAAAATGGCCTTGCATGGCTTCATAAATCAGATGTAAGGTTTGCAAAAACCAGCTCACAAATAGACTCCTTGATGTATACGATCCAGTAGATTGTCTCCCAAACCCCAAGCACAGCGCTAGCCTGCTTTGTAACTAGGTTTGCGCTGTACGAATACCAATACATACATACATATATAATTGTTGGAAGTTGATATGTAAACAGAATATAATTTAAACATCAGGGTTCCTTAAACCGGAAAAAGGGCACAATTGTATGTGTTGGTATGTGACTTAAACAGCATGCATCTAGCAAATGAAAGCAATGAAGCACTGTACATAATTGAAGTTTTACAATGGTGATGAGTCGGAGAGGGAGCAGGAATACAGAATCAATAATAATAGTAATATTAACCTGATAGATTAATAACATTATTAAACAGTGCTTCATTCTTTTTTAAGAGATTCTGTGTGCTCACAATAAAAGTGTGCATATTGGTTGCCCAAAAACAGGCATTTATGAATGGAAATAGTGGATTGTGATTTACAATCAGGATGCACCATTGTCAATGTACTGATTGCTTATTAACTTTGGGACATATTTTTCGATCAAGAATTTCTTTTAGGGACTATAAAATACCTTTTCCAATGAGAGTGTCATGGAGCTGAATTCTAAAATGTTGTGGGCACTACAGTGGTAATTCTGTGGCCAGGCACGAACATTTGCAGCACCTTTCCCCACACTTGTTACTTTCTAAAGTTACCTCTACGTTAGGTAGGCAGTAAGGTTTTTTCACCACATGAAAGGAACACCTGAGTTAGCTCAATAGCACAAATACAAACAAATTAATGGATTAGAAAGTCTAGCATTCTCTCATTCACACCACCTGTATGATATAGAATATTTGTAGAACATTAACCAGGACTGTCTTAGTGTGCATTTCCTTCCTAATTATTTTGAATTGCATATGTTCTATATATAACTGTCTGCTTTCAATAACAATTATGTGTTTTCTTTCCTCACACCAGTTCTACATAAATTAAACTGCCAAGTCCATGTATTTTTCATCTGATTAGATGGCTAAATGTCTGAAGCATAATGTGTTTATTTAAAAAAATCAGTAATTCAAGGATAGCAGTATAGTCGAAGACATAGCAAGAGCAGTATATGTGGATCCTATGAAGTGACCTGGTAAAATAGTGTGTCTGTCAGCCACAGATTTTCTCTGCCTAATGCCCATGACAGGAACTGCACTCAGCTGCTACTAAGGAAAGCCCACATGATGCTCCTTTCTGTGTCTAGGACAGCACACACATCAAGGTACAGGCTTAGGCCTTCACACACATGCTAGATTAGCATGAGGCTGGAGCCAGAAATCCAAAAACCGGGATACCGGACACTTGCAGTTGGGCACTTAGGGCAGGGTACACAACTGTAGACTATGGGCCTTATTACGAGTTCGGCAGTCCATAGGAATGCCAAACCCATGGTGGTGGTCCGGCCACCACCACACTACGGGCCTGCCCGCAGTATTATGAGTGTGGTGGTCGGACTGCCACAGGACTGCCGTTACCGCCGGGGATCAAGGATCCCACAGTGGTCACGCAGCAGTCAGGGGCTCTAATATGCTGATGGTGCCTCTGCTGCACCGCCAAGCATATTAGGAGTTGCCTGTCCACCGCCCTTCTCATGGCTGTGAGCACTCCATGATGGTGGAGGAGAGACAACAAAAGGGGCCCTAAAAGCGCCCTCTGCCACTCCTGGGATGGGAGGTGCATGCAGGGAAGCACATGTAGTGCCCCCCTGGTTTTGCACCACCAGTTCCTGCACGGTGTTGCCACACCTTGCAGGAAGGTGCAATCAGTGCTCTGAGAACAGTGGTCTGCATGTCAGGCTCTTCATTGAGGCTGACAGACCACCGCCTTAGACTGCTGCAGCACCACCGGCCAGACCAGGATTTAACTCCTAATCTGGCGGGCAGCAGCACCACGGTTTTGCCAGTCTAACAGCAGACGGTGCATTGCACCGTCTGCTGTAGGACTGCCAAAGTCATGATAAGGCTCTAAGTATGGGGCTTTCCCGCCCAAACAAATGGTGTGTTTTGACATCCTTTCTGGTTCCTGATATTTCTTCATAGTGACTGTGAAGAATTAAAACGTCGACCTTTAAGGCAAATTTGGCGCCAAGTATCACATAAACTGTGAAAAAAACACGTCATTGCAACTTTTATGTTGGCGATATTTTGCAAGCCTTTGAGTGCTTTTTAAAACCTTTTTTAATATTGCCTTAGGTAGGTGAATGAGTTACTTTCCTGAGTGACTCATTCAACAGATCTAGACAGTGTTTTGTGGTAGAACACTTGCTTTGTTCCTGATAATGCTTAATATGCATGTACTCAATGGCATCAGTGACTGATTCATCTTTGGATATCATTTGTGTCTAGATAAAAAGATTGATTTCTAAATCCGAGACACGTGGCATATCTAAAGTTTGTTGTCCCATAGTCATATAGTCAAGAAACTCTAATTAAAAATCAATATCAAACCATGTAAAATATTTTTCAAAGGATCCCAGAAGTAAATAGAAACCTTTCAGAGCTATGCGCTGTGTGAACAAAATGTTCTACACTAATAAAACCATTTGTACAAGTAACCTTTCAGTATTGTCAGTCAACTGAAGAGCTACATTCTATAAAGTCTGTCCTCCAGCTCATTTTCAACTCAATCATCACACAGACAGAAACTTGAACACAATGAACATCAGGCTTTGAAATAATCCCATCTTCATCATGCATCACAAACTAAAAATAATAAAATCGTCAAATACAATGGAGATTATTTTGTTTTGTTGTCGACTTCAGTGATTTAAGTTATTTGCGTTTTTATGTGGGAGGGTACCATAATGAAGTTTTTGTTTTATTTATTATGAAAGTTTGCAGGGTGGTGATTTTTATATGGTGGCATGTCTAAAGAGAACGCCATTACTACTAATGATCTGTTTAGACATATGTACAAGCCCATTTGGAAAATAACACGTTTATTGTTAGCACCGAGTTTTATTCATCATGTGTGATTCATGTGTGGTTCTCACAACGTTTTCTCACAGCCATCTTGGGAAAATAACTGCTGTCTCTGTACATATTGTTACAAGTACTATCTAGTCAAACAATATTTACAAAAACATGTGCGACAATTTAGCATAGGATCTCTGGCACAAACCCACATGCCACACATTCCTGAAAATACAAGCAGTGATGTCATATTTAGAATTATGTTTGGAGGGATATATTAAAAATGAAGATGTATTTATTATGGAGTTCTCCCCCACAAAGTGCGCACACACACACACACGCCATACACACACCAGGGTAATCAAATCCCTAAGCCAGCTGGTCAGATTTCTCTATCACAACCTTTATAAAGGGGCCTAAATCCAAGAACTCCATCAGCATATAATAGGTTTGACATTAACAATACTGGAAATTCATGGACAAGAATGTAAAGCCACACATAAATGAATGATACACTTAAAACTGCATTAAAGTATTTATAAAAATTACTAATTGAACAGGTGGAAGGGAAAAATAAGGCAAGTAGACCAAGTACACGCAGGTATTGTTTGAGGGGTTCATTATAAAGGGAATAGTCTTGGGCATTGCATCCAATCTTTGAGCCACACTTCTGTGCGTATTTAGATATGACAGGGGCTCTAGTTATAACTGGCAGAGGTACTGCATCCATCCAGCCCTTTTACATTCCTCTGTCCTGCCAGCCTCTTGCCACAGTTGACTATGGTATTACACTTAAATAATGAGGCAGACAGACAATACTGAAGGGTTATGGTGGTGGCAGACATCAGCATATTTTTTTTCAAGCCCCAATATCCTGATGTCTCATTTCCCCTTGGTGGTCCAGCAGGAGTGCTTAGTGCCGACACCAAAGTGCTGGGGAACCCCCTGCACCCTACCTGCACTCTTGGGGTGTACACAGTGTTTGATGAGAGGTGATTGCCCCCCACAAAATATCATTACTAAGCATTCTTGCGACCTCTGGGTGTGGAAAGAAGACATCTTTCCCCTGTTCTGATGCTCATGGAATCTGAAGGTCGTTTGCTGATAAAGTCCAGTCAAAATGTTATGTTATGAAGAAAATGTTCAACAACTTAGCTGCAGAAAATATTTGTTTTGGTTGCATTTTCGTTAACGTCATTTTATTGTTCATGTTAAAGTTGTGCATGCTTATGATTGTTACTATTCTATAAGCCTTTCTGTTTATTGTGTAGATAGTCCTTGTACTCTCTTCAGCATGCTCCTGCACTCCTTATTGTGAAAACACGAAGGTGATGGAAGGAATTAATCTCAGCCACTGGCATTCACTCGGGCCTCATTCCAGACAATCGTTATTCACAATCGTTATTCACCACTGTGCCTGTCTAGACAAAGACCCTCCTTAAGCAAATCAGTCTTGGTCCCACTCCATCCTGAACTTCCAGGCCTGGTCCCCCCCAGATGGCAAATATGGCCGGTTTTCACCTACTTAGGTCCCATCAGTGCCCTCCTCACAATCCTCTCTCACCAATACATAATATCTACTGTTTGTTTTAAACTGCAAAATATATATAATATCCATCTAGAAGAAAAATTTAAAAAATTACAATTATACTATATGGTGACTAAATAAGTGTGTTGCATTACAAACCCATTAAAAAATTAATATTACTAAAAACAGTTACTAAAGAAAATACAAATATTACATTACAATTGAAATTTACTGTAAAAATGTATTAAACGTATTAAACAACAATAATTAATACAAACACATGAGCAAAATGCAAAATTATCATTATAAAATACAGTACAACAATTATCAAAAATGAATATATTGCCATCAATAAGTGAAACATATTTTAAATGCTACATCCAAGTAATAACTATAAAAGATTGATAATAAATATAAAACAAACTATTCAATTTCATTAAAATAAAAAAAGAAACACCAACAAAAATTAACATTCCAAATCCACCACAAAATAATAAAAATCTATTTAAAAAAAAAAATCAAATGTACCACTCCCTCTTCACTAGCAACCTAAGTTACAAAAGGGAAAACTGGGCTTTAGAGGGGCTGATTTAATATTCCTATTCCAATCTAAACAAAGTAAGGGAAAGTATTCAGCATTGTAGCTGTCAGATTTACTATTCCCACGCCAAGCTATGCAACAGAAGGGAACGTGTTGACTTCAGAGGCTTCGGATTCCCACTCTAACCTTGGCAACATTAGGAAATGCTGTTGACTGTCGAGGGGTCAGATTTACAATTTCCATCCAAATTTAAATAGCGAAAGCACTGGACAGTCAAGGGGTCAGAGATTTTAAAATTCCAACTCCAACCTAAACATCAGTAGAGAAACCATTTGTGAGGGGCAGATCTACCATTCTCATTCCAATTTAAGTAACAATGGTGAAAGTATTGAACTTTTGAGGTCTGAGATTTACTATTCTCTCTCCAACCTAAGCAACAGTTGGGAAAGTAGGGAAAACACTCTGATAATTATTATAAAATATATATTTTAAAAATCTCATTAAAGTGAATATATAAATATATGAACAATATTCATTTAAAAAGTGCATTCATATTTAAATACACTATAAACAACCAAAACTCTAATAAATGATTTCAAAAATAAAAAAATACAATAATTCTAAATTAAAAACACTAAAATGGATACAATAAAACACTTCCAACCCTACTACCCTACAATCCTAACAACCACAATGTGAAGCGATTCTAAAGAAATTTAAAAAAGATTAATGATTAGAAAATGAAAAAAATAATAATTGACATAATTGACAATTATCCAAATAAAATCCCAAAACTATTTTAAAAAACAACTAATAATGTATTTGAAAACACATAGCTAATATTATGATAACCCAATTTGAAATAAATAGTAATTTTGATTGATAGAAATTCAAAAAAGTTACAGTTTAATAATTTAGATCATTATTAATTTAATTACCATATCACACTTTAGAAATTGCAATAAATATTTAAAAACATTATATAATATACTCTTAAATCTCTTCCAAGCCTACTATCTACAAATCCAATACCCCAGGAAATGTAAAAAATAAAATAAACTCAAACAACAAAAATTTAGAGACAACCGTAATTTTCATATTATTAATACAAAAAAACACATGAAAGCATACAACTTTACAAGGTAATACAAAATCAATATTAAAAAACAATATTCTTACCTGTGATAATCCAAACCACTATATTCTTGTTAACAAAGGTGTTTTTTTTACGATTTCTGTCTAAAAATATTTTTGAGACAATATTAATGGTGTATTCCAAAGCATACATTTTCTTAGACATTCCCAAACTTCCAAGGCAAACCACAGTTCACAAACCACTTTCAACCTCTTGTGAAAATTAAATCTGTAGAGATCTCTGAACTAATGCCAGGGATTTCTGCTTATGTATTTGGGTTAATGCCTGATAGGAATGCCTTCCTAAATTTGTGGCAGGAGTAAAAAAACATTAGTTGTGAACTTACATAATGACTATATTTCCCTTTGTGAAAAAGAGCCCATGAAACCAGGTGTGGGCACTGACGACTACTTTGAGCACATTACTCGCAGACCCCCAACCACTGCTGCTTCTAACTTAGAGGACTTAATGGGCACTCTGCCAGTGCAAGGGCCACAAAACAATTGTGATTCTGTTTCATTGAGAAAAAAGATCCGAATCCTATCTTTGCACGGTAATTGGTACAATTTGCCACCTTGTAAGGCCTAGGGTACGACCTCAATAAAAATTAAAATTCTCAAGAATCTTAGGCACAAAATTCTATTACAGTTGCAAAATATTGTGGAAGTAAAGGTAAACATATATTATATTTAGACAAGTCTCTTATCCATACTCACTTTTAGTTGTAAGTTGCCTACTTATTTAAATCATAGATTACATTTTCCCTTTGTCAGTCTGATTACTACAGTACAAAAATAATCAATTGTGAAGAACTGATATATTTGTGGACAATGTTTCTCTCTGAAATGTATTTCTCACCATATGATATTAATGACTCATGCTAATCTTTCATAAAGGAACTATGGAGAAGGTAGAAATATTCTACAAGCTATTAATTCTACTGATATCATAATAACCAGTGAGGTTGAAAAGACCTTATTACTGAGTCATATACATTTCTCTGTGTTTTTTTGCTGTGTGTTTCTTTTGCTGTCATACCACTCTTAAAGGAGAGCAGCTCTAGATTTCTGTAGCCTTACTCCACATCAATGTCTAACATTGTTAAATGCAAATACATCCTCACATTGGTAGTGCTTATATGTGGATTCACAGCGACAATTATTAATAAACTGTGTTACATACAAAACTTGTGCTGGACTCCTCAATGACATCCAGTAACTACAAGTAAGTCCTCTCCAGTAATAAATCAAGCACTTTTTGTGTGGCTCCACAATTATCTTTAGTAACAATCGCAAATTAAAATAATTAGTTTGATTTGAATTAGTAGCAATCTGTTTTATGGCAGTGTTGTTTCACTAGTGGTTGTTCCTGACTACAAAATTCCATTTACTGCCAACTTGGCACATTCGGTATTTGTGTGTGACATTTCTAGGCCATCTAGTTGTGGCCTGTGGTACTGCATGCTGGTGCAGTCAGTGTGAGTTTTGACAATGCAGACGCTTCAGGTAGCAGATGTTTATATATTTCTGTTGAAGTTATGTGTTTGTATCTCACATAACTGTGCATCTTTTATTGGTCTGTGCTACTCTAGATTTTGTGCCTCATTCACAATATAATTAGGACAAGTATGGGCAGAAATCGCAGCCTCCACCTGAAAGTAGGTTTCTTATATTTTGATATTCATCAGCAATCATGGATTTACACTTGGACATGTGCGACAGCACAGATTTCCCAGTGTACTCATGGGATTTTCAGGTGACTTTTGTAGCAGACTCTTTTTCATGATGTGCTGGCTTCTCCATAGCAAACAACTCTGCACAGGGGGTATAGGATCCCTCCATTTTTGTCTCTTTATGGAATTTTTCGTTTTCCGGTGGATGAAGCCCTTTCCCAATGCTACCACCAAAGCTAGGGGTGAGCTATACCTTTCACATGCATAAAGGAGTGCTACTCCAACCCTGTGCTACAGTAAATATCTGACCATTTCTGGGGTGGGAAGGGGAAAGAGAGGAGCGAGTCAGGCATGCTCACAAATTTACATAACATAGCTAGTGGCAATCCTTCAAACCTGATCATGCTGCTTTGTCTGTAGATTGCTCCTGCAAACACAAGTAGGAGCACATCTCACCACACTAAGAATAATTGAGACACCTCTGGTAACACTAAAATCCGACAAGGGGGAGTATTCCACATTCTTTTACTGGGTGCAAGAACTCACCTGGTATAACCAGTTGCTTTTCCAAATACTTTTCCATGCACATTTTTCTCCTTCAGAAAACAGGAGAGAATGTGCAATGAAAAGGGCCCAGAAACAGGAATCAGATGCAGTAATGGTCTTGGTAATTCTGTGTTTGTGTGTTACTCCCCATTCTGGACCTAGAAAGTCCTCGTGGCTGGTAACTGGTATGGAGATACTGATCAGAATTGGTAGCTCAAAGCCCAGAAACTGTCCAAGAGTGACACTTATCTCAGCATGAGTCCCTAAGGGCTAGATAAAAAAAGTTTTCATACAACAGAGAGCAGCAACTAGATTTTCTGCAATGCATTGCAGAAGGAAGAAAAAGAGCTCAGCAATATGTCTTATAGGATTGGCCTACTGCTGTTATCTCCTGCACTGGCACTCTAATTAGGGTTTCTTGTATGATCCACAACCTTGCACCATGGTGCAGAAGTAAGAGTGCGCTCTCTAGCATACGTTTTGTATGGGAAGCATATCATTCTAGTATAAATTGGGTTATCAGATGAGACGGTTGGAAGCCCTACTCAAATAATAAACACACTTTTTCACATGTCGAACTACAAAAGTCACTAAATAAATCTGTTAGCTTTGCACAAAAAGAAGGCAGGCTTAACTTAGAGGCAAGCTATGTGCCTTATTACAAGTATAGGTGCTATTTGTTGCACCTGGTAAATAATGTTACCACTGGGTTCGTTATTTATCGGGTGCAATAAATAGCACCTGTTTCTTGGAATAACGTGGATTTTGGTCCATTAAACACCAAAATCCTCATGCTGCGATAAATGCTGTATGCTTTTCCCCTGTTAAATTTCGGCAGTTTGACTTGTCGAAATGTAACCAATTCTTAGCTATTTACCGTATCCGATAATTATCAGATGCGTTATATGAAACCAAACTCATAATTCCGAATAATGTTTAAACCGGGTTTATGCATGGGTCAGAATTTAACAGGCAACTCATAATCAGGGCTTAAAAAGTATTTATGAAGCACTCAAACAGCATTAAAGTGAAAACACACCACAAGAAAACTCCCAAACCAGTTTAGGAAAATACAGTTGATGTTATAATTAAAATGACACCAAAACAACTACAATCCAATAAGTAGAACTGGAAATATGATTTTTAAAAGTTTTTGATGAAAACAATGCCAAAAAGCGCAAAGTGCAAATTGTGGTTATTTGGTCACACTGGACAAGGTATAGTCACAAGTTCAGGCTGACCATGATGGAGCACGTGTCAGATACATGAACCAGGTTTGTCCCGCGCTGGAGTTTTACTTTGGCGATCATCATGGGCAGGTATTTCTCGACATGAAGAAGCAGCTTCATGGCAGTGAGGAGCCCAAAACCTCTGTATCGTCACCTTGAGTTCAGGAGGAGTACACTGTGATACCAGCCAAGAGAAAGGGTTTGTTAGGGGCACCGCTTGGGGTTCAGGACTCACTCCAATAGAGGCTAGCACCATGGCTCAGGCTGGTCCAGGCAGGTCTAGTTGGTGTTGGTCAGCTGGACAGTTGCAAGGAGGCCTCTGGAAGCTAGTTGTGTCCCCGTAGCTGAAACAGATGATCAGCCAACTGACCTTTGGAGACACTTCAGTGAGCCTGGGTTCAAGGAAAGCAGATCCAATCTTCCTTCTTCAGACAGCAGGGCAGTCCTTCTTCTGAATCTTCCACTGGTCGAGGAGTGTTCTGATGAGAGGTTCTGTAGGTGCCTCTTTTAAACCTGAAGCAGGTTTTTGTCTGAGGATATTCCAGGGCCTATCATCAAAAATGTTCCTGGTTGCTTCTTCCCCTTCCCCTGGTTTTGGTTCCAAACTATCTTGGATGACAAAGCCAAGGGCCGGCTTGGTTTCCAGCTTCCTTTGTGTGTGCTACAGAGAGGATCCTTTGAAGTGTAATCAGGACAGGTCGCAACTCCTCCCAAGCCATCCTGTCAGGAAGACCCTCTCCCTCCACAACTATGTCCTAATGTCTAAAATAAATACACAAAACATCACAGGAGAGCCATTCACAGTCATATGACCCATGACACAGGCAGAAAGGCACAGTTTGGTTTGAGGCAGATAAATACCAACTCCCTAAAAGTAGAAAACAAAACATGGGGACACCTCATACCATAGATGCATCGACTATTTTGAAGATGCTACATAGTGGTTCCGTACCTCTCAATGCCAACAATGGTATATCCCTGGAGATACAAACATATCAGTGTGACAGTAAATTTCAACACATACTGGATACCTTAATTATATGTTTCTAGTTTGGTTAATAACAGCACCTTATATGTTGGACACCTATGTATGTTTTTGTTTTGTTTGAAAAATTTGAAGACACATGTTAATGTTTGTACAGACATGTTATGTGAGACTTTGTATTGGTCTTGGTGGTCTGAAGTCTTTATTCATGTGAATTGGTGTCTTGTATTTTTGTATTATTATAATTTGGGTGATGTATCAGCCCACAGAGAAAAAATTGTCTTATGTTTCTTTGAATGTACCATTTTCTTGTTTCCTTTCTTTTTTAATGTTAATGTGTACATTTAATGCAATTTTTAAGTCTGACAACTATATGTGTAATATACTAGTGAGAGGATTTCTCTATATTAAAATAAGAAGTAGAGAAAAACCTTCAACCATCGTTGGCATTGAGAGGTACGGAACCACAAGTTTTGTTTTCTATTTTGAATGATCCCGCCCCTCATTACCTCAACAGAATCTCTCCCCTTTTACGATACAAACTTTCTAAAAGGGGCATTTTCAGAATAGTTATTTAGGATCTGACTTTTCCATTAAAGATGATTTTTAAATTACAATTCATTTGAGTGAAAACAGCATTTCTATATCTGGTCCCAAATCAAAGATGTCATTTATTAAGTGTAATAAGGCGAGCCAAAGTTAGTCTATGGGAGAGATAGCCTTACTACAGTGAAAAATGACTTTAGGAGGTTTTTACTGTAAAAAATAAACCTTCATGTCATACTGTTGAAATATGGTGCAACCTCCCCTTTGAGCCTTTAGGGTCTATATCTGGAGTGACTTATAAGAAGTAAATATAGTAAACTTTAACAAATTAAAATTATACCAAAACAACAAAATGCCAATCAGTAGGACCGGAGATATTCAATTTTAGGATACCAAGTGGATGTTGAACCTAAAAGCATAACGCACCACTCGCAGTCATCTGGTCATGATAGAACAGATAAGAATAAAGCATAATACGAAAACGGTGAACACATAATACTAAAAACAATAAGCTACAAGTAAGCGACTCGCTGGGGGGAGTGGGGGAGGGAGTTGGGCCTTGGCCTCTTGAAATGATTGTAAGAATTACTACGGCAGCAGGAATAGTAAAGGACCAATTGCGTAATTTCTACATGTATGTAAAAATCCTGCTATTGTTATATTGGAAATGAATATAAATCAAATGCCAATAAAATCTGTTTTAAAAAAAAAAAAAACTGGTCATGATAGACCGGCAGAAGTCATAAGTTTAGACCAAATCTGATGGAGCGAGTTCCAGGTAGATGGACCAGGTTAGTCGTGCTGAAAAAGTTACCTTCTGAAAGTCCAGTGCAGAGAGTTCTGTTTGCAGTGCAAGAAGCCACAAAATGAATATGAAGCAAAATTGCAGCTGTAGCGCAAAGTGCCAATCATGCATTGCCCATCATTGCTAGCAGTCGATATAGCACAAAAATTCGGGTTCACCAGAGCATCACGTGGGAGATCGTCGTGAGCGGCAGAGTTTTAGCGCAAACTAGCCTGTTTGTGATCATGGAGAGCCCAAAACATCACGATTTCTCCATTTCTTGAAGAGGAGTGCACTCTGATGCCAACCATCTGGACAGTAGGGGTGGGTGGAATCCATGGAGATTCACTTCATGGAATTTCGTGGAGTTACTTGGAAACTCTGTGAGATTCCGTGTAGACACCCGAATGGGCAGAAATCGGGATGTCACGCTGCTCGAGCTGAGTCTTAGCACCGGGATCTTGTTCCATGCTGCAGCATAAATGGCACCACCTGCCATACCATAATGTGCTGCTTCTTCGCTGCTGCTCTCGTAGATTTTCTACTCGAGCCGCAGCTTTCGCCTGCGACCGCCCGCTTTGAGGAAATCTCGCCGGGTGCCTCCTAGCACTCAAAAATCATGCTAGGTGATGCCAATTTTCACTTCCCAACTTACTGTTTGCGAGCCGCATAAAAGCAAAAACTCTGCCATGTGGTGGTTGGCGGATTTTGTCTGGAACTGGCCAAAATTCTGTGAACTCTGCCGGTGGTGCTGAAATTATTGTCTCACTCTAGCAGAGGCCAGATGGGTTCAGGAAGGTTCAGATGCAGGTCCAGGCTGGCCCAGTTACAGCAGGTCAGCTGGGCAGTTGCAGGGAGTCCTTTGAATCTTATTGGGTCCCTGTATCTCAGAGCAGGAGGTCAGCCAACTGACCCTTTGGGTCACTCAGGAGCAGCAGGACAGTACTCTGGGAGAAAAGGCAGGCTTCAAGCATACGGCCCATCCTCTGGGGGAACAAGACAGGCATCAAGCAACAGAGCAGGCATTGGATGAACAAGGCAGACCTCAAGCAGCAAGGCAGACCTCTGGGGAAAAGGAAGGCCTTAAGCAGCCTGGCAGTTCTCAGGAGAATCAAGCAGTCCTTCTGAAGTCTTCCACAGGTCCAGGAGTATACTGAAAACAATGTTCAGGAAATACAATATGTATACCTGTTGCCAGCCTTTGAAGTGTGGGTGACATCCTAGCTACCCCCACATTTGGTTCTGAAAGGTTCTTCCCTTCCCCTGCCAAGGCTCCAAATAGTCTGGGGTGAAGAAAGACTGGTGTCAAGTTCCTTTGTGTGAGTGCTTAAGTCAGCATTTTAAAATGCAAGAGGGTCTAGTAACAGCTCTACTCCGCCCATTCTGGTAGGATGACCCATCCCACCAACACCTAGTCCCCTTTGTCTCAATGTCTGAAAGAAATAAGCAAAGGCCAACTGGCAAGCTACTCACAGCATGTGACACAGGACACAGGCAGTGGCTCCAAATGACAAGCAAATGCCAACTTTCTAAAAGTTAAATCTTCAGAAGTTAGGCTTAAAATCTGATTTTACCATTAAAGATGCTTTTTTTTCACAACACAATTTATTAGGTTTCGTGCCAGACGAAGGACATTTTGATGTATAACTTAATATGAAGCGGCCTGGCATTATAAATCAAGAACAAAACCAATAAACATTTGAACATACTGCGATGTAATGTGTCCATGTGTCTCCGATGGAGTTCCAAGCTGCACCCGAGATATCCCTGGGCTCCAATACTTGGGGTAGTAAATTTGTCATCTATATGACTGCACTTCCACATCAGAGTCCTAGCAGTCGACCTCGGTAGATCCAAGGTAATGACCCTGAAATCTGCCCATCGTCGCCAGATCTTCACATGTTTCGGGGGGCAGCCCCAAACTTTAAAGACAGACACATCCAGCCCTATACAGAAATCCATCCCCTTCTTCTTAAATGCCCCCACCCGTGGTAGCATATCGACCTTCCATATGGCGCTTGTATTGATTGCCCCCAATCTCCTCGGTGTTTTGTAATAAGGCCAATTTAGGAGATCTAGGTAGTTCCCATCTCAAAACCTCAGTGAGGCATGTTGTCACACACCCCCAGAACCTATCCAGAGCAGTGCAGTTCCATATAGTATGAACTGAATCAATTGAAGGCACGATGAGATGGCCACTCCTCTGGGGGACTTCCCAGGTCTCCGTCCAATTGTCATTGTCAAGGTGTCCGAGATCTGCCTGCCACTCCATTCTGAGGGCCTCGAGGGTGGTCCACCTACTTGTAATAAGCATTTGATATATTTTTGAGATTTTGTGGTCGCCCAGATCTCTCTTCAGCAATTTGCCCTCAAGTGGATTAAAATCAGGCAAGGCCGTGAGATTAGCTATATATGGTGTCACTGCATGGCGGAGCTGCAGGCATCTGTAAAATTGGCTTTGTAGCATAGAATACTCTTCGCTTATGTCCTGAAGTGATTTAAAGGTGTGGCCATGCAATAACATCTTCTAATGAGGAGATCCCAATCTGATCCCAGCCATGAAATCCCTGCAAGTCCGCCAGCTGGGACAGTAGTTTATTGCGCCGTAGCCGTGTCCCTCGTGTGAGGCAGCCCCACCAACCTATTCGGCGGAGAGATTGACGCCCAGGTAAGTATCATGACTCTTGTAGCAGGCTTCTGCCTATGTGGTAAGCTACACTCCAGCTACTACATGATTGCAATTAATTCAGATTTGATAGAACACACCTGACCACTTCCTCTTAAATTAGTTTTATAGGCTGTCCACCTCTTCCATAGTCCTGAGGAAGACCCGCTCTGACGTACACCATTATGCGCTGTTTCCAGGGTCGAAACGTCGACATTTTTCATTACATATGTCCACACAGTTTTCTTGACCACAAATTGATTCGCTAATGGGTCTTGTATTACATGTGAAAAATTAGGAGACAGGACAAGAATTCAAAATATTCCTTTTATTTTATGTCGCTTGCGTATGTCATGTATATAGTGTACCGTTTATTTCACCATTCACTATATGTCACATTTTCACCATAGTCACTTGTTGTCTTGTTGCAATTTATTTGTATTTGTGACAGCCATTAATATGCAGTACTTTTTTTAAATATATGAGTGAATAAACTTTACTTGTGAATTTTTTTTTGTGTGTTCTTCTTCCCTAATTGGTCTTTTGTTTGGTATAAATAAGGAATTGAGAGATACCTTTTCCTCTGTAGTAATATACAGTGTTCACAGCAATTGTATTACCCGACAGAACCAATTGTTCTATATACGACCCAGGAGGTAAGCAAGTCCATCAGGAATTTACCCATATCCTTCCCTTCACAGTTTTCAGGAAAACCAACAAAATGAAGGTTATTCCTGCAGGTCCGACTCTCTGCTTCTTCCACCTGAGTAGCCAGACCTTTCGTCAATTTTTCGAGGTTGGATACCATAGCTTGAAGAGTAGTGACTGCATCCTCCACGCCTGAGACCCTCACCTCCGCTTCAGCCAGGCGCTCCACTGCACCCCGAATCCTGGTGCAGCAACATTACATCTAAGCTGACAGCCCCGATTTTAGCCTCCAGCGTGTGACGCAATTTCGTGATCGCAGCAAGAAAAGCCTCATTATCCGGAATAGCCTCAGTGGCTCCTTCCGACTCCAGGCTTGGGGCCCAGGCCCCAGTAAATCGATCCAGTGTGCTCTGGTTGGCCATGCTGCTGGTCGGTTTATCTTTCATCATGGCTGCCAGGCAAGTGTCACAGCCGTAGCCCTGTGTAGCCCTCCACTCCCAGGGGACCACTATCGTCCTTCCTATCTGTGGACCCCGAGGGTAGGCAAACCCAGAGCAGCAAAACTCGCGGCCACTTCACTGCAGGAGCAGGCCGGGAGGGTCTTTCCCAGCCCTAAATCACACCAGGTCTTATCCCGGCCGACTCCGCGGCTGGGAGAATAGCCCCCCCAACGGGTGCCTTACCTCCCTTGCGGCCATTTTCTGAAATGCTGCCGGTCTCATCACCGGGTGCCACACCCGGGCTGCCGATCCAAAGTTTTTCAATCCCTGCCACACCAACAAGGCGGGGGTGAGCCAATATTATCTACCAGGCAGGTCTGGTCCGCAGCCTCAGCGAGTCCACTGGCCCCACCTCTTTCTTCATCCGCAATGCCGTGCGTTCCCTTTGGATGGCAGCCTACACGGCCCGGATGTTCCACCAGCGGCCCACAGCCAGACTGGACTGTGAATCCAGTTGCCCTTCTACCAGCGGGGGATTAGAGCATCTGAATCCCAATTGCATTCACGGTCTGGCCGCCTGGGGTCCTCTGATAGCCACCCGCCGCCTTCAGCGACTCCTCACCAAAGGCCTGGGCCCAGGAGCGTGTGTTCAGCAGCACGATGGGTATTCCGGCACCAGTGCTCGTTCCACGGTTCTCCCACTGCTCCGAGCTCGTCCGGGCCCTTCTCTTTGTTTACAGTCCCCTGGGTGAAGCTGGAGACCCCTTATGCTGTATGCATCTAGCAGGATGGCGAAGGATTTGGAAGTTGACTGTAGGAGCTGCCTAAAGCGCGTCTGCATGTTGGACCGCTAGGCCACACTCTATTAAAAATGCTTTTAAATACAATTTATTTGAGTCTAAACTTGACATCTCTTTCGGTTCCCGATCAAATGTAATAAGGTAACCCAATGTTATCCAATGGGCGAGACAGACCTTACAGCTGTGAAAAACTAACTTTTCACTACCAGAACATATTAAACTGGAAAAAAAAATCATGTCTCACTTTTTAAATACAGTGCACCCTGCCTTATGAGCTGTTTAGTGCCTAACCAAGGGGTAACCTATATGTTTTAAAAATGAAGGTTAAGGCCTAGCAAATGTTTATTTTGCCAGGTCGAATTGGCAGTTTAAAATTCTCTACAGGCTGCAATGGCAGACCTGAGCATGTTTTAAAGTGATACTTAAGTAGGTGGCATAACAATTGCTGCTGACCAGGCTATCATTTAATTTTCATGTCCTGGGTACATTAGGTACCATACACTAGGGATTTATAAATAAATTAAATATACCACTCAGGTATAAGCCAATGGTACCATGTTTAAGGGAGAGAGAACAAGCACTTTAGCTCTGGTTAGCAGTGGGAAAGTGCATACAGTCCTAATACCAACAAAACTGAAATTCAGAAAACAGGAGGGGTCAAGGCGAATGGTTTGGGGATGACCTTGCAGAGAGGGCCAAGTGCAACTCAGGTTTTGTACGGCTACTTTAGAGGGTGGCACAATAAGTGATGCAGCCCACTAGTAGTATTTAATTTACTGGTCCTGGGTACATGTAGTATTGCTTACTATTATCTTGTATGTAAATTAAATGTACCAATTAGGTGTATGCCAATTTTACCATGTTTTCAAGGTAGAGCAGAAGCATACTTACCACTGATGAGCAGGAGAGGATTGCACAGATTCCTACATGCCAACCAAAATGGGTTCAGCAGAAGAAGTCAAAGAAATCAGAAATTTGGGGTTACCCTGTGGAGATGGCCAGGTCCAATACCTAGGCAAATTATACGGATCCCATGGAATTTTGCCCATTGTACGCTTCAGCATACATGCAATATGTGGGGTCTTTGGAAAAATGAACACATTTCCAGTTGTTAACAATTGCTTTACGAAGGCATTATTTTCATTGAAAGCCATCTTAGGAGATCAGGCTGTGCATTAAAACATATGGATGTTAGAGCTGATCCACTCAAGTAATGCCCCCTTGATTCAAAGCAAAGCAATGCAAAGCAGTGCAAAACACTTTTTGCATTTAGAAACCAACATCTTTCTGGAACAAAGTACTGTTTGCTCAGGAAAGTAAATACCAATGAGTTACTTTGCTTTTGCTTTGTGTCAGTTTGTATTACTTTGTGCCACTTCACATCACGTTATGACAATACAAAGCCTTAACAAATTTGAGCCCATTTGTCTTAATGTATCTCTAATACAACCCTAACTCCCTGCCCAGTTCCCAGCAGACCGTATTGCAAATTTTGAAAAGGACTCACTGAGAGGCTTTTTGATTTTTATTTGTTTTCTTTATTTAATACCGCCATACATTTGGGGGCATTAACAATTTGCATTTAAACTGTACATACCTAACTTATATGGATGTATTTCTGAAAGTACTTGGTGAACAGCTCTGGAGACAATCCAATCTTGTTGTCACAGTCCTCATTATCTCTTTCAAGGTCTCCTGTGAAAAGGAGCTTCGGCTAGAAAGGACTAATGGCTAATTTCAATGTATCTATCTGTTTTATGGCTGACATATATGTTAAGGAGTCTATTGTTCACTTTATTTAACTTCTCGGAGATTCCTGATTGGTGACATCAGTATCTAGACTCTAGCACTAACCTAATTGTGGAAAAGTACATGAAAGAAAAATGCATATCTTTATTTAAATATGCCATCCAGGGTGACTACTGGAGGATCCATCATATTAGAATTGTTGGCTGATTCTGCACCATGTAGGCACCAATTCCACTGGTCGATGACAGACCACATGGTGCAGAAGTAGGATCTCTGCAGTCTGCCCCCTGATAAGAGGGTGGCAGAGCAGTAGGATGTGTGGGTGGTTAATTCTACATTCCTATTGCCCCCTTCTGTAAATCATCTATGACATGCTGCATTCTTGAAATGAAATGAGACATGGCAAACGAATCGGTATTTGGGTACCTTACATAAGTCAAGTAGCTGGTTCTGCTCACATACAGATGCCAGACTTCGAAGCCTAGACAATGACAAGAGCATTCATATGTGTGAAGGAGGCATATGACAAGAGGTTGACAGTAAAATAACTTCAGGCTTGTCAGAAGTTAAGTTTACCCTGGGCTAAAACTTAATGCGGGGATCTCGGATGTTGTGAGATAAAAAAAAACACGTTGGTAAGTATTAAAACATTGTGCTACAGGGAAAGAGAAAGCAACCTGTGGCGTGCCACCTCATTTGCCAATGAGGTCACTGTTAGAACCTTCAGAGAACTCTCATGTGAGAGGATTCTGAGGTCTGCCAGTTGCTGCGCTATCGCCGTTGGTTGAGGTGTATCATTTAATAAACACCACTTACCTGTTATGCTTCTTGTCTCTCTTTGAACCGACACCACAATTTGGCGACGCCGGATGGGATAATTCATTGTTCCTGGTGGTCCGTGATACACCTCAACAAGGCGGGATGCTGATTTAGACTTTGTGGTTGGCGTTGGCTGTCGACGGTCCGTGAGGCTTGGTCAGCGAGTGATTTCGTCCTGCTCCTCGTCGTGAAGTCAGGGGGCTTCGTTGAAGGTCGCACGGCTTTGGAGTAATCTACAGCTGTGCAGCTTTGCCTGTCGACGCGTCTGTGGAGGTCTGTCTTACATCTCCTGTGGGTCCTGACGCCGCAAGCTATTCGCTCCAAGGTATGTGGGTTGTCTGTCACGGGCTCAGAGGAACCACTGCTCGCCCTCTAACCCGTTTTGTTTGACAGAGTCAGGAGGAACGACGATTCGCCCTCCGACGCTATCACTCCCCATTAGTTTTGCGCATGTGTAAGCCGTCAGGAAGGGAGTTATTTCAGGAAATCTCCACAACACAACTAGAGCGCGCTTGCGGCAGGAAGAGGATTACCGTTAGTGCGCGGGTTTTTTTATTGGGAAACCCTCACAGAACAACTAGTGCGCGAATCGGAGTAAAGAGGAACGACTCTTCTCCCTCTTACTCGGTTCAAGTCAAGTTCACTAGCGTGTAAAGTTAACAGCATTCGTGGTGATTAACAAGGATTAGAGCAATTGAAGTCATGAAATTAATGTGTCATTCACAACAACATTAACACTGATAGATTAGTCTTATGCTGCAGTTTTAAAAGGAAATATAAAACACGGAGGAACGTCAAATTCGCCCTCCAGTGGAAAAAAAAGTAACATCTTAGTTAAGCATCATTAGATTAATCGAAATTTATGTGGTATATACATCTTATTATTCTTTGTTGTACAATATGAGAGTAAATTAAGATCTAGTTTATCTGTTATTTATTTAATTTCTGTTTGTGAAGCACAACTTACATTGCAAAGTGACAATGCAGAATGTATCATCACCTCCGTTCTTCCTTTCATCTCCTGGGGAACCATCTATAGAGTGGTCTAAGTGGAAGAAAGTATTTAGTAATTATGCACGAGTTTGTGGCACTAATTTAAGTGCAGAACGGAAACATGCTCTGTTACTACATTGTTTAGGGGCAGAGGGACAGGATGTCTTGGAGAATCTACCTGATCTTCCGCATGCTGAGGGAAGAGATTTAAATGAATATGAAATCGCAATGACAAAGTTAGATCAACATTATTTGCCACGTGTGAGTACCATTTTAGAAAGGTATCACTTTGGTTTAAGGTGTCAGGGTAAAGACGAATCTGTTGAAGATTTTGTAACTTCTTTGAGGAAATTGGCGTCTAAGTGCAAATTTGGAGGTGCGGCAGAAGAAAGGATTAGGGATCAGTTTCTGCTCCGCTGCAACAGTGATAAGATACGTGAAGAACTATGGATGAAAGATGAGCCGCCTCTTGATGAGGTACTTATTGTTGCTAAGCAAGTGGAACACATGATGAGGTGTGTTGGTGAACTTAAGGTTGAGAAAGAGGTACATGCTCCTATTTCCACTGAAAAGGAGAATACAGATGAGGTATGTGCTGTTAAATCTCTTGGAGTTAAATCCCAAAGTGTTCCTGGTGTTAAACAATCTTCTGAGGTTAGAGGTAGCTGGAGTAAAGAACAATATTTTAATGTAACCTGTTTCAGATGTGGGTATGCTGGTCATAGGGCCAATGATAGATCCTGTCCAGCTTTGTCACAAGCCTGTAACCTATGTGGTATCAAAGGTCATTTTAGCAAGTGTTGCAGGAACAGGTATAAAAAATATTACAAGGGTAAGGACAAAGAATCTTGCCAAGAGATTGTTTTGCAAGTTGGGGAGCATAAAATGTGTTTCCTTCTGAAACAGTTAGCATTGATGGGAAAGAGACAATAATGAAGTTTGATTCTTGTTCCCGTATCACGATTATCTCAAGACAAACGTTTTTGAATTTATTCCCTGATGATATACCTCTCCATGAAATGGATATACGACCTGGAGGGTATGGGGGGAACAAGATTGACATGATGGGATATTTTATAGCAACAATTGGTGTTTGTGGCAAGAGCACGTGTGGGAAAATATATGTGTCCTGCAAAGGTGATGATCTGTTGGGTTGGATTCACCAAGAAGAGTTGGGTGTCAGTCTGCATCCAAGTAAAAATCCACAGGTACAGGTTGACCAGGTTGATCATAAAGGTAATACATTTATTAAGGAATTTAATAGTTTGTTTCAAAATAAACTTGGTAAGTTAATTGGCTACAAGCATAAAATCAGACTGAGAGACAATGCCACTCCTGTTGTAGCGAAAGTAAGAAGGATTCCGATACACTTACAGACAGCAGTTGACAAGGAACTCAAGAGGTTGGTAGAGTGTGGGGTCATTGAAGAAGTTGAAGCTACGAACTGGTTGGCTCCCATTGTCGTTGCACGAAAGGGGAATGGAGACATTCGTCTCTGTGTAGACTTGAGAGCGCTGAACAAAGAGGTTGTGGTTGATAGATTTCCCCTCCCCAACATTGAGGAAATGATCACTACCTTTTCTGATGCCAAAGTTTTTAGCACTCTAGATCTGATGTCAGCTTATCATCAGGTTGAATTGCATGAAAGTTCGCAGGATCTCCAAGCCTTCACGACTCCATTTGGCATCTTTCGTTTCAAGAGAATGCCGTTTGGTTTAATATCTGCAGCTGCTGTTTTTCAGAGAGCTATGTCTATTATTTTGAAAAATCAACCTGGTGTGAAATGCTATCAAGACGACATAATTATCTATGCATCAAACAACACAGAGCATGATCTACGTGTTCGTCAGGTCTTACAAAGACTTCAGGATGCTGGTTTAACACTCAAAGCAGAAAAGTGCAAATTCAGTGTCAACGGAGTAAGTTATCTAGGTTACAATGTCACTGCTACAGGAATAAAACCTAAGAGAGAACTGGTAGATACTATAAAAAGTTTGGAAAAACCCATGACAAAAGAAGAACTTTCATCTTTTTTGGGAATGGTGGAGTATTACAGTCGCTTCATAAAGGACTTTGCTAGTAAGACTTTTCATATGAGGAAACTATTAAAGAAAAATACTGATTTTGTGTGGGGGCAGAGTGTGATCAGGAGTTTGTCAGGGTAAAACAAGACTTAGGAAATGCTCCCTCTCTGCAATCATTTGAAGCCTCATCTGACACTAAGATTGTATGTGATGCCAGTAGTAAAGGTTTAGGTGCCTTACTAATTCAGACTAGGAATGGTAAGGAAAATCTCATTGCTTGCATATCAAGAACGCTCAGGGATGCAGAACGCAATTATTCTGTAATTGAACGTGAGTCATTGGCTGTGTTTTGGTCCATTAAGAGATTTAAACAATTTCTCTGGGGCATCAAATTTGGTGTACAAACCGATCATAAACCCCTAGTGGAGATATTTGCAAAGAAGGGTCTTGATTCCATTTCATCACGCATTCGTAGATGGGTAGTAGGATTGCAAGACTTCTCTTTCACTGTCCAATATGTACCAGGTGCTAGCAATTTTCCGGCTGATTGTTTATCCAGGCTGGTTGACTTGGATATTGATCAGTCTGATATTTATGATGATTTTGATCAGGAGGAGGGAGTGAGTGTGTGCGAAGTGACCGAAGGTTCCATTAGTGAAGAAGAGTGGTTAGATGATTTAAGGAAGGATACCACTTTGTGTAAAATTAGAGATATAGTTGTTCAAGGTACGAGGGATAAATCTAAGCTCAAGGAATTCACAGGATGTTGGGAAAAGGTGTTAAATGAGCTTGCAGTCGACAGAGGGTTTCTGTTGAGAGGCACAAGATTAATTCCTCCAGAAAATTTGAGAGGTAAAATTTTACGTCTGGCACATGAAGGGCACATGGGCATAGTGAAGACTAAAGGGAGACTTAGGAAGGATTTTTGGTGGCCCACGCTCGATCATGATGTTGAAAGCTTGATTAGAGATTGTGTGGAGTGTAGGGTTTCAGACAAAGGGCTCAAGACTAATCAACTACCCATGGTTTGCAGAACTCTACCCAAATACCCTTGGGAAGAAGTTGCAATGGATATTCTTGGTCCAATAAGAGGGAACATGCTACACCTTATGTCATTGTGCTCATGGATCTGTATTCTAGGTGGGTTGAAGTGTCGTGTGTACAGGACATTTCCTCTTCTGCGATTATCAGGTTCCTGGAAGGTGTGTTTAAGAGAGAGAGTTTTCCCAGGTATCTGCTTACTGATAATGGCGTGCAATTCTTTTCTCATGAGACAGAATCCTTTTTGCAGAGGTGTGGCATTGTTCACAAAAAATCTGCGTTGTATCATCCTGAGACTAATGGTGCGATTGAGAGAGTTATCAAAACTCTAAAGGAAGGCATCCAATTAGCAAGAGCGAATGGCTTGGATTGGAAAAAAGAGTTATCCAATAGACTTATGGGGTATAGGTTCTCACCTCATGGCTCTACCGGGAAGATGCCCTTTGAATTATTCAAAGGTAGATCGGCATCTACTCTTGTGTGTCCTGGTTGGATGAAGTGGAGCAAAGGATGTGTTGACAATTCTCCTGGTTTGTGGAGAGAGAAAGAGTTAGTTTCTCAGCACAAAAGAAAGGAAGATTTTGATTGTCATAGGCGTGTGAGAGATGTGGAAGTCAATGTGGGTGATTTTGTCAAAATAAAGGCTCCTAAAGGGTGTGCGGAATGGTCCAAGTTCACCAAGGAACTTCAGGTAATCAAATGTTTCAAAAATGCTGTTAAGACACATGATGGTCGCATATGGAACAAGAGCAGAGTTACTATCACAAGCAAAATATCTGATCCCGTTGACCACTCATTGTTGAGACCACTACCAGCGGTAAGTGGATCTTGTAATTCAGGTTTGCATGGTTCTTTTAGAAGTGTTCCACCAATACACAGGCGGAGTGTCAGAGTGATCAGGAAACCTGCTTACCTAAAAGATTTTGTAGCATGATTTGTTGCTCTTCTTGAATTTGCTTACTTGCTGTTTTTTCCTTTTCTTGTCATACATTTTAATATTTAAGCTTTGCTATGTACTTTCCTGTATGGAAGGGAGAAGTGTGGCGTGCCACCTCATTTACCAATGAGGTCACTGTTAGAACCTTCAGAGAACTCTCATGTGAGAGGATTCTGAGGTCTGCCAGTTGCTGCGCTTTCGCCGTTGGATGAGGTGTATCATTTAATAAACACCATTTACCTGTTATGCTTCTTGTCTCTCTTTGAACCGACACCACACAACCGGCTAGGCACCATCTTGTATTCTGGCCAAACAAGCTGCCTCATTACTAATGAAGAGAGCAGGCTTGCTTGCAATTAGAAATGTATTAAAAAAATGCTGCTGAATGAGAGCTGTGTCCTGGAAAGCGTAGGACATGAGGCATTAGGCCCCTCTGCCCTCCCTTGCGATGATTCTTTAGAATGTGAGATGTAAATGCAAATTCATCTCATTTCAACTAGTGCATTTTTAATAAATGCGATATTTACTCTACTTATTTTTTTGCCAAGTGGAATCCATAACATTTATAAGTAATTCTGAAAGATAAAAATCTCATGCTTACTGTCATTCATGTTTTACATGAAGTCCCAGATTTGCAAAACAGTCACGGAATGCCGCACAGCATCCAAAAATGCTGTGCTGCGTTGCGTGACAGGGAGGTAGCAGAAGAGCACCATATCTACAGAGATAAGGCTCTCTTCTCCCCTCTCACTAGCGTCCATGCAGATTTTAGCTGCCATGCGACAGGCATGCACTTTTGAGCCATGGTGTAAGGATGTGAGCCTGAGTCTGCCATAGATTTTGTACACAATATTATGCTTAGACACACTTTAAAACGTTTCCTACTTTGTATGTGTGCTGCACTCATGCAAAGTCGGAAAAGAAAGGAGAAATGCAAATATTTCCCCTTTTAACACCTCCTTTCATATGGCTTTAACTTTTGGCGCTTAACCCTGTCTACTATTGTTTGTAGATAGGGTTTTGCATCAGAAGGCATGGGTGGTTGCATGGGAACACCCATGTACCACCCATGCAACTCCCCCTTGGCGCTAAGTAACGCAAAGCAGAGCTTCGCGCTGTTTTGCATCAGTTTCAGGGTAGTTTCCAGTGCAAAAAAAGTTCTGCACTGGAAAGTAAATTCGGAAAAAAACATTTTGTGCTGAGTAGCATCACATTTATGATGCTAACCCAGTGCAAATATTTGCAAATCTACCCCAAAGTGTCTATTGTTTTAACTGCTGATTTTTTCACGCACCATAAAACATCATGTACATGCATCTACTCACATTATTAAATATCACAATTACCTGGAATATTTTTACCAACTGAAACTTCTTTTTAAATAATTAAAGTTTTAATCTAACAGCAATCGTCGATTTAACGAACAACAAATACAAGACTTTTAGAGATCGTCGAACTCATTTAAAGATTTTATATATATCTATATATATATATATATATATATATATATATTTTCAACTGTTACAGATACTGAATTTTTAAAGGATATACAGTGAAAAAGTCTTGCTTTAAAATGTCAAAATTGCTGGAGAATACCGTTGTCATGTAAACTGATTTTTTTGTTAACCGTGATCGTATCAAAATGCAAGCGGAACTAAATTCACAAAAACATTTTACATCTTCACATTCTTTGCAACTACATGAATGTTTGAGAAAATATTGAACCATTTAAATCTGTGCATTATAGAATACTCATAAACTTCTGATCACAAATTAATTTACCTACCTTAACTTTCAGTACAGAAGAAAACATTCGAGCGTCTTCGGACACGCCTCCCAAGTACACTTTCTTTGAAAAAACTGGTGCATGGTCATTCGCGTCCAGAACATCTACAAATACTGTTGCGGTATTACCTGAAAAAGGCAAAGATATCGTATGTGACTAACTAATAATCAGTATATGTTTAGTTATCAGCAGCAAATATAAAATAACCATCAGAGAATAAAAGCATGACAGGAATTGAAGATTGATAAAGGAAGACTAAAAGATCATAGATAAAATCACCTTAAGTAGAATTTCCATAGACATAAGCTCTCCTTGATCCTATGGTCCACATAAATGTCTCTGAAAACATCCTCGCAAATACAAACAAATGATGTGTCTCCTTTTTTTTGTGTTGGTAGGTGAGATCTCATTCCAGGGTGGACGGGGAGCTAAAATTAACCCTGCAAACTATGGTGCAAATTTATCAACTCTTTGCACCTGTGAAAAGTCACAAAAAGTGACAAAACCTTTTGGGATTTAGGATTTACTTTCCAGTGCAAAACTAATTTTGTACTGGAAATTTGTTAAAAGTAACGCATAAGTAGTACTATGCATTACTTTTGCTATTTTTCAACAAGATGATGTTCCCACGAGTGGTGCATGGGTATTCTCATACATGCAGCCACCAATGGTTTTTAATGCAATACCCTATCTTCCAACTTTTGTAGGCAAGGCTTTGTGCTCTGTGAGGCAGGCTCAAATAAGAATAAAAGTTTTCTTTTTCAAAACTTTTATAATTTCACATGAGTGCTGTAGTGTACAATGCACATTCACAGAAGTAAAGACTGATAGTCTAAATATCATGTTTTGAACTGGAGAGGCATTCTTTCAGTACAAAATCTATGCTAGAATAACACACACAGATTTGCACTCTGGTGGCTTTGGGGTTATTGAGAAGGTTTTTAATGAAATAATGGGTGTCAAAGGAGCGTCTTCATGTTGTGTGTGTGGAGGGTTATCAAGAAATGAAGATAAGTCACTTATCAGTGGGAAGAAAAAAGATATAACTTAAATACACACAAACAATCTAGGTATAAAGAATACAAAATATTTTGTGTGTAAGAGAACCCTTCTTTTGTTCAAAGTTATTGAGCGCCACGCAATGCGCTAAAAAGGCTGTACTGCATTAGACTGTTTTCATGATTCGAAATATCTGTTCTTCATCATAATAAGTTGGCTACTCATCCGATTCAGTTGGCAAAATACAATGCATACAGTGTCTATAGGCAGACCAACACAGGAAGAAAAATATTCTTCCTAGACTGTCAGTTGGCTGTTATTGAAAGTCTTTTGTTGTAGAAGAAGTAGAATCTATTTCATCTGTTATGGAAGACATTGAAAAGCTGCAGGATCGTCCCTTTGCTAACCACATTACTGCATGGGAGGAAAAATAGTTGCCGATCTCGCAGGTGCAGAGTTTGCACCTGGCAAGGGAAGAGGCAGGAGAGTATATATTATTGTCCCCGATGCCTTATCTCATCCTGGCCTGGGTTTTTCAACTTGCTTCACCTTGCACCACACAAAATAGAAGTTCTAGAAAATGACTGAAGTGGAGCACACTGATTAAGAGTTACTTTCTGCACCAAATAACTGTTCATGGATACATTAATTCCATGGCCCATTACTTGAATATCTATCTAGGTTTATAAATTCTTCTATCCAAATTGGGAAGAACTCCAATCCAAGATTTTTTCTCCCTACATTTTATTTGAGTTACTGTGTCTTTACTGAATCCAGGAAAGAAGCACATATTGAGCTTTTTTTTATCTGCTTGCTACCTTCATTCTAAAGCAATATGTGGCAAATGTGCTGTCCACCATATTTCAAGAGCATTAAATCAAATGCACTGCACAGTGGACAGGGCAGGCAGCATGGGCTAGATGTACTAAAAAGTCATGCAACGCAGCAAGACTTGCTGCGCTGCATTGTATGACAGCGCAAGAGCAGAAATAGGCCATGTCTACTAAGATACGAGGCATTCCTGCTCTCTCCCTGTGCTGGCGCACTGAGTGCAGCGTAGCCCACGACAGGTACCCTTGTACCATGCTATAACGGTGCCTGATTTACATGCAGTATTGTTTTTGTGCAGGAAGGGACACCTTCCTTCACAGAAACAATCCCCAGAGGCATTTCCTCTTTTTATGTGTGCTGCAGAATGCAGCACACTTAGAATGAGGTAGTAACAAGGAGAAATAAACATATTTCTCCTTGTTACACCTTACCTGGGAAGGCGTAGAATTTTGATGCATTCCTAGGTTTACAAGCGTTAGTAAATCTGGAAATGTAGCAAAAACCATGGGTGGATGCATGGGAGCACCCATGCTCAGCCCGTGGAGCCCCTTCTCAACGCAGAGTATTGCAAGCGCAGCAACTTGCACTGCCTTGTGTTATTCCATATTTACTATGCCACACAGAGCCACAGAGCCATGCAGGGTGGCTCTGTGTGGCATATTAAATATGAATTAAGGGCTTACATTGCCTTGCATCCCCTTGCGTGTGAATGCAAGCGCATGATAAATCTGGCACCATGTTTTGACTGAGTACCCTTTCCACCAATTCCTAATGCCTTTAGGCTTTCTAGAAGTGCTCTCAAGGGAAATTAGTAGAGTCTTCACCAGCATGTTTAGACCAGTTTTCAAAGGTAGATTTGCTCACACTGTCCAAAGAATGGGCCCCAGGTCCATCCTCAGACACCCACAACTCACTTCCACACACAGGAAGGAGCTGGATTCAGTATACTGAGTGTGCTAGTGGCACTTGAAAGAAAAATCTTTCTGAGCCTAATCAGGCTGCCACAGTGAGCTGCTAGTAAATGTGAACCAGGCACTCTCACATTATTAGTACTTTGAGTAAGACAGAAAAGAACAGGTAATCAAAGCTTAGCCTAGGTTTTTTTTCATAGGAATCTTGTGTAGTAGAAGGCATATGATCAAGGTCTAAATGAAACTCTGGCCAATGAACTGACCCCCAACAGTGGCTGGTGTCGCTGCAATTGTGTGACTGATAGGTGATGGAATGTGTAACTGTTGGATGGTGGAATGTTTGGCTGTTGGCTGGTAGAATGTGTGGTTGTTGGCTGGCAGCATGTGTGTCTGTTGGCTGGCAGAACATGTTGCTGTTGGCTAGCAGCATGCAAGGCTGTTGGCTAGCGGTATGTAGACTGTTGGCTGGTGGTATGTATTGCGGTTAGCTAGCGGTATGTGTGGCTGTTGGGTGGTAGTATGTGAGCAGTGGTTTGCTAGAGGTATGTTTGTATGTAAGTTGGCTGATGACTGGTTAAACAGTAGTGTGATTGGTGTTTCAGTCCCGTGGGTGTATGTAAGAAATTGGGTTACTGGTTGGTGAGGTGAAACCATAGTAGGCACGATCCTTGTCAGGGTGAACTCACTAGCAAACCCCAAATTAACCTTTGCTCAACCCTCTGGTAGCATGTCACAGAGCAGTCAGACTTCACTTGGAGGTAATGTTTAAAGTATTTATGAGGCATTTCAAACAGCAACATGGTGAAAACACAACACAAGAAAAATGGCAACTTAGAAAAATAGAGCAAAATGTAGTTAATAAAACAAGACAAAAATGACAAATTCAATCAGTAGATGAGGAGATATACAATTATAAAGATTTAAGTGAAAATAACACCAAAAAGCTTAAAGCCCCACTCGTGGCTTTCTGGTCGTGCAAGGCCCAGAGAAAGTCACACGATAAGTCCGAACAAGATGGAGCGCGAGTCGGATACAGGGGCCAGGTTAGTTCCGCTGAAAAGTCGAGCGCAAAGAGACCTGTTCACAGTGGATGGGGCTGCAAGGAGTGGAGAAGATCAGCAGATAGTCATAGATGTAGCCTGAAGAGCAGGCCTGGCATCGCAGATACTCATTGTTGCAGTGCGAAGATCCTGTTGTCGTCATGAGCGGGCAGGCTAGAGCTTCATGGTGGCGTTCGCCGCGAGCAGTCAATGCTGTAGCACGAGGAGTCGGGATGAGAGAACTATGCAGTGGCGGGCTGTGCACGGTCTTGGACATTTCATGTCGCAAAGAGCCCAAAAGCTTAAAATGAGCCTCTCTGAGGCCACGCCAAGGGTCCAGGACCTGAGGGGCATCACTTGGGGGGGTTCAGGGGCTTGCTCCAGCTGAATCTCGGTGCTGGTTCTGGTGGTAGGGAGCCTGTTGTGTCCCTCTGGCTCTGAACAGGAGTCCCCAGAACTAGCTCTTGGAGTCACTCTGGGAGCATTGGGTTCAGGTATAGGTCCAAATCCCTCTGATTTAGGCAAGAGGGCAGCAGGGCAGCAATCCAGCAAGGCAACAGTCCAGCAAGGCAGTTGTCCAGCAAGTCAGCAATCCAGTAGTCCAGCAGATTGGTAGTCCTTTCAACAGCACAGCAGTCCTTCCTGGCAGAGTCTCCACAGGTGCAGAAGTATACTGAAGAATGGTGTCTGAGGTCCAATATATATACCTGCTTATTCTTTTGCAGTGGAGGAAGCTTCTAGAGGTTACCCCTTGAAGTCCCAAGGCTTCCTGCTTCACTGTCCTGGCTCCAGACTAGCTAGAGGGGGTATGCAGCCCTTTGTCTGGTGGCAGGACATAGACTATTCAATTGTAAATAGGGCTGTGCTCTCCCGTCCTGCCAGTGATGGCCCATCCAGGCACAACTATGCTCCCTATTGTGTTTGGCTGTCTAGGATTTACATACAAAGCCCAACTGTCGGTTGCTCCCAGTCATGTGACCCAGAGGCAGGCTGCAGGCACCAAATGGCCAAAGCAGAAAAAGGCCAACTTTCTAAAAGTGTCTCCCATGATGCGGAGTGATCCTGTTAAGGCACTAGTGGGCGGGATCCGTAAACATTCAATATACAAAGTAAGATCCCTATACCATCAATATGTTAATTAATTATAATGCGTGATTATTTTGTGCCTGCTCTTACCAACAATAGGCAAGAATTGTTTAAGCAAACCTTTACACGTGTCCTCGCACGTCTGTACCTGCAGACATATATAGCATACATATGACTCGAGATATACTAATAAGCATTGCCTTGATTAACATACACAAACATTGAAATAATCACACAGCCTGTATAATTAACGTATAGATGGTATAGGTGATCTTACTTTGTATATTGAACTTTCTAAAAGTGTCATTTTCAAAATTATAATTCAAAATCTGACTTTACTATTAAAGAGGGCTTTTAATTACAATTCGTTAGACACTATACTCAACCTTCCTTTCTGCTCCCAATTGGAAGTTACTGCTTTTTAAATGTAATAAGGTAACTAAGCCTGGGCGTAGTCCGCGAAGTAGCTCTACGCGAAGCTACGCAAAGTGCAGTTCGCACTACGCGAGCTACGCGTAGCACTACGCGAACTGCGTAGTGCACTGTTCACAATGATTGCACAGTGCCGGATGCTTGTCCGCACTGTGCAATCATTGAAAACGGCATCTTGCACAGTGCGAGCTGTCTTTTACTGCCGCTCGAGTAGATTTTTACTCGAGCGGCAGCTTCTCAACGCGGACTGGTAGTTTCTCATCGCGAGCGGTCACGAGCATACGCGACCACTCGCGATGAGAAACCTGACCTCCCGCGCTGAGAATCTCGCCGGGAGGTTTATTTTCCACGCTCGCGATCGGCAACTTGATGTTGCTGATCGCGAACGAGGAAAAGTCTCGCCTGGATGTCATTTTGCTTGCTCGCGGTCGCCAACTTGACGTTGAGGACCGCGAGCAAGCAAAAAATGACCGCTGCACTACGCTACGCGTGTTTGCACTGTGCTACGTGCAATTCGCGTTGTGCGAAGTAGCGCAAACTTCGCAAACTACACGAGCGTAGCGTAGTGCTTTGCCCAGGGTTAAAGGTAACTCTATTGTTAACCTATAGGAGAGGCAGGCTTGCAGTAGTGAAAAACGAACCAGGACATGTAGAACTTCAAAGTACATATCCAACCTTTTTAATACACTGCACCCTGCCCTCTAGGCTGTTCAGGGCCTACTATAGGCATGATGTATATCTATTAAAAAGGCGGGATGTTGTTTGAAGATTGGTGATCTGGTCTGGTCTGGTGGAGGCGAACTTGGCAGCTAGGGACTCGGAGTCCCAGAATCCCAGCCTGGAGGAGGAGGAGGAGTCTCTCCTGCGCTGCATGCTGAAAAGCGCTTGTGACCTCCCGCAGCATGGGACGTTGTTTGAACGTTTACGGTCTGGTCTGGTCTGGTGGAGGCGACCTTGGCAGCTAGGGACTCAGAGTCCCAGAATCCCAGCCCGGAGGAGGAGGAGGAGTTTCTCCCGTGCTGCACGCTGAAAAGCGCTCATGACCTCCCGGGGCGTGGGATGCGTGCAGGCCGCACCCGGGCCAAGCCTGGGCCAACAGCGGGACTGTCCGTGCCCGTCAGCGGTTGGAGGAGGCTGGGCTGGGCCCCCCTTTTGGTCTCTTGGTCCACAGATCCTCCTTCCCTCAGTAGAGGGGCCAGCAGCAATATAGCAGTCAGCAGTTCCCACAGAAAAGTGCCTCAGGGAAGTAAATGGACTGCGCCTCAAGAGCAGGTAGGAAGCACCTCCTTTTCTCCTGAACCTTGGCCGACTAAGTTACAACATTTTTAACTGGATACAAGGTTTAACATTGACATCGTTGTTTGTCCTGGGTTTTTGCGTTTTGGGTCACCATTACGGTCCCAGCCAGAAGTATGTTTTGTTGAGTTTAATTTAGTATCTAGTAGTCATCGGGACTGAGTTGGACTATCATGAGAAAATGCAATGTGGTTGTGTTGACCTCCAAGGCCTCCACAGGCACTGTAATTACCATGGACTCCTTCTGAGGTCCTGGACAAAGAGATAGAGTTAGTGACCTGCCACCTTTCCTGCTCCCCTGTTAATTGTCTCTTCACTAGCCCTTTGAGAACATCACCATTGATGCTCCCTGAACTTGCACCAGGCTTATCATCCCCGTTGGTTCTGCATGATACGGGTAGTGCATTGAGCCTACCTGCATCCTCGGTCTGTGCTACCTTGGTTGAATCTTCGTTTCCTCATGCGCAGGGCAATGGCAGCACCGCCAAGTCACCAGCCATTCTTCTCCCAACTCCGGGGGAATTAGAGTAGGTGCTGTAGCCGGCGCCAAAAGAAGGCACTCCTTGACCCGTGGTAAAGGTAAGCGTCTGAGAGCTGAGGGTATGCAGCAAAAGACACATGACCCCCAAGACATGACGGCTATGATGGAAACTTTTTTGGGTTCTCTACTGGCCGCAATGGAGCTGAAACTAGACCCACTTATGCAAATTATAACATCCATAGAAAGGGAAATTCTCAACCAAAACCGGCACATTTCAATGGGGGAGAAAGCACCCCATGCTGATTCTGCGGCACTAATTGGTTCTGCCATCACTGAGGCTCTTACTCTCGGTGACCAATGTACAAGGAGAAAGGAGCAGTCACAACCAAAACCCATGTTGGAGAGTGCCACTCACCTTTCACGGTTCTCACGACTCCCATAAAATTCAGCATCGCTATTAGCAGGGTCTGAAGGGAGCATCCTAGCATGAGAGATCACCGTGACTCCGTCAGAAACGCTGGGGAGGAATATTCAAAGAAGGGGAGGAGACTCTAAATCAGGGGTGGTCAGGTTCTGCAACACAGAACTCAGTTACTTTACATCTTCCACCTGACTCCACACCGTATGTAGTGGCTTTGGAGAATGTTCCTGTGCTTTCACCGGGTACCTCAGAAGACTTCTCTCAGTTGACGAATAAAGTCTTGCACTGGGTGACCCGCAACACAACAATTGGATTCAGGTTGGAAAGATACATTAATATGGTGCGAAGAGTTGACTGGGTAGGGAGGTCCAAAAAGAATTGCGAAGGAGACTGTGTCATCATTAATTTTAACAGACCATATATCGCAGAAAGGATCCTCTCTTCTACCACCTTAAGTACCCCCTCAGGCTTTCGTTCGACTATTGTGGCCCTTCCCCAGGGCTTTTTCTATAGACCTTGTTCTAAGAGACACCCTAAATAGGTCCAGCACGGATGGCAGATGGCCGCTTCTCACATACCTCTCTTTAACAGCTTTACTCCCCTTGGTTCCCTGGATAACTGTGATTGACTGTCAGGGGCGGTCCCTGTGGAGTTAGCGATATCTACGAACCCGAGTGACTGTGTCCCGTTAAGCTGTGGTTCCTTGGTTGGGAAGGACTGAAAATTTATCTCATGGAACATAGCTGGTTTGGCAAATAAGATTTCAGATCCCGTTTGGAGATTATTTATAAAAAGGTTTGATTTGATTTGTTTACAGGAAACGTGGGCCACTGAGAACATTTTCTTCATCGAGGGATATAAGTCTTTTTTTGTTCCTGCCATCCCTTCGAGGTCAGGAAGACTGAAGGGGGTTTTGGTGGTTTATGTCACCTTAGCAGTACAATGCAGAATTGTCATGATGCCCACAGCTAACTCTGGTCTGCAAGCTCTGTCAGTTAGCAGCAGGCCCCGTATACTGGTGCTTTTGAATTTCTATAAAGCTACTTCCTCTCGCCCAGATGTTCGCAATATATCTCTGTTGGGTTACTTTTTAAGAAAGCAGAGCATCTTAGACTATAACAACTTAATGACTGCCATAGATTTTAATATTCATCTGTGAGGTGACCCAAGGGAGACGGGTTTTAGAGATCTGGGTTGCCCACGTTTGATGGAAATTCATTTTGAGCATACCACTCAGGGCCAATCTCTTAATGCCCTAGTGAATGAATTTGATTTCACTTTGGCCATGTGGAAAATGGACCCTAGCCGGAATGCCATCACCCCTCTTTTTCAAGGAGGGGATGTGACTCATTTATTGCTTTTTTTCTTGTTTAAACCCCTCTTTTTTTTCTGATTTTGGATTTTTTTATTTAGGCAAGCATATATAGCGATCATAATCCACTGTGTGCTAAAATCAGTTGGCCCCTAGTTGCGACTATTAAGGGGGTAGGAAATAGGGGGTTACTGAAATCCACAGATAAGGGTAGAAGGCTAAAATGGGCACAGATAATTCCACATTATTTTCATGTGTCATTGTCTGCCTTGTGTCAGAATGAGCTATCCATTTGCACCACCCCGCAGGCGGATCCAGGTGAAATCATAGAGGCCTTCAAGGTCATCTCTAGTACCATAATAGATCATCTCAAGGCCCATGCTGGGCGACCTTCTGACCTGGCCCACAGATGGTTTGACTCAGTTTGCTTTGTGCATCTAGGAAGTTGAAGGAGGCACTAGGCCATAGACTGAGGGATCCTGCCTTCATAAAGACCCTTCGTAGTCTTTATAAAGCCGAACTAGTAAGGAGCAAGGCTGTCCTGAAGGAGAAGGCATGGAGTGAGCTTATGGAGGCAAGTACTTTAAAGAGAAGCTCCAAGTTTTAAAGCATTATAAATAGTTCCCTCATGGCAGTAGATGCAGGTAATGTCCTTGGGGTCCACATTACAGAGGATGAATGGGTGCACTATTTTGAGGAAATGTTCCAGTGCCCTTCTGGCGAGACTGCAGCCATTGGAGTAGGTGAAGGGAAATCCACCCTGGTATTTTCAGCTGAAGAAGTTAGGAACGGCATTGTGGGGCTGAGCAGAAATATAAGGCACCAGGACCAGATGGGATTCCTCCCGATCTTTACATTTCCAATTTGATCTTGTGGGTACCAGCTCTCACATCAATTCTTAATGCTGCCTTGAGAAACAGCCCCCTGGTTCCTGGGCTATATCTACCATTGTCCCAGTTTTTAAAAAGGGAAAAAGAGACAGTATCCATTGCTACAGGCCGATTTCCCTCCTGGATTCAGTGGTTAAGGTGCCAGATGCATTTTATTAGATAGGATGACCTGCTGGGCAGATGAAAATAACATCTTAGCAGATGCCCAGTATGGTTTTCGTCCAGGTCGGTCGACTGTGGACCAATGTTTAAATCTGTTTTTGATTCTGAGCAAGTATACGGTTGCCCGCCCTGTACTATCTATTTGGCCTTTATGTGCTTGTCATCCGCTTTTGATCACGTCAATAGAACTAAGCTCTGGCAGACGATGTTGCTCATTGGGGTGGATAGAGATATCGTCCTTTTCCTGTGGGACCTCCATAGAGAGACAAAGGCTGAGGTTCGATATACACAAGATTTTAAGGTTACCCACCAGTTTTCAATACAGAGAGGAGCCAGGCAGGGGTGTATCTTGGCCCCTTTCTTGTTTAATTTACACATAAATAACTTGGAGAAAGTACTTGTGGAGTCCAAAGTGGACTATCCCCAGGTGGGGCCTGCCAGTACTCCTGTACACGGATGATGCGGTCCTCATGGCTAGAATCATGAGGGGGCTGCAAACTCTGCTCAACTCCTTCACCTTATTCATGGAAGAACAAGACCTGCTGATAAATAATTTGAAATCGTACGTGATACAGGTGGGACCGTGTTCAAGAAAGTCTTATCCCTTCTGGGTCGGATCTGTCCCTAACCCTCGGACAGATGTTTTTTCCTATCTGGGAGTTCTGTTGGATGACAATATGAATTGGGGGCCCTTAAAAAACAGAAAGAAAGGGGTACTAATAAGGGCCAATGCTACCATTTTTAACTTAGCCTCGAGATTAGGAAAGAGACCGATTGGGGCTCTTTTGCAGATAAATAGGGCCAAGTGTATTGCGAAGGTGTCCTATGGTAGTGAAATTTGGGGATATGTTGCCCATGAGGAATTACAAGTAGTTGAAAATAGCTTTTTGAGACAGGTTTTAAGCATACCACAGGGGACTTCAACCATAGAGGTACACGAAGAGATGGGCGTGGCTTATCTTTCAGACTTATTGGCCTTTTGCCCCCTTTTCCTGTGGATTAACATCTGGCTCAGCCAGGAAACTACTTTAAACAAATTGATCTTGAAGGACTGTATGGCCCTTGAACATGCTCACTATATCCCTTGGCTTAACTATAATAAGGAATATTTTTCGAACCTAGGAAGAGCTGATTTATTTTCCAATCCTGAACTGGTGAATAGGAAGAATCTGGGATGGGTAAAGGAGTCCTTTTTTAGACAGCGAACCCTAGATAAAGAAGATCGGGAGTGAAGGAAGTCTAGCGTTCGCAGATTTGTTATCCTGAAAACCGTGCAAGGCACGGATCCATATCTTTTAGGGCTTTTAAGTGGTTACAATCGATTTTTATTGACGAGGTTCCGTTTTGATCTTTTTTATCTTCTTCTAACGCAGCCACGTCGGTGTATCAGGGGTCAGGGCTTTATGTCCTGTGGCTGCGACAGGAAGTCTCCACAGGACATGCTCCATTTCGTAATGTTCTGTGGCTATTAAGAGTTACTCCGGAAGGCTTATATCATCCCCATTCTGAAAAAATATAAGTTTAGGCAGGTGCGCCCAGCTCTTATGCTCTTACAAATGCTATCCGGCAAAAAAAATATTCATGTTCTTAGCTTTTTAAAATCCGCTCTAAGACTCATATCTAGCTGTGACTAATAGTTAGAGGTATACTAAGGCTGACTGCAATGTGATCCTGGAAGTATTGTTATCCTGTACTTCGTTTTATGTCTTTATCTTTTATCCCCTTTTTAAACATATATTATACACATACACTATAATAGTATCTATCTTTTTTGCATAAAGTATCCAATGCTATCTGATAGAGATTTTTAGCTACAGGTTTTTCTGGTACATATATTGTGTATTTGACTTTTATGTTTTTTTCCAAAAGCCAAATAAAGTGATTTGATAATATTAAAAAGGAAGGTTTGAGCCAGGGAAAAGGTTTATTTTGCCACATCAACATGGCAGTTTAAAACTGCACACACAGGCTGTGATGGAAGGCCCGAGACATGTTTAAGGTACTACTTAAGTGGGTGGCACAATAAGTGCAGCAGGCCCACTAGTAGCATTCAATTTGCAAGCCCTGGGCACATGATGTACGAGGGACCTACAAGTAAATTAAACATCTCAACTGGGTGTAAGCCAATTTTACCATGTTTAGAGGAGAAAGCACTTGTTAGCAGTGGAAACGTTTGTAGAGTCCACAGAGGCAACAAAAACAAGTTCAGAAAACAGGGTCAGAAAACAAAAGGGTGAAGGCACAAAGTTTGGGGATTGTGTGTTTTGTGCCCAAGCTGGTAGAATGAATGGCTTTGTGTAGTGCACATGAAAATTGTGTGAATGGACCTTAAAAGTGTTGGTGCCTTGACATGACTTCACAGCTCACTACCACTAAGTGATGGATTCAATATTCTGATACAGTTATTAGAACTTACTCTTTGACCCTATTGATACTGGTAGTGCCAACAATACCCGGTATAAGTCTGTACTTCTGTAGTGGATGAATTCTGAAGGAGCATTAACATCCACACACAATTTTGAAAACTGAACACCCAGAGGATTTCAGGGCAGTGTAACTTGTGTGCATCCCACTCACCTACAATATCCTGCAAAACTCAAACGTTGCCTAATTGACCAAAATCATAAATATTCTTCACATATCTGTGACAGAATCTACAATTATCCAGAAAATTCCTACTACCCAGTGTTTCCACACTTCTTCCAATAAAAATGCTACTCCACTAGTGTGGCTCGGCCTAGCATCCATGACACAAAAGGCTCCAACACAAAACATGGAGGCATTTGGGATGGGCGCAGCCGTGGCATTTTGGCCTGAGCTCAGACACCACCCAAGGAAAGATATGAAACCCAGGCCTTTTTGAAAACTAGGCACCAGAGGGAGTCCAGGGTGGTGTTCCTTTTGTGGATCCTAGAACAGGTTCTTAAGCACAATGCCCTGCAAACATCAAATTTGCCTAAAATCATATATTCTCCTCACATTTCTGTGAGGAAACTTTTGGATTCTGCAGGGATCAACAGAATTCCTATCACTGAGTGTTCCCTCACGTGTCCCAATGAAAACACTAACCCACTATATTGTGAAGATTTAAATTATCCCTGGTTTGATTCAGTCCTGTTTTGAGCATTAGACCCAACCACAGACGTGGGAAAGTGTTTTTAGCCAGACAAATGTAAGAAAGCTGGGTGGTAGGGACTTTGTGGATTCCTGCAGATTTTGGAAGATGCCCTTACAGAAATGTAAGAAAAATGCATGATTTCAGGAATAATTTGAGAGGCATTGTGGGTAAGAAAGTATCATGAGATCCATGCAAGACACACCATCCTGGACTCCCCCACTTATTTAGTTTTCATGAATGTCTGGGTTTCATAGGTTTACCTGATTGGAGGCCTAACCCAGGACCAAAATCCAGTTACCTATATTGCAAAAAAGGGCTAGTTTTGAGTTGAGAATATTTGATCCGTCCATGTTGTGTTTTGAGGCCTTTTCTGTCTTGGGAGCTAGGCTTTCACACATAAATGGAGCAACATTTATATTGGGAGACATGTGTGAATGTTGGGTGGTAGGAAATTTGTGAATATCCACAGATTCCCAAAATTTCCCTCACAGAAATGTGAGGAAAATGTATGTTTGAAAACAAAGTTTGAGCATTTCAAGGGCTTCTGGGTAAAGAAAATCTTGTACACGCCATGCACGTCACACCACTCTAGACTCCCCTAGGTGTCTGTTTTTCAGAAATGTCTAGGTTTGGTAGGTTTCACTGGGTGCCGACCAAGACCAGACCCAAAATCCACAACTACCCACTTGGCAAAAAAGGGTCTGTTTTGAGTGGAAAATGTTACCTGTCTATGTTGCGTTTAGGGGGCTTTCCTTTCATGGATAGTAGGCCCAGCAACACAAGTGGAGCACCATTTTTATTGGAAGATGTGAAAGAACACTGGGTGGTAGGAAACTTTGGGGTCCACTGAGATTCCAGAACTTTTCCTCACAGAAATTATAAGATGCAGCTCAGTTGCCAGCACGTTTTTTGAGAACCTACAAACTCTATAGATCATCATAACCATAAGTATATATCAGACATAACAGTATAGTGCTTTTGTAAAGTGCCATTGTAACAACACGTTGCTTTTTTTGCTACTCAGTTTCATTATTTTTGTATTTCAACAATGTAATTTCTTTGGGAAAACCTTGAGGGACCTACACAAATGGCCTCTTGCTTTCCAGGACAACCCATCAGTTTCACACCTGTTTCCACCACAAACTACAAGTCGGTTGAAACCACAGAAATAGGAAAAATCAACTACCTCTTGAAATCAAAGCGAAAGCTGTGTTTCCGTACAATTCTGCTTGTTCTTGAAAGCTAGGAAGATGCTAATCCAGCAAACCTTATGTTTATGCCACGTTTCGAAATAAACATACAATTTGTTGCATAATAGTTTTTCAATTTTTCCTAAAAATAAACAAAATGTAACTATATTTTGGCTATTTTCTCAGTACCGTTAGAATTTGTAGGCTGTTGTAAAATATAGAAAATTGGCATGCATATCTTATGTGAAAAAAGTTATGAAGGCTTAAGTGCGCAGTACCCCAAATGTCAAGAAAGGACTCTGGGCTTGTGGTAGAAAGGCTAAAGTTAAGGTGTTAATATCGCTATAGGGTGCAGCTTTCTGACTGTTTTGATTTAGCATAAAATCCAGTTTAGATCTCAGATTTCCAGCTGTAATCCTGGAAAAGGGTTTGCAAATCTGGATTTCTCAGTGAAAATATCCATGTACATTTATGCATGTAGAAAAAAAATGAGAGACAAGGAAGATGCAAAGACTCACTTGCTAACTGTTTCCTTCTCTGCAAGAAAAATATTTTTTCCTGTGAGAAACATGTTCCTTTGGGGAGGCACTCACTTTGCATTTTCATCCTGGAAAGGAATTTACTCCTGCCTTTGGGTAGGAAATGATCAGAAAATTGTTTGAGAATACCAACAATTGAATTTGTTTATCATTATTAACAGACCTCTAGAACATTTCCTCCCTGTATCCCCTTACCCAGCATCCAAGATTTAAACACAAGGGGAGCCCCTTGTGAGCAAGTCATTTAAAGAGTAGACTGACCTCTGTAAATTACAAAAGTTATTTTGCACTCTTATAAAAGGTTATTTTCATGTATAAGCTAGAGTTGCAAATGACTTTGGCCAAACCTCTACTTGTCTAAAACGTAAAAGAGAGACGGCTAAAGCTCTCATTATTAGTATTGAAGAAATATTGTGTGGAAATGTCACACAATGAAAGATCCCTTAAAGTTTTTCTTAGGGCAAAACTACTACCCCATATTAAGTTATTGAGATCAGACACGAAAATAATGTGTGATGTATGTTCACACATCTAAAAGAAGCACATAATCCATATCCCCAACCTCTTTTCTCCTATGCAAATTTCGAACAGTTTTCCTTTGCAAAATATGCATGGGTAAATTCATGGGAATGTCGATTTTTCACTTATCTCAGGATCCTAAGAATAGGTGCACACAAGTTTTCCATCAGATTGGGCTTTTTTTTCTCCTTACTCGTCATGTCATAAGGGCTGAAGTTCCCCGAATATACTGGTACCTTTTGATATTGACATATTATTGTATTTAAGAGCAAGTTTGCTTTTAACGAGCTGGTATCCACGTTCTACTTAAAACTTGGGGGCATATTATCAAGAAACGGCGTTAAAATTATCGCCGCTTTAGCGGCAGAAAACTGCCGCTAAAGCGGCGATAATGGGCTTGATAATATGCCCTGGAGAATTCCAATAGAAGCCCATGTTCTGGTGTCAACATGGGCTTCTATTGGAATTCTCCAGGGCATATTATCAAGCCCCTTATCGCCGCTTTAGCTGCAGTTTTCTGCCGCTAAAGCGGCGATAATTTTAACGCCGTTCTTGATAATATGCCCCCTAACATCCAGCTGTTTACATCCAGAGAGACTCATTAAGAGACAATAATCACTCATGAATAAAAAGACTATAACACCGGAACTCCTACCCAGCATGAATGTGTTCTGCAGAGGATAAAGCATGTCAGATACACTTCAGGATTAGACATGACAAGCACACTCCAAGCTTAGATACAGGTGTGTAGACACGGACCCAGGAGCATGATTGTAAGGGAAGTCTTGCTTCAAGGACCCCCTCGATGAAACAACAAATTATAAAGTAGACGCTATCACAGAGCTGTCAGCAATAAGTATATTAAAGATGCAGCCGGGAGCAGGGAAGCTCCGCTCAGCTGTCCTATTCATCCCAACTAAATGCAATCAAACTGTGCAAATCTAAGGATGTGACATACCAGAGTTCTAATACTAACATATGCACGACACTCTGAGGCACAGGGATGAAAACTAATGTTCATGCCTGCATGTTTTCCAAATTCACTGCTCTCCTCTGGATTCTGTGAAGGTTTCTTTGTTTTTTCTTCATAAGACTCCCCATAGCAATTATAGCAAAATAATCAAGCATTGGCAAAGACAATAGTTCTCCCCTTTTTAAAAAAACGTGATTTCCAAGTTTGTCTGAATTAGCATAGACAGTCGAAAATGGCTGCTGGTGCATTATTATACATGTACATACATGGGCGGCCATCTTGAAGGTTTTTTCTTTACATGAGAAAATCATTCCAGAATGATGATGGATTAAACCCAGATCAGTTGACTGGGGGTGAGTGTTTGATTGGCTCAAGCGTTCCGTCCATCATCCCCCTTTTGTATCGCTTTGGTCGCCCTAAGTTGGCGGGGGTATGCCCAGACGTGGGTCCCTTGCTCACTTTGCCACTGGATTCAAGCAAGCCTGGCTGATGACGGCTGAAATGCCAGAAACCGGTCCTAGGATGCTTGTTTCCGGTCCAGGGAAGACATGGCTTGGCAGTTCGGGCTGGACTGTTCCCATGAGGCACAGGGTCAGACTGATTTGCATATGGCCATGTCTGAACTGGGGTGGTGGAGTGAGCTAAAGAATGATGATGGATTAAACCCAGATCAGTTGACTGGGGGTGAGTGTTTGATTGGCTCAAGCGTTCCGTCCATCATCCCCCTTTTGTATCGCTCTGCTATCCTGAGTCCAAGATCCCCAAGAATCACCTTACCAGGTCCTGGGGCCTTGGTTGGCATCTCAGTGCACTCCTCTGAAGAAGAAGCAAAAATCCTGACGTTTTGGGCTCTTTGCAACCTCAAACAGGTTATTTCACTTGGAGATCTTGCCATCCGCGATGACCGCCAATGCAAAGCTTCGGTGGACCAAAATATTTAGGCTGCAGCAACTGCCAGCGATGACTAGCAACATGAGATCTGCACTTCGCACTACAGCATCGACAGACAGCGGTGGCCGCCAGCGTGAACCTCCAGCAATGACTGCCCGTGACGCTCAGCAGGATTGTCTTGCTACATCGACAACTGTCTGCTACACCAGGCTTCCTCGTCGTGCTACATTGATGAGCACCCACAACACTCTCCCTGCTTCTCACGGTCTGCTCCACCACGAACTGGACTATTCACACAATAAGGTAACTTTTCCAGCTGGACTAACCTGGTCCCTAAATTCGGCCCATGTTCTATCTCTGTGGACTGAACTTGTAACTTTCATCCGAGTCTAGCACAACCAAGTAACCGTGTGTGGAGCATTGTGCTTTTGGGTGCAATACTTACCTAAAAATTTGAAATTGCATAGCTCTGGCTCTACTGCTTATTTTATTTATTAATTCTACTCTATTGTTCCGAGTTGGTGTGGGAATTTTCTTGTGTTCTGTTTTCACTTTATTACTGTTTCTTTGCTGCATAAATACTTTACACATGGTTTCTAAGTTAAGCCTTAAATCAGAAACATAACTGGCACCTTTAGAGAGAGCTTTAAAGCCTAAGCTCCTTTGGCAACATAAATTTAACATACATAACAGCGTTATATGTTCATTTAATTGATTTCTGTAGTAAATTACAAAGGTAAATGTCCAAGAAGTGCTCCATTAGGAATGGCACAGTTAAAGAGGTTTGTGACAAGGGTGAATTTAAGTGCGTAAGAAGTATTTACAAAAGTTGACCGCTGTTGACTAATAATATATTTCTGAAAGGCACAGAACTCATAAACATTAATTATGCTGTACAGTTGAATAAGTTAGTGGTAGGCAACAATAGAATTTGTCGATGTTTCGCCCCACCAAAATACTATTGACATATGGTCTTCATCAGCATAAGGGCCAATGGTAGCAATCTACGGCAAACAAAATCAAGGAACTCAGTTAACAACAAATTTTAGCTGCATAATAAGCAACACTATCAGAAGAAGTAATCATCTTACCCTATAATTGTGTCCTGACAATCCTGTAACCATCAGGATGTTTGAGAACGTAAGCAAAATGCTTTTAACCACAAATGAATAACAATAAAATGACAGCATGCGCCTCATGAGTCAGGAAGAAAAAAGCACGTGTCAACAAAGGGTGTTTAACACCAAACCATCATATAGATACTTATCACCAGAGTTAGCAATCAAAACTGTTGGTATACATAGTGGTCCCATTCGTAATTGTACTCAAATCTAGATATTATCATTAATCAACAAGAATGTGATTAGGACAAAGGGAGGAGCTCAGTATTAAAAGACCAAAAATCTGCCAAATGCCGTTACTGTGTCTGGTGACCCCACTCTTAGTTTTACTCAAATCCTTAACAAAAAAGGTGAAAGCAAGAACCTAATCACAGCCACACCATAGGACAACGACAAGAAAATGGAGACAAAGCTGTCCTCATTATAAGCTTACCGGTTGGTGAAACAAAACTCCTAAACCACTTACACCGTTACAGAGAATAGGTAAAAGGAATCCACTCTACATATGTTCAAACAGATTATACTATCAAAATCTAACTTCAAAAAAGGGCTACACTCAACTATTAGGAAGAATTGCCATCCCGTGGATGGATGCCACACTTGCTGTGGTCACAGAGTAGGTTCACCTCAGCTTGCCGATGCCAGCAGTTGTGCACGCATGCAAGAGCAAATAAATGCTTGGGCCACCACCTGTCGAGGCATGCTTACAAAATCCCAAAAAGGGGGCCTCTAAAATTCAAATAACAGAGCCACCAAAGGCACAATTCCTCTTTGAAATTATTGGCATTAAAGTCCCTAAATTACACTGGTTATACAAAGAATGTAGGTCAATGAAACTGTAAAGTACAGTAAAAAAAGAAGAAATAATTTTGCTGGCCAGCCACAAACACAACCAGAGTGCCTTTCATTTATGAACGCCAATTCAAAGATTTTTAATGTTCACATGGAAACCTAAAGTAAATTAACTTGTAAAGGCAGCAAAAGGTGCATCAGGAGCAAACCCCATACAGTCAATCTATTCAGATTAGAAACCATGCGAGTGAAATGAAAGATATAAAAGAAATGAAAAAGAAGAAAAAAGTAGTTGGTATTCAAAATTGGGCTGCTTGTTCCAAATCCTCAATGCTGTTAAGGCCAACTTATCAATCCATTTCAAGTCCTTTTTGGCCAACCAGTTTTTTTAGATCACCACCACCAATGTCTGGTTGTAATTGTTCAATCACATGCCATTACATTTTCTATGCTGGATGTTGAGGCTCTTGAAAATGTTCGACCAGAGGGGCCCCAATGTAACTACCCTTGATGTGACTTCTATGTTGTAGAATACAGCTTTTTCCCTTTTATGTTATTTGTCCAATGTATGGTTTATTACAAGGACACCATATGCAAAAAATTACATCTTTAGAATTACAGTTAGTGAAATGACGTAAGGTGAGAGAAAACTTTTGTGTCAAATGTATAACTACAGGCTAGACAAAAAGACAAAAAAGGAGGGAGTTACCCCAATGTAACACAGAGGGACCGGTAAGTACAGAGAAAGAAAAACACTAACGGTCCCTACAATAGATTATAGAAAGGGCAAAAACTGCCTCACTTTGGATCAAGTGTCCCTGTGTATACACAACCAATCTAGCACACAGGATGAGCTGGAAAAACTTTCATTTTATCAACATAACCAACAAATTATACATGTATAAAAAAGATTTATTTTTTCAAGAAATATTTTTGCAAGCATACAAAATGTATCGCATATTTATACAATTGATGTAATAGCACTGCTCCATAGAGAGGTTACAATCTAAATACAAAGAAGAATAAAAACTTTAAAAACTTTTTTTTAAAAACAACAGTCGACGCGGCGTTTCGGTGAGACCTTGATTATTTCACCTTCTTCAGGACTAAAAGTTTTCATAAAAATCTAAATAGCAAAAAATATTTCATATTAGATACATGTACATATTTAAAAAACTAGTCATGTTGTTTATTTCACATTTCTATATTCATACACTAATTCTGTGCTCTCCAACTCTAACTTCAGCTACACTTGACACTTGATCCTTTTAATGGATTTTGCAACAAACTTATCTCGAGTGTTCATATGCTACATTGTTCTATGATACGATTCGATCTCTAAATGGATAATCTAATTTTGTAAATCACAGAATATAATATTTGTTTATACAAGAAACGGAAACAATCTCTAATCATAAATTCAAGGATACCTCAGAGTAAGTTCATAATACATTCATAATCGGCCAAAAGGCACACATATTCCCTTATCGTACAATGGTGTTGTCGTCAAGGGTTAGTCATTAGCCAAACCTATAATGTCCTCTCAATAGTGGAATCCCAGACTGTGAACATAATGTGGGTCCAATGGGTTTCGTTAAACAAGCTCTGATCAATGAATCCTTCAAAGTGCAACACCTCTTGAAAGAAAAGAAAGGTTTCTCTTTCATATCAATCAGACATTTGTAGAGCGCACTACATACCCGCGAGGGTCTCAAGGCGCTGGGAGGGGGGGCGCTACTGGTCAAACAGCCAGGTCTTGAGTAGCCCCCTGAAAGTCAGCAGGTCTTGGGTCTGTCGTTGGCTCAGTGGGAGGGTGTTCCAGGTCTTGGCGGCGAGGTGGGAGAAGGATCTCCCGCTGGTGGTTGTTCTTCGGATGCGAGGGACGGTGGCGAGTGCGAGGCCGGCGGAGCGGAGCTGGCGGTTGGGGATGTAGAAGGAAAGTCATCTGTTGAGGTAGGCTGGGCCGGTCTTGTGGAGTGCCTTGTGTGCGTGGATGAGGAGCTTGAAGGATATCCTCTTGTTGACGGGGGGCCAGTGCAGGTTTCTCAGGTGGGGGGTGATGTGGCTGTGGGGTGGTACGTCGAGGATCAGTCGTGCAGAGGTGTTTTGGATGCGTTGCAGTCGTTTGATGAGCTTGGTCGGGGCTCCTGCGTAGAGGGCGTTTCCGTAGTCGAGTCATAAACACATGTACTTCAACAAGGGACCAGTGCTTCAAAACAATCTGTTTAATTTCATTACTGACTGTGCTAAAGGTATTGACACAGATGAAGCGATCGTATCTCATATCACATGTTTGCAGTTTCAACAATTCTTCCCTGGGGTTATACCAGACCCTTTAGCGTGCTTGTCTGACTACTTTCTTCTGGTAACTCAACTCTACTAAGTGCTTTGCAAGGATATCTGCCTCAGCAAAATAGTCATCTCTTTTAGAACAATTTGTGCAGCTGTGCAAGAATTGACCAAACAGGAGGTTGTCTTTCAAATTGTGGGGGTGATGGCTCTGACCCTGTAGAATGGAATTCTTTTCTGTAGGCTTCCTGTATAATGATATAAAAACAGCACCATTCTCTACTTTGACCCATAGGAATAAAAAAGGAATTTGGTCTCCGTCAAAGTTCAAAGTGAAATGTAGGTCAGAGTCTGTCATTGAGCCATGAGTGAAAATCATTCAATGTATTCGCAGAGCCCCGTTAAATAAAAAAATATCATCAATACACCTAACCCATTGTGTAATGATAGCACTGTAAGTGTTGTTGGAAAAAGAAAATTTCTGTCCTCATTATCTGCCATGAAAAGATTAGCTAGTTCTGGGCAAAACCTGCCTCCATGGCAACGCCATTGGTCTGAAAGTAAAAAGTATTATCAAATGGAAGAGAGTAATAAGCAGCATTCTACATTGAACCGTGTGGACACTTGATGAGGATGTTCCCTGAGGCCAAGAGTTTCTTTAATGACTTAAAAGGCTTTTACCTACAGAATGTTAGTGTATAAGGACTGCATGTCCTTACTAACCACAGATTTAGGCTCATTTCCTATTCAAGACCCTCAATTATATTGCAAAAGTCCATACTGTCTCTGACATATGCTTAAGTTTAACAAACTGAGGGTTTTAAGAAAAAATCAATATATTGGCAAAGTGGTTCCAGGATGGAGCCACACCCGGAAACAGTGGGTTAAGCCTGCCTGCTTTGGTGCAAACTACCAGAGATTAAGCATAGGATAATTTAGTGACTTTTGTGGTTCACCGTGACAAGGATTGTGGTAGTTGCTTGAGAACGGTCCACACTCCCTCAACCAAAACCCCAATTTCTCACACCCTGAAGACCAGTAATAGTTTTTTTTTTACCAAATTGAGCACTCAGGACCTGATTAGGATGACTGTCGGAAGGGCCTCTGTGGTCCCTTCCGAGTCGGAAAAGACTGATGTGATCGCGTCTGCAGCGGTCCTCCCGACCGCCATATTACAATGGGCACAGATAGGCAGTTTTCTGACTGACGCGGTCCTTTCGACTCCGACAGGAAATAATGACTCTGCCGGGTCGGAAGGGGCCAATAGAGACAGACACCAGTGCAGAAATCCGCTCCAACCGCCCATCCTATTAAGATGCGCCTGTCAGACCATCCGACCGAGGCGGTTAAATCAGCTCGTAAGAGTTGGCGGAAACAGAGGGAGAGGCGGCACAAACTCAAATCCACGCACCTCTCCATGTCCTGGGACACCATGGATCCTGCCTTACAAGTCCTGCCACTGCTCTACCTGCTCCATTACTATGAAATCTGAAGCTGTCATGGACCCCACCACTCCTGCCATATATAAACTCACTGGATTTCTGACCACATCGATCGTAGCTGAAAGCTTTCCGACCGAATCGGTCAGAATTTATGACTTTCTGACCGCTGCGATCGGAGTTTTCCAGTGCATGCATCGTAATGGGGCCGTCGGATAGCCCCCAGCCTCGGCGGTTGGATTTTTCCCTCTACCACACCGGTCAGATGGCTTTTCCATCTGGCATCATAATCAGGCCCTCAGTTATTGAAAATGATATCATATATCTGTTGTAGAAGAGATGAAGATAAAGGACAGCATAATATCCGGCACAATTTTGACTATGCATAATCCTGCATCATTCCCATTTTTTGGGTTGCAAGTTTTTCCATAACTCTGTACTCAAGTGGTTAGGTCTTTCGGTGTAATTATCACTCCTGAGCATAAAATGAGTTGTGAGAATTGTAAAAGTAATGTGTGCTGCAGCTTTATTACTCAAGCGGGTCTCCTGCAGGTATCTTGCATGAAGTTTGTACCAGAGATATACTCTTGCATCCAATTTTTCCACAGATAACATGTGAAATGGATTACATGGAATGTGTGCAATCTTTTCTGAAAAGTTTGTATATTTAATTATGAAATAATTCATATTCCCTGTTGAGAAACTCCTTAAAAATGTACTCCCCTCGGAAAAACATTTTCACACTCACACTCACTAATTTTGGGGATATTGCATGCCGATTCTACTGTTGACTATTACTTACCTCTGTGCTTTATAGGAGTAAAGCTCTAAACCTATCCATGGTAGGAAAGGGCAATGAAAAATTGTGCTGAACCACAACTTCACAATTTTTCGTGTTGGCAGTTCGGGCTGGACTGTTCCCATGAGGCACAGGGTCAGACTGATTTGCATATGGCCATGTCTGAACTGGGGTGGTGGAGTGAGCTAAAGAATGATGATGGATTAAACCCAGATCAGTTGACTGGGGGTGAGTGTTTGATTGGCTCAAACGTTCCGTCCATCATCCCCTTTTGTATCGCTTTGGTCGCCCTAAGTTGGCGGGGGTATGCCCAGACGTGGGTCCCTTGCTCACTTTGCCACTGGATTCAAGCAAGCCTGGCTGATGACGGCTGAAATGCCAGAAACCGGTCCTAGGATGCTTGTTTCCGGTCCAGGGAAGACATGGCTTGGCAGTTCGGGCTGGACTGTTCCCATGAGGCACAGGGTCAGACTGATTTGCATATGGCCATGTCTGAACTGGGGTGGTGGAGTGAGCTAAAGAATGATGATGGATTAAACCCAGATCAGTTGACTGGGGGTGAGTGTTTGATTGGCTCAAACGTTCCGTCCATCATCCCCTTTTGTATCGCTTTGGTCGCCCTAAGTTGGCGGGGGTATGCCCAGACGTGGGTCCCTTGCTCACTTTGCCACTGGATTCAAGCAAGCCTGGCTGATGACGGCTGAAATGCCAGAAACCGGTCCTAGGATGCTTGTTTCCGGTCCAGGGAAGACATGGCTTGGCAGTTCGGGCTGGACTGTTCCCATGAGGCACAGGGTCAGACTGATTTGCATATGGCCATGTCTGAACTGGGGTGGTGGAGTGAGCTAAAGAATGATGATGGATTAAACCCAGATCAGTTGACTGGGGGTGAGTGTTTGATTGGCTCAAACGTTCCGTCCATCATCCCCTTTTGTATCGCTTTGGTCGCCCTAGTTGGCGGGGGTATGCCCAGACGTGGGTCCCTTGCTCACTTTGCCACTGGATTCAAGCAAGCCTGGCTGATGACGGCTGAAATGCCAGAAACCGGTCCTAGGATGCTTGTTTCCGGTCCAGGGAAGACATGGCTTGGCAGTTCGGGCTGGACTGTTCCCATGAGGCACAGGGTCAGACTGATTTGCATATGGCCATGTCTGAACTGGGGTGGTGGAGTGAGCTAAAGAATGATGATGGATTAAACCCAGATCAGTTGACTGGGGGTGAGTGTTTGATTGGCTCAAACGTTCCGTCCATCATCCCCTTTTGTATCGCCATGAACAGTGCATGGCATTCCAACCAAGGAATGCAGACTTCCGGTATAAAATCACACTAAACGTTTGCAAGACCAAAAGAGTAAACAAATTTGCAAGTGTAAATTCATGCTTTGTGAGTTTTAAGTGTACATTTTCATCAATTAGTGCTGTTATTTGCACACATAAGTTGAAAATATGTACATAAATAGCTTTGTGAATCAGACTCTGGGAGTTTACATTGGTATTCACCTAAATTTGAACAAACTAAGGGGCATATTATCAACGGCCAGCGATAATTATCGCTGGCCGTTCACAGCGTGAGAATAGTTATCGCCGGCTACCGCAGATAATTATCACCATGCTAGCGCTGTATTAACAACGCATAGCGCAATGGCGATAATTATTCCTGCGATAGCTTGTTTTCCATGGAACATCGCTGGTTTTCCAGCGATGTTACATGGACAACGGCGATAACCTTGCTGATACGACCCTGTGGTCGTATCAGCAGAATCCATCTCCCATGTAAAGTATGCTTAAGTCAGGAATTTAACAGACGTTAAATTCCTGAGTTAAAGCTGAGGTAGCGCGATTTCTTTTATCGCTGCACCTCCTTGTTAATATCGCGAAGCTGCCTTCGCGATATTAACTTGTGTTGTTTTCACAGCCACGCCTTCTTTGCATCTCATTAGCGATGCAAGGCGAGGCTGTGAAAAACGAGCTCTACATCAAGGAAACACGCGCTAGCGTGTCCTTGATGATATTGCGATATAATTATCGCCGCTTTTCGCCTGAAAACGGACGCTAAAGCGGCGATAATTATATCGCCAGCCCTTGATAATATGCCCCTAAGCAGTTTACATAAAGCAAGTTACCTCTGAATAAAGCTACTGATACGTTCCAAGTGATTCTTGACTAAATAAAACTTACATTTCTAATACACGTGTTATCTTTAGCTATTTTTTTAATCACGTTCGACTTTGCATCTATTAATTGCTCATTTACTTACAAATAATGACCTTAAGTAAATATTTCCATTTCTGCTGCTTAAACGCTCTTCTGTGTTCTTTAAAGATTGTACACCTGCAAGCTTCTTTCTTTTTTTGTGTGATTAACTCTCCAGTGCCTTAAACTATTTTGCAACCCTCCAGTGCAGACTAACAGATGAAAGCCCTTATTCATGAAAGTCAGCTAATTGCTTGCTGGAGCCTACTGAGCACAGAGCTTTACTGATGGATCAGGCCATTAATTAAACTCAGATGTTAGATACTACAGAATTCAGCATCTCTCACAGAGTAATTACCTCATGTTAATTCAGAATACACATCCATTGAGCTGTTAAGCAAAACACATGCCTGCATGTACCGCACATATTCATCACAACTGCTCACGAATGCATGCAATACCAGATGTTTGAAGATGATGAATCTAAGAAACCAAGATTCCAAATGGGTTGCTGTTTCTCATTCAAGAAAGCATACCTCACAGAGCAGTCTCTTGAGGTCCCAAACATGTCCCTATTCCTCCCACTCTCCAGATAGAATATGAATTTCTTCAACCCCTGGCTCACACTCAATAAACAATCTCTAGGATTCATTATCAATGCTTAGTTCTCATTGAAAGAACACATTGCCAAGATAGATTGATAGCGGTTCTCCTCGCCAAAGAAAGTGAAACAATTAATTGACACTTCCTATCTCAAAATGTTTCAGAAGAACTGACAAAGTCCTGGTTCTTTTCCAGATAGATAGGGGACACACTTACCTCATGGTCTGCACAACACCACAATAGCCTCACAGAAAAGCACACAACAAACTTCAGCACGTCTCACTAAAGGCTTGAAGACGTTTACTCACATCCCCTAACCATGCTCAATCTTCACTGGCTCCCCATCCAGCTCATATTATTTTCAACACCAAAACCATCATGTTCAAGGCTGAGCAAAAAAAGATTAACATGCCAAAACAAGACCCCTGGTGGGCACGACCACAGTACAAACCAGGACATTGCCAGGGTACAAACTAAAACTAGCTCTTGTTGCTGTCTTAGCCTAGTCAAGCAGCTACACATAGGTACATAAAATAACTCAATTGATTAAAGTGTGAAGCCACACTTAATGACCTCCCAAATATCTTATAGAAAAAAATAATCATTGGGCCTTTGTTCGCAATTTATTCTCAGTATCATTAAGCACGAATGTTGTGAATCAAGTTAAAGAAAAAAAAAACCTTATTGTAAGGAAATGTAGAGTAGAAGGTGCAACAGTTTATACAAATCTACTTCTAACCATTAGAAGAGAAAGATTTATGGACATTGATTCACCAAAATACCAGGGGTTGAGGAAGTGACATCACACACCCTTGACATTAATGACATCAGAGGCAGGGATATCATATAACTTTCAACCCTTAATCTTCCTAAGAAGTGATGTCTCATGACCTAAACCCTGATGACATCACAGTAATTGTCATGACTGAAGTTGTATAATAAATGCATGTATAATATAATACCACAATAAAGACATGTCTATTTTAGATACCACCTGTATAAGGCTGCTGGTGTGATATTGGGATCATTACTCTTTTCTCTTAGTATTACATGTTTGTTCATTTGAAGAGGATATAGTGTCACAAAATTTACAACAGCACTGGGTACCTACATTTTTTATACCACAAACTGTTATTATTTAATAGTTCCCCTAATGTATATTGCAATGAGAAATGTGTTGATATATCATAGGGAGAGGACAAAAAGAGATTCATATAACACACTAGTAGTGTTCATGTCCATATTTATGGAACTGGATACCCTCACGGGATAAGCTGCCCTATACAAAATCTGAGTGTTTAATTTATTAATTGGTGTAGAGTGAAGACCATTCATTAAATATAAACTATATTATTAATCTAAATTATTCCTTACAGTCAATCCATTTTGAATTAAGATCATTTGAAATGCTATAACACGTGTGAACAGTGGCGTAACGAAACTTGAGGGGGCCCTCCTGCAAGGTACATGGAGGGGCCCCCACTCTGGATTCAAACAGGAGCTCTCAGGCCAGAGTACTTTGCTGAGTGGGCCCCCTGCAGCTTGGGGGCCCCCCACAGCTCGGGGGCCCCCGCATCGCGGGGGCTGCTGGGGCCTGTGTTGCTCCACTGCGTGTGAAGCACAGAAGTGAAGGTTTTATTCAGACACTTCATTTTACATGTATTCACCATAATGTAACATAGCAACAACTTGTTTACAAAATTTTGTTTTTAGTTCAGATTTTTATATTATTAGAAGAGTGCACGTTGCACTGCTGCAATTATTAATTTTGCCAAAAACTTGCATGCAATGCCCCAGTCCATGTAACGGTGGAACCTACAGAAAGTAAACAGTACTTATCAAGACACTATTTACCTTCTGTTCTTAGAATACAAACACACACTCACCCGTATGCACACAACCTACATTTAAAAGCCTTTTATTTTACTTAACACAACTTCCAGGGCAGGTTATGTTCTAGTATACCAGTGCCAGCAGTTCCTTTTTTATTATGCTAATGGTGAATAAAATACTATTATAAACTATTAGTAGAAATAAAAATTGTGGAGAAAAGAAGGTTGGAGCCTGCTGCCTACAAGGATGAACCGCCCCCAGTGCTCTCGGCACTGATATTGCCACCTCTGAAGCCAGGGGCCACAAATGCCGTGCCAGGTGTCGCAAGAGGCAAGCCAGGGGTCTCAACTGCCACCCCTGGCTATACCTAAATGTCGTCCATGGAAAAACCTGTGATTGAGGGCCCCTCTCATAATACTTCTTTTGACCCCGACCACAAATGTACACTTGCAAAATATACTCAGAACAAAATAATAGAATATATAAATTAGACAAAGCACTCAAAAACATCTGAAATTTATCAAACTCCAAAGAAATACATGTGGGGCATCATCCGGGCATGATTAACAAAGGTCCTTTTGATCAAAAATGTACATTTAAAACCAAACATGTCCGGGTTTATGCCTGCTAGGTATTCACAAAAGGATTCCTAGCTGGTATAAATCCATTTACTCGAGTAATTGGTGTCAAAACTGCATACACTTATGAGGTGCCTAACTCTTGCTCAAGGATGTGTTGGTGTTATAAGTCATTGCTAGCCTTAAACACTTGTGAACGCACTCAACCGTACCCCTTTTGTGAGCATTCACAATCTCTTTTCTGAACCTTCCTCCCACTTGAAATATTCAGAAAATCACGCCAGACAAGGATGTGTGTAAATTTATTTGCAGGTTGGCACAGAAAATAAAATACTCCAAAACATTTTGGGGTTTATGGGAAAGGGTTTCTGTCTGGAGAAAAATATTTTTGATGCAACAATGATCAAAATAAGGGGCTGCACCATGGTGGCTTGTCCGCATATATTTCCACATTTTTAACAGGAAGAGAGTTGATACTATCTCAGAGTTTCAATGGAATGCACAGGTCCTAACTGAAAACGTTTCTAGAAATGCACACATTGTATCTGTTTCACGAGTCAACATTTAGGTTGACCTTCTGTAAAATCAATGTCAACATATTAGATATTCTTCCTATTGAGTTATATTTATTACTGTCACTTACCACATAAATCTTGGGGGCATATTATCAAGGGCTCTATCGCCGCTTTAGCGGGACTTTTTCCCGCTAAAGCGGCGATAATTCTAACGCCCTATTAGCAAGCTGTCGCTAACTGCTGTTAGCGACAGCTTCTAGGCGATAGCGACCGGGTTGGGTGCCGCTTTGCATGCCAGCGATATTTATCGCTAATGGCATGCAAAGTAGGCGTTCCCAACCTAAAAGCGACTGGAAACAGTCGCTAAGCTCGCTATCGCCTATTAGCGAGGCAGGGGAGGTGATTAACGAACCAGCGCTAAACACGTTTAGCGCTGGTTTGTTAACGCCTGGTCCAGACCTGACTTAGCCATGTAATCCAATGGGAGGTGGATTACATGGCTAAATCCCCTCGCCCTATCGCCAAGCTAACACTGGTCACAGTGTGAATATCGCTTGTTTTCAAGCGATATTCACACTGTTCTCAGGGTTTCTATCGCTTTGGAGATAAGCGTTGCTGATAGCACGCTATCTCCGCGATAGAAACCTGCGATAGCCGGCGATAATTATCCTAGCGCTAACTGCGCTTAGCGAAAATTATCGCCGGTTATTGCTAATAGGCCCCTAAATTCCTAATCAGATGGGATTTCACTTTAAATTTGATGAGCTCTTCAATGGCTTGAATTTCTGCAAAACTGTTAACAAAGAAGGTGTTGTCCTACTTGATTTCCTGGAAGCCCTTGAAAACACTTAATAGCCATTTCCTTTCTGACACTTAATGTAAATATAAATATATATACATAATTTGGAAGGGGGGCCATTCTGGACTACACCGTTGTTTCCCTAACATTATTTTTTCTGCCTGAAACTTTTTTGTCACACATAGGGGTCGATTCCGAATCGGGCCGGAAATCTCTCCGACCGAGCCGGACCCGGAGAGATATCCGACCGAATCGGACCCGTGCAGTCCGACCGAACGAGTCCGATGCATTCGTATGCCACCGGACACGAGTCGGTCGGACTCCCATTGAACTCAATGGGAGCCGGTCGCACAACGCGTACGCGGGCTCCCATTGCCTCAATGGGTGCGAGGCGGACAAGGGCGCCCCCTACAGCGAGTACGCCGCGAGCGCCCGCGGCGTACACGCACAGGTAGGGGGACCCATGGGTCCCCCTGTGTGCACCTCGCGCGGGTGCGCGTACAGGGGGGTCCGACACGGACCCCCAAAGTACGGCTCCGACAGCGAGTTCGAGTCGGACGGCGCGAGTCGGTCGGAGCGGTCGAGGTGCGCATCGTACTTACCCGGCCGGAAAACGTCTCCATTGCGCGGTGCGAATCGGGTCCGAGCGAGTCGGTCGGAGCGGTACGATCCGGGTACGAGTCGGTCGGAGCGGTCGGGTCGCCCGGACGAGTCGGTCGGCGAATTCGCATCGTACTCGCTCGGCCGGACCCGCGTACGATTCGGTCGGGAAAAAGGGCTCCGAATCGGATCCGGTAAAGCCGAATCCTATTCGGAGCCCTACCGGCCGAGATCGGAATCGGCCCCTTAGGCTCCAAAGCCATCAATTCCAACATCACTGTATTGTATTAAATCTGGGTTGATATGGTGAAAATGAACCAACCGTGGTTAGAGATGTTTTTGATCTAGCTGAAACTGGGAGGATTACCTAATTGGTGATAGCAGAAAGCACCACGTTAGAAATTAAAGCTATGACCCTCATAGCTAACAATCCACAAACAAATGAAGCCAGGATATTAGTAAGGTCAATTGGGATTGATATGCGCGTTTTCTATGCTCATGATGGAGAAATACGCCGTATTACATTGATTTACACCGGCTAGCAATCCTTTTGTGAATGCCTGATGTGTAAATTAGGAATTTTCTTCCGTTTTTATGCCTCAAAACAGATTTGTGAATAGGGCCTCTGTACGTCTTTTACTTATCTTATATTTAATAAAGAAAATCCCCATCATTAACTCACAAACGTCCGCCTCAGGCTAACATGGAAACCAACATGGAAATCTTTGTCTTAAAATTATTACAAATAAAATCCTGAATTGGGTTCTGTACATTTTTTATTAGAAACGGGGAAAGAAAATTGATACACAAATACTACAAAATGTGCGACATATTCTTGATTATTTTTCTTTCTTTCATTGCAATGTTTCTTTAGTAAAGTTTATTATTTCGCTAAGAAAACAGTTTTAATTAACGGTGACTGGATTAATTGGCAAGTGTCTGAATTTACAGATGATTGTTTTTCACTCTAATGCTCAGGTTTTCACCCTTTGAAATTTTTAATTTCATTTTTCCTACTTTAGACTTTGTTTTATTTCAATTGGATCGCCAGTAGATAACACTAAATGTTCCCATGCACTTACAATTTAACAATTAAGAAAGTTTACATATTTTCTGTGCTTAATTAAATAACAAATGTGCAGAGCGTAAGATCAAATCTACCTTAAGGCCTACGCATTTCTTCGGTTTCTATTTTAAACATTTAATTAGTAGCAGTAGTAAAATAGTTTATGTGTCGTTTGTGGTAATTATTCCCCAGTTGAGTTAACAATGTTCTGCTTAATTACTCTCTATGGCAGTGCTTCTTCTGACTCCTTGTGTGCAGACTGCCTAATTTAAAGTTGACTGGATGGTTTTGTTTCAACACCTTTTGAACAGTAAGTGCATTACAGCAAACGTGGGTAATGGGAACTGAATCTTGCATTGATTTTACCCTGTATGCTTCACCCCCAAACAATCTCTTCAAGCAGCCCCATACAATGATAAAAGTGTGTATGTAGTCATGTCTAGTGCTACATTTACCATTGAAAAAACACTCTTAATATCTTTATATATTTTTTTTTTAAAAACTCTTTTCATATTAATTATATTGTTATAATTCACACACATGTCCTCATAAAATTATATATAGGAACATTTTACCAATAGTTGACACCTTTCATATAGTCTTTTAATTATGTTAAAATATGTTCACCATTGTAACGAGAAGAGGCTGTGCAAAATTGCAAATCTAGTTTTCTGAAAATTCGTGTAGCTCCATAAAAATTATGCAATCTTACAAATAATTTTAAAACATACATTATTGGTATTTCATGTACAAAATGAACAGGAAAGCATACCTTAAACTGAAAGGTTGCACTAGGTGCCAGTAAGGCCAGCTGAAAACGTCTTCGCTGAAATATTTCCTGCTTCATCCATTCTCCAGTGGGAGTAATTACAGCCAAATATCATGCCAGTGAGATTCACGCACGTAATAAAAACTTTGAACGGCCGTAGTAATAAGATTGCTTTTTAGAGATTTACTGGTAGCGAAACAGAAAATAGACGTGCTTAAGTATGTGCAAGGAAACCCACATGGCTTTTACACTTCATATGCTCTAACCAGCATTTCACTGTGTTTCTACTTTAACATAGCTTCTAAATTCTAAATTTATAGTTATAACTTACGCATCACCTTCAAAATACTATGAGTGGCGCTCCTCCGTACACAGTCTTGTCGCTTTACTTGCCAAACTACTTTAATTATAACTTACCACTGTGCCATGCACTGTGTTCTCCCAAACCTTGTCATTTGAGATGTCATATGTGTTGCTATGATTTCACATGGTATAAGTCATGTAATATGCAAGGGTATAGCCAGTGCATGGAGAAGGGGCAAGTTATTGTTAATGTAGTGTGGCGAGTGAGACAACAAGACTGTGTATGGAGGTGCGCAATTTATTGTAATTTGAAGGTGGTGCATAAATTCTTCATTTAAGTTATAGCTGTAACTTTAGGATTTCTAATATTGGTATAGTTTAAGTTGGATGTGTATAGCAAGAATAAATACATTTTTCTTAACTATAACTTATCTTTAACCTTTGATTTTTTTGTTCATCGAATTTAAATGTTTTACATTTTTAATAAAAACATGTTTCAAATTACAGTACAGAGTGTCATTCAGTTTTGTTAAGTGGAGTGTCGTAGAATATAGTGGAGAACAGTGTCATAAAGTGTAGTGTTGTACAGTGGAATAGAGTGGAGTGGAGTAGTGTAGCGTACAGTGGAGTAAAGGGTTAGACATTGGAGTGGCATTCCCAGCAATGTAGGGACACCTTGTAGTCAGTCTTGTGATTGCATTAAGTGGAATGCTGAGGAATGCAAAGAATGCAAAAGAAAGCCTCGTTTTTAATAATGTTTTGAATAGAAATTTGAATGTTTATTAACAAAGAGTTCCAATGCTTGGTAATATTGATAAATATTTTTTAACAAGGTTTTGGAATCTATTGACTTTAATGACGATTACTGACATGCCAAAAATGTTTTATGGTGATAATCTTTTGATAAACCCAATAGACTTGCTTTTATTTATTGATGTCCTAGCTCCTTGACAAAGCCAATAGGTTTGCATTTATATATTGGTGTGATGAACCCTTGACAAAGCCAATGCAATTGTCTTTTTTATTGATGCAGTCGCCCCCTGACAAAAGCCAAATGGCCTGCTTTTTATACATTGACATTACTTTACCTTAGAATTTCAATTAAAAAAACAAAGGTTAAAATAACATTATAGTGAGGTGGAAATGTCAGATAAAATGTAATGTTTTAAACAGAAAAAACACAGAAATTCAACAGTTCTATTCAACTAAAGTAAACTATAACCAGTGCTACCGCCATACACTGCTAATGATTTCACATATTACATGGCTCATGGCATGTTCAATGATATTATTGATGACATCACTGATGACATCTCAAATGACGTAATTGATGACATAACTTATGACGTCATGAATGATGTAACTGATGACATCACATATGACATCATCTACCATACGTCTGTTGAATTTACTGTACAAAATATAACAGTATTCGAAACATGTAACTACTAAATGGCCCAGCATCATGTAAAGCAATATTTACAGCAATGTATGTACTTAATAAAATTAAAATGCTGTAGGACACCACCTCTAGATATAGTAGCCCCATTAGATGGCCAAACCCTAGTATGCCCATCCTTCAGCATGTGCATAACATTTCATGTACAGTCCACTACCTTCAAAGAACCAGGCCCCATTAGATGGCAAAAATCCTTCTCCCTGTGCAAAACTCTTCATGAACAGCCCACTCCAATAAGACACCATATACCCATTGGTTGTACAAACTCCTACTATGTACAGCCTTCAAACCTGTACACATCTCTTTATGGAGAGAGCACTCACTCCTCTCATCCAAGTTCAGTTAGGTGGGCATGCCTTTAGTATGCACAGCTTTTGTGCTATGCACATCTCTTCATGGAGAGCTTACTCCCTCCACACACCCAAGCCCCATTACGTGGGAAGCCTCTACTACGGACAGCCTCCAACATGTGCACAACTCTTAATGAATAGAGTACTCTCCCAAGACACCCAAGGCCCATTACATTATCCAGACCCTACTATGCATAGCCGATGCCATTTGCACAACTTATGATGGAGAGCCCAGTACTAACATGCAGTCAAAGCCAGTTAGCTGGTGTGGCTTCTACTATGCACAGTCTTTGTCCTGTGGACAAGTCGTCATTGGCAGCATGCACCCTCCACACAAGTAAGGGCCCTATTCTGATGCGGTTTGGAAATTATTCCAACCGAATCGGTTTGGGAATGGCTTCCGACCGACTCGGATTGGGAGAATCCGACCGACTGAGTACGATGCATCCGGATGCTTCCAGATACGATCCGGTCGGACTCCCATTGACTTCAATGGGAGCCTATGTTCCGACCGAATGCATAGGCTCCCATTGAAGAAAGGGGTGGCTTGGGAAAATCGGGCACCCCCTGGTGCCTGCCACACTGTGCATTGCGGGTAAGGGGGACCCATGGGTACCCCCACGGGCCCGATTGGGAAGGCTCCGGGTACAGGGGGGTCCGCTACGGCCCCCAAAGTCTGATTCTGCCTGCCGATTTGAGTCGGATGCATGATTTGGAAAGGCTGTCCGAATCCAGCATCTTACTCGGTCGTTAGGAAACGCGGTCCATAGGGACGTACTATTCTGCTCCGTACGGCTCGGTCATTCCAAATGCCGTCGGGTTCGGATTGGAATATTCCTAATGCCTAACTCGTATTGTACTCGGTCGGAAACCTTTCTGATTCAGTCGGAAAGACACATTCCCGATCCAATTCTGATGGAGCAAATGCCGTTAGGCGGACTTCCTAACCGCATTGGGTTGGAATCAGCCCCCAAGTCATTATGAGGCCACACAAGATGGCAGCCGAGGAGGAGCTCACAACGACAGCTCCTGGGTTGGGATCACCGATCAGTGCACATCCCTGGTTTAACCCTGCTATTCAACACCTATACTCACTTTATTGATTTGAGGATTGTATTTCTCCGCATTTACCAGGTTTACTGAAGTGAGGACTTCAGTTGGACAGCATTTGATGAACTGCCGGCAATCGGATCTCTGCACAGAAGCTGGTTCCTGCACTGATGTGACTTGCACTGCAGCTGCCCGCTTCCGATCGCATGTTGGAAGCAAGCAATGACCGCTCCTCTTGCTGGTGCTAGTCAAGCTGGTCAAGCTGTCGCCCACTGACTCTCGCCGAGAGAGAGCCTGGGTCCCGGATGCCTACCCGATGGTGCGTGGTGTGTTTGCACTGACCAAGGCAGGCTACCTCCACCCACTGCCTGACCAGCTCGCTGAAAGGATCCGGCACATCGGCGGCTCGGCTGTGGATGTTCAGTACCACAGGAGAAACACTTTGAGTGATCCCTGTGGCTAACCTGCTGCTCCGCTGACACCTTTCGCACCTGAAGTGTTCCGGGCTTGATTCAGGGAGCAGATGAGCAGGGGAGTCGTCTCGACTGTGGTGGCCCTGATTCCTCCTGAGCTCACCATCAGCAGTTGCCCCTCCCTCTGCCCGCGTAGCCTGCCTGATTTCATCACAGCCTTTGAATTTCTCCCTGCGCTGCCCGAGCGCTCTTACCGCTTAGGACTAGGGATCCTTTCCCCTCTCCAGGAATTACATCGAGGTCCGATGGGAGTGCTGACCCCTGGCACTGCCGGCAGCTATCGGGAGCTGCATGTCTAGTCTGCTGACCCCCGTGTGAGGTTGCAGATGGTTGTTGACATGAGGTGCACCGATCTCTCCCAGGTCAGTATTTGCCCCCCTCAACTGGTTGGTTGCCACCATTTCATTGCTTGCTATTCTGGGATCTTTGGGGAGGTCTTCCTGTCCCTTATTTTGTGGGTCCTTCTGCTCCTCTATCCCTGGCTCTCCTTGAGGAAGTTCCTCAAGATGGCGACCACTCCATGGGAAGGGAAATGGACATAGAACTCTATCCATGAGAAGTCCTATAAAAACTGAAAAAGGACTAAGACTTTATCCTGCATTCTAGGAACCTAGATCTCAAAGGGGGGTGGCCATCTTTGAATGGTGGTTGGTTGGTTCTAATTCCTTAATATATCTTCCTCTTGTTTAATCTCTCTTGCTTAAAATATCATTCCATTCGCCCTCTGCTCCTTTTTCTATGATTCCACTCGAGGAAGTTCTTCAAGATGATGGCCCCTCCATTCGAAGGGCAATTTGGCATTTGACACGTTGTGTGGAAACTGAAAATGGACTAAGGCTCTCTCCTGCATTCTAGGAACCTCAATCTTAATTTGGGGAGCCCATCTTTGAATGGTTAGAATGGTAGCTGGTTCTAACGCCTACTATCACTGCCTCATATTACCTTTTGTTGCACTTTCTATACCATCCCATTGGCTACTGTAATCACTTCCTCACAGCCCCTCTCACTATGAGCTCTCTCTGGATAAAGCTATAAATAACCACTAACTATAAAGCATTATTTGTCCTCGAGCGATGGACAAAAAATTAAACCCAACAGGCTTTAATGCTTACACAATTATTTACCCCCCTAATCTCTCAAACAATGCAGCAAAAAGCCTCAAACATCCACTACTCAAATCCCTCCCTGAAACCCATATCTCTGACCCATACTTCTGCACAAGTAAGGGCACGCTAATTAGTAACTTCATCTTCTACACAAAAAGATGTGCACAGTGGAAAACTGCCATTTACTCCCCGCTCCGAATCACCAACTCCAGGGAAACACCCCATGGGCTTAGACTATCTGTATCTCGTTCACCCATCTGCAGGGCAGATGTTACCATATCTCTCTATAATAATGGGATCATCATAATTCAATCCTCTAATGACAATCTAGCAGTATTTGACAAGATTTTCACTATCATCAAAAGAGCTGTGAACAATAAGAACTCAACCTCCAACCGAAGACACCCTAGCTCGCCTGACATCGCTCCTGCACCCCTACGTATGCCTACCCTCACACTGGCATCATCCAGGCCTTTTTCCATCTTCAGCCCATGCTCTGCCCTCTCTCTGCCCACCCCTACCTTAGACTCTACACATATTGCCTGGACTGAGTCTCTCCCTATGAAACGCTGATCCAGTCCACATGCACCAGATGCCTTTACAACAGTAAACATAGAATCCCTCTTTCCAGGTCCTGTTCCCGCCCCCGTGACCTAACTGGTCCTCCCTGCACACCCACATCTCCTTCCTGTGCACAGACGTCGAATATATATGATTACATACCCCCTAACATGATGAACCACACGCCTTTTAGATCTCTCACTCAGCACACATTTTCCCCTTCTCCCACCCTCTGGCTATCCCCTCCAACACTCCAACAATCCCTCTCCATGATATCACTGACCTTCAAACTCTCCCTTCATCCATTACTAACTTTCCCTCCCAACCTGGCCCCCCAAACCATGACCACCTGCCACCATGCCTCTTTGGAATCTCGCCTTGAAGAGTTTTCTCTTAACCTGCTACATCTCAAGAATGATATTCAGAGATTTCCATCCATAACCACTGAGTTGTTGCATAACCAAAGGCCTGACAGTTCCCCGAGCAATCAGACTGGTTCCTAATCCGTCTCGTTCCCTAACCACAACCCTCACACCCCTCACTTTAATAGAAAATCCACACCTGCCCCATATTCCCCCTCTCGACCCAGGAAATTTACTGACTGTCTTTCAGAGAGTGACATCCATGCCCTCCTCCTTTCCTACACCCCCATAAAGACACCAACAAGGTCTGACCAGGACAAATCCAAACCATTCAAAGTAATCCTTACAGAGAACCTAGTCACAACCCTAGAGGGGTTAACAAAGCCAATCTCAAGCATATCAACCCCAATTGTTCTTTCACAGTCCACTCCAATACTCACCTGAAATGCATGCTCATTAATTACAGAGTGGCTGTTAGGCATGCTTTTGATATTTATGACCTCACCATCACACATGAGCTTGACCTCTTTATCCTGAGAAAAACTTGGTTAAACGACTCATCTGCTCCTATTCTAGACCTACTAGTTCTCCCCTAGTCACAACATCATTAGATTGGACAGAACTAACAGACCTGGTGAGGAAGTAGCCTGCATTTACTGTAATACCCTCGCTGTAACACAGGCAGTTACTGATGCTCTTCCTGCTGGAGAATACCTTTGCATCAATATCGTTAGCAATGACAGATTCATCTGCAAACTTCACTTGATCTACCGCCCTCCTGGAGAAAACCTAACTGTTATAGAACAAGTCATGAAAGTAATCCAACCAAGGCTGATCAGCAAGCTGCCCAGATCTTCCTTGGAGACTACAACCATCACTGGAATGACCTCAATGACCAGGTAGTAAACACCATTAAAGCCTTATTATCAGACCTTGAACTGACCCAACTTTGTGACAGCCCTACTCACAATAAAGGAGAGACCTTAGACTTAATAATTGCAAAATGGGACAACACTACACTGGAGTCTATTTTGCCTTGCAACTGGACAGACCACTACCGTATCACCTTACTTATCAATGCAGGTGTGATCCCAAAAAAAGCTCAACTAAAGAAACCAAAACATTGGAAAAGAAATTTGCAGAACGTAAACCTTATTGACTTATCTGCCCTCAGTAACAATTCCTCAACTCCCCAGGTGGACATGGTGGATGTGCCTAACCTTACAGAGCACTACAATATCTCCATCTTGAACATCCTTGACTCGATCGCCCCCCCATACAGCTAAAAAACATATCCACCAAAGTCTCTAAACATTGGTTCAATGAAAACCTTAATGCTGAAAGACGCAACTGGATACTAGCAGAAAGAGCCTGGAGATCCTCACCATCCATGGAGCACCTGAAAAGTTTAAGATAAGTGACGAACACTTACAACAAAAGAATCAGAAGTTTGAATGCTAACTTCTTTAGAACTCAACTGGACAATGCTAGAAATCAACCCCAAAAACGTTTTGAAATTGTCAAGTAACAATCCAACATCCAACTCAACCCTCCCCAGTATTGGTCCCAACAAACTTCCAAATTGCGAGGACTTTGCCTCCTTCGTCTTGGAAAAAACAGAAATGATTGAAAATAAGCTGCAGACAATGAGGGAGCTGCTGCCAACTACCTTACTCACCATTGCTCATCTCTCACAGTCTGCTATTCCTGTCTGTCATCATGTGCATTCCCCCCAAAACATTGCCTCCTGGCAACCATTCACTCCCCTCAAGAAAAGCAACATTCATTACTTGCTTACAGGACTGAAACCTTCCAATCACTTCATCGAGATCAAATCGTCTATCCTCCTTTTATGGGCCAAGATTGCAAATGCTTCACTCCTTCAAGGCACTATCCCTGGCTGCCTAAAAGTAGAGCAGGTAACCCCATCTTAAAAAACCAACTGCAGATTGCTCAGACTTTAAACAATTTCCACCCAATATCCAGCCTTCCCACTCTGGCGAAGCTTATTGAGAAATGTGTCCAGATCCAACTCTGCAACCATATAGATCATTCCGAACACCTTGACCAATCCCAGTCTGGTTTTCATCAAGGTCACAGCACAAAAACAGCACTCACACACATAGTGGATGACGTATTATCAATGTTGTATCAGAATAAAGAGTGTCTTATTATCCTCCTTGACTTATCGTCTGCGTTCGATACTGTGAACACACAAAAATCTACTAAACCCAGGCCTGGGCGGTGAACTTCGCTCCGTTCGCGGAGTTTGCGGAGTTTTCTGCACTCCGCACCCCGCAGAGCTCGCGGAGTGCAGAAAACTCCGCTTCGCGATGTGCAACGGAGTTTTTCCCCAGCTCGCGATCGCGAACGGTAAGTTTGCGATCGCGAACAGTAAGTTCGCGAGCGCGAGCTGCCGCTCTGGTAGAATTTCTACCCGAGCGGCAGGAATACCAGCATAAACTGCAGTTTGCACTGCTCTCCGCCACTCCGCAAACTACGCCCAGGCCTGACTAAACCTACTTGAAAGAAGGATGGGGTTATCAGGGACCGTCCTTCAATGATTTACTTTATTCCTCCACTTAATTGAACCTACAGGGTCATGGCCATTCAATTTCTGAACAAGTCCTCTGCGGTCACCCTGGGGTTTCCACAGGGATCTGCCCTCACTCCCATTCTCTTCAACTTATTCATCAAACCTTTAGCAGACTCCCTGTCATCCTCTAACATTCATTATCACCTGCATGCAGATGACACTGAATTGTACCTGAAAATCTCCTTCCCAGGTGATTTCACGACCCTTAACACTATTCCACAAAATACTCAGAATTGGCTTTCACTCAGCCATCTCAAACTTAACGCCATCAAAACTGAATTGTTCCTCATAACGCCACCTAAACACAATCTCAAGATTGTCCTTTGGATAAAGAATCTAACTGCCCTCAATTGCCTTCCCCACCTTATAGATTCTGCGAGATCTCAGGGAATTATACTAGACAAACATCTGTATATGTAGAACCACATCAGTAACGCCACCAAAGGAGTGAACTACCAGATGAGCATCTTATGGAAATTAAAACTCTTCCTCCTCGAGGACGACCTTAAATCTGTGGTCCAAGTCCTAGTCATTCCCAGGCTCGATTACAGAAGTGCTACACTGAGTGGCATGCCCAGATGCATGCTGGCCCCTCTACAGGCCTCTCTTAATGCTACGACCAGACTCGTCACTGGAACAAAAAGAAACAAACACATCTCCCCTGCTCTTAAATCTCTAAACTGGCTCCCTTATGAGGCATGAATTCAACTAAAAATCGTATGCATGACTCATAAAGCCCTACATTTCAATACTTCCAGGTATTTGGCACAAAAGTTACAATTATCAAGTGGATGTAGATCATCACAAAGTACCTGCTCCCTGATGCTGAAACCACAGATTTTCCTATAAAAAAAAAACATGCAATAGAGCCTTTCAGGTACTGCACCAAACATTTTGAACTCTTTGCCGAAGGAAATCCGTCTGATTCTGTCTACATCCTCCTTCAAAATAGAAGTCAAAACATTTCTGAAGAGCAAATGGTTGGCCTAAAATTGAAATCATACTTTGTGTCGATTGGTCTTACCCTGTATATTCTCATTTGTTGATCATGACTACACCTAGGGAAGTCCTGTCCCTCAATTTGTTATTCTTCTATGATTGTATTTATATTGTATCTGCATTTATTCCTGTGTCTTTACCTGTTTCTCACTCCTTCACCCTGTAAAGCACTCCGATACCCTCACGGGTCATGTTCACGCTACATACAACTTTATAAATCAATAAATAAATAAATAAACCATGCTGCAAATGCTTACACTCATTAGAAGTTAAGAGGCTATAGATAATTTGCTTTAGATGTAACTCAGGAAATATATTTCGGTGTCAGAAGTATAACAAACTGTCACACTCACTGGATGATATCACCAGTGATGTCATCAATATTTGTTATTTGAGATGACGTCAGCAATGTCATCAATGATGTCACTGAACATGTCATGAGTGATGTAATATGTGTTGTCACAAGGAGTGCATGACTGGTGCGCAAGTCATAGTTAGGTTAATTAACTATGACTGGTAAATTTCAGTGTTATTTTAGTTTAAAACGCTACAGTTTAACTGACATTTTCACCTAACTATATCATCACATTAACCATTGGTTTCTTATAATGTCACTTTAAACTTTGCTTTTTAGTGGAAAAAACATATATATATATATATATATATATATATATATATATATATATATTCCATATGCAATGCTCCTACTTGGAAACGCCACACACTGCATGTTGAAATTCATTTATTGACAGGCTGCAGATTTACATACTTGTCGTTTTGAGAAGTCAATCCGCTCCAAAGTGCCATACGCGTTTCTGGACTAACGTCCCTTGTTCACTGGCTGAGCTGAAGGAGGAGACCAGGTGGGCAACAGTGACGCTGCGCTCGCAGCGTGAATTTAAGTCTGCCTCAGTGGCCGTGTTCAGTAAGTGCATTCTGGTTGTTGGAGTCACAAACTTCAAGCCATAGTGGAAGCCAACCTGCATACTCCTTACAAAGTTTCTTATCCACAGTGGGTTAGCGAACACCTAACCAAGTATGTATTCTGCCTTCTGTACGTCTGCCAATTCAACACGCTGCTCCCTAGACACCACTTCCATCATCGGTGCCATGGACCCGCTTGGTCCGCGGGGGGCATTTCCGCGACCTGAGCCGGCCGCTCAATATTCCATATGCAACGCTCCTACTTGGAAACGCCACACGCTGCATGTTGAAATTCATTTATTGGCAGGCTGCAGATTTACATACTCGTCGGTTTCAGCACTCAATCCGCTCCAAAGTGCCATACGCGTTTCTGGACTAACGTCCCTTGTTCACTGGCTGAGCTGAAGGAGGAGACCAGGTGGGCAACAGTGACGCTGCGCTCGCAGCGTGAATTTAAGTCTGCCTCAGTGGCCGTGTTCAGTAAGTGCATTCTGGTTGTTGGAGTCACAAACTTCAAGCCATAGTGGAAGTCAACCTGCATACTCCTTACAAAGTTTCTTATCCACAGTGGGTTAGCGAACACCTAACCAAGTATGTATTCTGCCTTCTGTACGTCTGCCAAATCAACACGCTGCTCCCTAGACACCACTTCCATCATCGGTGCCATGGACCCGCTTGGTCCGCGGGGGGCATTTCCGCGACCTGAGCCGGCCGCTCAATATTACATATGCAACGCTCCTACTTGGAAACGCCACACGCTGCATGTTGAAATTCATTTATTGGCAGGCTGCAGATTTACATACTCATCGGTTTCAGCAGTCAATCCGCTCCAAAGTGCCATACGCCTTTCTGGACTAACGTCCCTTGTTCACTGGCTGAGCTGAAGGAGGAGACCAGGTGGGCAACAGTGACGCTGCGCTCGCAGCGTGAATTTAAGTCTGCCTCAGTGGGCGTGTTCAGTAAGTGCATTCTGGTTGTTGGAGTCACAAACTTCAAGCCATAGTGGAAGCCAACCTGCATACTCCTTACAAAGTTTCTTATCCACAGTGGGTTAGCGAACACCTAACCAAGTATGTATTCTGCCTTCTGTACGTCTGCCAATTCAACACGCTGCTCCCTAGACACCACTTCCATCATCGGTGCCATGGACCCGCTTGGTCCGCGGGGGGCATTTCCGCGACCTGAGCCGGCCGCTCAATATTACATATGCAACGCTCCTACTTGGAAACGCCACACGCTGCATGTTGAAATTCATTTATTGGCAGGCTGCAGATTTACATACTCATCGGTTTCAGCAGTCAATCCGCTCCAAAGTGCCATACGCGTTTCTAGACTAACGTCCCTTGTTCACTGGCTGAGCTGAAGGAGGAGACCAGGTGGGCAACAGTGACGCTGTGCTCGCAGCGTGAATTTAAGTCTGCCTCAGTGGGCGTGTTCAGTAAGTGCATTCTGGTTGTTGGAGTCACAAACTTCAAGCCATAGTGGAAGCCAACCTGCATACTCCTTACAAAGTTTCTTATCCACAGTGGGTTAGCGAACACCTAACCAAGTATGTATTCTGCCTTCTGTACGTCCGCCAATTCAACACGCTGCTCCCTAGACACCACTTCCATCATCGGTGCCATGGACCCGCTTGGTCCGTGGGGGGCGTTTCCGCGACCTGAGCCGGCCGCTCAATATTCCATATGCAACGCTCCTACTTGGAAACGCCACACGCTGCATGTTGAAATTCATTTATTGGCAGGCTGCAGATTTACATACTCGTCGGTTTCAGCAGTCAATCCGCTCCAAAGTGCCATACGCGTTTCTGGACTAACGTCCCTTGTTCACTGGCTGAGCTGAAGGAGGAGACCAGGTGGGTAACAGTGACGCTGCGCTCGCAGCGTGAATTTAAGTCTGCCTCAGTGGGCGTGTTCAGTAAGTGCATTCTGGTTGTTGGAGTCACAAACTTCAAGCCATAGTGGAAGCCAACCTGCATACTCCTTACAAAGTTTCTTATCCACAGTGGGTTAGCGAACACCTAACCAGGTATGCATTCTGCCTTCTGTACGTCCGCCAATTCAACACGCTGCTCCCTAGACACCACTTCCATCATCGGTGCCATGGACCCGCTTGGTCCGCGGGGGGGCTTTTCCGCGACCTGAGCCGGCCGCTCAATATTCCATATGCAACGCTCCTACTTGGAAACGCCACACGCTGCATGTTGAAATTCATTTATTGGCAGGCTGCAGATTTACATACTGTTAGAAGGTGGTTCTGACACTATGGGCCGCCCGGATTTTTCGCTTTTTGAGCACCTAATTGTTGAGCTTTTACTGTGGGAGAGCCTCGTAAATTGGGACTCATCCACAGTGAACTCATGATGGAAGAGACTGCATGTGGATTTTACTGGTGTGCCCCTAGCTTGACTAGGCTGCTGCGCAGCAGCTGGAGTAAGGGGCACCGGGCTGGTTACATGCAGACACTTGTGTACATGCGTGTGCACACATGTAGGGGCTGCGCAGGGGAGATTCCTAGCGTGCACAGTCCAGGAGCAGCTACAAAATGAATGGTGTGGCAGGACTTATGCAGAATTGGGTGGTGACACGGAATAGGCCTTATACACTAGGAAGGAACATGCCAGGGAAAGTCAGTGTGCTTTACTGTGTTTTTCACTTCATTATTCCCCTATGGGAATGTGGAGCCCATGTGTTAGATTAACTTCCATAAGGCCTACAGATTCCAGACACACACTAAAGTCCACGGTAGCGGATGTGAAAAGAAGTATTCTGCAGAGTCCAAAGTCATATTTGTACTGCTTTTGGGTCATCCAGGAATGTCATATTTCTCTGAGTCCCTGGCTGGGGTCTGGCCCTGGCAGGTTAGATTAATGACCCTTCTTCCCAGAGCCAAGATCTTCCCTCCCAGGAGAGGAGATAGGTGGAGCTACAGGCTAATCCATCAGCAGCTGTCGCTGGGTGCCAGGCACCAAGCTGAACCAAGATGAAGGCAGCACTGGGGAAAGGGTCTTGTTTCAGAGACCATGTGGCCAGAGATCCGGGACGACGCCATTTTGAACAAGCCCAGAGGCTGGACCAGGAGGAGGGAGCAGGGGCAGGGAAGTGATGTGTCGCTGTTTGATAGGACAAACAGAGACTTCCTGCCAGCCCCCTACTCAACTTTTAAAAAGTGCTTGGACAGGAAGAGAAGCTCTCTCTTGGGTGTGGTCTGCGGAGGCGGAAGGTGCTGGAGCCTGGCGCAATGGGCAGTTGGAAGGAGGAACCCCTGACTGTCCCCCAGGGCCCTGCCAGCACCAGAAGAAGAGCCCAGGACCAGTGCGCAGAAGCAGGGGCCTCTGCGCAGGGAGAAGAGAGGCCAAGGAGGAGAGACAGGCGAAAGGCTGGCGCAGGGAGCCAGTGAAGACAGCTCCCTGCCGAATCCCCCCTCTCAGAGACCCTGAGGGCGAAGGAGAGTGTTCCCCGTGGCTGGGGCTGGCCACCAGGAGCAAGAGGACGCGAAAATGGGGCAGATCGGACCCCCAGGGACTGAGATATGGCCCCCGGAAGGTGAGCGACCTTTGACCCCTGGGGAGGAAGGGAAGCCGGGGAGCGCCGTCGCGCTCCCCGTGAAGGTGACCCAAGAGGGGCCCGGGACCCCATCCCCGGGCCCCGAAGCAAAGCCGGGGAGCGCCGTCGTGCTCCCCGTGAAGATGTCCCCCCACACGGGGTGCCAGGAGCCCACCCTGGCCCCCGCCGAGCAAGTGAAGACGGGGGCGGGGGAGCGCCGTCGTGCCCCCCACGAAGAGTGGCCATAGGGGCCCGGGACCCCATCCCCGGGCCCCGAAGTCAAGTCGGGGAGCGCCGTCGCACTCCCCGTGAAGATATTCCCCCACGGGGGTCCAGGAGCCCACCCTGGCCCCCACCGAAGCAGAGCAGTCGGGGAGCGCCGTCGCGCTCCCCGTGATGAGGAGGCGGGGCCCGGGACCCCATCTCCGGGCCCCGAAGACCACAAGATTGAGGGGAGCGCCGTCGCGCCCCCCCCCGAAGATGTCTGGGGGCCCGGGACCCCATCCCCGGGCCCCGAAAAGCAGACGGAGGCTGGGGGAGTGCAGCCGCCCTCCCCCCGAGGTCCAGCACGTCTGCCCGCTGGAGCGGGTAGGCCAGAAATGCCTTGCCGGCTCCCGCGGCAGCACACAATGGTGCTGGCCGTGCGGGGAGCCGGCGGGGGCAGCTGGGGGTGGGCTCCCCGGGCTGCCCTCTAATGAGGAGGTCCTGCGGGGGTCCCGGGTGGGACCGGGACCCCGTACGATGGAGGAGGGGCCCGGGTGGAACCGGACCCCGAAAATTGGCAGGAGCGGCCGGGGGTGGGCTCCCCGAGCCGTATCCCTTACCTGGGGGTCCGGGTGGGACCGGGCCCCCCACTGAGGCCGAAAGGTGCGGCGAAGCCTCCAGCAAGTCCGTGCGGCTCTCCCCGGCACAGCGGGAGAGCCGCTCATACAATATGCAGAAAGCGGAGCTGAAGCGCCCCATAATGCCTTGCCAGGCATTGGAGAATCTGTATTTTGGTGCTTGTGGTGGCCCCAGGAGGACGGGGTTACCACCAACTTGCTGCAAGGGTGCTGGGGGAGCTGCTGGAGAAGCGCAGTCACCCCCCTAGCACGAAGAAAAGTCCCTCCCTAAGTTTCCTAGGGAGTTCATAAGGATAACCCCTCAAGGGCTCAACATGCTGTAATACACCTTCTGGGCTGAACTTTTGTTCTACAGCTGAGGGTGTTTTGCGAAGGGCTTCATGGAGTGAAGGGCTGAGTTGGGGATGTCTGGAGAAGGGCATCCCCTGGAGGTGAAGAGGTGTAATTGCACCAAAACTGCATTTACTCACGGTTATTCCTTTTTAGAGGGACTGAAGGTCACATATGTAATGTGAAGGTACCTGTGTAAGGTGATGTCATAAGCAAAGTGGGTTATGTTGCCAGACACTCCTGCTAGGGAGTCTGGCTGTATAGGCGTAATCCTGTGATTTCATCTGTGATGCCCTTAGGGGCTGTAATTGCAATGCATTCTAATGTCCAACAAAGGTGATGAGTACTGTCATTCTAAGGTGTGCGTAAACATGTATTCTTGCTGCTGCACTTAGGTGAAGACCCAGACTGCTAGCCCTTAAGATATAGAGGTGCATACTTTATGGTCAGTAGGAAATGCTCAGTCAGGGTTATGTGTCACCAAGGCAGGTGTCCCCATTTTTAATGCGCGTTGAGGTAATGGGGTGGGTCGCCACTGGGATGGTGCCAGTGCGCAGGGCCCTCGCTCCAGGTTAGGCTCAACACACTGCATTAGGGGGCAAGATGATGTGCATACATGGGAGTGGTGGTACTAGACCCCACCCCCTTTTGGGAGGGGTGGAGATGTTACGCAATGTCACAAAGTAATTCCAGCAGCTTATGTATATTTGTAAATTGGTGCATAGTATTGAGTAGTGTGTGTGGTTAATAAATGTACTCTTACTTTTATAAAGCAAAGTACAGACTGGACAATCAATTATTGAGTGTTATTTCTGCGCACCTGCAAATGGCGATTACTAGCCCACACCACCTACCTTGAGTAAAGCCTCAGACTGCTCTGCAACGCTACCCTCTGAGAGTCAGGCGCTACAATTGGGTGTTTGGTTCCCAGTGAAGGACAAATGTAGTCATGTTATTTGTGCAGGCCTCACAGATACTGCCTCGTTTTCCAACACATACTCATCGGTTTCAGCAGTCAATCCGCTCCAAAGTGCCATACGCGTTTCTGGACTAACGTCCCTTGTTCACTGGCTGAGCTGAAGGAGGAGACCAGGTGGGCAACAGTGACGCTGCGCTCGCAGCGTGAATTTAAGTCTGCCTCAGTGGGCGTGTTCAGTAAGTGCATTCTGGTTGTTGGAGTCACAAACTTCAAGCCATAGTGGAAGCCAACCTGCATACTCCTTACAAAGTTTCTTATCCACAGTGGGTTAGTGAACACCTAACCAAGTATGTATTCTGCCTTCTGTATGTCCGCCAATTCAACACGCTGCTCCCTAGACACCACTTCCATCATCGGTGCCATGGACCCGCTTGGTCCGCGGGGGGGCGTTTCCGCGACCTGAGCCGGCCGCTCAATATTCCATATGCAATGCTCCTACTTGAAAACGCCACACGCTGCATGTTGAAATTCATTTATTGGCAGGCTGCAGATTTACATACTCGTCGGTTTCAGCAGTCAATCCGCTCCAAAGTGCCATACGCGTTTCTGGACTAACGTCCCTTGTTCACTGGCTGAGCTGAAGGAGGAGACCAGGTGGGCAACAGTGACGCTGCGCTCGCAGCGTGAATTTAAGTCTGCCTCAGTGGGCGTGTTCAGTAAGTGCATTCTGGTTGTTGGAGTCACAAACTTCAAGCCATAGTGGAAGCCAACCTGCATATTCCTTACAAAGTTTCTTATCCACAGTGGGTTAGCGAACACCTAACCAAAACCCCGAAACGCGTATGGCGGAATTGGCTGAACATACGCTGTGAGAGCCCTACTCATCTTGCTGCTGCCGACCGAAATAAAATTGGTAAAAGACACGTTGGGTGTGGCGTCTTCACTAGTGCGAGCACAACTCATTTGGATATATATATGTATTTATATATATACATATACATGTATACACATATACATATATATACATGCATACATATATATGTATATGTGTATATATATATATATATATATATATATATATATATATATATATATATATTCTTCTCAACAAACAGTCCACAAACGGCGCGCTTTTTTCATAGTAGGTGCCAGATGTCGAGGTCGGACAGTACCTCGCAGATAATTCTCAAACCAAAAATGCACAGCACTCCAGTAGCTTTGCTTAACTGCTTCACTTTATTAGAGCACAATCTCCACCACCACTATCACCGACGTTTCGACCAAGAAATGGTGAGAAAGACCATTCTTGGTCAAAATGTCGGTGATGGTGGTGGTGGAGATTGTGCTCTAATAAAGTGAAGCAGTTAAGCAAAGCTACTGGAGTGTGGTGCATTTTTGGTTTGAGAATATATATGTATATATATATATTCACTGAAAAAACCATAGGTTTCAGACACGTTATAGTTACAAATTAGCATTTAAAAAACCTTTGAAATTCACTGAAAAAACCATAGGTTTTAGGGACAGTTTTAGTTACTTGGACATTGCACTCGTACAAAACCCGTGAAATTCCCCCGTTATAGTTAGTTCAGCTAACTATAACTCGCGCCCTACAATGCACTGCTGATGACGTCACATATTACATCACTCATGACATGGTCAGTGAAATCACTGATGACATCACTGATGACATCTCAAATGACATCACTGATGACATCACTGATGACATCATCCAGTGACTGTGTGTTTCTGTAAAGTTTAAATATGTTTAATATATATAGGGAAAGGCATATTGAAGAATGAGTGGGTGTATAAGTGTCTGAATGGATGATTTAGTAGGTGCGTGACTGACTCTATGAGTGAGTGATTAAACGTATCTTACTGAATGCATGGGTTAATGACTAACCTGTGTGAATGTCTGTATCTGTCTGTCTGTTGGTGTGTAAGCGGCTGCATGGGTTTGCGAATAGCTACATGAGTGTCTATATGGGTTATTGATTTGTTGTTTGAGTATCTGTATGGGTGCCTGAGTGTTTGTGTGGGTGGGGTGTGTGTGACTCTGTGCATAGATGTGTGAGTGGGTGATTCACTGGGTGCATGTTTTCAAGAGTGCATCTGTGATGGACTGTACGGGTGGGTGAGTGTGTGTATGGCTGTGTTAGTGAGTAAATGTATATCTCAGTGGTACATGTGTGAGTAACTACATATGTGAAAGGCAGTATATATGTGTGTTGGAGTATATAAATGGCTATAAGTGAGAGTGTGTGATTGTGAGAGTGGCTGTATGGATGAGTGTGTGCTTGTATCAGTGATTGTGTAAGAGCGTAAGAATGTGCTAGTATTTGTATGAGTAAGTGAGCTGGTGTGTGTATAACTGTATAGGTAAGTAAATGGGAGTGTGATTAATTATTTGCATGACTGACTAGGTGTGTGAGTACCTCTATGGATGAGTGGAGGTGTGTGAGTGTGTATATAGGTGTATGAGTGCATATGATAGTCCTGTACTGAGTGACCATAAGTATGAGTGATTGTACTGGTGAGAGAGTAAATGTGTGTGTAGACCTAATAATCAGTGAGTGGGTATGTAGTTTTTGGTGTTGGAGTGTCTATGGTTTTGAGAATGGCAGTCTGTAATTTAGAGTGGGTATATCAAAGGTTATATTAGGGTGTGAGAAGATGCATGAAATTATCACATGGATGATGTCATCAGTGATGTCATCAGTGATGTCATTTGAGATGTCATCAGTGATGTCATCAGTGATGTCACTGACCATGTCATGAGTGATGTAATATGTGACGTCATCAGCAGTGCATTGCAGGGGCGCGAGTTATAGTTAGCTGAACTAACTATAACGGGGGAATTTCACGGGTTTTGTATGAGTGCAATGTCCAAGTAACTAAAACTGTCCCTAAAACCTATGGTTTTTTCAGTGAATTTCAAAGGTTTTTTAAATGCTAATTTGTAACTATAACGTGTCTGAAACCTATGGTTTTTTCAGTGAATTTCAAAGGTTTTTTAAATGCTAATTTGTAACTATAACGTCCCTGAAACCTATGGTTTTTTCAGTGAATTTCAAAGGTTTTTTAAATGCTAATTTCTAACTATAACGTGCCTGAAACCTACGGTTTTTTCAGTGAATTTCAAAGGTTTTGTAAATGACAATTTTTAAATGTATTAATTGTTATATTAATTTTTTTCATACTGATTTACTACATTTTTAGAAATTTTTTTTTTTACATATTTTATTTTTTAAATTACATTGTAATTACATTATACATTACATTACAAAAAATACTTTCTCAGAATGAATTACTTTAGTTTAAATACTTTGCACATAGGCAATAGACTTTTAAGTACAGTAGTTACAGTTGTTGCAATGGGCAACACATTTTCAAACACAATGCAACATTCAGCTCAATGTGAATTTCTAGTTAAATGCAATTAGTTACTTTATGGATTACTTTTGTAACCACAGGACTGGATCCTAGATTCAGTCCTGGTACATCTCCTGTAAACAGTTGAGTAAAAGCGTTTTGGTTACAGTCGTGATTTTTAAGGAATATTATTGTATTTTAAAAGTTGACACTTAGAAACTTTTTCTCATAGAATCACCAATGTTATCCTATGGAAGGAAATTCACTTAGCAGGTAAAAACTGTTATCGTTACTTTTTCTTACTCAGTGTTGGATCCTGGATCCAGCACTGGTGCATCTCCTGTAAACAGTTGAAAAAATGCGTTTAAGTCATACAGGCGATTTTTAAGGAATATTTGTAGTTTGTGAAAATCAACACTTTGAAACTTTTTTGCTGAAAACCAGTCAATCTTAGCCTATGAAGGAAATTCAAGTTACCGGTAAGTACGGTTAAAATTACTTTTGAGGATCAGTACTGGGCTGAAAGATGCAGCACTGAGGTCTCTCCTGATAACAGGTGAGTAAATCGGAATTCGTATTTCGGCTGATTTTAGAGGAATATTTTAAAGTTCCAAAACTCCACACTTAGAAGAATTTCCAAGTGAAACCAGTCAATGTTAGCCTATGGAAGGAAATTCAAGTTACTGGTAAGTACGGTTAAAATTACTTTTCAGGACCAGTACTGGGCTGAAAGATGCAGCACTGAGGTCTCTCCTGATAACAGGTGAGTAAATCAGAATTTGGATTTCGGCTGATTTTAGAGGAATATTTGTATGTTTCAAAAATCAACACTTAGAAACTTTTTCAGCAAAAAGCAGGCAATGATATCCTATGGAAGGAAATTCAAGTTACTGGTAAGTACGGTTAAAATTACTTTTGAGGATCAGTACTGGGCTGAAAGATGCAGCACTGAGGTCTCTCCTGATAACAGGTGAGTAAATCGGAATTCGTATTTCGGCTGATTTTAGAGGAATATTTTAAAGTTCCAAAACTCCACACTTAGAAGAATTTCCAAGTGAAACCAGTCAATGTTAGCCTATGAAGGAAATTCAAGTTACCGGTAAGTACGGTTAAAATTACTTTTCAAGATCAGTACTGGGCTGAAAGATGCAGCACTGAGGTCTCTCCTGATAACAGGTGAGTAAATCGGAATTCGTATTTCGGCTGATTTTAGAGGAATATTTTAAAGTTCCAAAACTCCACACTTAGAAGAATTTCCAAGTGAAACCAGTCAATGTTAGCCTATGAAGGAAATTCAAGTTACCGGTAAGTACGGTTAAAATTACTTTTCAGGACCAGTACTGGGCTGAAAGATGTAGCACTAAGGTCTCTCCTGATAACAGGTGAGTAAATCAAAATGCGTATTTCGGCTGATTTTAGAGGAATATTTTAAAGTTCCAAAACTCCACACTTAGAAGAATTTCCAAGTGAAACCAGTCAATGTTAGCCTATGGAAGGAAATTCAAGTTACTGGTAAGTACGGTTAAAATTACTTTTCAGGACCAGTACTGGGCTGAAAGATACAGCACTGAGGTCTCTCCTTATAACAGGTGAGTAAATCGGAATTCCTATTTCGGCTGATTTTAGAGGAATATTTTAAAGTTCCAAAACTCCACACTTAGAAGAATTTCCAAGTGAAACTAGTCAATGTTAGCCTATGAAGGAAATTCAAGTTACCGGTAAGTACGGCTAAAATTACTTTTCAGGACCAGTACTGGGCTGAAAGATGCAGCACTGAGGTCTCTCCTGATAACAGGTGAGCAAATCGGAATTCGTATTTCGGCTGATTTTAGAGGAATATTTTAAAGTTCCAAAACTCCACACTTAGAAGAATTTCCAAGTGAAACCAGTCAATGTTAGCCTATGGAAGGAAATTCAAGTTACTGGTAAGTATGGTTAGAATTACTTTTCAGGACCAGTACTGGGCTGAAAGATACAGCACTGAGGTCTCTCCTGATAACAGATGAGTAAATCGGAATTCGTATTTCGGCTGATTTTAGAGGAATATTTGCACAATGGTGAAGGGAGGGGGCGGGGCCTGAGGTTACATCTGTGTAAACGCGCCCCGTGGCGTGTTTTAAGTTGGGGGATTAAGTCCCCTTGAATCCTGAGGGTCCCTAGGGGCCAACTAGCCCACCAGGAACCTCCAATATGCGCCAGGGGGCTGCGTTGCAGAGACGTGTAGAGAGGCCACACCCCTTTACACCTCTCTGCAACGCAGCTCTGTGGCGCTTTCTGGATGTACCTGTTGGGCTAGTTGGCCCCGAGGGACCCTCAGGATTGAAGGGGATTTAATTCCCCATCTTAAAACGCGCCACGGGGCCTGTTTGCACACATGTCACCTGAAGCCCCGCCCCCTCCCTTCACCACTGTGCAAACGCGCCCGTGGCGCGTTTTAAGTTGGGGGATTAAGTCCCCTTGAATCCTGAGGGTCCCCGGAGTCCAACTAGCCCACCATATACCTCCAAAAGCGCCACAGAGCTGCGTTGCAGAGAGGTGTAAAAGGGCGTGGCCTCTGTACACCTCTCTGCAAGGCAGCCCCTGGCGCATACTGGAGGTTCCTGGTGGGCTAGTTGGCTCCCAGGGACCCCCAGTATTCAAGGGGATTCGTTCCTCCTCTGCAAACGCGCCAGGGGCGCGTTTGCAGAGTGGTGAAGGAAGGGGCGGGGCCTGCGGGCCCGATCGTTTTTTTTTGTTTTGTTTTTTTGTCCCTGAAGGGGGGCTGTGTGGCCCCCTTCCTTTTTTTCTGTTTTTGGGCCCTGGGGACCCCATCCCCCAGGGCCTTACCCCTTTTTTAAATTAAAAAAAAAAAAAACGGGAAGGGGGCCGCGTGGCCCCCTTCCCCGGGCCTGTATTGGCCCCGGGGACCCCATCTCCCGGGGCATGGCCTCTATTTTTATTTTTAATATTTTGAGGGGGGCTGCGTGGCCCCCTCCTCCGGCCATTTTAAGGCCCGGGGACCCCATCCCCAGGGCCGGCCATACCCTTTTTTTTATTTTTTATAATTTTTCAAAACTTTGGGGAGGGGGGCCGCGTGGCCCCCTCCCGAGCCACTACTTGCCCCGGGGACCCCATCCCCCGGGGCTGGCCCTCTCGTTGGGGACTGTGGGGGTCCCCAAACCCCCCACAGTCCCGCCGGCTCCCCGTGTCCTACGGGAGCCGGCATTGCTTACACATGGGGAGCAGCTAACATGCTGCTCCCCATGTGGAAAGCAATCAGCTTTGGATATTGGAAGAGAGAGCAGGTTTCCTGCTCTCTCTTCCAATATCCAAAGCAAGTTTGCAATGACAGGACGGGAGCCGCGAGGCTCCCGTCCTGTCATTGCAAACAGCAGTGTCCCGGGGGTAGGCACCCGGGACACTGCAGGAGCCGGCCCTGGGGGTGGCGGTCCCCAGGGCCACCACAGGCTCCAGGAGGGGGCCGCGCGGCCCCCTCCCATCGTGTGCATAGCCCCGGGAGGTGGTGGTCCCCGGGGCTCTGGGGTCCGTAACGGACCCCCATATTTAAATGTTTAGTGCCCTGGGGAGGTGGCGGTCCCCGGGGCGTGTGGGGGCTGGAGCCCCCCACACAGGTTTTTCATTTAAAAAAAGAAGCCCCGGGGAGGTGGTGGTCCCCGGGGCTGCGGGAGGGCTCAGAGCCCTCCCGCACCATTATGCATAAAGCCCCGGGGGTGGCGGTCCCCGGGCTTGGGGGCCCTTAGAGCCCCCCACACATAAAATTAACCCCCCCCAGCATGCCCCCGGGACTTGGCCCACCCGGGGGCCAATGACATCGAAGCGCGGAGACCGCGCTTCGATTTTATTTTTCGGCAGGATTCGCGCACCCTGAGCGCATCCTGCCGATTTTTACAAAAAAATGCTTTTTTTGCCCAGGGGGTCCTTGTGGGACCCCTGAGCAGGCCTAGGGGTTAGGGTGTTTCTACCCTGCCCCCTTTGTGCGTTTTGCGCACTTGTTTCTTTTTTTTCTCGGCGGTATACGCGCACCCTAAGCGCATCCCGCCGATTTTAAAAAAAAAAAATCTTTTTCTGCCCAGGGGGTCCTTGTGGGACCCCCTGAGCAGACCTAGGGGTCAGGGTGTTTCTACCCTGCCCCCTTTTTGCGCTTTGCGCACTTGTTTCTGTCCCTCGGTTCTACCAAGGGACAAAATGGCTGCCAACACTTCCTGAATCGGAATGTTGACAGCCAGCTGACAGCCAATTAGCATGCAGCTCGTGATCGGGACGGTGTGCGCAGGGTGCGCTGAGGGTACGCGTATCCGACGCGCCCATAGATATATATGTACTTTTACTTTTGATTTTCTCAGGAACTACTGAACGGATTTACACCATTTAAGCAAAAGGCACCAGTCTGAACCAAGGACTACCTCTTTGCCAAATTTGGTGTAATTCCGTTCAGCAGTTCGGGCTGTAGCTGCGACTAAAGGTTCCTATGGAAAAATGAATGGGGAAAACGCGTTTTGGGACCCCCTTTTTTCTCGGCCCCCGCTTCACGTATCACCCCGAGACTTTCAGGGTAGGAGCGGAGCGCCCCAACAAGTTGGAAACTTTCACGAAGATTCGTCAACCGGCGCCAACGTTATTTCAAATAGAATGTCGCGGATTTCCTATGGATAATAGGTTGTAACTATAACTATCTACTGGCGACCGCCAGTAGATAATATATATATATATATATATATATATATATATATATATATATTCACTGAAAAAACCATAGGTTTCAGGGACGTTATAGTTAGAAATTAGCATTTAAAAAGATGTAATTTGAGATGTCATCAGTGATGTCATCAGTGATGTCACTGAGCATGTCATGAATGATGTAATATGTGACGTCATCAGCAGTGCATTGAGGGGGCGCGAGTTATAGTTAGCTCAACTAACTATAACGGATGAATTTCTCTGTTTTGTACGAGTGAAATGTCCAACTAACTATAACGTCCCTGAAACCTATGGTTTTTTCAGTGAATTTCTAAGGTTTTTTAAATGCTAATTTCTAACTATAACGTCAAATCACAGTGTGGCGTTTCACTGATTGGAGTGTTGTAAGGTGCAGTGTAGCACAGTACAGTGGTGAAGGAGAGTGTCTTAGAGTCTAGTGTCACAGAGTGGAGCATTGTAGAGTTGTATAGAGTGGAGTGGAGTAGAGTGGAGTGGCATAGCACATAGTGGAGTAAAGTGGTAGAGTGGTGTGTCATATCATGGAGTGGAGTATCGCAGAGTGGAGCGGCATAGTGTACAGTGTAGTTACATGTCAAGCAATATAACTAAATGTTGTACAGTGGTTTGTCGTCGACTGGAATGTCATGAAATGAAATGTGGTGGAGTGGAGTGTCATCAAGTAGAGTGTCGTAGAAAGGCACAGAGTGCAGCAGTGTGTTGTAGAGTGTAGTGCCATAGAGTGGCTTTCATATGAACAAATATGTAACCAAAAGTATGGTAGCTTAAGTTAGGTGTGTGGTTCGCTGCTCTGTGTTTGTGAGTGTGAGCGTGTGTTTACACATGTGTGTACATTTGCATGCGTGTGTTTGGGGGTTATGCAAGTGTCTCCTATAATTCTGTGTCTTAATATTAAATGATTTCATCCCTTGCAGTAATGTGATGGAAAAACTGGCCATCCAGAAATTTATTAGCTGTGGTTGGTTTTTAGCACATGGTGTGGTATTTTCACAACATGTTTGGATTTTAAATCCCTTATTCTTACATTCTTTATCCTTCGGGTGTGTTTTCTCTTTTCTGTAGAGATACACTTTCTAGGCATATGTATGGTAAAATAAATGTTTTGGAATTTCTTTTATTGTAATTTTTGATAACCAAGTAAAAAATAGAGAAATAAGCAACTTTCTGTCCTACACATCTTAGTTTTGCTGGTTTTCTATACTTTGAGCACAAATATCTGCACCTGAGCTTTCTGTTTGAGGGATTGCTGATATAGCATAATTTACATATTTCATAAAAAGAAGAAGCTTGCTTTAGGATGCATTGTCATTGACTAAATGTTAATTAATTTTGTTGATATTAAAGGATACCAGGGAAATGTAAGAAAGGACCTATCATTTAAGTGTGTGTGTGAAATTGGCGTAATTTTAATTTGCATAATCATACAAACATTCTGAAGTATGCAAAATTATGCATAATTATGCAAAATACAAAACAGGCATTTGGCACTATATTTTAGAGTGAAATTAGTCCTCTTGTCCAGTTTTTGACACAAAGATGCATTTGATTCGGATAAAATAGTGCGAAAAACCCAAACATAGCCAGTTGCATTCTGTTAATTGTGTTGTTTCCATGCACTTGTGGTCAATTTGTACCTAAAGCAATGTGTAAATACATAATGTGGCATAACAGAGTCATTTCAGGAAATTTTACGTAACAAGAGTAACATGACATTACTGAAATATTATAAGAATATTCATTCTGTGTAACGTAAATTTCTCCTGGGCTTATGATCATTTGCTACTCAGTTTTATCGCTCTATCATTACAAGATTAAGCATACATTATTACATGTTCTTCTTCTGCAAGACATCAAAGGTTTACAAGATAGGCTCGTCGGTGCCAAAAATAACTAAATCACTAACTGTTGTATGCGGGGAACATGCAATGTGTATTTGGTGTTATCGGACTATTGTCTGACTACCAGCCAACTGAAGTCAGTTTGAAAAGGAGTTCCTTATTGAAATTATTTATTCAGACTAGCTACAAGATGCCTCTTGCCATAGTGAATAGGAGATCTAGGTTACCAAGGGCAACCAATCGCATTGAACAGAGCATGTCTTTAGACACAATTTGATAAAAAATAGATTAGTCTACACACAGGCACACACATACACAGGCATACACACACACACACACACACACACACTAGTGTGGGTGATAAATTCTGATCCGATGGCAACGTTACGCATGTAACATGGAGTTCCAGCCAAATTCCGTCAAATGGTCCATGAGAGAGTTTTTTCTCACATGTGGCTCACCAACAGTAAGTTGGTGAACATGAGCGAGATTTCCGTCCCCTAGAGTGATTTTTGGTTGCCAGGAGGGTATCTTGCGAAATTTCCACAACGTGGGCGGTCGTGACCATTCGCAGTCAAAAAACTGCTGCTCGAGTAGAAAATCTACTCAAGCGGCAGCAAAATTAACTCAAGAAGGAGCACCCCGAGCATCATGATGTGACTAATTCTGCCCATTAGCGGAACTCTGAGGAACCTCATGAAATTTTCATGTAACTCCACAGAATTCCGCTGAGTGAAACTCGTCCAGTTCTGCCCACCCCGGACAGACACACAACCTTTCCTTACATACTCTACGCTACCTAACCTAACCAACCCAACCCTACTGTTTCTGAAATATCATACCCTGCATAACCTAACCAAGCCTACATACCTTACATAGCATATCCTATGCCAACACGGTCGACGTACTCTATTCAGCCCTACATACCCCACCACCCCCTTCGACCATATATTTAATCACTATCAAATCCTATGCCATCTTCACTCACATACTGTATGCTACTCAACATACCCTTTCCTAAATACTCTGCATACATTTATCATTCCCAACCCTACCTAACCCATCCATAGCCTACCCGAACCCTACCCTACCCTATATATGCAACATCACCATAACCTACATACCCTACATTGCTCTATATAACACATCCTACATGCCCTACACAACCCTACCCAACCCTACATACCATGTATATCCGAAATACCTAACCACACAAACCTTACCATACCTACCCTAACGTATCCTAACACAAAATAAGCTAACTTGACCTAAATAAAACCTACCCATCCTAAACCTAAATTAGCTCACCCTAAATGAACACACACAAACGGAACTCTCCTTACCCTAACAGTCACAACCTAACCTACCATACCTAATCTAACTTGCCATACCTAATCTCACCTTCCTACCCTACAGCACTTTACCAAAACTACCTAAATTGCCCCAGCAGTATGCCTGTCTTATGCCTGACCAGAGGTGGCAGTTTTGTAAAAAAAAGGGGCAAGTTATGCTTAGGAGTGTGTTATATCTTAGGTTTACACTATTCATCTTCTCTGTTTCTCTGCCTCTGCTGCTCAGCTAGTGAGAGTGGAATGTTGGCGTGGATGGTGATGTCACTGGAATGCTAGGATTGCTGTGAGGTTGAGTGTCAGTTGGATCCTGGGCTGAGTAGCAGAGAGGCTGCTCCTGGTGGGGCTTATATTACATCTTGACTGGAAAACTTTTCTAACATCTAAGAACAATAAACTTATCATCTGTAACCTAACCAAGTCTACTGGAACTCCTTACCTACGACACAACATAAATTGGCGACGAGTTGGATCAAAAATACGCGTGAGGACTTACTTCAAGCTTCATAAGGTACATTTATCCATGATCTCACTGAAAAACGAACCTTACTAAGGATTTTACGCCCCATGCCCCACCAGTGTCCAGATTCACCGGACAGCCCATTGACAGGGCTTATATTTCATCTACTGCCTGTTTCCTGCTGCCTGTTCTTGCTGCCTGTTTTCTGCTGCATTTATACTTTGCTACTACTGACATGGCGTATGCTTCCTGCTTCTGCTTACTTCATCTTCCGGTCTACAGGTTAACCCTCTTACCGTATGTGCAGCCATGAATTTCTGATGTACTTCGGATGTTAACTATATGGCAAAGTTAAACCTGCACCTGCGAATCTTGATGTACTCTGGATTTACTTAACTCGCAAAGTTACTTCTGCACTACTTGTCTGACTTCTTTTGGATTTTTTGCCTTTCTGGTGCTTTTTCTACCCTGTTGTGATTTTTTCTACAGTCTTGGCTCACAAAATGAATTCGGAACAGTTTTATTTTTGGGGTCTGAATTCACCCGAGTGCCATTTTTGATCATTGTGCGGCACGAATATGCAGCGCTCATTCTCACCATTAACCTTGTGCGACTTTCAAATTGTCCGTGAGGACTCCATCGACACAGTGCGCACTCCCTTCTATGTGGTTGTGCTCGTGGATGCTCCTTTCCTGCACTCCTGGAATCCTGGGATCCTCGCTGCTCGGAGACGATTTACCTCATTTGCGCGCCTTGAGCCATCCAGCATGCATCTCCTATATGTGCCGCCATGTTAATTCGGGCGATCCTTCATCTAACAGTCCGGATCTTCCCCTGCTGTTGTCTCTTCGATGCCCGTGGAGCCTAATGTATCTGAAGTACTTTTGGGAATTTTCTCTTTCCTGACTTCAGCCTGTTGTTGCCTTTTCGATGTCCGTGGAGCCTGACTTATGTGAAGTACCTTGGGGCATTTACTTTCTTGACTTCTGCCCTTTTCGCCGTCTGAACAGAGATGATTTGCAGGGTTTCGTCGCTGCGTCTCTCTCCTCTCCTCCTCTTTTGGAACTTCAGGTTAAGCTTCGTATTTGAAGCAACGGCGCCTTGCAGTCATCCTTTGGCTCCTCTACATACGGCATTTTAATTTATTTTCTTTCTTAGTTCTTCTATTTTTTGCACCTGTGTTTATTTAATTTCCATGCCATGTCACTTATCCTATCTACTGCTTTCTTTTGACTGAATATGTCTATACTTTCCTATTTTGCATTGAACGCTCATTATATTTGCATGCCTTGCATATGATTGTTATTACATTCCTGCTTTGATGTATTCATATAATGACCCTTTATTTATTATTGCTATTTACATGTGACTGCGCTGTTATGTATTGAGACGCCTTGCAGTTTTCCTCGTTGCTCACTTTTAAGTGCTGAACTTTAGGTTATATTGGGTATTTAAGCAACGTATTTTGCTGTCTCAATGTGATTTTTTGTTAATGTGTTTCTTGTATAGCATGCAAGTTTCATATGCTCTTCCTGTCTGTATTTCAACTTGGAGCATTTTAGTTGTCTTCTTGTACCTTTGTATTCTTTTGCTTCCTTACATGACTTTTATTTTCAGTTTATTTTTCTATTCAGCGCAAGTTCTTTTAGCATGCATTCTCCTTTAGTTTATTCTCCTGCGTGGTCTAATTTAGGTGTGGCTGCACTTTTGATTTCAGTGTGGTGCAGTTCACCCAGATCGCCCCTTTTTATCTATTTACTCTCTACTTATTTCTGGTATGCAAGTTTTTGCTTCTTCATTCTTCTTGCGTTTATTTTCATGCGTGGTCAAACTTGAGGTGTGACTGTACTTTTGATTTGCTGTGTGGTGCAGTCTATCCAGATCGCATTTTTATTGCACTCTCATGCGTGGTCTAACTCGAGGTGTGACTGCACTTTTATTTGCTGGGTGGTACAGTCTACCCAGATCGCATTTTCCTTGCATTTACTGTTTTGGGCATTCACTATTTGGTGTTTTCACCCTTTGCTTGATTGTTGGTTGGGTGTAAGTCACCCGTTTTTAATTTCTGGTTGGGTGTAAGCTACCCTCTGCTTGATTTCTGGTTGGGTGTAAGTCACCCGTTGCATATTTTATTGCTTTTTATTTGGGTGTTAGTCACCCGTGCTTACTTCCTTTTTAGGGGAATTTCACCCTTTGCTTGCTTTCTGGTTGTGTGTATTCTCTTCCTGTTGGGTGCTGGTCACTTTTGCTTACTGGTGGTTGGTTGTAGTATTTGTTCTTTCTCCCTTTTACTGTTCAGTGGTTCCCATTTTTCTTCGCCAGTCTGGCCAGCTGGTGTGGTTGTGGTGGTAACTTTGGTTCACCCTTTCTTTGTTTGTCTTCATGGTTACTCTTTCTTATTTATGTATGTCTCTTTCTCCTTTTGACTTGTGTTTTTTGACAGTTTCCTTCCTTTTGAAATTTCCGGTTTCAATTTTTGCTCTTCTAGGAAGGAGATGTGTGTCTTATTTTTCATGCCTTTTATGCATAGTCGCAACTTAAGTGCCTTGTGTATTTCACGAAATGCTGTTTGCATTTTTGCATTTGCGATTCTTCTTTTGTTAGTTTCCTTTTGGTGTTTCTTTTGTAATGCTGTTTTCCACGTGCATCTTACGACATTTTCTCTTGCAAGTTTCCTTTGTATCTTTGTCACCTTTCTTCTTATATTTGCTATGTTTTGTGTATTATATAAAGAGGGAAGGTGTGTTATATTTTAGGTTTATACTATGCATCTTCTATGTTTCTCTGCCTCTGCTGCTCAGCTAGTGAGAGTGGAATGTTGGCATGGATGGTGATGTCAGTGGAATGCTAGGATTGCTGTGAGGTTGATTGTCAGTTGGATCCTGGGCTGAGTAGCAGAGAGGCTGCTCCTGGTGGGGCTTATATTACATCTTGACTGGAAAACCTTTCTAACATCGAAGAACAATAAACTTATCATCTGTAACCTAACCAAGTCTACTGGAACTCCTTACCTACGACACAACAGTTATGCTTAGGAGTTTGACACCATTGAAAAAGTCATTGAACACTTGTGTTTTAAATTTGAACTAATCTTTTGCACTGTCTGTATCCAGAAAATTATTAAAATATGTGATGAAACTAACAAAACCTGTACATACTTATTGCATTCTAACATTTTTCAATTGTAACACAAACTAATATTTTACAAAGTAACAGGCCTGAGCATACCACTTTACACTCTCTAATATTGCACAATTGCATAAAAGTGCTCTCACAACAGCCACTCTCTACCACAAAACATTTTCACTAAACAAAAGCCGCACGTCAACATCTCTTAAAAAAACAATAAAAAATTAAAAAACAATATAGTCTCTTCCACTACTCTACTAGTTTTACACTACTGCAAAATTACAAGAATTGTACTAATAAACTAAACAATTGCATTCCCAAGCACAACAAAATAAATCTTAATTTGCATGCGATTTTCTTTGTATATCTTAAAATCCAAATGTAATATGTACGGTAGTGTTGTGTAAGTTTATGTTAAAATTCAAATATAGTGTTCAACTAAATAACAATATTACAAGATATTTCTCCTTAAATAATTATTTCAGCAATAGTAGCTATTACTGGATGTAACATGAACCACAAACCAGGCTTATTGGCATTGTCAAAATTGTCTCCACTTTATCATCGATCTTAACTTGCAAGTTTAGTATTTGAAGGTAGCATAACATTCCATACTGAGTGATGTCAGAAAATAATAATATCTAGATTGTGTTGCAATACATGATATTAAGATCTGAAATGCCTTTCCTTGTTTACATAAATTAATACACTTACTTTTCGAAGCAGCTCGTAAATTGAACCTGGCAATTTGCATTGAATCTGCTTGGATCCTCAGTACATAACTTGCTGTTGTTTCGTAGTCCAGGTGATTTTTTATATAAATCACTCCTGTACTATTATCAATGGCAAATTTTCCTGTTGAACAACAAAAAATAAACACATATTGTTATAGAGTTATCCTACACATAGCAAAATGTACAGATTTTCAAATAGAAACAACATATGAAACCTTACTCTTTTGTAGAGAGTTTACTGAATAAATATAATAGTTGCATATAAAAGAAGGCGAATATATCCATTTTCCACAGACAAGTAATTTTAATCGACAGTTGCAATGGTTTCCATTTTTAGTCTGAGTCAAAAGGAAGTGCAACATAAAGTTTGGTTTAGCACTGGAAATGGGTGCATTTTTAATGACTCAGAGAGATATCACAAATTTTACCATGCCAATTTCCATTTCATCAAAGGGCACAATGTTAAGCCGCATCACGATTTATTTTTAATAACTCATTGGAAACATGCAGGCCATAACTGAAAGGCCTCAATGCAAGTTAACTCACTTGAGTTGGAAATTGTGAGACCTAGGGCCTGATTTAGAGACTGGCGGACAGGAAACACCATTGCAACTGCGACAGAGTACCATCTCTGCCACACCCTTGATAGATCCACCTGATTTACAAGTGGGCCGACATTATGTATGTCAGCGTTGGACCTTATGTTGACTCTGTAGCTAACATACTCCATCAATTGGGCGTACTCCATTGGACCGGTGGAATTTTGGCAATTTGACTGCCCGCCCAATTTAGCGTGGGCAGGCAAATGCCCAGTATTCACTCTCACTTACCGCTATGAAAATCATTGCAGCCAGGGAGAGTGAAAACATTTAAGTGACCGCACTCCATGGGAGAGAACTTCCATGGTATGAGGATTATTAGTTTTTGTTTTTCAAAACAATATTTTGCTTTGGGAATTTTGCTTTTGAAAAAACAAATATAAGTTAAAAGTTTGACGGGAGGCTGTCATGCTTGATGGAGCCATCCATCAAATGTTTAACACATTGAGAGGAACCATCATGATGGTGGTTCCTGCCAGTGTTATGAGATATCCACAGGGCCGGAGGACATCTTTAATTGAGGAGGACAGGTGTTGGGCAGGGAGACAGAGTATTTTACTTTGTTCACTGTTGGAGTAAAGTCCATCCTCCACACTCCAAATTAGGCCATGAATGTCCTTTTTTACTGTAGAACTTTTTTGCTAGTCAATGGCTTCCAGGTTCAGTCGCCCCATTTCAGATCTTTCCTGGGATCCATTGACTAAGTCACATCTTATGGAAATAGTTTACTCAAGGCCATTCATTTGAGCAGCTGATAGGGAGCTGTATACAGATGTGCCAGGTGTGGCTTGTCAGGCCTGAACACTAAATATGTTCATGTTTGAATTACTTAAGGCCACTTATTGAATGAATAATGATGAAACAACATTTATATCTTCTGACAATAGTATACTAGATTCCAATGTGTTTAAAGCCACAGAAGACAGATATAATATTTATTTTTATTTTTTAGTATTAGTCCTAGAACCTGCAATGTGTAGAACGTTACTTGATCATTTTCAGTCCTGTATAGTTTTTCTATCATAATTTTATACGATATTGACATTGATGTTAGGGGCTAATTAGTATGATCGGGGGGGGATGTACAGAGGAGCATGATCCAGGAATTCGAGAGAGGCGTACAGTTCTGCAGCTGAATTAAACTCTTAGAGACGTCATGTGTGAAAGCATTAGGTAAGTTGCTGAAAACATTGACGATTTGTTTTCCATTCTTCAAACACATTTGCTCACTTTACACAAGTCACTATTCCGTACTGCTCTGAAGAAATGCATTTGCAAATTTGGCAGTTATGCAATATGTTTTGCAACAGGCGACATATTTCTGTAAAATGGACAATTGGGGAAAAAACAAAAGGAGGGCTTTCTAAAGATGAGTTTGCCGCAAGAGCTGCCAGTTAAAAATTACTGTAAATTATGCAAACTCTTTATCCTTCTGTTTTGGGATGACTTAAATGTTAAGTCCACATTTCTCCAATCGAAAGGCAATTCTGATTTACTCGTTTGCCCACCGCATGCTCGGCAAGAAGCGGTGAACAGTGATATCCTAAGCGTTATGTCTCTGTAATTACTTTTTGACAATCGTCCAATTATTCTGTGAAACCACTCGTTACATCCCACGTGGTAATTGTCAGAATAATTTTTTGATGATACAAACGTTTCTCCAGGGACTGAGTTGTGTTCTCAAATTCCATATTGAACAATGTCTCGGCGAAAGCAATATTTTATGCGTATAACATCGTGGGTTTTTTAAATTATCTAAAACAATCCATATGCTTACATCTCGAAATAGGTCGGCTTAATTTGTGATCAAACAACGTTTACTTGTATGTTGTTTGTTTTTTGTGTGGGAGATCTTCTATTATCAATGGCTATTAAATCTGATATATTTGTGCAGTTATTAAGCGGTGAATGACCAAAATTATACGTTTTTGAGAAAGGTCTAAATCTGCATAGCAGGCAACTAACCACGATCAATTCAAGGGATAACTACAAATGAACACTGGAAATAAATATAGTTAGTATGAAGCTGAATAAGAAGTGAAGAAAGGACACTCATATCAAACTAGTCTGCATACGTTGTCTCTATAAATATGTATCTTAGAGTGCTTGAGTTGAGAAAATGTTTCAGAACAGGAATATTTTGAGATTGGCAATTGCAAAAAAGTGTGCATGAGATAGAGTGCACTAGTGGCATGTTTCTAGAAGGCTCCTGATTTCATCTATGTGCGGAAAGTAAAATCAAAATATGAATCCAGTTCCCTCCCCCTGAACTCTTTTACAGGCTCCTGGCGACAGTCTTCCACTACTTCCCAGTTCTGTCCAAGTTGCGTCTTCGCTACAGAGTTCATTGCCCATGCACTTTTTGTGCTACAGAGTTCATTGCCCATGTACTTTTTGTTTGTCCAATGTATTCCCGCCCGAGAGAAAAATGGCTTAAACCAACCTGTAAACAATTGGGCACACGCTGTCATTGTGAAGCCCTCTGTATTCTTAAATCGGACTCTGACTTGGTGATAGTTTGCTCAGTTGCAAATTTTTTGGGACACATGTTCGCAATTAGAAGGACTTTGCTGAAAGAGTGAGACTGTTGCACATGCTTTAATGTTTTTTTTTAAGTAGCTGCTATATTGCTCTTACTAGTTTGCTTGTTCATGTTTTAATTGACACTATCTTAATGGCCTCAAATGTAGTGTTACCTTAGTACTAAGGCAGCACAGCGGGCCATGTAGTCCATTCTGGAATAGGCATAGGCTTTTGTTGGCTTGGACTTTTATATGCACCTATGTTTAATCCATTTATCCAATGAATTTTAGATTATGGCTTGTGGGATATCTTTTAACAGGTTAATAATGTATTCTGTTTGTTTTTTAATCGCTTTGTATGAACTGTATTGCACTTGCACTTTTATGGTCTTATGACCGAAATAACGTTTTATGACTGACTGAATTTGATGTCACATTCTTGAATGACTCATTTAGGATTGGTGGACCTTTACTCACTGAAGCAGTCCTTGGAAATACGTGACTTCTGGAAGGGCTGAGAAATTCCCACATTTGCGCATTCATGCTGATTAGAGGAATTGTGCTGTTGTTGCAGGTAAAAGCTGCAAAATATTGTCATCATCCAATATCACAATGTTGTGGACGTTCAGCAACACTCTCCAGGTGATTTATGCATCCTTGTATATTCATCTAAAAACATAAGTATATTTCCAGACCGGAAATGGGGAGCAGGCACCAACAAAATTAATTGAGGTGCAGGAGACAGCATTTCTCGACTCAAAATAAATAAATAGAGTAAAAATTGCAAATGCACAATATCTTGTTTTGAACATGCAGAACTGCCTTTTACAATTGTATTTGAGTATCTAAATAACCCTAGAAAGGTCTTAAATTTCATTTGATAATCCTGAAATTATTTGAGAATTTCAAATCAGTTAGAAGTTTGCTTTATTGCCACACAAGTAAGTTTGTGAATTATTTACTTTTAACGTTTGTAACGTGGGTCTCAATTAACTAATAAAAATAATTTGAAGAAGGCATGCATGATTCTGAAAACACTTCTCTCAATCTTTACTAGAGGAGTTGTGTGTAAAGAGAATTTGCACACGCAAAAAATAACATGTGTGTTTCCAAATTAGAAACCACAAACACATTTGGCCCACTGTGAGATTTGTACGCTTTGAGTGTCAGGTGGGTATGGTGGCCACACATTCAGGTGCCTTCCTCAGTCACAGAGTTATGCACTAAAATCTCCAGCTGGTGCATCTCCCATTCTATTATAACATTACTAACCTAATGCAGGACAGCCACATGGGAAGACGCAAAATAAGTAGAAAACAGAAAAGCCCCACTTGCATGATTAGTGAAGTACCTCTTGTAAGAAATTGGGTTACTGGTTGAGGTGGGCACTCAAGCAAAAGTCACAATCCCAAATCAGCCTGTGTTTAATCCTCTGGTACCTTGGCATAGAAACAGTCAGGCTTAATTTAGAGGCAATGTGTAAAGTATTTATGCAGCATGTCAAACAGTAATAAAGTGAAACACAACACAAGAAAAGTCCCACACCAATGTAGAAAAATAGAGTCAAATTTAATAAATAATGTAAGACCAAAACCACAAAAATCCAATCGGTAGAGCCCGAGATATGCAATTTATAAACTTCAAGTGAAAATAACGCCAAAAAGCACAAAGCACCAATTGTGGTTCACAAGTTCAGCCTGACCCAGATGGAGCATGAGCAGGTACAGGGACCCAGTAAGGCCAGCTGAACAAAAGTACCTTTAATTCTGGTTGCGAAGAGATGTGGAGTCCCATGTTAAGGATGCATCACGCAACTGTGATTCCTAGGAACTGCGCAGCTGTGATGTGACATCCTGCCTCGTCGTCCGGGATGCAGTTGAGGAAGGGCTTGCAATGCCAAGTCCTGCATCAAGATGTGTTGCACACTAGCTAGTGCGAAGAAGCTCAGGCTTGAGATGCAGAGTCCTGCATCATCATCAAAGATGGTGTTGATGAGGGGCTTACGATGCGGAGGCCTGCGCTGAAGATAGGTCACATAGAGGTCCTGAGGCGGAGTTTGGAGAGGTGATGTGTCGTGCAGTGGCTCCAATGCAGAGTTTTGGTGAGGCGATGTGTTGTGCAGCAGCTCCAATACGTCTGTTCTGCTGGTTCCACAGTTGGGCAGGCAGAGCACTTTTAGTCCCACTTCCAAGGATCCAGTACTGAGAAGGCACCACTTGGGAAGGTAGGACTCACAGCTGGCAGAGTCCAGGTGCTGGGTTGAAGACGGAGGAAGCCTGTTCTGTCCCTGAGGCTTCTGATGAGGAGACCAGCCAAATAGCCCTTGGAGTCACTCTGGTGGTCTTGTGTTCAAGATACAAGACCAGTAGAGCAGCACAGCAGTCCTTCTTCTGAGTCTTCCGCAGATCCAAATGTGTACTAAAGAATTAGGGTCTGAGGTCCAATATTTATACCTGGTGCCCACTTTGAAGTAGGAGAAGCTTCTAGAGGACCCCCCCCCCCCCAGAGGTGCTTGAATTTCCTGCCACTCTTCCCTGGCCCCAGATTGTCTGGGGTCACAATAGAATAGTGTCAAACCTCTTTGTGAGAGTGCTCAGGCAGGGCCTTTGTGATGTGCAAGTGTGGGAGGTGACAGCTTCTCCCCCTCTTTAACTAAGAGTAGTCCATCCTGCCAACACCTAGCTTCTCTTTACCCACTGTCTGGGAGCAATACACAAAGATCAACTGCCAACTACTTCTAGTCATGTGACCCAGGATGCAGGCAGACACCAAATGGTTTGGACAAGAAAATGGCAACTATCTAAAAGTGGCATTTTCAGAATTGTGACTAAACTTCTGACTTTTCCATTAAAGGAGGCTTTTAATTACAATCCTTTAGACACCAAACTCGCCCTGCCAAACTGCTCCCAATTAAAAGTTATCACTTATTAAATGTAATAAGGTAAGCCAATGTTATCCTATGGGAGAGGTAGGCCTTGCAGTAGTGAAAAACAGATTTAGGAGCTTTTCACTATAAGGGACATGTAAAACTTTAAAGTACATGTCCAACGTTTTAAATACAGTGCACTATGCCCTCTGGGATGCCCAGGGCCTACCCTAGGGGTAAAATATGTATTAAAAAGGAAAGTTTGGGCCTGGCAAAGGTTTATTTTGCCAGGTCGAAGTGGCAGTTTAAAACTGCACACACAAGCTGCAATCGCTGGCCTGAGACACGTTTGCGGGGCTACTTATGTGGGTGGCACAATAAGTGCCACAAGTCCACTAGTAGCATTTAATTTACAGGCCCTGGGTACATGTAGTACCACTTCTCTAGGGACTTACAAGTAAATTAAATATACAAATTGGGTGTAAGCTAATTCTACCATGTTTAGAGACGAGAGAACAAGCACTTTAGGACTGGTTAGCAATGGCAAAGTGCAGAGTCTTAAGGCCAACAAAAACGAGATGCAGCATTAATAGGAGGGGTTAAGGCAAAACATTTGGGGAAAGACCACCCTAAGGTTGACATGCCTAACAAATCTTTACATTTCTTTATTCATTACATTAATTCAATAACATAGGGCTAGAAATGTTAATCTAAGTATTAACATGCAGGGTACACACCAATGTCTCTCTCATGATTCACTCGGGTATGAACTTGGGGGCCTACAATTATCAGCAGGCACGGTTCACAATACCTACTTGGCTTTATTATGCAAAGCAGGATGTTCTGAAAATCTGATCACAGCATCTGCACTCCCTGCCTGACCCTACAGTGATTGAACGTCCCAACTTTGGAAAAAAAGCAGATGTGGTATTGGAAAATGCAGTTTTCTGCTCATCAATATGGAGCCTCATTTTTTTAAATTAAAGACAGACGTTTTAGTCTAGGTATTGAATAATTCTTACAAATCACTGGAGGGTAATTTATCACTGCAATTAAATAGTATTTATTTTTCTTAAGGTACAGAAAGATACTACATTAGCATGTGAATTTAAGCAAGAATGGCAATGCCAATTGTGTAGACTCCAGGTACATGGGGCATGCACAAGCTAGCATTCTTTTTCCAGCTTAGTGAAAAGTAGGACAAATGGGCATAGTCTACTCATTTAACCCATTGACAATTGCTTGTAAGGCAACCTGTACCACTTAACTCTATTTGAAAAAGTGGCCCAGTAAAATGTATGACTTTCGTGATGCATAGCCAGAGTACTGTTGTATTATGTTGACGTCATGTCGGCGTCCCATCATGACATGGAATCTGTTGTTTATCAGATTCCATGTTTTCATTTGAAGTGAACATTCTCAGGTCGGTCAGTTTCCTCCTGACCAGCCAGGTAGTGTCCGTGTTTGCTTTCTGTTCCTTCCGCAATAAAGGTTATTACTTCTTACCTGGTTGGAGTTCTCTTCGTTCCTTTACAACAAGTACCATTGAAGTACACTTATGAATTCTTAATATTACAAATCTGAGAAACTTTTGCTCAAATACTTTGGGAATTGAGTGCATTTGCTTGTTGCGATAAACCTGAAACCAAAATATGATGACATCTACCTTAAGAGTGTAACTGGATCCAACTTGCATTTATTCATATCTTGATATTAGTATGACAGGAGAGCAGCTAAATCTGAGTATTGAAGACCTACAAGTGGAGCAAACGACTGATCCTTCTAATCAAATCTTGCAATGGAACAGGTATGATGGAGCATCTGCATGTCTGTTAGCCCTGTCAGCACATGGTGGTTGCCCCTAAACCTTTTGCCTTTACCCTCCCTATCATTGCTGAAATTGATTTTGTTAGCTTCAGGGCTCTGTGCACTTCATCACTGCTAACCAGTGCTAAAATGCTTGTTCTCACTCCATGAAACATGGTAAAATTGGCTTACACCTGAGTGGCATATTTCATAAACTTATAAGTTCCTAGTAAAGTGGTATATCATATACCCAGGGCCATTGTTCCCTCTCAGCTTGCATGAGCAGGCGTGCACAGTGAGTTTTCCTTCCGCGCACTGTGCCTGAAGCAGCACACACGTCCTATGATTTTCTGACTGCAATAAAAAACTCTTTGAAGGCTTTGAAGTGACTCCCCCTTCTGTCAGCTTAGAAGTGAGGAAGGCATGCATAGTCAATTTGTTGTAAAGTTTTCACTGATTGGCTAGGTGTTAGTTTGTTTACTGTTTTATATAGTGCAAACTTGATCCAAAGGTATTGGAGTGTTTTACATTCAATTCAGTTATGGGCAAAATAAGTGATTTTGCTGAGAATGACAGGATGTCGAGCATATGCCGAGAAGGGAACCTGGTTCAGCTCTTACCACCACATTCTTTCTCCTGCTGGGGGACTGAACTCACCCTTATCTATAACACTCACCAGTCAGCAATTTGTGTGTGTGTGTGTGTGTGTGTGTGGAAATTGAGCTTGGTGCTGCCCAGTGACTGTGTACAAAGAAGTGTCTGAGCATAGCCTCTGTTTGTAAGGGGATGTCAATGATGACAAGAAGCAACTAAGATAATGTGCTGTTAAACACAGCTTTAGGGTTTTTTATTTTATTTTGAGAGACCATTAAAATGAATGGGAACACCTGCAGTGGAGCGCAGCCTTAAATCAGCAAGGAAGTGCATGCTGCCCCAAAAGCCTTAATGTCAGGAGGCAGATTTGGTATTCATTCTGTTCATTCCTTGATGTGTCTGTCTCTCCTCCTCCAACCCGCACCTCTTGTCATTGGGTATATATATTGTTTTGGTTTGTCCTGAATATCAGAGGTAGGAAACATCAAGCACCTGTTTTTCCCACATCTAGATGGGGAATAAATATGAACTTTGCCATGCCCTCGTTGAAAGTATCATTCTTCCACCATTTAGTGCATGTTTTCTCTCTCTCATTTACATTGTTTATAGTAAGCTGCGATAAAATAGGCCCAATCAGCAACAGTGTCAATGTGCCAGTCAGTAAGTGAGAGAAAAAGATAGAACTGAAAAAAACAATTATGGATTGTGTAAGAAATAGATAGCAAAAACACGAGAAAACAAGAGAATACGAGTGTAACAAGGAGGGACAGTATATGAAAAGAGTGAGCATTAAGGAGAGCAAAGAAGAGAGTTACAGTGAGAGGGAGTGACCATGGATGTGTTTGTGTGAAAGAGAGTGATAATATAGTGGAAGTAAGAGTTTTAGGAGGAAGGCAGAGTGGATTGAAACGGAGACACACGAAGACAGACAGAGGCAGAGAGGAAGAAGACATTACTATTGTGTCGTAGTAATGTTTGCCTAATCATCCAGTGTTCCGTAAATATTGGGCAGGAATCCTGTGAACCACTCATATATGGCAGACATTATTTAGCCATGTAAGTAATGGGAAGCAATCCTGTGTCCCAGCAACAAATGGAAGCCAGAATGTGCCCCACTGATTTGCAGACACTCTGTGACATAATGACTGATAAACACCTATTCTATGCCATAGAAAAATATAGACATTTAGGATAATCCCTAGCTTCAATAAGGGACACACCATGTGGCCCATTAGGTGAAAGTCAAGCAATACATGAATCAGTACTTGACGCATGGCCCAGTAACAGGCATCATCTGGCGTAGTGTCTGATAGTAGGCATGATGTGGCCTAGTACCTCTTGTTCAGGAATTTTACATCCCAGTAACTTGCAGACAGACCTTCATGGCTCTTAATATATGACCGAATAACAGGTGAACAATGTGTTCTGTTCAGAGTGACCTACGATCAGGTATTCTGTGGCACAGTGACTACTAGACAAGCAAAGACACTGTAGTGCTTCCTCTCTGTGTGAAGTGAAATCCCAAATCATCTTTATTTTTATCGCATACATATTTAACATTCTGCAGTACGGTACACGCTAGCAAATAGTATGACTGCACAGTTCTTTCATGTTCTTTTGATTGCGTTGTTCTGTGTCACAGGTATTTCAGGGACATATATAGTAATTACCGATCCTGTGACTGAATAAAAGATGCTTAACTTTTTAGCTTGCATATAAGTGGTGATGGTCAATATTTTGGCTGTGGCACTTTTTCACCTGGGCATACCACCTCTTGTTGCATACCGTTTTATACACATAAAAAAGGAGGAATGCTTCAGAGTATTGTGTGATTTTTTAGGTGCCAGAAAAATGATATGTACCATGGCAATGACTTAAGTACTGGACAAATTTGTGAGTTATCAGTTTCAATGTGGCTGTATATGGAAAACCTTAATGATTTGAATAAAAAAGATATTGCATCTAACAGAAGGATTCTTGAATAATAATGCTCCACTTCCATTTTTGAATTAAATAGCTATTATATAAGAGCACAACCTATTTTCAACTACTTTCCACATGGTGGACGTTAGGGGCTAATCCACCAAATAGGTTGGCCCGGTTGGAGCACATAAATTGTTAACGTAAATCACTGGAATTACACTCCTATTTCTTTAATAATATTATCGATTTCAACAGTATCTATACCTAGCATGTTTAAGCCAGCATCATTAAAAAAATGTGCTTTAAAATGCTTACTTTAGAAAACGTGGGTAGATGGGAAAGGGAGCATCCTAAAGGGGGATTCCTTATTTCTATACCTAATTGTATGAGGTAGTTGGTTCACCTGCATAGTTGCACATCACATTGCTCAGTTCACTCACAGCCAAAAAAAGTGCGCAAACTAACATTAAATGGCCGTACTTTTGAGAAGAATAAGTAGAGGGAACATTGCCCAGGGCCAGCAAATTAAATGCTACTAGTGGGCCTGCAGCACTTATTGTGCCACTCACTTAAGTAGCCCCTTAAAACATGTCCCAGGCCTGCCTTTGCAGACTGAATACAGTTTAAACTGCCAATTCGACTTGGTAATATAACCCACTTGCCATGCCTTACACTCCCCTTGTACTACATATAGGTCACCCCTAAGGTAGGTCCTAGGTAGACCACAGAGCATGATGCATTGTAATTAAAAGGCTGGGCATGGACTTTTAACTTTTACATGCGATGGGGTGTCCCTTCGCGCCGGAGATGGCAGTGATGTTCATGGCCCTATACGAGGAATGCTGGGAATATAACAACAACCCGCATGAAGGACATATAAAAATCTGGCGTCGATACATCGATGACGTCTTCATGCTATGGCAGGGCACAGTTGAACAACTCATCGACTTCCAAGGATGGTTAAATCAGAGGAATTCGGACATTCAGTTTTCACTCAATCATAGCAAAGATGAGATCAACTTTCTAGACATTCTAGTGAAGCATGAAAACGGAACCATCTACACGACTCTCTATACTAAGAAAACAGACAGGAATACTTTCCTGAATTTTACCAGCTTTCATCAAAGAAACCTGCCGGAAAATCTGCCCTACAGCCAATTCTTACGAATTAGGCGCAATTGCACTAAAAAAGAGGATTATTTTAGTAACGCTAAAATCCTACTGGAAAAATTGGCAGAAAGAAAATATCCCAGAAAAATGCTGAAACGATCTATGAAAAGAGCATGGTACACTCGAAGGGACACCCTCCTGATTCCCAAAGAAAAAGTGAAGGCAATGCCACTTGTCTGTGTCACTACCTTTTCAGGTCTAACAAATGAAGTGAAGAAAATTGTCAAAAAAAACTGGCATACAATACGAGGCCTTGAAGAGTTTAAAGATACACCAATCTTTGCACTGAAGAAGAACAAGAGCATCAAGGACAAACTAGTTCGAGCAAACACGTCAATGAAGACACCAATAACATCAATACGAACAATGCTCTCCTTGCCACCTATTAAAGGACATCATCGATGTGGAAACTGCGTACTTTGCGCCAGTACAATTGAAGGCACCAAATTCACTTATGGAAACAAAAATCTGTACCATGAAGAATTTACGAATTGCAACACCCACAACGTCATATATTGCGTACTATGTCCTTGTACTAAGGCATATATAGGTAAAACCACGCAACCAGTAAAGAAGAGGATAACCCAACATCGGTCAAGAATAAAGTGCAAGGTACCAAATGCACCAATGGTCTAACACTTCATAGACAAAGGCCATGGTCAAAATAACTTTAGATGGACAGTGCTGAAACACGTCACAGGTGGCAATGTCGAAGATATGCTGGCCAGATTTGAAGCTAAAACTGTTCTGTATCTAGATACTATTGAGAACGGCCTCAATGAAATGAATGAGATCCTACACTGCCTGTAAATCAGTTGGAGGATGTAACAACACAAATACTGAAATAAGATACACCTATATGCCCTTCAGGGAAGACATACTCCCATGTTTTAGATCGCATGAAATCAGAAATTACAAGCAATGTGTACTCATGAGGAACGGCAACGGATCACTGTTCAAACTTTGCTAAATGAATATGAAGTTGAGGATTTACCGTAATACCAGCTCCTCCTTCTAAACGTGATATCAGCAAACTCCAACAAGAAAACCCATTAAATATTGGCAAAGTACGCGGGCCATACAACTTTTATAATTTATACCTAAACCACGGAGAGAAAACTGCCGTATCCACGACAACGTAGACGCGTGAATACAAGCGAAGGAAGTCAGGCATGGTCAGGCATGGCCAAGTAATGTAAGCGCGTCGGGACGTCATTGCGTATTTTACGCTCACAAGCGGAAGTCCGGAAGCTAGAGAAATAAGCCGGCAAACTCAAAGTCCGCGAAAACGAAGAGATCCGACGGTATGCCGTGGCCGTAGGCATTGAAGAGGAAGCAGCCCGAGTTTGACACTAAGAAAGGAAAGGACAAACACCTCAATACAAGCGGGACGTGAGGGCAAAAGAGACAGTAAGCACATGTACTAATGTTTGTCATGCATGTCTCCACACCAACTTTCCCGCATGAGCACCACCTGGGGCCTGTACTGTGCGTGATTCAGATAATGCTAAGACACGAGTAAGAACAAGAGGCACATTTGGGTGCAATTATATTGGAAAGTCCACCAATATTACCTGGGTCCACTCCTTTTTGGACTATAAAAACACTTAGAAATCCTTTTTTAAACAAGAGCACTCTATCCAAGGTAGTGCACAATCACCTTAAACTTTAAATGAAACCCAAGCAACGTTTAACAAATTTTACTCCTCTATTCCCCCATATACTATCCAGAAAAATAAAGACGCCTTATGTGCCCATCCCTATTAACCATGAGTGGAAGAGATCTCGGACGCCAGTAATTGATGATGACCAAGTTTACTATTTGCCATTTGGTATGTCAAAAAAAACACAATAACATTTAGAACACATTAGAAAGCACTTGTAAATATATGTTAAAAACATCCCTATTTTTTTTACACTAGGTTATTCATATTGTCCTACACTTCAATCATTCTGCCCTGATGAAGACCTTCGACTTAATTTAACTGTGGGTCCACCAAGGAAGGTCGAAACGCGTTGGCATCGTTACATGAAGGCCAAGAGAACTCTGACCAAAAAAAACTTGAAAAAGTAGCAAGCTTACTGCGCCCAATTAAAGGGGCTCAGTGTGTGAAGCGCATATTCATTCTCTGACCCCACTAGGACCTTAAAGACAAAGTTTACCGAGGACCAGTAGATACAGGCCCCGGTTTATTTAAATAGATTGTAGGACTGACAATGTCAGATATCTATACGCTTGTGATTCTGTAAGAAAGTGTGAATCAGAGCAGTTTTATTATTGTATTATGTGTATCAATTTGTGTTTTTGCTTTATTTGTTTGTGAAGATTTCAGCACGTCTTTGTGTATTTTGGTTATACTGTAAAGCTTGTTCACTGTATTTATGTAAATAGCACAAATGATATTTAGGTGTATGTCTAGAAGTGTTTTGAAAAACAGGAAAAAACCTTTGTATGCAAAAATATTCACAAAGAAAAATAAGTAAAACAATATCGGAGTTAATAAATGTAATCTCCTTGAGATATTTGTTTACGGTCGATCTATGGTGAGAGAGGTACTTATATATATTGACACTTTTAGAAATGTGGCATTTTCCTGACCTATTTCGTGCCTGCCGCCTGCTCCTGGGTCACAGGACTTGCTATAGTTGGCAGTTGGACTTTGTTTATTCCTCCAAGACAGCCACACAATAGAGGGATTATGTGTGTCTGGATGGCCCATCACAGACAGGCTGGAGCGGTGGAGCTGTGCACACTCCAACTTGAAACTGAATAGACTGTGCTCTGCCTTCATACAAACTCTTGTCACCCCTGCATTGTTCATGCATACAGCCAGGAGCCAGGGCAGGGGAAGCAGGAAACTTCAAGCACTTCCAAGGAAATTCTCCAGAAACGTCTCCTACTTCAAAGAAGGTACCAAGTATAAAAATAGGTCCCCCCATCCCCTCTTCAGTTCACTTTCTGGATCTGTGAAAGGGCTCTCAGAGGACTGCATGCTTCTGTGGCCTGCTGTGTACTCCAAAAGACTGTTTTACTGCACCTGGAATGAGTGTTTTGCTGCCTGGAACCTGCCTTGAACCCTCAGAAGCCTACCCTGCTGCTTGAGTCCTGTTCAACTGCTTGAACACATGACTGCCAGAGTGACTCCAAGGGAAGATTAGCTGGCCTCCTGATCTGAGTGCCAGGGATAGAAAGGGCTCTAATGATCTTGAACATGCACCTGGACTGAGCCTGTTTGAGTCCTGACCACAAAATGGTGTCCATCCTGTCCTGGGCCCTTGGTGGTGGTGCTAAGGGTGCCCAGATAACCAAAGTCTAAAACTTTGGACTTAGTACATTTTTGGCTAAAATCTGCTATGAGAACCGAGAGAAGACCATGGCCAACCTGCTCAGCCTGATTTTACGGCAGCGGCTGTTACATTCTTCTCTGCAACAGCAAATCCTGCTCAGTGGTCCTTCGCCAAAGCGATATCCAGTCTCATGGAACTTTCGTCAGCTACAGCCTCATCCCACTGGAGGTTTTCAAATTCCAAAATAGAGACCAAATAAAGAAATCTTCACGGCAACTTCATCTAGTGGCTCCAGGACGCCGACGCCTCTACCTCGGACACCACCTGCAGCCTTGCCCAGCTAAACTTTGGTTTCTCAAGCAATTTTTTGGTGACATTTCTTCTAAGTCTGAAGGTAAGCCCCGCCTGGGCCCAATCCACTTTTTGCATCCGACTCGATCGCCATTGTGGTTGGCTATATTTATCAAATTGCACTGCACTCGGCCACTTGCGGAACTCCGCTGAGTTTTTTTGTAACTTCACGAAGTTTCGCGTAGCAAAACTCTGCGAACTACGCCCAGGCCTGGATCCTACACCTAGCCGGCTAAACATGGACATAGAAGCCTTCTGCTTTCAAGCAGTAGCTGGGGACACAACATGAGCAAGGGACTCCAGGCTATATCCACACCCTCTGTAACACTTGCCTAAGACGTCGTGGTACAAAAGTTCTAAGTGGCAGCAGCAGAAACCTCGATGTAATGTATTTGGATCTTGTGGCATCTTTCATGTTCAGAGTGAAGTAAGGTTGGGGAAAAGGCAAAGTTGATATAAGAGACTGCGTTCTGGGCAATTTGCTCTGAGTTTCATTATTCTTCTCATATACTCCCTTGCCATAGGCTTTACTTGTGTTTTGAAATGAAAATATTCAATATTATTGTCCCAGCATTCCTTTAGGTGAAGTGATCTTTTTAACAAGGTTGGGAATACCATTATCAGTATGTGTGTTGACATTCTCTTCCAACTCTATCTCGATCAAATTTTTTATGAATCCTCTGGTACCTTCCTTAGTTTAAAACAATATTGGATGAATTCTAGATCTGCTCCACTTGAGTCCAGGGAAACGTTTCAGTAATGTAAACCTGAACACAACCTGTGGTAACTGGCACAAACCAGACATGCTTAGAATGCAGAAAATGTGAAAAGCAGTTAGAAATATTGAACCAGTTAAAAAGACAAAAACCCAACACAATAAGAATTGCTCTTCAGTTTGTAACAATATAGACAAATGTAATTAACAACCCAGAAATGTCCTTCCTACAAAAGACACATCTGAAAGATAATAACCCCAAGATTACTATACCAAAGAAATATTTGCATGCATATTTTGCATCTGCTGGGTGTGCTATGCCGGGAGTAGCAATATATCTGGCTAGATCTATAGATTGGAAGGTGAGAGAGTTCATAAGGGATAAATAGGGGGATGGATTTGGTTGAAAGTTCGAGTACAAGCAGCTCCGTTTAATCTAGTTATTTACCATTGTCCAATACCTGATGAGGTCTTTCCCCTGAGGGACTTATACATTATAGCCATGGGGGCCGTAGGCCTATGATTTTCGGGGCAATTTCGATTCTATCCAAGACCGGAAATTGGACAACTCAAATAAGACCAAAAAAGAACTCAAGCATAAAAGTGCCTTGATTCTTGCTGCAATTAAACAGGATTACAAACTGGATGATCCCTGGCGAGTAGACCATCCCCTTGTGATGCAATCTATGTGTCTCTCTTGTCATTTTAATTCTGCATCGCAACTTGGTTTTTTCTTAGTGGCCAGACTCTTGGCTGGCAGAATACGAACATATTGGACAGTGCTTTCTCTGATCACTCTATTATATGTGCCCATCTGGAGTTAGAAGAGTCAAATGCTGTAAAATCAAGGTGGCAGTTTGACAAACTTTTCTATCAGACCAAGTCTGGCTTTCTGAGATGCAGATTTTTATTAGGGAGTTGTTTTAATTGTATCAAGAATCTGCTCCAGTTTTTGCAGTCTGAGAGACCTTCAAGGCTATGTTTCGGGTTTGTGTGATTGCATACAAGATCATGCAGAATAAAGAATGTAATGCCCGAATACGGGAGTTGCAGTCGGCAGTTGATATGGCTCAGGATGTCCTAGGCAGGGCAAGATTGGAGGATAGGGTGAAGTCAAATGAACAAATTACACTGGCTAGCCGGAACATAAGAGACTTCTTCATTTTTGAGGAGATTATTGGCTCAAGGTATTTTAAACAAAAACAGTACGAGGAAAGTCAGTTGATACGTAGGTTTCTTGCCTGGTCTACACGGGTTAAGCAAGACTCCCAATGTATCTTAAAAATCATAAATCCTGCTCTAAATTTAGTTCAGACTGAGGACAAAGATTTTGAAGAAGTGTTTCTTTCACACTATCAGAATGTTTATCAAAGAGCCCACACTGTCTTGACAACATGCTCGAATAGTTATTTTGACCAGTCAAGCTCCATCAATTGGAAATAGATCAAAAGGAAACACTATCTGCTAGCATTATGGAGCAGGAGGTGGCAGCAGCCCTGCAAAGTATGCCAAATGTTAAAGCTAGCAGTAGCGATGGTATACCAACTGAGGTATATAAAACATTCTCGAAAGAACTGCTCCTTTTCTGATGGAACTATTTAATTAGATCGGGGAAGGTATGGCTAAACCATCCACCTTTAAGGAGTCAGTGATAAGTAGCTTTATAAAAAAAGATGTCACCCCTCAACATGAATTCTTATCACCCAATTAGTCTGCTGAAAGTAGATTATAAGCTATTCGCAAAAGAGTGAGTATCACACATTATTAACATAGGGCAAATGCTAGTCCACAAAGACCAGAAGGGCTTCTTGATGAATAGGTTGATGGTGGCAAACACTCACTTTCTTGTCCAAGCTACAGATTTTTTTTACAATCACCAAGATGCAGCTGCAATCATAATGTTTGATGCCAAAAAAGCATTCAACTCAGTGAATTAGGATGTTTTATTTTTTACATTGAATAGGTTCAGGTTTCCAGACTCAGTGGTTAATATGCTTCAGAATTTGTACCAGAGCACAGAGACACGAGTGATAATAAATGCAAAAGAAGCTGGATCTGTTCAGATCAATAGAGACACCTGTCAGGGGTGCCTGGTATCACCTATTCTTTTTGCTTTATTCATCGAGTCCCTGGCAGCCAAAATCTGTCGTGTTGACTCTATTGCATCTCTGATGAAAGGGATGCCTAAGATCAAGCTTTTCACCAACGATATGGTTCTTTATTTGAAAGTAGTCAGGTCAAAAATTGAAAGTGACATACATTTAATTCAGGAATATGCAAGAGTAGGGGGTATAAGATCAACCCCTGTAAAACTGAGTCTCTTTTATTCAATGCTCTACCAACGGTTCTGACCTCAGACCTGCAAGACCTGTTAATATGCAATGTACCATTCGCTATTCTGGGGTCCACGTAACTAACAAGTATTCCGAAATTTCTTCTTGAATTTTAAAGCCATGTTAGATAAAGCAAAACCCTACTGGTTAGGTGGGTTCTTCTCCCACTGACATTAATTTGTTGAGTGTCTTAAATTTAAAATGCACATTGTGCCCTTATTTTTTTTTTCCTCAAGCCTCCCTATTCAAATCAATAAGGTATTTTTCAAAGAATTAGTTCTCTTGTTATTAGGTTTGTGTGGAATGGCAGAGCCTCGTAGGTAAAATATTCCATCCTCCAGCTAGACAAGGATCCAAGTTGGTTGGCCCTACTGGATTTTTTCTCTTACTACCAGGCCTTTTGTCTGCATGCCACATTTCATAGGGGGAAGGATTCCGGTACGCTCGATGATTTTTTCCTAGCCAGAATAGCTAAAGAATCAAAAACTGATTTCCCTGCTTTTATGAAGATGGCTAGACTACCAAAAAGGACAAGGTATAAGGTGCTAGTTGATACAAAAGTTTATGAAAGCGCTTTATTAAAGCAAGACGGTGCTGCCTTGTCATAGGTTAATCTGGCTTTGGGATTGTAAAGCCCTAGCTTTATAGAGCCCCAAATCCATGCTTAGTTTTTGGAATTCCAGTGGATACTGAGTATTGGGTGACTTTTATATTGGAAATCAGCCAATAACTTGGAATGAGATGCAGCAGTGCTTAAGTCTAGTATGCCCTCGCTTCTGGCATGGTTTCTTGCAGATTTCAGGACTTTTTACAAGTAATTGTCAGGAAATAAGTGAATCAACCCAGGCCTGTAGTCAGCTGTAAACACAAACTGAATTGACAGGGATAGGCAACTGGTACAGGGCCTTAAGGAAATTTTATGTTTCCCTTTTGGTCAATGACCATTTGAATAAGATCGAGGATGCAACTGGGTGTTGGGTGACTCCTGTGAACGGGAGCTCATTTCTATGGTTGGGTATAAATCCCTCAAAGCTGCACATTTTAAAAGAATGGGATTCCTCTTGAGGTGGATGGTAAAGTATACCCCATATGCAATTCATAAAATATTTCAGAGTATTCTAAACCAGGGTTTTAGATGCACGCAATGCGATAAAGGGGACTGGCTACATATTTTTATCTTTGTCCCAAGTTGTTTCAAACACTCATGCACCATATGGACACTTACCAGCACAGTTGTACTTTTGGTGGGCAGTAATAACTTTCAACAGGACTCTCATACTATGGTAACAATGTGAGCACATGTGCACAAGTTTGGGAGCTTTTACTGGGACAGCATTACACTTTCAACACAACAGCCCCAAGCATAATAAGAAACTTGCCAGCGCAACACTTCTCTGCAGGACTTACACACTTTAAATATGACAGTAACAACACTTTAATGCAAAGTGTTGCGGGATAATATTTGTGCATACATCTCCCGCTTATCAAGCATTCACTACTGCAACTACAAATATTCAAAATATAGCTGAAATACATGTGACAGACGATCCCCCACTTCAAAATCAAATTGCACGTACTACATATATAATTTCACGTTTCATCAAACAAAAGCAATGCCGGGTTACAACAACCTAGAGAACTCCTATCCATGCATGCAAATAGTTATCACACTGGCTGTGAACCATTCACTTCCTGCCTTTCATCTCGCTGATGCAATCTGGCAGATGGACTCTAGTCAGGGGCTTGCTCGTACTGAAGGGCACACTGCCTTAACCAGGATTGCAGATGAGCTCAGAGAACAGTCACAGGGTGGTCCGGTGCCGGTAAACTCTTATACACTACACAGGAGGTGGAGTTTTTTGCCAAACTCCACGCTCCAAGTGGAGTCCGGAGTTGGAAAACTTTGCAAGCTCCACCAGCTCTGGAGGAGCCATGTATCAAAGCCAGAATGGTCAAGTAATGTAACCTTTGTTCTGTATTTTTGATAGCCTAACTGCGGGGTGGAGTTTTCCTTAGATCGAAGCTGTCTGAATGCACTTTTCTCTTTTTTCTGGATTGCTCTCAAGGCTTTCTTGAACTAAATGAACTTTTGATCCTATTGCACATTACCTTTATTTTGGCTGCTGCATTTTTTCCAAGTGTACCGGTGTATTTATATATACAGCTTAGTTGTAGAGAGGAGTATTTTTGTGTTTCTGTATTTTAGATTAATTTTGCACATATGCACTTTATTCCTTTCTATGCTGTTCTCGAATTAAATGCACTTTTGATCCCTTTGAACTGGATCACTGACAGAATATCGAGGAGCAGAATATCGAGCTGCCAGAATATCGATGAGAAAATATCGAGTGACAGAATATCGAATTCCTATCTACAAACAGGTAAGTACAAAAATATCGAATCCTAAATATCGTTGAAAATAATATAAAGGCCCATTAAGATACCGGGCGTAAAAAAATCCGCCACCCATGAAAGCGGCAAAAATCCACCCGCCTACACCTTCTGAATACCGACCCAGCAATTATGATGCCTCGAACCGAAAACCGCCAGCGGCGGAAAAAACACACAAAATACCGCCCGCCCATGCCCGAGTCGGAGTCAAACCGCCCGCCACGGACGGAAAGACACACGACAACACAAAACCGCCCGCCCTCACGGTCGAGACACCGCACGTGAAATTACGATCGCACCGACATGAGCGCGGAAAAACAACAAATACACCGCCCGCCAGCGTAAACAACACTGAAGAAAATGGTCACGGCAGAAGCCATGGCGGCCACGTCCCTGCACAGAAACAGCCCCGGACTCAAACAAACACACACAACAAGGCAAACAAGTCCACACAGCAACCCACGCACAAATACACAGACAAAGTACACATCCCGAAAACACACCACCCCTGGACAAACAAATAAACACAAAGCCCAGAACACCGGCCACAACACACCTGAAAACAACAGACCATCAGGACACACCCAAACAGGTAAGTACAAAAGCAGCCCCTCCACAGACCACAACCCCTTGCAACATTGCAGAGAGGAGAGGAGAGGACACAGTGACACAGCAAGGACAGCAGCACACCACAGATACGCAGACATCACACCCACCACCACCACCACCACCACCAAACACCGGCACCACAAACCCCCTGCACATCACACATCACACACCGCACCAGCACCACAAACACCATGGCATCACACAGAATGCCCAAGTTCACTTCCACAGAGCTGACGGTCATGGTCGACGAGATCGTCAAGGTGCACACACAAATCTATGGCAACCAGGTCCAGCACACACCACTAGCCACCAGAAACAGAATGTGGAACAGAATTGTAGACCAGGTCAATGCAGTCGGGACCGTACCCAGAAACAGAGGAGAGATAAACAAACGGTGGAACGACATCAAAAGCCTGGTCAAGAAGAAGGAGAGCAAAAACCGAGAGCTGGCTGCCACGACTGGCGGAGGGAATCCCGCGCATTACAAGACCTTCAAAGCGTGGGAGGAGAAGGTGCGAGTCATCATCCATCCGGAGATCCTCACCGGATTACCAGGGGAGTGGAGGCCGGTAAGTACAAACAAATGTATACCAGCACACCGCTATGTACTCACATGCACTACCACCATGCCATAGCTCCGAGGGACAAACACCCCCATGTCCAGTACACAATACACAACACATTACTCACACACGCAACAGGCACCACCACACACACAGCCCAAACATATCAACTAACAAAACCATGGGGGCATGTGTACACCCAGCCAGCCACGTAACTACCAACAGGTCCCCTAGTACTCCAGAAGCGCCACAACGAGCACCCCCACACCCATGTGGCAGCCGTAGCTGCACCAACCGACAAGTAACAGGTAAGTAGCCGCAACACAGAGGCAGTGGGTGGGAGGGGGACATCTGAAGTACAACACACACCATGCCCCTAGTCCTACAGCACAGCAAGGCGGAGCACCCCCACACCCATGTGGCAGCCGTAGCTGCACTAACCGACAAGTAACAGGTAAGTAGCAGCAACACAAAGCGCAGTGGGTGGGAGGGGGACATCTGAAGTACAACACACACCAGGCCCCTAGTCCCACAGCACAGCAAGGAGGAGCACAGCCCACACCCCACACCCACGTAGCAGCCACTGCAGTGCACACCGGCAGCCGACAGGTAGACATCCCGCCCCAGGACAAACGGTGTCAGTGGGTGTCCAGCCATCACCACGACCCATAACACCGCCCCCACCCCCACAGACCTGCAACATGGAGCACCCCCCGCCCATAACCATGTTGCATCCAGTCCAGTGCATGCTCAAAAACAACCTGCAGGTGGGAAACTGGACAGGGCGGGGTGACTGGAGGCATGAGGACTGAATTACGACTAACACATGGGACATGTCAAGTAGCAGAGGAACACGCAGCACTGCTCCCTGCCACAACCATGTGAACAATGTGCACACGGACATGAACCACAGAGTCACACCCCACATGACCCATCACAGACACAGCAACACCCAAGGAGCCACGTCTGCATGCACAAGTCACACTGATTACAGAACCACACGGCAGGCACAGTGCAACCCATCACACACAACTGCAACACCATCGAAGTCCTGTCCATGTAGCCCCCACTGCCTGTCAAGCACACATCCCACAACTATGCCCATGTAAGACATACCACACTAGACGCAACAGCGTGGAACAACATAAATGCACACGAACACCACTGGACCCATCAAACACACAGACACACAATGCACATACAACATACCATCCATCTCATCCGTCAGCCCCAGTCACATGAAAGGTATGTCATCCGAACAGCTGGTCCACACACAGTAGTCACGCAAAGAAACATGCCCATGATAAATCATGTGCCAGTAGTGAATGAAGCGCACGTCACACTGTGAGCAACAACACACATAACATGGGCCACACCCCCCCGAGCACTGCATTGATGCACATGGCACAGGGCAGCACGCACACCAAGGAATTGGACCATCTGCAATACGTCGTGTGGCACACAACCATCACTCACTCATAACAATGCATCCAATTACATGGCCAGAAATCACAACAGACAGCAAATATGCAGGGTATGTCAGACATACACACACCTCAGACCATGCACTGTCATGTTGCCACAACACATGCCACGTTCTGCACCCATGGCACACAGTATGTACCCCCAAAGCATAGTTCATCTCAAATGCGTTTCAGGGGGCTGACCCCCATCATGCCATCTGCGTTTCGAAGCGTTCCATATGAACCCCCAAAGCATAGTTCATCTCAAATGCGTTTCAGGGGCTGACCCCCATTTTGCCATCTGCGTTTCTAAGCGTTCCATATGAACCCCCAAAGCATAGTTCATCTCAAATGCGTTTCAGGGGCTGACCCCCATTTTGCCATCTGCGTTTCTAAGCGTTCCATATGAACCCCCAAAGCATAGTTCATCTCAAATGCGTTTCAGGGGGCTGACCCCCATTTTGCCATCTGTGTTTCTAAGCATTCCATATGAACCCCCAAAGCATAGTTCATCTCAAATGCGTTTCAGGGGGCTGACCCCCATTTTGCCATCTGCGTTTCGAAGCGTTACATTTGAACCCCAAGAGCATAGTACAAACCAACCTCCACGATGGGTCTGGAGTCCGCATACACCAGAGCCACAAAAAGCAGGAGCACAGCAACACACCCATCGGCATTGCCAATCCGTCCCATGCCACATGTCCACAGCACACAGTCCCATTGGCATGCCCACACAACAACAAATAGCACAGCCACACACACGGCTCCAGGAAACCTGTGCACGACTGTGCACGAACTGTGGATGTCAGACAACCTATACATACTTTGTCATGTGCAACACAATAACATATCTCATTCCCCCACAGGTGACGAACTGCTGGATGCTGGAGATGGAGACAGCAGCCAGCACAGCCAGCCTGCAAGCCCCCAACAAGGACTCACGGATGTGGAGGATCTGTCCTCCGATTCGGACACGGACCACCCAGCAGGTCCATCTGGTGTGGCAGGGCCCAACCGCACCCCAGGCACCCTCCTACCCACCAACCCATCAGCCAGGGCTGATGACCACTCACAGCCCCCTGCTGCCACTGTCGTTGCGGCCACTCCCACTGTTGTGGCGGCCACTCCCACTGCCGCAACCACCACCATCGCCGCAACAACCACCACGTCATCACTGGCCCCAGCACCAGCGCAAGTGGTGGTCCGGCCAACTGGGTCCACCCTGGGAGCCACAGCGAGGACCGTGGTGAGCAATGTGGCTAGTGGGCAGGCCGGTGGCAGCAGTACTGGTGGGAAGAGCAGGGTCAGGCCAACGCCAGCCTCCCCTGGGAGCCATGCCCTGCTTCAAATGGCCAGAGTCCTTGGGGCCTATGAAGAGGCCCAAGGACAATGGGCCAGGTCTGCTTCCGACACGCGGGAGGTCCTGGGGGTGTTGAGGTCCATGGACGCCCATATGGGCCAATTCGTGTCCCGTATGGACCAACTCGTGGACCTCATGGGCCAGCTGGTGGTGGCGCTGAGGTCACAGGCAAGGCCAGCAACACCACCTCCGCCACCACCTGCTAGGGCGCAGGGTCGGGCAGCAGTGTCCAGTTCCCCTGCGTCCACAGCCAGTGAGCACACCTCACCCACCACCAGCAGGTCGCCACCACACCCCCCCCCAAACGTGGAAGGGGCCTTCCGAAGTGGAAACAGATGTCCCGGGAGGACTTCGCACGCTCCAGACGCAAGTGAGGCAGCCAGCCATCCTTGACCACCCACTGCATTGACTTGGACTACGATCCCACCCCACACAGCCATCAGAATGGCATGTGTCTGTTGGACTAGGGACATAGAACTAGTGGGTACACCCTGAGCATCACGCAGCCATGGCCGACAGCTCATTGTCACTGCACGCAACACTCATGTCATCACCTTGCACACAATGACATGTCACAGTTGAAAATAAATGCACCTTTTACACAAACTGCTGTCTGTGCACTGTGTTTATTGAACGATGATCAACCGCCACCTTGAGCAGAAAAGCATCGGATGTGTGGCATGGCGATGGGACAGGAGGGGCAGTAGGGACCTAGGGGGGGGAAGACAGAACAGGAGCACATTCAATGAGTGTGCCACACACCCATCACACAGTACGTCAACAACTACAAGCAATGTACACACATCGCACAGAGCAATAGGGCACAATGCCACAGCCACCGTCAGTGGCATACAAACCTGGACATGGACCATTGACACACAGCACACAGTGAACAAAAGGCCTCTGTGACACAGCACACAGACACCTGCACAACTACAGCCACATCAGCCGTCGTACATGGACACTCACCGTCAAGTGAAGTAGCGGGCGATGAGCTGCTGACGGACATTCACAGCTTCCTCCTCTCCGCTGTCTTCCTCACTCGAGCTGTCCTGGTCTGCAGGCTGGGGCCCTGGTTGATCTCCGTCATCCACAATTAGGGGATCTGCTTCCGAATGGCCAGATTGTGCAGCATGCAGCAAGCCACCACTATCTGGCACATCTTCTGTGGGGAGTACGCCAGCGCACCCCCGGTGCGGTCCAGGCATCTGAACCTGGACTTGAGGAGGCCAAAGGTTCGCTCGACCACACGTCTGGTCCTCCCATGTGCCTCATTGTAGCGGTCATCTGCTGGGGTCCGAGGATTTCGTAATGGACTGAGCAGCCAGGGCCCATTCGGGTAAGCCGAGTCACCTGGGCGTGAGGGACACAGAGAACCGTTGCAATTCAAACAGGACAGTAGACAGCATCCTTAAGCCAGCACGCTACACAACTCCACATACTCACCGACAATCCAGCCACAGTCCTGTTGCAGATTGGTCATCAGTCGTGGTAATATGCTGTTGCGCATGATGTGCGCGTCATGGGCCGAGCCTGGGAACTTTGCACACCCGTGGGAAATGACCATGTCCGCAAGGCACACCACTTGCACATTCAGGGAGTGCGTGTGCTTCTGGTTGCGGAAGAGCTGCTCAGTGGCCTGTGGTGGGACAAGGCCAACATGGGTGCAATCTATGGCACCAATGACGTGTGGGATCCGTCCAAGGGCATAGAATGCACCCTTCACTGCCGCCAACTCACGGGCCCTGGGGAATCGGATGTACCTGTTCCTGTACAGCATCATGGCTGCCAGTACATCCCTCAGCACCATGCTGAACATGGGCTGGGACATCCCACCTCCACTGCCCACTGTGTGCTGGAATGACCCAGTGGCGAAGAAATGCAGTGCAGCCATCACCTTAGCCGTGGGGGTGAATGCTGTCGGATACACCCTGCGAGGACGGAGGTGGGGATCCAACATGGCACATAGTCGATGCAGGGTTGGTCGGTCCAGACGAAATTTCCGGATGACCTCAGAATCCTCCATGTCCGCCAACAATTGGTAAGGGCGGTAAATGTTTGGTCTCCGCCTAGGACAGATGGAAGTGGACACATGTCAAAGCAACACGCCACATGGCATATTCACATACACATATATGATATGACAGAGCAAGAACATGAGTCACAGAACAGCTGTCATGCAGGGACAGCACAGCCACAATACACTTACACAGGTCTCCCACCAATAGCAATGGGCAGTGACACAAACCATTGCTATGTGCATGCACATGGGGATCCAGGCCTCAATGACCTGTGAGGCGTGCTGATGGGGACTGACTGCATATCCGGCAAGCGGCAACACCACGGCAACATGACTGGCTGCTGTGCATCACACTGCTTCCGAGGCAGGATGAGTATGGCACACACCAACGACGATGTGGGCACAGGCTGAGCGGCCAAGACAAGTGGGACCTGTGGCACGAAGGGATATGAGACAGTCATTGGTGTCACCACTGCACCCTATGTGCAGCACTGCACGGATCACACCTCCAGAAGCATTGTCAGGTGTACACATTGACAGCCCCATGCCAACACGGCTGTGTGCTTGCAAATACACATCACATGTGACACGTAACCTTGCACGTGCCAAGTGGCAGATGTACATAGTGAGAGATGACATGCGTGTGCATATGCGTATACCATGCACCCATGCCAATGTGCAGATGATGACATGCTAACAGACATGTGGGGCCGGCCACTGGCCGTCCCTGCCTATGCACACGGCATGATGTGTGGCGGGACGCCGTCCACCTGCGTGGTGCCCCGACTCGAGACCCGGGCAACCTAGACAATGCATTGCAGTCTCCGCAGTCCGGATACACCACCTGCGACACACAGAGGCTGTAGCTGCCCTAGCGGCCCATGCCGCGTCCATCTGGGGCTGATGGACCCACACATTCACTCTTTTGCCTCACTGGGGCGGGCTCGGAGGTGCTTGCGCACGCGCTGGCTTCTCTGTTGCAACGGCATGTGACGTGTGTGGGGATGTAGGCAATGGGTGGGATGGTGCGAGCCACCTTCCGTGACGTCACTCCTGCTCGTGATGTGTGCGTCCCCCAATACTTCCATATGACTTGAGCCATGCTACACATTGAGGATGTTTTGCCTGCGTGATGTGTCCCGGAGAAGCGCGCCGAGTCCTCTCCCCCACCATGCTCCACTGCCATCCCGTGCCCTGGATTGCCTGTGCAGGTTGACAATGTTGGGGATACACCTGGTCGGCAGGGGCTGTGTGTGCCTTGTCAAGGGCCTGGCGGGCGCACAACAGGATCCAGCTTGTCCACAGAGGGTGGGCTGACGTGTACGCCTGATACCGCATTGTTCGTGTGCCCGGCTGCTGTGCACACACGTGTTCACATCCCCCCGACGGGTGGCCTTTAACATTGCCCAGGGAAGCGGTAATGTGCAGTTCCGGACCCCTCCCGACACAGCGTGTTTCAACTTTGCTTGTGCGCATCTACCCGTCACACCCACCCACCTGAGCGAAGCGTCACTCCCGCTTCACACGACACATGTGTGTCTTCCACAGTTGTGCTACTCATTTGCGTTGACATCGAATGACAGTGGACTACATAGTCATGTCACGACTGCCGTATACATCACACACTCTCATCATCTCACATTCGTACTTGTGAAAGGAATCAGCAGAGACAGTTTCTTTCTTCAAACCATGTATTGTGACTTATGTCCTCTGTGATGCAGTATAGTGGACACTACTGGCAGCGGTATGCATGTGGAGGATATACTGAGCATGATTACACATAGCTAAGGGTGTAGGGGTACATGTGATTAGCTGTTGCATGTGGGATGTGGGCTTCAGAGTTACATCTGCTTGGCTGTTGCTGTGCTAATGTTCATTTGCAAGTAGCTGCGGTGCTGCAGACTTTGACACAGACGGTATACATTTAGCCTACCAGACCGCTTGGCATCATGGGCACAGTCCATCTCAGTTCCATGTGACAGGTGTGCTGCTGTTGTTACTCATGCACGCGTGCGTGTGAGTTGACATCAGGGCATGGGCTTACGTGCATGCAACGGCGTCCCACTTGTTGTTGCCATATGGTGGATACTGGACATGTCACAGTCACTGGGGTCGTGTTGTTGTTGTATGCACTTGTCGTCCATGCAAAGGTCCTGTTACGGGATTTCCGGGGAGGGGAGAAGGGGTGCAGCTCTCACATACTCCAGCCGGGCGATTCCTGTCCACTGTACGGTGCATATGTCCATGGGCGCAGGATCCATGTCATGGCATAGTTGTACGTGCAGTTCTGTCCATGTGGGTGCGATACACATATCCCATGCCACTGCCTCCCCGGATACATGCAGAGTTCCTGGATGTGATGGGGAACGGAGTGCATGTCCCGGACACATCCGATGTCATGGCAGTGTCGTTGATGGTGTGGTATCAGTTGCAGGTCGTTTGGTATGGCTGTTGTGGTGGTTACTGGCCAGTCCGTGCGGAAGCTAAGCATGGGTACAGTGTCGGACATCATGGCTCAATTGGGGGATTGCGTCGGGGTCCTACGAATTGACAGGTTGACAGGTATGCGATGGCTTCCTGCAGGGCTTCCATTTCATTGGTGGTATACATGTTTGCCAGCCAATGTAGCGGATGGTGGCTGTCACGGTGTTGTCCGTAAGTTGTCCCTTGTAGGAGCATGATGGGGCATGCTGGGTGACATTCGATGTAGCTGTGATCCATGATCCGTCGTGTGGAGGCACAGTGGTCCCATTGCAGTGTGGGTCCGAAGTTCGCCACATACGCCATGCCCCCATAGGCTGAACAGACCCTGTTGTGTGCGTCCAGAGGGTGGAATAGTGGTAGCAGGTCCGCCCTTGGACATGCCGGGTTGGAGAGGCACAACTCCACAGGATGGTGGAAGGGACACCTCCGACAGTAGAAGACGGGTATGACGCAGCTGAACAATGCGATGCGGTAAGTCAGTCGGTAACTTACATTCAGCAGGGATAGGGGTTCGCATCCCAGTAGCTGTATCAGGTTGTGTTTGTACAGCTTGACCTGTCTGGCGTAGTTGGGTAGGTGTGTTGTAGGTGCCATTTTGCTACGGGGCGATGTGGTGGTGTGCTCCGGCTGTGTGTGCAGTCTGCAGTGTGCAAGCTCCGAGGTTGCTGTGAGGTCTGTGATGGTCGTAGGGGGCAGGACTTGTGTTCTGTTAGCTTGTGCGGAGGACACGGGCCCTCATCCCACGTGCTTCTCTGAATGTTCAAGGTCAGTGGTGTGTGACTCCTTCCAGATAACTTGCATGGGAACGGCATGGGGGAGTTTTATACTTTCTTCTTTCCCATTCGGTATGTTCTTAGGTGATATGCGCTATCTGCCCTGTGGTCGGTTTCCTCTGCATGCATGTGTTGGTCTTTTTTGGGACAATGGCTGTATTCGCCGGCTTGTTTAGTCGGGATGTGGTTTCGGAGTTGGAATGGAAGGTCATTCAGTGCTGTCTGCTCTCCCGTGTGTGGGCGGCAGGCTGTGTTTCCGCTATGCGTTGGGCCTTGTGTGTGGGTGTCATTCTTGAGTCCACCTGTTGTCGGTCCCCAGGCTCTTTGGTGTTCCGTTTTGTATGTCTGGTTCATGGGTGCAGGGTGGTATGGGTGTTTCTGTGTGGTACTGGCATACCTCTTCCTGACGGGGCCCATGTTCTACTGGGTGGTGTTCCCACCGCTGTGTGCTTCGCCATGTTTGTCACACAGGGGTGTGTCCTGATGTTGCGTGACTTCACTGACATGTGGGCGTCGGTTGTGTGACGTTGGGTGTTGTCCGTGAATTGGGCGTTGGGGACATGACTGTGGCAGGCCTGTCACGTGTCATGTGTGTTCTGGGTGTGGCTGGTGTGTGTGGTGCTTGGTTGTGTCCCGGTGTTGTTTGTGTGCGACGCATACATGGCATTATGGTTGGGCGCTGAGTTGTGCGCATGTGTGGCTGTGTCATCGCCGCTGTGCTGCGGTGCCGTGACGGGGTCGTTAGTTCCTGGTCCCAGGTGGTGTGCCCATGATAGTTGCGAGATGTTGCACTTTGCCCTGTGTTACATTTGTGGGTGCAGTGGTGGATGTGTCTTGTCCACGCAGGGGTGTTGGGGGTGCCATGTCCTCCTTTTCCGCACTTGCACTGTGTGCGCTGTTTGCGTGCCCTTGTTGTGTGTGTGCCTACCTGCATCTCCGCGGTGCGTTGCCTCCTTGGTGGTGCATCAGGTATAGCATGGGGAGGGCCTGCAGTGCTGGATTCATGCTCGGGGGGGTCGCCTCTTCGGTGTCTGTGCTCGGCGTTCGGGTTTCCGCCTCATTTTCACGTGCGGTGTCTCTTAGCCGTGGGAGCTGTTTGTTTGCGGCATCGTAATTTGTACGCCGGGCGGTACATGATTTCGTCTGGCGGTGTGTCTCCATTGGGCTGCGCCGCTACGTGAGCGGGAGCACTTTGATGGCGGACGGCGTCGCTGGCTTGCCGGCGGTGTTTGGCTGCCTTTTCACATCGTAATTTGGCGGGCGTGTGGGCTGCGGCATGCGGGCGGTAACTGGTGGTTTTTGCATCCGCCAGCACGGCGGTGGTGCTACCGCCCGCCATCCTAATGGGCCCCATAGTTTGCTAAAATATCGACTTTTTTAAATGTCTTAAAAGTAATATAAAATTAACTAAATAATAAATATAATTAAGTAAAACATACTTAAAAATAATGAAAAAACGTTAACATTAATAAATAATAAATGTAATGTAAAAAAATAAATAAACATGCATTTTTATTTTTTATTATATATATATTAACTTAATAATATTAAAAATAATTAATATGTTTAATTATAAAATGTAAAAAACATAATTTAAAATATAATTACATATATATATAAATAAACCTATAATATTAATATTTAAAAAATATATATATAATAAGGTTAAACATTAAAATAAATATTTTTAAAAAATAATATTTTACACTACATTAAATATAACAATACTAAATACGTTACATAGCGTAAAGGATAAAATTACTATTTCTACTCCAACAAGTGGTACAGTAGGGAAAGTGTTGGATAGCGGGTGGATAAAAATTACTATTCCCACTATTCCCACTCCAGCGAGTGGAACAGTAGAGAAAGTGTTGGATAGCGGGTGGGTAAAAATTACTATTCCCACTCCAGTGAGTGCAGCAGTAGGGAAAGTGTTGGATAGCGGGTGGGTAAAAATTACGATTCCCACTCCAGTGAATGAAACAGTAGGAAAAGTGTTGGCTAGCGGGTGGGAATAATGTACTATTCCCACTCCACCGAGTGTAACAGTAGGGAAAGTGTTGGATAGCGGGAGGGTAAAAATTACTATTCCCACTCCAGTGAGTGCAACAGTAGGGAAAGTGTTGGATAGTGGGTGGGTAAAAATTACTATTCCCACTCCAGTGAGTGCAACAGTAGGGAAAGTGTTGAATAGCGGGAGGGTAAAAATTACTATTCCCACTCCAGTGAGTGCAACAGTAGGGAAAGTGTTGGATAGCGGGTGGGTAAAAATTACTATTCCCACTCCAGTGACTGCAACAGTAGGGAAAATGTTGGATAGTGGGTGGGTAAAAATTACTATTCCCACTCCAATGAGTGCAACAGTAGGGAAAGTGTTGGATAGCGAGAGGGTAAAAATTACTATTCCCACTCCAGTGAGTGCACCAGTAAGGAAAGTGTTGGATAGCGGGTGGGTAAAAATTACTATTCCCACTCCAGTGAGTGCAACATTAGGGAAAGTGTTGGATAGCGGGAGGGTAAAAATTACTATTCCAACTCCAGCAAATGCAACAGTAGGGAAAGTGTTGGATAGCGGGTGGGCATTTTTCAAAATTAATTTACCTCCCACCATTTTCCCCTATAAACGTCACCTACAATATTGTAAAATATTAATAAATTAACATATTTAATTAATAATTAATTAAGTAACTAATAACAATTAGCAATAAATTAATAACCATCAAATCTAAATTAATTCACACAATTAACACTATAAAATAACTTTTAATAAATTTTATATAAATAATAAAAATTAATTAAAATTCAATTACTTCCCACCCTACTCCCCTATCAACCCTCAACCCGCTCATAAAAAAAGTGCACAATTAACATATTTACAAATTAATTATTAATAATTAATATCTAATTAATTTCTAATTACTTTTTAAAAAAATAACACAATTAACATAATTACCAATTAATTATTCATTGTTATTGATCAATTTATAATTAATTAATAATAAATTAATTAACTTCATTAACCATATAAATTATTAAATACTAAATTATTAATTAATAAAATAATTAATTGATTAATTTCAATTAAATTACTTCCCACCCTATTCCCCTATAAACCCACAACCCGCTACAGAATTAAATTACGCAAAAGTAATTAACATATAATTAATTAATTCTAAATAATTCTTAAAAATATATTATAATTAAATTACTTCCCACCCTATTCCCCTATAAACCCACAACCCTCTACGGAATAAAATTACGCAAAAATTAATTAACATAAAATTCATTACTTTAAAAAATTCAAACACACATTACAAAATATATACATACTTTTAACACAAATACTACCATACAAAACACACACAAAAAAAATCGATATTAACAACGATATTTTGACAATCGATATGACTAACGTCGATATTATTAAAATCGATATTTCTTACCTGCATGTCGATATTCTTAACCACTATATTTTTGCAAGTCGATATCCTGTCCACTCAATATCAAAAATTCGATGTTTTGTCCATTCGATATTTTTAATTTGATATTATGACTAGTTACCCTTTGAACTGTATTTGTATGCAAGCTGCTATATTCCTTCCACGTGTTGAGGTGTATATGCGTAGGTAATGCTTTTTTGTTAAAGGAAAATTTATAATTGGTATTGTACTGCCTTTTTTGATTAATGCGATGTCTCTGCTCAACTAATATATACAAACAACTGTAATAAACAAAATGACACCACCACAAGGAAAACCTAATAGAAGGAACTAGAGTTGTGAACTGTTAAAAACGTAAGGCATAAAGTACCAAGAAAAAGTAAAGCACATGTCATTAGTCACTGATCATGGTTAACTGGGACCGGAACTTGGTGCAATTTCAGGCTTACCATGCTGACTATGTGTCAGGTTCACCAAGTGGGTTCATCCCAGTCAAGATTAAGGGGCCGATTCCGATTCGGGCCGGAAATCTCTCTGACCGAGCCGGACCCGGAGAGATTTCTGACCGTATCGGACCCGTGCAGCCCGACCGAACGAGTACGATGCGTCCGTATGCTATCGTACTCGAGTCGGTCGGACTCCCATTGAAGTCCATGGGAGCCGGTCGTACAACGCGTACGCGGGCTCCCATTGCCTCAATGGGTGCGAGGCGAACAAGGGCGCCCCCTACAGCGGGTATGCGGCGAAGCGACTCGCGCCGTACACGCACAGGTAGGGGTGACCCATGGGTCCCCCCTGTGTGCGACTCGCGCGGCTACGCGTACAGGGGGGTCCGACACGGACCCCCAAAGTACGGCTCCGACTGCTCTTTCGAGCTGGACGGCGCGTGTCGGTCGGACTGCTCGCGGCGCGCATCATACTTACCCGGCCAGGGAACGTCTCCATTGCGCGGTGCGAGTCGTGGCCGAGCGAGTCGGTCGGTGTGGTTCGACCCGGGAACGAGTCGGTTGGATCGGTTGGGACGCCCGAACGAGTCGGCCGGCGATTTCGCATCGTACTCGCTCGTCCGGACGCGCGTACAAATCGGTCGGGAAATAGGGCTCCGAATCGGATCCGGTTATGCCGAATCCGATTCGGAGCCCTACCGGCCGAGATCGGAATCGGCCCCTTAGTCTCTGAAATGGAAGTCAAAATCCTCCTGTGGGGCAAGGTTGAAGGCTGTATCCGCCAAAGTCCTTGCAAAGTCAGATAGCTGCTGGGAGAGCTCCCACTGACGCCATTTGCTTTGGCAGGAAAGGCCTCAAGCAGGAGAAATTCAAATTTCATGGCTGCCAAAGTTGTTGCATCGAGTGGATACTTTTTGCACCTTTACGCAGTTAAGAGTTCTACTTTTGGACATTTTATGGAGCTCAAATTCTTCTGCAGAGCAATCTTGAAGCTATATCCAATGAAGTTGTGTTGAAGCCAGATACCCTTCAGCGAGGTCGTACTAACTCTCCTGAGGTCTTAAAAGTCCAACATTTTTAGTCCTGACTTTTCAAAGTTTCTGAAGGCCAGGACTCACTCTAGCAGAGGCTACTATCAGGGTCCAGGCCAGTTCCAGTTATTACTAGTCAGCTGGACATACCAGGGCAAAAGCCTCTTGCAGCTTGTTGTGTCTCTGTAGCCACACAGAAAGTCAGCCAACCGACTCTTCTTTATTCTGGGTACAAGTGGGAGCAGGTCCATCCCTTCATGTGTTCTCACAGGTTTCAGACAGCAGGTTCAGTCCCAGAAAGTGTTCTGAGGAGCTGGTGGTTGTAGGGAATGTATGTGGCAGTCAGGTGTGTGTTTAGTGAGATGAGCAGTCTGCTCATCCTAAGCTATACCAGATTGGTTCTGGGACCAGCTCCCCCTCCCACTGGTATAGACCCAGGCTGACTACCATGTGCCTGGGATCAAAGAGTTTTCTTCTCTCTGATCTCTCCTTACACTAAGCTATGAATGGACAAGTCTCATATATGCCCTTTTCACGATAATGATGTTCCTGGACCCTCACCAGCTGCCCTGCCTGAGCTGATATAGATGGCATGCCCCACTCACAGCCAATCCAGTCACCAGGCCTAAGCCATTGGCATGCTTGTGGAGCTGTTTTCACTCCCTATTATGATCGAACAGTGTCAGGGGCAGCTGCTTGCAGGCTAATGCAAAGTAACCTCCAGAAGCTTCAGGCAGGGAAAATTTCCAAAAGTTACTTTTACTAACTATTCATTAAACAAATAACCTCACCACTGAAATGGACTTTAATAAATCTTTAAAATTATGTTTGAACCATTTCTCTAACTTGTCACAAACTCAAGATAGTGAAATTAATAGAGTAACCTGCACACAAGTTTTCCCCATAGGACAGCTGGAGCCTTCCAAAGTGAAAATATCTTTTAGATTAAAATATTACATGTCCCACTTTTAAATACTAGGAACCCCACCTTGTGGGCTACACGATCTACTCAGGGGTGACATTAATCTTTACACAAACGTTTTTTTCCCATGCCAAAGGGTTTATTGGGACAGGTCGTACTGCAGGTTTAAACTGCAGCAGTCATGATATATGGGTGGAGCTTCAGCCGTGTTTTCCAGGTTCCACTGGTGGATGGCACAGTACGTGCTGTAGTATACAAATGACATTTACCTGTCCATGCCCTGCATGTAGTTTCTGCACCATGTACTATGGCCTTGCAGCCAAATAAAGGGCCATATGTACAACACAGGTTTATGAAGGAGAAGCACAGGCACTTTACTACTATATAGCAGTAATAAAGTGCTCAGAGGTCAAAAGCCAGCTGACCAGTAACACAAAATTGGGAGTACCATGACAAACAAATTGGGTCATTTCTCACAAGCACGTTGCCTAAAAAGGTAGTTTAAGAACATTTCTCAGAAAAGATTCCACCTTTCTATGCCAATGAGATGGTCAGAGGACAAATTATGGCAAATTATCTTCACAATTAACATAATTTTAAACAAAACAAGACACATATTCAAGACAGTCTTGCATGATGACTACAGACCCTTGATTGTTGTTACCTACTTCCAGAGTAGGAAAGAAAAACAAAGACATGACCTGCTCTTCACATATTTATTTATGTACTTGAAACGTTTTCTAAAGTGCTAAAACATTTGCAGTCACTTCGGAGTGCCCAGGGGTAAATGCAGTAGCAGAATTAGTTCATTTCTAGAACTGCAGCAGACTATGATGGTTCATGCAGTTTTCTTGGAAGCAGTAATAATAAAAATATACCTTTGAGAGTTCCTAAGCACTGGAATAAGACTTTCCCACAGCTTTACAAGATCACAAACAGTCAGAAAATGTCAAGACGGTTGAGTTTAATTCCCCAATCTAATCCAGAATTGCAGGAGAATTTTCAATTTTCCAAGTCGATATGGACATGATTATGAGCTAAGCTGGGCAGTATTTGTTCCAGTTTAATACAATCTTTTACAACATGTGAAGACATAAACCAATTCTCAAGGGAGAGCAGCCACATTCAACCTATCCAGGTGGTGGAGAACGACCTTCTTTAACAGCTCTCTCCCACAAAGCCATGTGCCTTGGTGCTCCCCTGTCTACTAAGAAACTAGGGTTGGGTGGAATGTTTCATTATGCGCATGGAATTGGCAGAATTCGGTGACTACGTGTTCCGGCCAAAATTCTACCAATCAACACATGGAGGAGTTTTTTCCCCCCCCGAGGCTTCAGAAATGCAAGCACAAGCATGATTTTGCTTCCCTTGGTGTACTTTTCTAACGCAGGTGGTCGCTCACTGCTTCTCGAGTAGATTTGCTGCTTGAGCAGCAGCAAATAAACTCAAATGCCAGAGTGCTCTCGCGCAATGTATGGTGCCGTTCTTGCTGATTTTTCTGCTCATACTACTGGTGCTAAATTGCAGCGCAAGCAGCGTGACATACATATTTTCCCTGTAGGCGCAACTCCGCCGAATCTCGAGTTTTTCTGTAACTTGGTGGAATTTCATGGAAAGAAACTCCACAAGTTTTGCCCACCCCTTTAAGAAACATCGTACTGGGGAGACTCAATGCATGACCAAGCCCAAACAGCAACCACATTTGCAACCAGCACAGGATGATACCGAAAAACACAGGTGTTTGTTTCAGGAATCCAGTTTGGGAAAGACAAACAATAAAAATAACCTTAGTGGAGAAGCATTCTAAAACAGCCGTTTCGACCAAGCAAGACACTCCAACAGAACATGCAAAATAATCAGCCAGTGAAGTACCAACTCAGCATCAAACATTCCTTTGACCATCAATTACCTAAATAGGGAGAAGTAATGTGCTATCCTGACAGAGACAGAGACTATAATGTTCATTACAGCAGTGATGTGAACAATATTTTTTGCTGAGAAAGTAGTAGCTAATGTCAACTCAGGAGACCGAAGAGAGCAACAGTTTGTATTGTATTTATTATGAGTAAACTGCTTAATCGCTTGTGTATCCAGGTTATGTCCTGTTAGTTACAATGTATTTGTTCTTGCATGACGATAATATCAAAAAGCATTTGCAATGCAATCAGTCTCACATTTGTGAAAGTTAGAGCTATTGGCGTTATAAGTGTTATTGTATTTTTACTTATGTTTGTAGTGGAGTGGATGTATGTTGTTTGTAGTGAAATTGTGTGGTTTGATTTTGATTTATTAGTTGTGGAATTGTGCGGGTGGAATTGTGTAGTGTATTTGTATTTTTGAATTATGCGGAATGGTGAATAGATAAGGGTTATGTGGTGTGGAGTGTAAATATGTTGTGTGGTATTGAATTGTGTGGTGTGAATTGTGTGGTGTGGCATTGTGTGGCCTGGTGTAGAATTATGTGGAGTGTAAATATGGGGCACGTTGTGGACTTGAAATTTGTTGAGTGTAATTATGTGTTTTGGAGCCGAGAGGATACATATGGAGTGTAAATATGTGGTGTGAAGTGTAATTATGTAGGTTGGAGTGTAATTATGTGGTGTGGAATTATTTTGAGTTGAATTGTGTTGCATGGAGTGTCATGGAACCCATTGCTTAATTTGAGCCAGTTGTTGCTGGTGGGAGCCACCGGCACTTATTTTTGGGGGCAGGCACTTATTTTTCTGCAAGAGGTGGAAACACAAACAAAGCAGAAAGATGGAAGAAGAGAAAGTCGTCAAACCTGTCATGAAAGGACAAAGCAGCAGCCTGTTAGAGTAAGACAGAGGGACAGGGAGTGTCTGTTGTGGATTAAAGATGCATGAGGTGGATTCAAGACTATGCATTGGTGTTCCGTGCACCAACATTTAATTGCACTGGCAGCGGTTTCAGAGCAGAGCTTTGGGCAATGGCAGTCATTACCTCAGGGGTGGACACACTCGCTCCCAGCAACTTACTTACAACCTAGACGAATGATGCAAACCATGTTTACTCTAGTGCCATTTTATTAATTACTCTTGCCCTAGCATGCATAACATAACTTAGTGCAACCAAACATAACACAAAATCTCATCAGAGATGACCCCTGACTAGCTTATAGCAATTGGCTCTCTAGGCAAACCATGCATGCTATGTTTACCCTAGTCTAGTGTCATTTCATGAAATATCCTTACCGTACCATGCATAACATAGGATAACGTTACATAACATCATAACAGAGATGGCCCTAAACTAGCTTCCAGCAAATAGCACCTTAATGCGAACCATGCAAGTATCTTTGCCCTAGTGCCATTTGTGAATTAACCTTACCATAGAAGGCACATCATAATATTACATGACGGAACACAACATAACCCAAGATAACATGAGGGGTGGGTCTATAGTAGTTCCAACAAATGGCACTCTAGGCAAACTATACAATCGCCCCATACCATTTTTTTCATATTTATTTTTCGAAATAGTATTTTTATCCTCAATAGGACACTCCGCTTAAGTTTTAAGTGACCACATAGTTCAGGTCACGTACCAGTTCTACATGCCATAAAATGTAAAGTAACATAAAAATGTAAAAGCATACTGTTGCACAGCACAAGATCTAAACCACAAGCTTAAGCGTACTACAGCATAACATACATCATTCCTATACATGGCACAGTTTCTGCTCATGTTCCGTAGTAGGAGGAGGGTGGGGATTTGTGATGTGCAGAGCAATTATCCCCAAGACTTCTTAAAAAACAGAACGAAAAACCCACCAACACTCTTGGAACTTGTGGTGACATCTCAGAGACGAATAATCGTTTGTTTTCCGTTTCTGGGTAGACTTAGCATTGTTTTCACCGGGATCAGCCAAAAAACCTTCAAGCATGCTGGGCTAAGCTGGACATAGCCACTTCAAACCAGTTTCGAGATGCCACCACAGGCGACAAGCCAGGGGCAGTTGCAGGAGCAGAGAGTTTTTTTGGTTTCTTCTGACTTCCCTCGCCTAGTAGTCCTTGCTTTCTATATTACAGAAGCTTTGGCTCGATGCAGGGTCAGGGACTTCGGAAGTCTGACTCACAAACTCGCCAACTAAGAATTACTCCCAGTTCTCCTCTTTTCTTCAGATCTGTTCCTTAAACTCACGCAGGGCCCAGTGTGCCAGAATAAACCAAAGACGTAACCGCGTGTTCACAGTATGATTAAAAACAAAAACATTCAGCAAATCTTTCTGCAAATGTTAAAAAAATCGTGCAGTAAACATTTAAGTCACATATTAAACACACATAAAGTACATACATTTTATTTAGCTGAATGTATCATTTATGAAACACAGTTCTTGTAGATGTATTCTAGTTAAATTGTAAACCCAATACAACAATACAATTCATGTAAATATACTTTAATCGTGAATTACTTCCTCGCACGTCTTCGTTGTTACCATTCTGAGAACTTCAGCGCTTCCGCAGAATTTATGTAGCCAAAGTAAAATTGAAAAACAAACAAACGCCCACTGCCCTGCATTAGATGGCTATACATTCACACCTTTCAATACAAGCGGTATAGTTCCTGGCTCCTTATTAGCTAAAACATATGCTGACACCCAATCTAAAACTTGCCCAATTGCTCATTCAGCAATCCAGCAAAGTCTACTCATCAGAGGTATTGGAGCTGTCTGGCAGTAAAAGTCGTTAGCACAATGCCGTCTATCCTGAAGTTGAGTGGGTATGTATTGAGCAGTGAGCATAGCATGAAGTGTACCAGCAGTGCACAGAGTACCTTGTAGTAAATGCATGTAATAATAATATATTTGCGGTTCCATTTCAAGATGCTTAGCGGCAAAATTGCAAATCTTAGTTGCAATTGTAATGTACCCTGAATGCAGCTTTGAGGAAACATAGGGGCAGATTTACAAGAAAGTGACGCATCTGTATAGATGCGTCACATTCCCTGCGCCACCCTCAGAAACCCTTGCGCCACCATAGATGCGCCGTATTTACAATACTGCGCACTATGGCGCAAGGATTGACAGATGCGTCAGAATCTTGTAGATTTCACTGCGTCACTTTTACGAGGCCTTCCTGCGTGGGAACGCCCACCCTGCATACATTATACCTGATGCAGGTATAATGTGACGCAGGGCTTTACAACGTGACGCATCTCCCTAGATGCGTCACGTTGTAAATTTGCCGCATTTTTTACGCTGCCAATGCGTCACAAAAGTGACGCAACGGCAGCGTAAAAGTGACGCAAGGGGCTTGTAAATCTGCCCCATACTTTTTAGAGCCTGTAGGGTGTAGGATATATCAGTGTGTGGCTTTCACTGCTGCTTTACAATAAATATCCCATTAACTGAATCAGTGCTCCTAGTGTGAAGTAACCCGATGACCGGAGCATGCACCATGATGGGGGAAATCATTAAGCAAAGCAAATACTGTTTGCTATGGGATAATGGACGGGTTGGAAATTGACTACGTTCATTTAGGAAAAAAACAGTCAGGTCACGTAGCTGTAATGCAACTGCTTTTGGGCAGGCAGGGCTGTTGATCGGAGGTTAGCCCTCTGACCTCGTTCTATAGTTGCTGTGAAGTTAGAGATTAATGTGTTAAGTGGAGCCAGCGATATGCCAGGGTGTATAGTGAGTGGTCCCGTACAGTTGCAGTCAGAAGTTCTCTAAAAACAAGGTTAGGAAAGTATGCCCGAGTAAACAAAATATTGTGCCGGTGTGATTTCTTAGGGTTCTCGTCTCGCTACTCAGACAGGAAGGGGTCAAGAGCACCTGGATGAAAGAGATCTTTTGTATATTGGTATGCCAACAAAGGAAGTATTTGTGAAAAAAGGGCTCAGCGTTATTTCTGATAATCAGATTAGGGCTAATTCCAGCAATGGGCGAGGCAGGGACACTGGTCTCTGCTGCCAGCTTTTCAGCCTTATGGCAAGGGCATTGTAAACTACCAACACAGCCCTCCATCTCTCCCCACCTGGCTCAGCTGCGAGGCAGGCACAAGCTGGAGCCCCGTGACTGTTTGGAAGGGAGGGGGAGGGAGAGCAGAGAGAGTGGGGTGGAGGAGCAGGGGGGAAGAGACAGGAGAATGAAAGCAAAACCAGCGTGACGCCTGTGAAAGTGCCCCACACTTATAGAAAGAGCTCGTAGAAAGAGCTCATGCCTGCAGTTCTCCCTTAGACCAGAGCCAGTCTACGGCCAGGGCAGCTGCGAGGAGCAGGGCAGGCACAGACAGCAGTGCCCCCTTCTCTGAGGCAGGCTGCAGCACAACCCTCCCTCTCACCTGCCTGGCTTTGCTGCTCTGCTGTGAGGCAGGCCTGGCTGGACCCTGGTGACTGATTGAGTGGAGGAGAGAGAGCACAGAAAATGGGACAGGGGAGCTGGGAAATACACAACAATGAAGCGAAACCAGCGCAGTGCTCGTGAAAAGCATGCAGCGCTGATAACAAATGTCTAAAATTGTTTAACAAAAACAGGCAAAAAACCAAGCAAGGGAGGGAAGTGCATGGAACACAACCGGCACCCTCCAAACACCTCTGATGACGAGCAGGAAACAAATGCTGTTGTTTGCTGGGAAACATGAGGAGATGATGGACGGAGTGCTGAAACTTTTCAGACACTCACCCCCAGTCACAGATCTGGGTTGAATCCATTATCGTTCTTTAGCTCACTTCACCACCCCAGTTCAGACACAGCTATATGCAAATCAGTCTTGACCCTGTGCCTCATGGGAACAGTCCAGCCTGAACGGCCAAGCCATGTCTTCCCTGGACCGGAAACAAGCATCCTGAGACCGGTTTCGGGCTAACAGCACTCATCAGCCAGGCTAGCTTGAATCCAGTGGCAAAGTGAGCAAGGGACCCACGTCTGGGCATACCCTGCCAACTTAGGGCAAACAAAGCAAACACAAGGAGATGATGGACGGAGTGCTGAAACTTTTCAGACACTCACGCCCAGTCACAGATCTGGGTTGAATCCATCATCGTTCTTTAGCTCACTTCACCACCCCAGTTCAGACACAGCTATATGCAAATCAGTCTTGACCCTGTGCCTCATGGGAACAGTCCAGCCAGAACTGCCAAGCCATGTCTTCCCTGGACCGGAAACAAGCATCCTGGGACCGGTTTCGGGCTAACAGCCTTCATCTGCCAGGCTAGCTTGAATCCAGTTGCACAGTAAGCAAGGGACCCACGTCTGGGCATACCCTGCCAACTAGAGTGGACGGAGCTTCAAGTCCATACCTGCCTAAGCATGTCTCAAACAGACAGCGCAAGTGCTGCCTATGCGAAACCTAAAAATTGTAACTCCTTTACTCTTGCAAAAAAGTTACAATCTAAGTTTTTTATTTTGCAAAAGTGTAACTGTTGCCTAATGGTGAAAGACATTTGTCATTAAAACGATTTAGTCTTCTTTTTGCATCGGCTAGTACATGATAATTAAAAGCAAACCTCTGTTTTCATGGTCGGATTTAGGATTTGACTTTTATTTTGTTATTGGGAGGCGTATTTACATAGAGTTGCTTTTGTATTAAATCATGACTTCATTTTACAACAGGATCATTGACTCAACTTTGAAACAGTGTAGCTTGCGAAACTGTGGACCATTTTAATTATGTCAATCAAAAGTCTGGCTCAAGCATCCACCTTTCAGCAAGTCCACATAATAGTGCTGAGAAATGTATCTTCCTCCAGACATGGCCACCTCAAGTTTGCTGTTTCCCTTGTGCCTTTCCAGGTCACCCAGAGAAAACATCCACAGTTGAAGCAATTCTCAAAGCATAGTATCCCATAGTGATTAAATGTGCAAAATAAGAAGCTACATATTGGGCAATGTGCCCTGAGTGACTGTTCAAGTCTTAACCCAAAACCCACTCAATATAATTTAAGCATCTGTAATTTTTAAATATATCTCTGCTCTTCAATAATGGCTATACTTACTGACAACTGAAAGATGAAAGGTAAACATATTCTGGGAGTTTCTCTTGTGTTCATATTACACAGATCCTCTTACTAGGCATATACATACACAATCAAATCATACAAAAAAATATCAATTTCTCCCACAATGGAAAGTAAATCATTTCCTCCCACGGTACACATTCAACTTTGTCAGGCCAACTGTTTTCATTTTCATGCCAGACTATTAGTACCTCTATATCAGTGCTAAGACATTGACTTCCACCAGGAAATCTTCTTAAATCTAACCCATTGATAGATGACTTCAAAATCCTGTCGCTCCGTTATGTTGAATCCTTAATAACAATACATCTGTTTACTCACACATGAGTGAGCTTAGCTTAATCATTTTACATTTTTTTATAACTAATACATCATATAAATAATTCATAAAATGTATCTTTAACAATCACAACAAATAGGCATTCCAGAATGTTGTGTTGTTTAATGACGTCGGCTAAAGTTTAGAGAGCTATTGTGGGAGCATTCACTGGATAACTGTCTTGTTTTATTTTCTTAACTTTAGGTTTTATGGTCAGGAAAAATAAAAACCAAAACAATTTATAAAGCAGAAAACAAAATGGGGTCTTACATTGTATACAGCATATCATACTGGCTAAAATGCTGGAACAGACTGAGGTTTGAAATGAAATGTGGTTGTCAGATGATTACCTTTACATTAGTGGACAGCAAGAGGCAGACCCTCCAATGTGGCTCAGTCCCCCAAATGGCAGCCACTATTCAGGATCGAGAAAATGACACCCCCATTAATGAGATTTCTGAACTCCCAAAACCAGAACGTATGTGTAAACTATTGCCCTACTGCAGCCGAGGACAGCTGCGGGTCTCCATCTTGAGTTGGCAAGATTGCTTGCAGAGGTGCCCATATGTCTCTTGACCTGGTTGTCTTGGGTGGCGTTGTCACATATGCATCCATTGTGTCATCACAGAATATCGGCTCCATCACACACTACTCTTTCAGACCCTCAATGGGACATCTCCAACATACATACACAACCTGCTTGCTGTGCCACTGGATTCGAACTAGCCTGTCTGATGAGGGGTGATACCCCGAAACTGGTCCCAGGATGCTTGTTTCCAGTCTAAGACAGACCTGGCCTGGCAGTTCAGGCTGGACTGTTCCCATGAGGAGCAGGATCAAGACTGATTTGCACATGACTGGGGAAAAACTGGGGTGACAATGTGAGCAAAAGAACAATGGATTCAACCCTGATCTCTTGACTGGTTGAAAAGTTTCATCAGTCCTTCCATCATCTTGTTGTGTTTGCTATGTTCACCATAAGTGGCCAATGGTATGCCCAGACGTGGGTCCCTTGCTCACTGTGCCACTAGATTCAAGCTAGCCTGGCTGATGAGGGGTGATAACACAGAAACCAGTAACAGGATGGTGGTTTCTGGTCCATGGAGGACCTGGCCTAGCAGTTCAGGTTGAACTGTTCCCATGAGGAGTAGGGTCAAGACTGATTTGCAATGGCTGGGTCCAAACTGTGAGCAAAAGAACCCTCATGGGTTTGGGATGAAGCGAGAGGGCACTCATGAGGGAGATATCCCTGAAGAACCCCATCCAATACTCTGCTACTGTAGGTTACAACCAGGCAAAGTGAAAGGGGCACAGCATAGCCAGCAGCTGTCATCATCATCCCCCAATCCTCTCTCTGCCACACCCTATGAGTGTGGTAGACTTGATGTACGAAATCATAATTTAGCAATCTTATTCTGCTGCTTTGGGTGAAGAAAAAGGCCTACTTGCCATCTGTAAGGTCTTTCCTAGTGTCCCTCCCAGGTTGTTTTGTAGCCCTTGCTGAAGAACAGAACTGTAAAGTTGGGAAATCAGTCACCTAGTTTCCGGAGTATGAAGCAACATTGTTAGTGTTTGGAAGTGCTCCAATTCTGAGGAAGATGTTAGGAATTCTGCAGTACAGGTTGACCTCAACTGATGATACAAGAATAGATCCAGAAGAGTACAGGAAGTTCCATTGGCAAGTGACTGCCATGAGATGAAATGACAATTTGGAAAAACAATTCCTAACATAATGACACCTAGCTTCTTTAATTGTGCTATGACATTATTTTCCATTGTTGGTGAAAGCTGTATGCTTCCTAACAGTGGCAGTGCTGGGAAGCACAGCATAATCTTTTCTGTGTTTTTTACACAGTCTGAGCCAGGCCCATCTTTTGCAGGCAGCTATATACTGGAAACTGGCCTAAGGTCCATCAAGGATATCTGGGTGCCAGGGGCATCATTGTCTGATGCAACAATTAGGTGGGTTATGATGGGTGGGGTGCACAACCAGAAATGTGCAAAGTGTACCTAGAAGAAATAAACATTTTCGAAGTCAGATGCTGAGAGTTCACCCTACTCACATTGTGATGTAAGGGCAGCTTATCCAGTTCTGGACTGCTTTCCTGCCCATACCACATTGATCATGAGTGACCTCAGCTTAAAAGAAACGGCTTAGATAGCCTGACCAAAATGATCAGAAACATCTATAACAATTTAGGGTGGATGACTATTTTTAACAGTGCAATACAGCCAGCAATAGACAAGGGAAGTCAAACCAATTGATTAACCTGTTTCACTGTTTTAGCATATGTTACCCCATAGTTATCCATGAGGACAGAGCAAATGTAAAAGCTAATCTGAATCCCTCGGTACTTAACTGACTTCTCCCTCCATTCGAGTGGGAAGTTGAGGGTGCAACGTTTGGTGCCTGGGAGTCGATGGGAATATATTCTGATTTGCCCCAGATTATTGTAATTCTTAAGAGATCATCAAATCTGTTAAATTTGCAGATAATGGGACTAGAAGGGTGCTTTAAACTTTGGTGTAAAGTGATTAGAGAGAGTAACTATATTTACATTTCTGTAGATAGAAAACAACTGATTATCCTAAGAACTGCAAATGCTCTGCAGGTGTGCTGCCAATATATCAAAGGGTGCAAGTTGGTAGTCAAAGTGCCACAAATGGCCACATGCAACACCACTAGGAAGAAGGTCATCTATCTGGTAGCTTTCTTTCCAGTAACAAATAATACTAATAGAACTTTTGAAGGGGGGAGCAATGCTTGTAAATAAGGTGATTGCTCATTCAAACTGACATTGATAGTGGTGTTATTTTCATACTAACTGCATGTCTCCATGCGTAATGTTTCTGCATGTTTAAGCTGCTGCCTCTATTTCCCCCTTCCATAAAAGGTCTTAGGGGACTACGAGTATTAGGGTGCCACCACTAAGGATGGTTCCATTGTGATTGATGTGTAATGGAGATTTCTAAATGTAAGAACTGTAGGGCACTTTTCAGACCCTATCACTGAACAGAAAACATTTTGTCAATCATAGGACTGTCATCAATGGAAGAGGCCTTAGTCTCCCAACTGACTTCATTACATATGATCAGACATTTAGGTACACTGGGCAACTCCACCATACTTCAAGGAAATTTTAGATTATTAAAATCATATCTTAGGTTTTAGAAATTAGATGAATACATATGTTTCATCTACTTTGCGCAAAGGTTTTTTTGTCCAACTAAATTATGATGAAAGTGTAATTCAGTTTAAAGAAACAAAATGAAAGGGGAGGATATGAATGATAATTAAATACTGAGACAGTAACACATACAGTAAAATCACTTTCATTTTAAATGCTGTACTAAATCATTTTGTGAGAACTAAAAGGACAATTTTTGATGGGTTGGATTAGAGAGATAAGGCCATCTTCCACAAAAAGTTTCAAACTACCTTTTCAGTACTAGATATTTGTACCATTATTTCAAATTACGAGCTACCATCCACATGTATGATTTTATATGTTCTGCAAGGACAACACATGACATTGACTCACCTTCTTCATTTCCAGAAACTATTGTGTACACAATAGTTTGATTCAAGGCGGCTGCAATAACAAGAGCTACTTCTGTACCGAGGGCTGCATCTTCGGACACAGGGGCTGGTCTGTGGAATTCAAACATATTTTTTAACCATTAACATTCGGCATTCTTCTTAAGAACTATAATTAAAAATATATAATGTATTATATACAAACTCTAAATCAGATGTCAATACAATCAATGGAAATGCTCAAAATGTGTTACTCACACTGCAAATTGACAAATCTCTGAATTGTTTACACCATTTCTAGCACGTTCTGGACACTGCAGTGGGCTTTGCAGATGCATTCCATACAGTTTTGATGGAGTGTAATAGAGATTATACATGCAGTAGAATTGAATCATATATATTTACTGCACGTACAATTAATTGAATTAGTCTGTTGGCTTTCAGCAACTCCATAACATTGACCTGGATTTGACTGCCCAGTTGCCAAATATGCTGTATGCCCTCACTAATGGAAGGACCCACTTGCACAAGGTTTTTATAAAACTGTGAATTTATACTGGTTCAGGAATAAAACAATCTTTTCTCAATTACACTCTGGCAGGGTTTACATCGCCACGATATTAATGTAGTCTTTAAGTTGGTAAAAGCAGGATAAAAATGATTGTGTGGAATGCAGCCCAAAGTACAAACTAGTGGCTGAGATTAATTCACACATTCCACCCATCCGTTTTTATGCTGTCTGGCATGATCTAGGAGCACTTTTCAATGAGATGTGTGTTCCAGGCTCAATGTACCACAATTCTCAAGCTGCATCTAATTGATGAAGCCCAATATTGCTCAAATCATTCTGTGGTTGTGTCTGTTACTATTTATTTAGGGCACTGTCAGGTAGCTTGGCCTAGACTATCCCTTTCAGGGTGAGTTTTTTTATTTATTTATTTATTTATTTAATGCGATTTTATATAGCGCGAACATTACCCGAAGGTGTCAGAGCGCTTTACAAAAGAACCAGTTGCGTTACATAAGGACTTTGGATTACATGAGTTACATATGAGATACAAACAGAAAAAATTGCAAATGTACAAGTTGTAAAGTCACACAAGGAAGAGATACACACAGAAAAAAATTGCAAATGTACAAGTTGTAAAGTCACTCAGGGAAGAGATACAAACAGATAAACTCTAACCTCATAGGAATGGTAGTAAGTACAAAGGTCTATTACATATACTAGTGGTTAGAGTTATATATAAATCTATATACAAATAGTAAATTTACTCATGATTACATTTTACCAGCGATTAGGCTTGGACAATTAAATATTACATATTTACAGAGTGAACGGAGAAATAAAACATCAAAAGGGGTAGAGAGAGTGAACAATTCATTTGCATTTGGCTTGCCCCTTTCGATATTTGCAGAGACAAGGTAAAAAAATCAAAGAGTGCATGTAAGGCATTGCGCTTTTGGTCAAGAAAAATCATATTTTCACATCAATTTCTATCTAAAGGAAGAAATGGATGTAATGTTGCTGAAGTGACAAACTGTTTACCAGTGGTGTAGATTGCAATTCAATGGTTTTCTTCCTGAACCTTACTTCAACCAAATGAACAATATTAATATTCTCTGAACTATGAATTGCATTTGTTTTCTTTAATTTGTTACAAACCTATTCTGGAGGCAACTTTAGCATATCTAGGTTCAGTATTGCAATCACTTTAATTTTGAAATGTGGGGGAAAATGCCAATGACAATTTCAGATCTTCAATTTTGGAAACTCTGCCATTCCAAATGGAAAAAACTGCCTCATATTTCACATGGTATAGGTCACGCTGTACACCCATACCAAAGATATATTGGATTGATGTGCTTGGAGGATGGTCAAGCATTTGAATGTATTCACAACAGTATCGATGAAGGTGTTTGCTTCCATCCCTTCCAGGATGTCAACCATATTTTTATGAGATCTATGAAATATATTTTCCAAATCTTCCACCTTGCTCTGAAAGGATGAAATTGCCCATTTGAATTATCAGATTGTTTGGGCTGATTTTATTCCAGTGTTATCACTCTTTCTCCAGGAGCTGCATTCTCAAAGACTGCTATTTACATTTTCATATACAACATTTTCATTTTCGGGTTGTGCAACCCCATTAAGGCTGCCTTGCTTTTCTTGGCCTCTTGCACTACAGACAAAATAAGTCACAGAGTAAACTGGATTGCATATCATTCTGCTGGCTGTAGAAGAGGTGTGGTGCAGCGGCCAGGGTGCCTGACTCCAGACCACAGGGTTCACAGTTCGATCCCTGGTGCCGGCGGCAGGTTAGCCCAGCACCATGTGACTCTGGGCAATAGCTTGCTTAATCTTCCTGAGGGCCCCCAGCGCTGGGACACCTCTACGGAGGTAGCTGTGTGCTTTACAAATGTTGGTATTTCATTTCCCAAGAGCTGTAACATCTTCCTAATGCTAGCCATCCTTTGAGTCAGACTAATTATTAATGCCACTCAAACTGAGGTACAATTTTCTGCAGGTAGCAATTCATTACCTAAAGACTGTTGGGGAGGTTATTTATAAATAGAGGCATGTCCCTCTGGCCAGCTAAAACCCATGATGCTGCATCAAGGAGGAAGGAGATACAAATACAATCAGTCTCGGGAGAGTGGCACCAGAGATGCCAAACACCAAATAATTCCATGCAATGATTGATACATTTTAATTTTCAGAAACTCCTTGCTAGTGACTGCACTCAGTAGCGGATGGCAGGGAATGAGGGTGGAGGGTCGGGGGGACAACTTAAAAAAGTACCACTTACTTCTTCTGCTGGCCGCGTCTCTCCTCTGCTTCACCGGTGAGTCCCGGAACCAGGAAGCACCCAGGATCCCCATATCCAATAACAACGCTGCAATTTAGCATTGTGATTGACCCCACTAGGCCAATCACAACGCTGCGATGCAGCATTGTGATTGGTCGAGCGCCATGGATCGGTGCTCAGATGGGGACTGGGGGCCTGGGCATGTGCCCCACCAGGCTGTGTAATGCAGTCTGGTGGGAATCATGCAAAGTGCGTATGACTGTTTGGGTGGCCCGAGACGGCCGGCCAAGAAGTCATGCACACGGAGTGTGCAAACCACCCCTCCCCCTGTGCCACCAGCCCCAAGCCACGAACCTATGAAAAATAAAATGATAATAACCACATTATTATCATTTTTCTTTCCTGCTCAAAGAGCAGTGGGGTGACGCTTCTCTGCCTTAGCAGAGGAGCAGCCCCTGACTGCACTATGAAAGCATAACTTGTATTCTGCCACTTCGTATTGTCAGTTCTTGTAATCTACTTCTGCAACTTTTCCCATGTTATGTTCCATACTTCACCCAGGGTGTTGGAAGACTTCTTTAAATATATGTTCCTCATCTGCTCATATTAACAACTCAAAGGCTTTGGTAGATATTTAGTGTATGGCTGGTGACCACCAACTTGTCAGGGTGGCAAAGGTATTAAACCCATCCACCCTAGTGGATAAATTGCCATATTTAGGGATCTCTACATGTCCAGTAGAGATCTATATGTCTTCGGCTGAGCCATCACAACAGCTGCTTCTCTGAAGTCTGTAGGTTTCCTGAGTGGCCACCATGTTTTATGCAGCAGCTCAACAAACATTTTTGTTTTTCATAAAGAAACTCATAAAGCAAGAGTTTGGTTTTGAAAATTAAAAGGCTAATGGCCATGACATCCTGAAGTTTTCTCCAAGGTGTGGTGGTCATTTCTACTTGTTTCTGTTTGAGACTTCCAAGGTTTACCTGTGGTCTTGAACAGGAAAAAAGTATATTAGAAAATCCATCCGATCCCTAAGAGGTGTAAGGATTATGGTTGCGCTGGCGGAGTCTGTGAGAGCCCTCTGGCAGAAACATGGAAGTTGCACAGGTCTGGCAGTTTGGCAGAAAAGGCATTCCCCCCGCACTTGTGGGGGAGCACCTTCTCCACCAAATGCTTAATGCCCCCTTTTTATTGTATGTCAAATCAAGATCCAGATGTATTCCTGTGCAATGGCAGGCACCAGAGTGGAATGAGGATGGATATGGCAGCCATCATGTCATAATTGTTAATCAGAAGCATTTCAATATAGTACAAACAATATGTGGCCTGCAGGACTAAAAGATGTCCTAATGGACTGCACTTCACTGAGTTAGGAAAAAGATGCCTTGAAGAATATTCCGTACTGAAATGATGGCCATCTGTAAATTGCTAGTCTGTCCCCACCCTACAACTTTAACCCTATGAATGATGTAAACACATAGGTCCTTTTTATGAGCTGCTCAATTTCACCTGGAGCAATGAAGAATTATGCCACCTGCAATGAGTGTCACCGGTTCTGTAATAATCTGGTCTGCAAACTTCGATCCAACATTTCCTGGCTTATACACATTAGAACTGCTGCAGGGGAGGCAGGCTGAGGGCAGTGGCATAGTCCACCTCCCACCCAACACCTGCAGCAGTATGGGGAAATAGTCAATGCACTTCCAGGACAGACAGAAGGCTGTTCTAACCCACTGTGCAATCACACACTTGCCCCCATTTGCAATCCTGCTAACACCTTCTGCCTGCTCAGAGTAGGTGGAAAAAGTCAGATGTCTTCTTCTCGGAATGAAGAAAAATGCATGGTAAAGGGCCCAGTATTTCCGAGTCCATGCAGTTATTATTATTCCAGGTAGAATACTCAGAATAGCAAGAATTTGTTGCAGGGATACCAGCTGGAATCTGATAGAATGGCACCTGGTATCCCTGTACAAGATTCTGGCCAATTTGTAACCAATAGGGTGGCATCCTTGACATAGCATCTAGATAAGAGCCACTAGGATAAAATCAGTCCTCTTTCAAAACTTTCATTTATAAAATGATTCCAATGCAAATCATAACACAGCACACCCTTGTTGATGAAATTAGAATTGGCAGAAAATAATTATTCTAGAAATGTTTTCAAATGGCTATTGGTGTTGCTATATGTATGGCTGTCCGCCTATTACAAGTAGGGCAGTCGTACTGCCATGGGACCGCTGCTGCCACCAGGGATCCGTGATCCCTGGCGGTCTTGCAGTGGTCCGAAGCCCCTAATATGCTGGTGGTACTGCTGCGGCACTGCCAAGCATATTAGGAGTTTCCTCACTGCCACAGATTTCATGGTGGTGAGGAAACAAAGAGTATCCTACAGTGCCCCTTGTTGCCCCTGCGCCAGGAGATGCATGCAGGGGGGCACATGGTGTGCCCCCCTGTATGCATGTGTCCCCAGTTCCTGCAAGGTATGGACTTGATAGTCCATGCCCTCCAGGAACTGCATTTGACGCTCCCATTGTGGTGCCTTTTTCATAGGCACAGCAGTGGGCACGCCAAATACCTTCCCGCCATAGACAAAAAAAGTCATAACCTGGCAGGCGTTTTTTTATGTCTTTGGTGGTCTTGGAGCGGGGCGGAGGCATGGTGGCCTCCTCCAAGACCACCAAATTCATAATAACGCCCTGAGTATTTTTGCAACCGGGGATGATTCACAAACCATAACACATAGACAACAGAAAGTATAGTGATAAGATGAAAAGCGTGGGCGGCAGAAAATATAGGGAGGGCAGTCAGCATTCCACTTAGGGCCAGGATAAAGGTTCTGTGCTGTGTGTGAAAAGTGGTGTGGTGGACTTTGCTGAAGTTGATGATTAAATTCCTCATCAGTATTAAACACATGCGGATGACAGCATGAACTTTGTTTCTTTGTGCAGCAGTGGATCGCCCTCTGCATTGGCAAGGCACCCGGCAATTGGTATTTCACATTCCAGCACTAATTTAATGGCTTTCTCTTTGTTTTAATGCCAAAGTGTGTTCCTCAAATCTGCACTAGACTACATTTAATGATGGGTCAAGTGGGTCTCCAACTTGCACTTGTAGCTGCTGGTGCTGCTTTCATGTAGTGCTAAATGCTTTTAAAGTGTTGCATCTCTGTTATGGGCACTTGTGAAGCAGCTGGCCATGCACCAATAACAGGAGTAAAGCAATTTTATAGAGTGCAGGTAAACAGGCCTGGCACGATACCACCGTTCGCGTTTATGCTGTTGAGGTGGGGAGGAGCAACGTGCACCACCTCATGGATCGAAATTGTGAAGACTATCCTGCACTGCATTGCATAAGCTGACATGACAGATTTATTATGCCATTCAGTATATATATATAAAAGGTTTTTCCCACCGTTTTCCCTGAGCACAATCGTGGTTACAGATTCCCATTCCCCAGTATTTCCAAATGAAAAAGGCAAAGCTTTCTAAGGTAAAGTGGGCAGACAATAATTGTCATTTACATGCACCATGAGGCCAGACTACTGTAGCACTATTAGCACGGCACCCGGAAACTGAGATACAGTGGCCAAAGCAAGTAAAGGCAAATGGGAGGACTGATGTATCCATCTGTTTTGCTGTTGCAGCTACCTCCACCCCTAATGTCTTCCCAAGTGGGAAATCAGCAGCAATACCTTTAATGGACACTGGCTGTGTTTAAAAATTGTTCCCATTTGGGAATGCACATGCAGCAATGGATGTCTCCTATCCTTGCAAGCCTCCATCCCTTCATTTAAAACCAATCAAATGGTGTCTCAAACTGTGGCTTGGCTAATTATTATTCATGAGGCAGGTCATTTTGTGAGCCGCTGTGAGTGTACGAAGGTCACACCTCAAAGGGCATTTTCATTCCAAACCAGTTGATGCGCAAATTGGACATCCCTTTGTGAATAGGAATAGTACATCAGGCACCTAAGTTCTCTTGCATCAATTCTCCGATTACTTTTAACTATTCATCTCATATTACATATAAAGACTTTGAAATCTTTGCATGAAAAAGTGCCAATTTATGTGCATCAAACACATTTTACTTTATAGAATGATGCGTTCATACTGCCAATCATTGTAACTGGATGAAGAATTTGCATTTAAATGCTCTGCAAATTTAAATACCTAAAGGTACTCTTTTTGGTTGTAGAAAGAGATGCGTATGGAAGGGAGTGAATATCTGACTGGAAGGTAGACAGCGTAGGGTCATAGGAGGAGTAAACATTATATGGGAATCTATGACTATGAAATGTCTGGCTACTTTTAAGATATTCCATTGCTAGGAGACCTACAAATTATTTGGTTTGATGATTGAAGGGAACATCAGGGAGACCATTGCTGCATTGTGCTGCTGAGTCGTTAAATGTACTTTCATTGGTATCTGTTTGCATAAGGCAGTGTTCTTTGATGGTGATGTAAGTGTTACATGGGAGACTGTTGTGATTCAATATTGATGCTCACTCCTCTTTCATGCTACAGAATTCTTTGCCACTCAGAGGTGGAGTATTTCATTTGTTTTTCATTGCAATATTTATCAGCATAGCCAAGAATAGACCTGAGGCTTGATCTTAATACCACCTGGGGGATTCTCTATGGAGAGAAATGGGTGGATACTTTGAAGAGAGTGAGGATAATGCAATGATGTGTTTTCCACAGATCCTATCTGAGAGTTAATATTAATTTGACCTCTATAGTGTGAATGTGACCTTAGTATTAATAGTGAATGAATGAGTGACGTGCTGTGCTGTGTATGTGTAATAGAACGTAAGTGTGCCTTTGGCATCAACTAGCCAAAGAATATTTTTCTTCACTGATATCCAAGAACACCATTAGAGAAGACGCATGACACACAATAAGTTTGGACTATTGTGTCTCTTTTAGTATTACCTGGTTTAAAAAAGGCCTCTTTTTGCACGATCACCTGAATTGATTCAGTCCGATGCTGTAGGTTTTTAGACTCTGTACACTGGGACCCTGATAACCATGCATGTGCTTTGATCCTTAAAACTTTGTTGAATTGGTTAAAAACCCTGATAGGCATAATTAACTTATCTATAAGTCATTAGTATTGATACCTGGTGTACACAGGGCATGTAAGTTAAATGTCACTAGTAGACTACTGTCCCTATTATGTCACCACTAAAGTGACAATACAAAACAAGTTATCAGATCTGCCCCTGCTGCCTGAGTGTGCAGTTTTAAACCTGCAAATTTGACCTGGCAAAATAAACCATTGGCCAGGTCTAAATCTTCTTTTTTAATATGTATAAGCCACCCCTAAGGTAGGCCCTAAGTGCCCATCGGACAGGGTACATGGTATTTGAAAAGGACATGTGTGCTTATGTAAAAACATGTAAAATATCTCCCAAGTCATTTTTCACTGTGGCATCGCAGGCTCTCCCATAGAAAAACACTGACTTACATTATATCATTTTATAATGCATAACTTCAGTTTGGGAATAGCTACACTAATGTTTCAATGACTCAAACTAATAGCAATTTATAGCAATGTATAATCCAAATTAGTGGTCAAGCCAGAAAGTAAAGTATACAGAAAAGTGATGGATGGAAAGCTTGAATTAATCTCAGCCACTGGTAATTAGTCAGGACTGCATCCCAGTCCATTGTTATTTTGCACACCATGTCAGTTCAATTTGGACCCAGAAATATGCAAATCAGTCCTGTCCCTGCTCCAATGAGAACAGTCCAGCCCGAACTACCAGGCAAGTCATCCCTGAATGGGAGCACAAGCAACCTAGGACCGGTTTGTCCTAGTTAGGGCTCATCGGCCAGGTATGCAGTGTACACAGGACACACATCTGGGTATACCCATCACACTTAGGGCAACACACTAAAGTATGCAAAAACAGTGATGAATGGAATGCTTGAACTAATATCAGCCACTGGTAATTATTCGTGGCTGCGTCCCAAAACATCGTTATTTTAGACACCATGACACCTCAGTTTGCACTCAGCCATATGAAAATCAGTCTTGACTCTGTTCCAATGAGAATAGTTCAGCCTGAACTGCCGGGTCAGGTTCTTCCTAAACAGGAACACAAGTAACCCAGGACCGGTTTCGCACCATTTACGCTCATCAGCCAGGTATAGCTTGCTTCAAGTAACTTAGAGGCAATGTATAAAGTATTTATGCAGCACTTCAAACAGTAATAAAGTGAAAACACAACACGAGAAAAATCCCACACCAAATAAAACAAATTGCGTAAAATGTAATCAATTATTTGACACTAAACAACACAAATCCAATCAGTAGAACCCGAAATATGTAATTTAAATTTTCTAAGTTAATATAGTACCTAGAAGCACAAAGCACCAACTATGGTTATCTGGCCACACCAGATTGGTTCAAAGTCACAAGTTCACGTCGACCGAGATGGAGCATGGACAGAAACAGGGACCAAGTTAAGTCTGCTGAACAAGAATACCTTAAATCCTTGCTGGGGAGTACCGAGGGTGCATTGTGGAGTGGCGGTTCTAAGGAGCTGCGAGGCTGCGATGCGGAGTCCTGTGTTGCCGCCGACAAGGGGCTTGAGGGGCAAAGTCCTGCATTGAAGATGCTTCGCGCACCGGTGATTCCACAGAAGTTGCGGAACTTGTGCTACAGAGTCCTGCATCATCATTGAGGATGCCATCAACAAGATGCGTTCAATGTGAAGACCTGCATTGTGGTTGCATCAAGCAGTGGCAGTCCCAGGGAGGCTGCGGGCTGTGATGCGAAGTCCTGCATTGGGCATGCACCATGCAGTGGTGGTTCTGAAGCAGAGCTACGAGGAGATGAACCATGCTGAGTTGGTTCTGACCACAGGACCACAGCTTGGCTTTAGGAGCGCATTCAGGTCCACTTCCAAGTGTCCAGGACAGGGGTGACACCATTTGGGGGACAAGATTCATAGCAGACTGAGTCCAGGTGCTGCGTTCAAGGTGGTTGGAGACCGTTCTGTCCCTGAGGCTTCTGATCCGGAGACCAGCCAACTGGCCCCTGGAGTCACTCTGGTGGTCCGGGGTCTTGGATCCTCAGAAACATCTTGTCCAGATGATGGTTTTGTAGATTCACGTCAGCAGAGACCAAAAACTCAATGTCCTAACCCACTTTCCTTTTAGTCTGTGTTAAGACTTAACCTGGGAGACTTTTGTTCCTATGCTTAGGATAGTCTCTTTTTTGTTGACTTGTGGGAAATGGGATTTAGAGTATTGATTTCTAGTGAAGTTTTAATGTTAAGAACAAATTAGTCCTGTTATCAATAATTTGGAGTACCTCCTTACTTTGGAACCCCTTACACAAGACAATTCGATTAAGGAAGACACACGGTTGTATTGATTTATTCCTTACTTTTAAATTTATATAGACCACTCTGAATTTCATTGATTGTGGATGTCATAAATAGACATCTATGAAGTATTTGCTAATTTCACTTAAACAAATATTTAAATATATCCCTTGTTGGCAACATTATCCGACAACTTTCTAAAAGTGCCATTTTCAGAATTGTAACTTAAAATCCAACTTTACTATTAAAGAGGGCTTTAAATTACAATACTCTAGACACCAAACTCTACTTTCTCCCTGCTCCCAGTTCAATTTTATTACATAATAAATGTAATACATTAACCCAATATTGTCCTATTGGATAGGTATTTGGTATTTATTTATTTAATTGCGTAAGTTAATTAAAACCATTGCATTACAATAAAACATTAAAAAAAGTAAGAACATCTCAATTCATAGAAATAAAACAGGATCTGAGAAAGTGCAATAATTAAAATGCCAGCGTTTGTTTAAGGGCTTCTTATCATGATTTCAATTAGGCGTTGCTTTTTGGCTAGACCCATAAGAAAGTGTCACCCTGCTGGCTCCTTCAAATCACCAAGGCTGCTTTAATTTCTTTTCATTTTGCTGATACTTTTTTTCTTATCAAGTGGTTATACTTGGCGACTGTGTTGGGAAATGGACTTTCGCAGGCCTGTGTTTGAAATAGTCCTGTATCAGCGTTTGAACGGTTCGAGGACTGGGTCGGGGGGCCAAGCCAAGGTACATAGCACCCCTGATAGTTTGAATGAATCTTCCACAGCGAGCCAGGATATAAGGTTCATTTTGTGTAAAGCATAGAGCAGAGGCTCCCTGGCAGGTGGTTACTTTTTCTTTCAAGCAAAGGTCTCTAAGGAGAAGCCTCCTTTCTGTTGTTAAAGTCGGGCAGCAGCACAGAAGGTGCAGCCATGATTCTCGTTTATATTCACATAAGCGGCATGCTCCTCCTGTGTTTTGATCTGCCCAAGCTCGACTGAAGTCCGTGATTGGGAGTGCCAGCAGTCGCATATACATAATCTCTCTTCTGGCCTTAGGGTTGAGCAGGGCGGTAAAATAAGGCTGAGGTTTATTTATTAAATATGAATCATTCAGCGGTATCTGGAAGGGTAGTGTTTTTAATGCTGCCTGGTCTTGCTGATAAGAAACTTGGTGTACTTGTTTGTTGATGCGCGTTTTCCAGATGATATAGAAAATACAAGTCAGAACAAGTGCTGATTTATTTATTTCAAGGGAATCCATAGCTTTCATGAGCTGCTTGTTCCATGGTGAACCAGTTTTTTCAAATATGTCTCTGAGGCAGCTTTTTAAGGTATCCCCTGAAGATTTTAAAATTCGGATATAGTATTTTAGAAAGTCGGCCTCGAGGTTTAGTGATTGTTTAACTAACCCGAGCTTTAGTCTAAGTCTCGCCCTTGAAAGGTGTTTTGGTAGTTGAAAGATTCTTTTATAGGCCACGCACTGAGCTCGCTCTAAGGTTTCTGAACAAGCACCCGGAAATGCTTGGTGCCCGTACGAGAGTGCTGGGAGAAGTGAGGCTTGAGTGACCTTTCTTATAGCCTCTGCTGACGGACTATCTAGCTTGTTGTTCAATTTTGTTAAACCATACGTTATAGCCGTCGATTTATGGATCAGATCCTTTTTATGAGCGGTTGATCTTGCTGTTTCTGTGAGCCATATCCCCAAGTACTTATATTTCTGCACTGTAGTAATTATCCTAGAGCCAATTGTACATGTAATAAGTTTTTTGTGTTTTTGCCGACCTATTACTAAAATCTTGGCTTAATCTGGGTTGATGGTAAGATAGTTGGATGTACAATATTCATGAAAACTAGTCAGTGCTTGTTGGAGGCCCACTTTGGTATGATCCATGATGACTATGTCATCTGCATACTGAAGAATATGTATAGAACGATTTCCTAGTCGAGGAGGGGCCAGGCATTTATTAACAAGAGCTTTTCCTAAATCGGCAGTGTACAAATTAAAAAGAAGGGGGGCAAGCACACAGCCCTGCTTCAACCCACCAGCAGTGTAGATTTTGGCCGAGAGAGACGTGGGGCCTGTTTTCACCTGCACCCAGGTTTCTGAGTAGAGGGACATTATAACTGTTAAAAGTGAGGATGGAATGCCCCAGTTCGCTAATTTCTTCCACAACAATTGTCTGTTAACCTTGTCAAACGCTGCAGTTAAATCGACAAAGCAGCAAAATAGTGGAGGTTGGTGCAGCTGAGTTGCATAGTGACAGAGGGCAGATAATGCGATTATATTGTCAGTTGTTGCGGCTCCTCCTCGAAAGCCTGTTTGAAAGAAAGGGAGCAACTCGTTTTCTTCGGCCCAATTTTCCAATTTTTTCAAGAGGATACATGCATATGCTTTGGCTTCCAGGTCTAACAAAGCTATTAGGCGATAGTTGTTTGGATTAAGCCGATCTCCTTTTTTGTAAATCGGACATAATATTGATCCCTTCCAGGCTTCTGGGGTTTTTCCGAGGCTATGAGCGGTATTGAATAGTGGGGTCAATAACATTGCCCAGCCCTCTGGAGCGGATTGGAAGATCCCCGCAGGGAGGCCATTTGGGCCCGGCGCCCCGCTTGATTTCATGCATTTTATTAGTCTTGTAATATCTCTTGGTTGGATTGGGGTTTAATGGTCACCTCTGTTCGATGGGACTAAGGCCATGGTAGATGTTAAATTATGTGTCTGGAACTGAGTTCTCACATGGTTCTCCCAGACAGGGGCCGAGACCGCATTTGTCTTCAGGGGTCCAAGAGATTTTAATCTGTTCACATACTCCCAAAAACGAGCTAAAGATCCTTCTTTGAGCATGATGAATAACTTTTTCCATTCTTCGTCTTGCTGAGCGCGTTTCAGGGCCCAGATGTTTTTTTAATGAGTTTTCCGTGCTTCCTTTGCTGCCAATAAGTTTCCGTAAGTTGGGTTTAATTTAAACAGACGAGATTTCTTCCTCAGGTTCTTCCACGTGAGGTTAATGGTTCGTTCCGACAGAGGTTTTTTAATGTCACTTGGCAATTGTTGGGATCGCTTTGAAAAGCCTTTATGGCCCTGAAGGATTGCTCCCAACTCTCTGGTCATGAAATCCCAATTTGCTAAAAGAAAAAGAAAATTCCCCGGGTGTTCCTGTAATCGGAGGTTCACCTCATTGAGCCAGTTTGTCACCTGGGGCGAATAAAATGGTTGCCATTTTATTCGTTTCACCATGTTGGTTAGTTCATCTTCTGTGGAGTGGCCTAGCTCTTGGCCTGTATCTGCTATCTGGTGATTTAAGTTCAGATTTATTACCAGGGGATTGTGGTCACTTTCTGTGCGATTTACGATGGCAAAGCTCTGAAGATGATTAATCAAACCACTTGACATGAAGATGTAGTCGATTGCGGAGATTTTCTTAAACGTGGGACAGGCATCCGGAGTCTGATTTGCTGTTTTTAGGCCATATGTGATGAGTAGATTGTTAAATTCATCGCATTTGCTATTACTCTGTCCCACATTATGTTGACGGCCCAAATGTTTGGTGTTAAAATCGCCTACCAACAGGATTTCGTGCGCGGGATAAGATTCGATGACTGTCTTGATGGTCGAGCACAGATTACTCATGGTGAGCGCTTTTGAAGTTTTACGGGGATTCAGGTAGCAATTTATGAGGACCAATGAGAAAGCCTTCTGACTGCTTCTTAGGCCTTTAATGGCTATGGCTTGTATGTTCTTATGGGCCCGTGTGTCAGCAGAGATCGAGACCATGAGAGATTGCTTTAGAAAGATCGAAAGGCCCCCCGATGGCCGCCCAAATAAGCTTGTTTGTGTTGCTGATTGAAAGCTTTCATGGTACCTATAGTTTGCTGTTGGAGTGAGTGACCAGGTCTCCTGGAGACAGATAATGTCGTTGTTGCTTAAGAAGTTGCGCCCTTGTTTAGAACGGAGTGTTGAGGCCAGCCCCGCCACATTCCAAGAGATGATGGTGAGTTGGTCTTTTAATGCCAATTTCCCATGTAATTGGATAGGTTGGCCTTGTAGTATCAAGAAACAAATTTAGTTTAGTTCTTTACTACCAGGACATGTAAAACTTAAAAGTGCATGTCCAACTTTTATATACACACTGCACGCTGCCCTACAGACTATTTAGTGCCTACCCTATGTGTGACGTATATTTATTAAAAAGGGAGGTTTGGGCTTGGCAAGAGGTTTATCCTGCCTGGCTGATGTGGCAGTTTAAAGCTGCACACAGAAAGGCTGCAATGGCAGACCTGAAACATGTACAAAGGGCTACTTAAGTCTGTTGCATAAACTGAGTCTTTGGCTCAGCTCTACAAGGTTTGTTTTCAGAACCACAGGTGACACTAGTAAACTTAGTTCAATCCACCAGAGCTGAATGTGAAAAAGCATGTTATTGTTACACTGCAAAACCCCACTCAATACATAAATGTGGTGGTGTCAATGCTTTTGGGTTACTAACAGAGAGCAGTGCTAATCCAAATGATTATTCATTAAAGACTTACACACTAAAGATCACTTGAAATGGAATATGTATTTCAGCATATTTATTTTAAAATAGTTATTTTATAATACTGAGACTGAGTGCACATAAAATTAGTAACATCACAGAAGATAATAAGCAGCTAAGCTTTTCAATAACAGTAAAAACATGGAAAAATTGTAACATCATTCATCATTCATCACTTGTTACATGTTTAATAACGTGTCTTCAAAATGAAATTAAAAAGAGGTCTCTGTGCTGGAAGGCATGATCCTTACAGGACGTGAGTGGCACAATAAGTGCTGCAGGCCCACTAGTATTTACAGTCCCTGGGTGCAAATAGTAGCACTTTACTAGGTTTTTGCAAGTAAATTAAATATGCAATTGGTTATAATCCAATGTTACCATGTTTAAAGAAGAGAGGACAAGCATTTTAGCACTGGTTAGCAGTGGTAAATTGAGCAGAGTCCTAAAGCCAGCAGAAAGGAAGTCAGCAAAAACAGGTGGATGGAAGGCAAAATGTTTTTGGGAAAACCACACCCAGCATGTCAGGTCCAACAAGGGTCAAGTCTGATTTGCACATAGCTGGGTCAAAACTGAGGTGGCTTGGTGTGCATAATAATGATGGGTTGGGATGAGGCCCAAGTAATTACAAGCAGCTGAGATTATTTCAAGCATTCCATCCGTCACTTTTACTTTTTTGTAAACTTAGGTGTGTCACTTTTAGAAAATTTGTATTTTTCTTCCTAGGCCGCCATATGGGCCTTTCTTCCAGTGATTAGTGTGCCCTGACTGTCAATGGATCCTCTGTGTTGCGATCCCGACAGTGGATAAAGGGCTTGGGTGTCAGGAGATGTATTTCCTCCTGACATGTTGGCCATCTGGGCTGTACCCATGAACTTAATTACACTACAAAAGGTGCCTACCCTGTCACAAGCATATGTAACTCACACTTAGGCATGCCCCCTTTATTGGCCAGCTAGCCACCCACGTACCAATCGAGGTAGGAGACAGGCTGCCACCAGAATCAGTTTTGAGTGGCCTTTGAGTGTCCACAAGGGAGGGTTTGCCTATTATCCAAGCAATTACACTTCTGGGTGAGCACAGGCAGTTCTGTACATGGGTAGAAAGCTTCTGCCATGTTGGGTTTAGATAGCGAGGAGCACTGTGAGATACATTACAGCACAAAACACAGGAAGTGTTGAAAAAGTGACTAAGGGCACCCCGAGACCTTTAATCCCATTGGTTAGGGAATGGACAGGAGTTTTCCCCACCTACAGACTGGCACTGGGATAACATGCGGCACCCTCAGTACCTCCTTCAGAACACATCTGGAACTATGGAAGGCAAAAGGACTGCACCGGCTGTTGAACCTGTGTAGAAAGACCCCAAAGGCTGGACCTGAACCCACTTGTACCCAGGACTGTGAAGTGGACTCCAAGGGACTGTTGTCTCACCTCCTTTTAAGCTACAGGGACACAAATGTTGCAATACACCTATCTTCTTGAAGAGCCCAGCTGACCAGTTCCACCGGGTACTGCTCAGAACCCTGCCGGTGGCTTCCCCTGGAATGAATCCAGACCCCATGTGGTGTCCCAAAGGTCCTGGGGCTCTTGGATGAGTGCCACAGTGTACGTCTCCTGACTAACAATAAAAGCTGGGAATTAGAAACTTTTTCAAGACGTTTTACCTTGAGAAGTGACCAAAGACTGGGACCAACCTGCCAAGTCAATCCGACAAAGCTGTGTTGCTGCTGGGCCAAAGATTCAGGTTGCTTCCACTCTGAGCTTTTCCACAGCAGCCAATCTGTTTCAGCGGAACATTATGAAGAAGATATTCAGCATTGCGGAGACCAGTTTGGCTGCAGCTTGCAACCTTGCCCACTGGAGAAACTCAAGGTCTATAAAAGTGACAAATTCTGAAGGTAGAAATCTTCACTGGAAGAAGGCGCCAAAAGTATCTGGACAGTGAACGACCTTCCTTGAGCATGAATTTTGAATTTCTCCTGCTCTAAGCGTTCTTGCCAAAAGTCAACGGCTTCATCAGGACTTCAACTGACAGCTATCTGGCCTCTTGGAACCCATCTCGGGCACAGCCTGCTGTCTTGCCTCAGTGAGGATTTTTTACTTCCATTTCAGAGACTAAGTCTGAAAGTAAACTTCTGACCAGGGCCAACCAGGTCTCTGTATCTGGACTGTGCTTCAACATGGTCTGCCTTAACTTTTTAGTTTTTGTTGTTTTGGTGTCCATTTGTTTATTAAAATTTTCTCTATTTTTCTAAATTGCAGTGTGATTTTTACTGTCATATTTTCTAGCTTTTAGCAGTTTTTCGTTCTGATGAATGCATCACACATTTCCCCTAAGTTAACCATTTCTCCTTTGTGCTACAGCTACCAAGGGTTGAACTCAAGTTGAAATTATTGATGCAATGCTTACTTTGAACCAGTGATTTCCGATGCTGAGCACCGGAACTAAATTGTCAACACTGGCTCTTATGACAGTTTGTCACATGGTGGTGCTGTCTGTCAAATTTACAACAGTTATTTATTAATTCAATATGCATTAAAATGGTTAATACCTGCCATCCAAACCATTGTTATAGCGTTGGGGGCCTCGAATAGTGTGAATGGTTACACTAGTAGGAAAGTGATGGTAGTAGTTGTGTTGGTACTGTCATTTAAAGCGCTGGCAGGGACAGTGGTAGTGCACGTTGCAGTGGGCTCCTGATGAGGGCCCTGACACTTATTTATTTACAAATTAAGCACTGATGTGAGAATTATCTGGACCTAGTACAGAATTGTGGCATTATTACTTGGTGGGGACTCACATACTTCCCAACTAATAATCCATACTATAAAACATGGGTAGAGGGGAGTGTCAATAGCATCAGAATGGTACAGAAAGTGATGGGCACTGATAATTTTCAGCAGGGGGAATGGTTTGGGTTGAAAAACACAGGTAACAAAAGGGATTATTCAAGGTGTTGCATTATATTTTTCAGGATTTAGACAGAAAGAGACCTGGGCAAATTTACTAATATCTCATGCAATGAAGCGCAGCAACATAATTTGCTCCATATCTACCGAGATTTAGCACTCTGCTCTCCTTGTAAATGCTGGTGCACAATATGGCTGCCTTTTACCATGCAAGCACTTTTGCACAATAGTGCAAGGGAGACTGCCTGAGGTTAGCGTAGGTTTTGTATTGAAAGGGTACCTTTCTAATACAAAATAATAAACTTAGACATAATTTAAAACTTTTCCCACTTTGTATGTCTGTTGTACAGCACAGCATATTTGGAAAGTTACAGAAGTGTGAAGAAAAGAAAACCATTCTCCTTCTTCACGCCTACCTCAAGGAAGCTTTTTTGGCACTAAGCCCTGTCAAAATGTCTATAAATGTTAGCAAATAGAATTTGCATAACAATCATGGGTGGTACCCTGGAAACGCCCATGTGCCACACATGAGAAGTATAGAATGACACTCATTTGTGTTACAGCACTCTGGAAAGCAAATTCCAATTAAAACAGAGGACGGAGCAGTCCAGCACTTTTGATAAATGGAAAAGACAATAAATTAGGGTCGTGGGGCCTATGAAACTGATCATCAATATATTTTATATTTGCTGGGAAAGAGTAAGAGATTTGTGGCCGCTTAACAGTGGGTTGGATATTCCGTCTACCATAACGGAGATCCCACTACATTGACAACGTCCAGTAAGACTTCTCCTTTTTTGTATTATGTCTGTTTTTCCGGGCTAACTAGCATGGATTATTGCGAGCCGACTGTGATGTCCACTGTAACTCGATCGTTCTGATTGTTTATAATGTTGATCTAGTGATTACTCTTTCTCATATGAGTAGTTACGTTCTGTCCATTCTCCAACCAAGAACGGGTTGTTTCAAGTGCTCTGACGTCAATCTATACACTAACTGTGACTTTGGTGGGATAATAAATACTTGATACTAGGGGTGTAAGTTTTCTAATTCTAATTATAACTTTCATGAATTCGTACTGATGAGTCCCTACTTTGAGAGTAAGATGTTAAGATTGCCCCTGGCAAACCTGTGTCATAGACTTGGACCTTGGCGAGTTAGTCACCAGTTAATGTGAGTATTACGGGAGGTTGTTACTTTATGATTTGCCATTTGAGGAATGGTGCACATTTTGTGGCATCTTTTAGTTAAACCAGGATTTTGCTTTACTGGGATTTCATTCGAGTTAGTGGCATGAAGGCTTACACGTATTATATGCTATCTGATCTCTCGAGGTTTTAACGATTGAAGGGGAAGCACTAACATTAGTTACAGATTTGTGTGCGACTGATGCGTCGATTCTGAAGAAATAAAGACGGCCTTTTGCGACCTTTTGATCTACCCGATACTTTGTAGAGGTAGGTCTATGTAGATACTTTTTTTTTTATGTTTTCAAACTGGGTTCTCTTGACATGACTATACGGTATAGTGTTTGTGCACTACTTAATTCTTTATATTTATTGTTAGGTCTCGGTATTTATGGACATGCAGCCAATCGATTATTTTTTGATGTACGTTGTTTGAGCCTTTTAACCCTGTTGGACTTCAGGACTGTATGATCGAAAATTTTAAGGTATTTTGAACTGCTCTTTACTCTTTGGTTGATCGGATTTCTCATTCTCTTGGTTCCTTACACATTGTTCTCTCACTGGGATTCGGTGTGATATTATATAGGAACACAGAGATTTGACTAACAGGTGGACTTCTCTGTGATGAACACCAGGAGTTAGTCTCACCTTTTTAGACTTTTCTTCTCTCTTTTTTTTTTCATCTTTTTTTCACCTTTTTTTCACCTTGTTGTTTTCGTCTTATTTCACTCGAATCATGAAAAGCTGACTAAATTGCGGGTGAACTTTTGGCTTTTGAACTTATTCTGGTCTAATTCTCCTTTAAATCTCTTTGGACACATTCTCGATCACTTATTCCAGTTTTCGAGCACGCGGTTATGGCTTGGTTCCTGCTTAACAGATATACAATTCATTTCTATTATCAATGCAACACAGATATACTGAATGCTATTTCTTGTTGCCACTGTCTATCGACACAAATTGTTGTACTTTATTCCATCAACAGCCTTGAGAAAGTCGATCTGCGACGAAACACGTGTCGGCTGTTATCTTACGACAACTACGTGTCAACATTGTGAAATATGATTAAGCACTTTAATGCTCTTGCTAATTTGATTGTTTTTGTGTATACTACATTTTTGTCTATTAAAAAACACTACTGACTTTCTGTGGTCAGTCCTTACTATTGGTTTGTGCTCTGTCTTCGTTTTGGTTTAATGTGAAGTGCATTGAGGGAATTCTTCCTTACTGCACTGAGTAGCACTGGAGACGGCACAGTGTTGACATAGAGCACACCAAGACATGTTATAATCGACTTCTGTGCAAACTATAACAGAGGTGCTGACTATTCTGTTGAGATAACCACTGTCATTCATTTCTAGTATAACAGTGTATGGTGTTCTATTGATGCTCGACTTGGTAAAGGGTGACAAGGTCAGTAGGGGAGCCAGCCTATTCAGTAGAGCTCTAATAAGTATGCATCACCAACAATTCACCTGTTTCAAAGTTGGTCTGGTTATGTGCATGGCCTTGTAGAAAATGAAGGCTAACAATTCAATATTTGCACGTGGCATGCTTCAATATCAATGTTACAATGCCTGCTAGGCTTACCCTTGAACAGGCTTACAATGCTCTGGTCATTTAGGGTTAAACACATCTCTAGCATAAGACCTAAAATAAGCCCTTCACCTTTCGTGCCACTGAGTCCAATAAAAATTAGAATCGAGTAAGCAACGTGAAGTATAACTGAGTAATTACCATTGTGTTTTATCACATTTAAAAAAAAAGTAAATTCTAATCGTAAATTCAATGAAACCAAAGAGTTAAGGTAGAAATTGTTCATGTCTACATCATGTACTTTTCACCACTTGAATTGTATTATCTTATTTCCGCTCAAATTAATAGCGTTGTATCATTCATAAAAAATGTCTGCATTGGTGTGTTGTGATATCCACTGCTGAACTATAGAACGTTTCCTCCCTTCTAATAATAGAATCTGTTTGTTTGTTACAGAGGTACATGCTCATATGTCAAGCCTTGAGTTAATTCTCCTCGTTACCTATGCTTTGAGATATTGGAAAGGTTTGACCTTTTATGGCATGTTCCTTGGTGAAGCTTCTGTAAAACAGATGCCAAGGGAAGGTATGTATCACAGGAGCGAGGTATTCTCAAAGACTATTATCAAAGGGGACAAATGTCAATCTGTAATGTGGCTGATGCTTGCTTACCAGAGATAGTCTACACCTTCGGTCAAGGCAAAATATTTGTAAAGTGCAGTATGCACCGACCTTTCAAATAGAGGCATCCTGCTGATATGCGAAGCAAACAGCACGGATTGCATGTAGGGAATACCATGTTTAGGACCTGATGTACTGTTATTCCATTGGCACAAAGTGGTTGCTATTTGTGACTGGCAGAGCATTTTGCAAACTAAGCAATACACTAATAGGTCAGTTCACAAAACACAAAAGTGCAGGGGATGACAAAACGACCTGCCTAATTTATATTCATTAGTCAGGCATCAATTTAAAACCCCCAATGATTTGCTGCAATCACACTGATTGTGGACTTCAAGGATCAACAGAACGTATCACTCTGACTGCATCAATTTATTTTCCAAAAACCTGTTGGTGTTCATGCTTTGGAACACTTCAGGGGGAGCAGGCAGTGGTTACCTCGATCACTGCCTACTCCCATGAGGCTACCAACCTGATTCCTGAAGGAGAAGGCATCCTAGCAGCCCCCCTTCCGCTTTGTGAATGAGTTACCATCACAACTCGGGGGTGGCTGGCTCATCAATGGTTTACAATTGCAATTGTGACCATAAACCATTGTTACATTTGTTGTCTAAATAGAAATCGGAGGTCGATACCCCTTTAACGCCCCTTTCTATTTGAGAATCAGAAAGGAATGCAAATGTCTTTTACGAGTCGGGAAGAATTGTCTAACTTGTAAAAAAAAATCGTATTTAAAGAAAAGCTATTTTGCAGCCGCAAGCGCTGAGATTTTGTGAAATGCAGGGTTTGCAATTGCAAAACGGTTTTGTACATTACGCCATTGCAATTGAGAAACAATGAGTTTCGTTTTTGTTTCAAACTCTTGAATGGTGAGTTAACTTTTTGCTTGTTATTGGGAATATTAGGTTTAGCTTTTGTTTGTGGCTGTGGAACAATGAGTTTAGTTTGTATTTGTTACTGGAGAAAACAGCATTTAGCTTTTGTGTGTTGCCCTGGAACATTGTGTTTGCTTTTTGTTTGTTGTTCAAGATCATGTAATTTAGCTTTTGTGTCTCAGTCAGAAACAACCAGAAACCGTGAAAGGTTGTTTTTTATTCAAAGTAAACTTAACCACAGAGAGCTTTGATTGCAAGGCTAGTTGAGAGGCTGTCAGGGTTACCTACCGTAGTGGAATATCTTTCTTTATAATGCAGTATATATAATCCAAATTCCAGTTAAATTCTGCAAACATGCTGAGAATTCTGCCTCCTAGATATCCATAGTGAAAACAGTGGCACTGCAAATGATTTAATGCTGAAATATAACAATGGGGTGCCCATTCTGATTGTAAACTGTTTTTATTTAAAACGTGTCCTATCGAGCTAGTTCATAAGAATAAATATAGATGTATTCCATGTAGAGCTAGCGATATTAGTTTTCTTTTCCGAACCTGTGCTCAAAGATTTTAGTCCTTTTTCAAGGTCATTGGTGTTGGTCCTCTTCCCTATCCAGTTTGAGCATGCCATGTCACCTGGCATTTGCCCACTGGGTTTCACTTTAACAGAAAGGAAATAAAGCAATGAGAAAAAAGAAACACATTTTCTGTGTGGATGCCGTTGTTAGCAGTGGCCATCAGCTCGACTACCTGGAGAGCCCCCCCAATTGCAATGTCAGATCAATTGCTCATTTTAAAATGTATTTCATCTGTGTTTTAGTGTATACCTAGTTAAGGTTTTAGCTAGGCATACTGGAAGCATGACAGTATATGCTGTATAGCGAGGCCAACCTTTTTTTAATTCTCATGGCTTCCACTTAATCAGGACCTATGCTAAATGCTGGTAGTCTTGCAGCTAGGTCATTGGTCATCCATGAACCTCCCCCCCCAGCTGCAGCCTGCCCTGTCATCTGACTTTGACCCACTGGGTCTGACTTCAAGAGGATGGAAAGCAGTGAGAGAAACACCCTTGCTACATCGACACACTTGTTAGCAGTGATTATAGTCTGGCTCACTGGCCATCCCTTCTAATTGAAAATATGAGATTTATTGCTCCTTTTCAAAATTTATCAACCTGAATTTATAGTACACGTTTAATCGAGGTTTAGATCAGTGTTCAATATTACAGCACCAAGCAAGACAACTTGTTTGAGAAAGCAACTTCAAATCTGCTGTTCAAGTCCGTTTACTCTCGCATCTGGAAAGCGGTAATCCGCCATGGCCTCCCAGACTGCTCACTAACATCCCCAAAGCGCATCCTACACACCTCAGCATGTCTCATCCAGGACCTGAAGAAATGTGATCACATCACCCTCATCCTGCTGGAACTCCTCTAACTCCCCTTGCCAGCCCGCACCATCTTCAAAACCAGCTGCATCCTTTACACAGTTATCACACCCAGCATCCCTGCTTATCTTGCAGAAATCCTTCCCATCTCTGGTGGTTCTCAAGCCACTACATACTATCTATCATTGTCCATTTGCACAGCTACAGCCAACTGCAGAAAACATTATGAAATGTGTGATCCAGTGCAAAGAAACCTTCTCATTGCTAATGGGAAAATGAATCTAATTATAGTACCACTAATAATGATACAATCCATGATGACATCAGTCACCCTTTCCCTGATAGTGAAATTCTAAATTCATGAAGTATATTTGCCATAATAAAAAGGTTTCTCTCAATTGGAGGACATATGGCATCTCACTCTACTTCCAGTCCTAATTATATATTTCAAACATGAGCTAGTAACTCAGATTATCCTTATGGCTAATTGAACAGACGCCCATGTGTCCAATATGTACGTGCCATACAAAGCAATCACCTAAACAGTAACAAATGGATTCTTTATAAGTGCAACTATTTGTCCTTGTTTATAATTTGAAAATATAATTTTTAATTTTTTCAAAGGTTACCATGGATTACATAAATAATATTGCCTGGCCCGTGGTGGCAGTAAACTCCTCTTGGAGCCCATATTTATGGCACAACAGCAAAGTTCAATATGAGTGGCTGTGGTAGTCCTAGCTTTGTTTGTGCCTCCATGCACTATGTCCCATACTGGGAAAAGTAATAAAGAAAAGTGATAATGTTTTTTTTCATTTTGTGAAATTACAAAGATTGGCCCTAAAACACATCCACTTAGTAATTAATCATTTTGGCATTTTAGGGTTAGGATATTGATTGGTGGAACTTTGTGAGAGATAGTTTACAAAAAGGTCTGGATTTTTATTAATACTTGGGTAAGGTTTAGTGCCACGGTTGTGCTTATATTCATACCAGAAGGGTTAGTTTTAAGGTTAGATAGAGTAATGGAAGGAATTGTTCACATAGAGGTAATGGCAGGAAATGTGTTCATCTATATTGTTTGGAAAAAAGTCCGGAAAAATTAAGGATTAGGGTAAGAATTGTGGGTAGGATTGTTGTCATTGATTTGCTTCATTTTGGCATTCTTCATAATGATTTCTTCACATTTTTCAAAGCAGTGCAAAATGCAAATTGCTTCATATCTCCTTAAGTGTCGGTATGAACCGTTCACATGCACCGCACTACCTTCTTAGTGTGGCGGATGTGAATGGTTCTCCACCACACTGCTAAAAAAATCTTTCTGGTGTGAGAACCAGGAAGATTTCCTTTTTAAAAATAATGTTGGTACATTAGGCAAGAACTTTCCTACGCCCTGAGATTTGTTTTTTGATCAATGTGATGAGCAGTTCTCACAGAGTTCTGACGTTGCACTGATTCAAAGGGAAAACCGTTGATTTAATTTAGCTAGTGACTGGTTTCACTTTAAACAGTTCTTGGGTAGGCATATCTCAGCCCCTTGAGAACTAATCCAAGTGGGAGAGGTAGTGTTGGGTCTCCTTTCAAGCATACCTCTCCTTAGGGATCCCAGCTTGGAGTTTGCTGCAAGAGAGAGTTCCACAACGCAGGGATGTCCCTCCTAGACCATAGGGAGGTTGGAGCGCCCCATGGCCATTGTATAGTGCTCCCTCCACTTAAAGAAAAGAAACAATCTTTCTTCCCCGTGGGTGGGAGATTGGTGAGTTTACCCCCAATCATCGCATCAGGGGGACAGAAAGTCCACTAGATGCCAGGGATATTATTTGTTCAAAAAAAGGAGATGGGGTGGAGTAATCCGGGCATCTGATTGTGCCTCCATCCCATAAGGGCCTCAGCAATCTTTCTGGGGGCAGAAAGCCAGCTACACACATAGATGTTTCCCAAAAAAACAATGGAGTGGCATCTGGCCAAAATCAGGCCATATACCCACCCCTAAAGCCCCAACAGTCCTTTTGTACCAAAAGAGGAAGATTGGAGGATTTTCCCACTGTCTGTCCATAGAGTGAGTAAGCCCATTAAATGTCAGGAATAGTTTTCAAAAATATTGAGTGGGGTCCGGTTCATTCTCACATTAGGCTGCACCCTACCCCTAAAGCCCCAACAGTCTTTATGCCCTCGCTGGCCTAAAGCATCCCAAGGCAAGCAAGAGGAAATTCGAATTATTTTGGGCATAGTTGTTACATATGGGCCAGCAGAGAAGGAGTAAATCCAAATTTCCTCTCACTTTCCATGGTGAATAGCCACACTCTTTGGGCTCTGGGTCAGTTGGCAAGTAGGGAAACCCACAAACCCTGAGCTTTTCTGAAACCTAGCGACCCAGGTGAATCCGAGGTGGTGTCGCCTGCATTGATCCCACTAGGTTTTCTTACCCAAAATGCCCCACAAACGTTATCTTTGGCTAAATTCATATATTTACCTCGCATTTCCATGAAAAAAATATCTGGGATCTGCAAAATTCCTACCATCCGCCATTCTTACATTTTTCCTGATAAAAACGGTATCTAAAGAAGCTCGCAAATGAAACAGTACTGGCAAGTCTGCAAGTCATCCACAATTGTGGCATTCAATATCATATTCAATGTTCTCCCATATGTTATTTAACTATAGCATATAGATCCCTATTTTGATGTTTGGTGAAGTGGGACATCAGTGCACTCTAAATACAGTGGTGGGGCATCCACCAATATTTGGCAGATGTCCTCCATCTCCCAACTTAAAATAAGGCCTTAAGTCATGGGAAATATTTTTGTGTAATGCAGAACAACACTATATTCCCCATTTTCCATATGCAAAAGTAATGCCTTCTCTTCTACTGTTTTCTATTATCTAGTACGATGAGCTACCTCCAGCAAGCCTTCTTCTATTCCTTTTTCTGTCCTTATCATGATTTTCACCTCATCACATCTGTGATCTCTGATCTGGTGTAATTTTAATTTTTTTTCCCCACTAACAGGAGCCATAGAAGGTTTGTGGTTCACTCTGTAGCATTTTAGCACCGGTTATTACTAGCTGCAGCTAATCTTTCTCATGATACACTTTATCTAAACAGTTATTTGTCCTTCTCTTCTGAGAACCTTTGCACATGTGGAGGTTCTGCTTGCTGTAGTTCGCAGATACCTTCTTTTAAAGGTGATATCTGATAACAGTTGGTCCACAACACTGGAAGACCCACCTTGCAGTAGTATTGTGCCTTGTGTGACCCCTTTCCTTGCCTGCCTCATTGAATGCCTCTCGTAAAAATTCCTTCGACCTTTCAAACTGAGCACACACTTTGTGCATACTTTCCTTTGAGGAGATGTGTTGATTTTTTTCAAACACAATTCCTTCAAAGCAAAACACATCACATTTCCACAGTCCAGTATATCACAATCCATTTCTTTGTGTACTCAGTATCATTTGCTTCTTTCCCATTATTCGTACGTGAAGATTTTGATGAAATATATGGCATTTTTGTACAGCAGAAGCACATAATTCTGCACATTTACACTGCAGCAGAATCTCCTGGGGCAAGCATGTGAAGGCAAGTCAATTGCATTTCTTACCATCTCTCTATCATTGATGGCCTTCTGGGGTGGGTCCTTACAATAGCATTTGTACTGGAGTAAAAACAATGGTATCAGAGTTAAAAAGATAATTTATTATGTTTGTATTATACATTTTTGTGCTATTTAAGGGGGTCATTATGATGATGGACGGACCGCCACCGCCAGCCGTGCGGTGGTGATCCATCCGCCACCAAACGTGGAGTGACCCCCTGCCAGATTATGATGGTGGGCGGATCCACACTGCGACCGTGGCGGACGGAAAGACCGTCCGTCACGGCCCCGCCACAGGCAATCGTACCGATTGCCTGGCGGAGCGGCCTGCAGGCATGAAATGGTGACGGTGCCTAGCAGGCACCGTCCACCATATCATGATGCAGCCTTTGAGCAAGACATTCCATGACGGCGATACCGTCATGGAAAGGCTGGCGGAGGTTCTGTTTGGGGGCCGTTGCGGGCCCCCATAGTGTTGGTGGGGTGTATGTGCACAGGGGGGTACCCATGGTACCCCCCTACATTTCAGTGCACCAAGTGGCAGGCACCGTGTGGTGCCTGTCACGTAGTGCACTGAAATGCAGAACCTGCATTTTCGACATCGCGGCGGGTGCTGCTGTTATCAGCACCCGCCGCAATGTTAAACATGCAAGATGCAACCACCATGGTGACGGTCGCATCCTGATTTGTGGTGCGGGACCGCCGCATGAATGGCAGACGGTCCCGGTTTACACAAGGATGACGGACGGACTCCAGTCCGTCCGCCATCCTAATGGGCCCCTAAATATTATATATTGACACTCCTTTCACCAGTTCATGTGATGTATCTAAAGCTGCTGTTTTGTGCTCGGCCGACAGGCACACTGTGAGTTGGTGGCAACATGCAGCAGTTTCTACTGACACAGACCGCCCTCTGCCTAGCACTGCTATCTTTAGATGAGGTCGCTCTGTGGAAGATGTCAGCAGCATTGGAATTGTATTATAATTTTGCCCATGTGGTCCCTGATTTCCTTACCATGAGTTTGCATCCTGACCTTAAACCCAAAGCCAGAGCACTGTTCCAGTGAAAAGTCTGGGCACAAAAGAAATAAGTGAACCTGGCTTAAAATTAAACAACATTGTTTGCAGCATACCCATTATATTGATGCCTCTCGCTAAACAGCCAAAATGGAAGCAGCTGCCTATACAGCCTACAACATATCCAGCAAGAGTATAATCTTCTGTTAATATGTGAATCTACCTGATCCGGTTGCAAAAGTTTTATTTTCCTGCTAATCAGCTATACAATATTAGTCTGTTCTCTGTTTCATTGCTGTAATGGGACTGAATCACAAAATCATTTATCAATACAGGAAGCAAAGGAATATGAGAATGTACTGGAATACTCTTTTATTTACCCCTAATTGACTTTGTGAATCAGTAAAAAATGACAACTCTTTATTAGTAAAATTTCAAGGAGTGCACAGTCCTTTCTAGTTCTACTAATTGTATAAGAATATTCCCTGAATTGCCACAGTGATTATTCCCCAAGTAGATCCATTACATTCACAATTTAGATATTTTGGGGCTAATTTACAAAAGAAGGAAACAGTGCATAAACAGTACTAGAAGAGTATTACTTTTCATACTCCCAAATACCTGTGAAAATAAGTCACAATGTTTCTCTAGATAGCAGTTTGATTTAGAATCAGGGATTCAATCAAAGAAATAACAAATCAGTAATGAAATTAAATGAACTACAAAATAGTAACTATTAAACTAGCATACAGCCCATTTGTGCAATAGACAACAATTACATTTTGATACTTTCACTGTCTTGTAAAAAGTTAATCCATGATAGGTTATGTATTTTACTCAATAAAATGATGCAAGATGAAATGAGCAAGAAATTAATTGTGCTATGAACCAATATTGGGCAGCATGCAGCTCTAAATAATGCCAGCAAAAAAATCATAACCCTGGGATGATCTTAAATTCAGCAGTAACACGTTCTACTGTTATTTTAAAGGGTGTTAGTTATGTTAATAACAGGATCGTGGTATTGGATATTTATTTGTTTCTTTTGGACATCTGTCTTATATTATCCATCTGTATACATATTCATAAACACATGCTCCTATGTTCTACATACCATTGGGGGAATGCATTACTTAATTTAACCTTGATCAAAATAAAGTACATATAATTGAATATATTTTAAGTAATTTCATTTTTAATTAAAAAATTACTTAATAGCGATGTAGCATTTTTTATTTAGTTTTATAGTTCAAATAAATATATAGAAATAATTTACATTTGGATGTCTTTTGGCATTAGTAATTTTAGAAATCCAGTTTGTGAATTGCAATGGGCTTACTGTTTTCCGGGTGGTTATGGGTCACTGACAAAATATCAAAATCACAAATATCGTCGTATATAAATATCGAGTCAAAAATATTGAGCACAAAAATATCATTTTCCTACACTTATAATGGAAATGACAAAATAGTCAAAAAAATATATTGTTGTACACTAATATCTATTACAAAAATAACATTTTTAACATATGTATATTCAAAAATAGTAAACATTAAATATATTAACATTTAATAGTAATATAATGTACAGTAAACATATTTAAATTATTAAAAATATATATAACTATTATACATATTTAAAAAATATACACACATATATATGTACATGTGTATGTTTACTTAAACATATATAAATTAAAACTATTAAAAGAATTATTTTAATTTATATAATAATTTACTATTTTTTTGTAAAGTTTAATAATATAACAAATAAATTTAAAAAAAATAATATATATATATATATATATATATATATATATATAAATATATATATATATTCACTGAAAAAACCATAGGTTTCAAGGACGTTATAGTTACAAATTAGCATTTAAAAAACCTTTGAAATTCACTGAAAAAACCATAGGTTTTAGGGACAGTTATAGTTAGTTGGACATTGCACTCGTACAAAACCCGTGAAATTCCCCCGTTATAGTTAGTCCAGCTAACTATAACTCGCGCCCCGCAATGCACTGCTGATGACGTCACATATTACATCACTCATGACATGGTCAGTGACATCACTGATGACATCACTGATGACATCTCAAATGACATCACTGATGACATCATCCAGTGACTGTGTGTTTCTGTAAAGTTTAAATATTTTTAATATATATAGGAAAAGACGTATTGAAGAATGAGTGGGTGTGTAAGTGTCTGTATGGATGATTTAGTAGGTGCGTGACTGACTCTATAAGTGAGTGATTTAACGTATCTTACTGAATGCATGGGTTAGTGACTAAACTGGGTGAATGTCTGTATCCGTCTGTCTGTTGCTGTGTAAGTGGCTGCATGTGTTTGTGAATAGCTACATGAGTGTCTATATGAGTTATTGAATGCTTGTCTGAGTATCTGTATGGGTGCCTGAGTGTTTGTGTGGGAGGGGTGTGTGCAACTCTGTGCATAGATGTGTGAGTGGGTGATTCACTGGGTGGATGGTTTCAAGAGTGCAACTGTGATAGACTGTATGGGTGGGTAAGTGTGTGTAAGAGTGTGTTAGTGAGTGAGTGTATGTCCCAGTGGTACATGTGTGAGTAACTACATATGTGAAAGGCAGTATATATGTGTGTTGGAGTATATAAATAGCTATAAGCGAGAGTGAGTGATTGTGATAGTGGCTGTATGGATGAGTGTGTGCTTGTATCAGTGATTGTATAAGAGCGTAAGAATGTGCTACTATTTGTATGAGTAAGTGAGCTGGTGTGTGTATAACTGTATAGGTGAGTAAATGGTAGTGTGTTTAATTATTTGCATGACTGACTAGGTGTGTGAGTACCTCTATGGATGAGTGGCGGTGTTTGAGTGTCTATATAGGAGTATGAGTGCATATGATAGTCCTGTACTGAGTGACCGTAAGTATGAGTGACTGTACGGGTGAGTGAGTGGATGTGTGCGTAGACCTAAGAATCAGTGAGTGGGTATGTAGTTATTGCTGTTGGAGTGTCTATGGTTTTGCGAATGGCAGTCTGTAATTTAGAGTGGGTGTATCAAAGGTTATATTAGGGTGTGAGGAGGTGCATCAGATTATCACGTGGATGATGTCATCAGTGATGTCATTTGAGATGTCATCAGTGATGTCATCAGTGATGTCACTGACCATGTCATGAGTGATGTAATATGTGACGTCATCAGCAGTGCATTGCGGGGCGCGAGTTATAGTTAGCTGGACTAACTATAACGGGGGAATTTCACGGGTTTTGTACGAGTGCAATGTCCAACTAACTATAACTGTCCCTAAAACCTATGGTTTTTTCAGTGAATTTCAAAGGTTTTTTAAATGCTAATTTGTAACTATAACGTCCCTGAAACCTATGGTTTTTTCAGTGAATTTCAAAGGTTTTTTAAATGCTAATTTGTAACTATAACATGTCTGAAACCTACAGTTTTTTCAGTGAATTTCAATTTTTAAATGTATTAATTGTTATATAAATTTTTTTCATACTGATTTCCAAATTTTTTAGAAACAATTTTTTTTACATATTTTATTTTTTAAATTACATTGTAATTACATTATACATTACATTACAAAAATACTTTCTCAGAATGAATTACTTTAGTTTAATTACTTTGCACATAGGCAATAGACTTTTAAGTACAGTAGTTACAGTTGTTGCAATGGGCAACACATTTTCAAACACAATGCAACATTCAGCTCAATGTGAATTTCTAGTTAAATGCAATTAGTTACTTTATGGATTACTTTTCTAACCACATTACTGGATCCTAGATTCAGTCCTGGGACATCTCCTGTAAACAGTTGAGTAAAAGCGTTTTGGTTACAGTCGTGATTTTTAAGGAATATTATTGTACTTTAAAAGTTCACACTTAGAACCTTTTTCTCATAGAATCACCAATGTTATCCTATGGAAGGAAATTCACTTAGAAGTTAAAAACTGTTATCGTTACTTTTTCTTACTCAGTGTTGGATCCTGGATCCAGCACTGGTGCATCTCCTGTAAACAGTTGAAAGAATGCGTTTAAGTCATACAGGCGATTTTTTTGGAATATTTGTAGTTTGTGAAAATCGACACTTTGAAACTTTTCTGCTGAAAACCAGACAATGGATTCCTATGGAAGGAAATTCAAGTTACTGGTAAGTACGGTTAAAATTACTTTTCAGGATCAGTACTGGGCTGAAAGATGCAGCACTGAGGTCTCTCCTGATATTAGGTGAGTAAATCGGAATTCGTATTTCGGTTGATTTTAGAGGAATATTTTAAAGTTCCAAAACTCCACACTTAGAAGAATTTCCAAGTGAAACCAGTCAATGTTAGCCTATGGAAGGAAATTCAAGTTACTGGTAAGTACGGTTAAAATTACTTTTCAGGACCAGTACTGGGCTGAAAGATGCAGCACTGAGGTCTCTCCTGATAACAGGTGAGTAAATCAGAATTCGGATTTCGGCTGATTTTAGAGGAATATTTGTATGTTTCAAAAATCAACACTTAGAAACTTTTTCAGCAAAAAGCAGGCAATGATATCCTATGGAAGGAAATTCAAGTTACTGGTAAGTACGGTTAAAATTACTTTTGAGGATCAGTACTGGGCTAAAAGATGCAGCACTGAGGTCTCTCCTGATAACAGGTAAGTAAATTGGAATTCGTATTTCGGCTGATTTTAGAGGAATATTTTAAAGTTCCAAAACTCCACACTTAGAAGAATTTCCAAGTGAAACCAGTCAATGTTAGCCTATGGAAGGAAATTCAAGTTACTGGTAAGTACGGTTAAAATTACTTTTCAGGACCAGTACTGGGCTGAAAGATGCAGCACTGAGGTCTCTCCTGATAACAGGTGAGTAAATCAGAATTCGGATTTCGGCTGATTTTAGAGGAATATTTGTATGTTTCAAAAATCAACACTTAGAAACTTTTTCAGCAAAAAGCAGGCAATGATATCCTATGGAAGGAAATTCAAGTTACTGGTAAGTACGGTTAAAATAACTTTTGAGGATCAGTACTGGGCTGAAAGATGCAGCACTGAGGTCTCTCCTGATAACAGGTGAGTAAATCGGAATTCGTATTTCGGCTGATTTTAGAGGAATATTTTAAAGTTCCAAAACTCCACACTTAGAAGAATTTCCAAGTGAAAACAGTCAATGTTACCCTATGGAAGGAAATTCAAGTTACTGGTAAGTACGGTTAAAATTACTTTTCAGGACCAGTACTGGGCTGAAAGATGCAGCACTGAGGTCTCTCCTGATAACAGGTGAGTAAATCAGAATTCGGATTTCGGCTGATTTTAGAGGAATATTTGTATGTTTCAAAAATCAACACTTAGAAACTTTTTCAGCAAAAAGCAGGCAATGATATCCTATGGAAGGAAATTCAAGTTACTGGTAAGTACGGTTAAAATAACTTTTGAGGATCAGTACTGGGCTGAAAGATGCAGCACTGATGTCTCTCCTGATAACAGGTGAGTAAATCGGAATTCGTATTTCGGCTGATTTTAGAGGAATATTTTAAAGTTCCAAAACTCCACACTTAGAAGAATTTCCAAGTGAAAACAGTCAATGTTAGCCTATGGAAGGAAATTCAAGTTACTGGTAAGTACGGTTAAAATTACTTTTCAGGACCAGTACTGGGCTGAAAGATGCAGCACTGAGGTCTCTCCTGATAACAGGTGAGTAAATCGGAATTCGTATTTCGGCTGATTTTAGAGGAATATTTTAAAGTTCCAAAACTCCACACTTAGAAGAATTTCCAAGTGAAACCAGTCAATGTTAGCCTATGAAGGAAATTCAAGTTACCGGTAAGTACGGTTAAAATTACTTTTGAGGATCAGTACTGGGCTGAAAGATGCAGCACTGAGGTCTCTCCTGATAACAGGTGAGTAAATCGGAATTCGTATTTCGGCTGATTTTAGAGGAATATTTTAAAGTTCCAAAACTCCACACTTAGAAGAATTTCCAAGTGAAACCAGTCAATGTTAGCCTATGAAGGAAATTCAAGTTACCGGTAAGTACGGTTAAAATTACTTTTGAGGATCAGTACTGGGCTGAAAGATGCAGCACTGAGGTCTCTCCTGATAACAGGTGAGTAAATCGGAATTCGTATTTCGGCTGATTTTAGAGGAATATTTTAAAGTTCCAAAACTCCACACTTAGAAGAATTTCCAAGTGAAACCAGTCAATGTTAGCCTATGGAAGGAAATTCAAGTTACTGGTAAGTACGGTTAAAATTACTTTTCAGGATTAGTACTGGGCTGAAAGATGCAGCACTGAGGTCTCTCCTGATAACAGGTGAGTAAATCAGAATTCGTATTTCGGCTGATTTTAGAGGAATATTTGCACAATGGTGAAGGGAGGGGCGGGGCCTGAGGTGACATCTGTGCAAACGCGCCCCGTGGCGCGTTTTAAGTTGGGGGATTAAGTCCCCTTGAATCATGAGGGTCCCTACGGGCCAACTAGCCCACCAGGAACCTCCAGTATGCGCCAGGGGCTACGTTGCAGAGACATGTACAGAGGCCACACCCCTTTTTACACCTCTCTGCAACGCAGCTCTGTGGCGCTTTCTGGACGTACCTGTTGGGCTAGTTGGCCCCCAGGGACCCTCAGGATTGAAGATGATTTAATTCCCCATCTTAAAACGCGCCACGGGGCCTGTTTGCACACATGTCACCTGAAGCCCCGCCCCTCCCTTCACCACTGTGCAAACGCGCCCCGTGGCGCGTTTTAAGTCGGGGATTAACTCCCCTTGAATCCTGAGGGTCCCTGGGGTGCAACTAGCCCACCATATACCTCCAAAAGCGCCATAGAGCTGCGTTGCAGAGAGGTGTAAAAGGGGCGTGGCCTCTGTACACCTCTCTGCAAGGCAGCCCCTGGCGCATACTGGAGGTTCCTGGTGGGCTAGTTGGCCCCAGGGACCCCAGTATTCAAGGGGAATTCGTTCCCCTCTGCAAACGCGCCAGGGGCGCGTTTGCAGAGTGGTGAAGGAAGGGGCGGGGCCTACGGGCCCGATCGTTTTTTTTGTTTTTGTTTTTTCCCCTGAAGGGGGCTGTGTGGCCCCCCTTCCTTTTTCCTATTTTTAGGCCCTGGGGACCCCATCCCCCAGGGCCTTACCCCTTTTTTTTTATTAAAATAAAAAAAAAAAACGGGAAGGGGGCCGCGTGGCCCCCCTTCCCTGGGCCTGTATTGGCCCCGGGGACACCATCCCCCGGGGCATGGCCTCTTTTTTTTTTATTTGGAGGGGGGCTGCGTGGCCCCCGTCCTCAGGCCATTTAAGGCCCCGGGGACCCCATCCCCGGGGCCGGCCTTGCACTTTTCTTTTAAATTTTTTAATTATTTTTTACTTTGGGGAGGGGGGCTGCGTGGCCCCCCTCCCGGGCCACTTATGGCCCCGGGGACCCCATCCCCCGGGGCCTGGCCTCTCGTTGGGGACTGTGGGGGGTCCCCAAGCCCCCCACAGTCCCGCCGGCTCCCCGTGTCCTACGGGAGCCGGCATTGCTTTTACACATGGGGAGCAGCTAACATGCTGCTCCCCATGTGGAAAAGCAATGTGCTTTGGATATTGGAAGAGAGAGCAGGTTTCCCTGCTCTCTCTTCCAATATCCAAAGCAGTTTGTTATGGCAGGACGGGAGCCGCGAGGCTCCCGTCCTGTCATTGCAAACAGCAGTGTCCCGGGGTAGGCACCCCGGGACACTGCAGGAGCCGGCCCTGGGGGTGGCGGTCCCCAGGGCCACCACAGGCTCCAGGAGGGGGCCGCGCGGCCCCCTCCCTACATTTTGAAAGCCCCGGGAGGTGGTGGTCCCCGGGCTCTGGGGTCCGTAACGGACCCCCATATTTAAATGTTTAGTGCCCCGGGAGGTGGCGGTCCCCGGGGCATGTGGGGGGGCTGGAGCCCCCCACACAGGTTTTTTAATTTAAAAAAAAAAGCCCCGGGGAGGTGGTGGTCCCCGGGGCTGCGGGAGGGCTCAGAGCCCTCCCGCACCATTATACATAAAGCCCCGGGGGTGGTGGTCCACGGGGCTTGGGGGCCCTTAGAGGCCCCCCACACATAAAATGAACCCCCCCAGCATGCCCCCGGGACTTGGCCCACCCGGGGCCAATTAACTCCGAGCGCGGGAGACCGCGCTCCGATTTGTTCGGCAGGATTCGCGCTCCCTGAGCGCATCCTGCCGATTTTTTTTTTCTTTCTTTTTTTTGCCCAGGGGGTCCTTGTGGGACCCCCTGAGCAGACCTAGGGGGTCAGGGTGTTTCTACCCTGCCCCCTTTGTGCGCTTTGCGCACTTGTTTCTGTCCCTCGGTTCTACCGAGGGACAAAATGGCTGCCAACACTTCCTGATTTGGAGTGTTGACAGCCAGCTGACAGCCAATTAACATGCAGCTCGTGATCGGGAGGATCCGCGGCCCTAGATATATCTATCTTTTTACTTTTGATTTTCTCAGCAACTACTGAACGGATTTACACCATTTAACAAAAAGGGTTCTTTCTGAACCAAGAACTACCTCTATGCCAAATTTGGTGTAATTCCGTTCAGCAGTTCGGGCTGTAGCCGTGTCTAAAGTTTCCTATGGAAAATTGCATGGGGAAAACGCGTTTTGGGACCCCCCTTTTTCTCTGCCCCCGCTTGACGAATCCCCCGAGACTTTCAGGGTAGGAGCGGACCGGAGCGCCCCACAAAGTTTGAAAATTTTGCGAAGATACGTCAACCGGCAAGAGAGTTATTTCAAATAGAATGTCGCGGATTTCCTATGGATAATAGGTTGTAACTATAACTATCTACTGGCGACCGCCAGTAGATAATATATATATATATATATATATATATCTCGCCCCACTGCGTTCTCCTCTCGCACTACTACACAGCGACACACATAATTCTCAGTAAGCCAGGTATCGTGAAGTTCAATTTTATTAAGTGATAACCAATTTTCTTCTTGCCACAAAAACAATTAAAATAATGAAACGACTGACACATTTCGGCTGACGCCTTCAACTTGGTCTCACAGACTCTGCGGTGTATTGTCTTTTAATCATAGTCCTTCTTTCACCTCAATGACCCTCAGAAGCTAGAACAGCACTTTGATTATTCTTACTCGGGAGGTTCCGTCTTCCATGTTGTGTTTTTACATACACATCCAGGTTCAAACATTGACAGTGGCAAATCGAGTCCAGATATAATTCCAAAGATTATATAGCACCTTATGTTATGCAATCACTGTGAATTCATTTTTAAGTTTTTATACACTGAAGTATATATTTATTTTTATTACGCAAACCCGTTTTTAGTATTCGCATCATAAATTCCTGTTTTCTCGAGATGTTTTGATCCTAAGAACTATTGCACACAAGGGGCCTTATTACGATGTTGATTACCGTAGGTCAGAGGCCTTATGACCGACATCGTTGGTTTCAATTCCGACCAGCTTATTATGATACAGCACATCAGAATTGAAACCGACCAGTCATTCCGGTTGGCTTCCGACGGGCTCCAAGAGCCCATCTGCCAGTCGGAGACCGGCCCGAAATCCAAAAGGAAGGCGTTTTTGCCTTCTGGATTATGATGCACGGTTTCATGCAGGGTTTCCATGCTGGGCTCTCCGACATGGAAACACTGTCGGAAAGCGTGTTTGGGGGGCCCTAGCAAGACCCTCGTTCGATTGCGGCCTCTGTTAATCCCTGAAGTGCCTGCCAGGGGATGCAGGGATTAACACAACTTCCCATTTCCCTATGGGAGCATGTACTACGGCCGGTTTATGGCCGTAACACATGCTCCCAAAGGGAAATGCGGGAATGCGATCATAATCAGGCCGGAGGTCGGTCAGTCCTATTTCCGTGATGGTGTCCTGACATCGTAATAAGGCCCAAGGTCATTAAGCGGCGGACTCTGTCTGGTTCAATTAAGTAGAATGAATAATAATCCTAAAGTGCGCAGTGCAATTTGAAAACAACCTTCACAATTCCTAAGTTGTACCATGAATGCTTTTTATCGTTTTTATAAGCATTTTCCCGGTATCCATATTTCATGGTACCTATGTCTCTAAAATCCTTTGTTATAGTATCATATTATTTTTAATATACACTGAGCCACTTTATAACGCATACCACATAATTTAATTACGTAAAGTGCATAATGTTCATAAAGTGCATGATATTCATAAAGTGCATTATGTAACTGTGCAAATTTCATAATTCTAAATCCTTCAATATATTTCATCCTCTTTAGGACATTTGTTATAAATCCACATGAAATACCAAGGCACTATAAAGTGCATACTGCATAACTGGGTTATCTAAAATGCGTACTATACAGTAAAGTGCATCGTGCAATCATGATCAGCCCTCACAATTTCCAGTTTCTACAGAAAGTTGTGCAACCTTGTTCACTTCATTTACATGTAAAACAATAATATTCATAACGTGCAAAATGCTTAATTGCACATTTGCCCATAAATGTACTAAGTGCATAATAAGGCAACAATCCTCAACAGGTCACATAGTTTCAAATCCTTCAGGATATTAAGGTACATGATGCTAAAGTGCAGAACCCAACTGTATATAAAGTGCATAATGCACTTAAAATGGTGCACAGTGTCCATATGAATAGTAGCAACATCAATTTTTCTTCAAGTATCTTTCATAACTCATGGCGCACCTTAGAGCCTTATTAAGCAAAAATGTACAGTATATAAATATGGAAAAATTAAGCATAAAAAATGTGTCTAAGGCAAGAGCTAGATGCATTAGAGAGTACCCATGTCACAATAGTAATCACAAGTGGATATGTAGTTCGGCATCAGCATTGTGTCCCCAAGGCATCTCCGCTCCTAGTGATATTATTATTCAGGATTCCTACTTTCTAAGATATCTTTCTCGGTCTCCTCCCCTTGGGTGTGACATAAAATGTTTGATTCCACAGTAACTGAATGTAACCAAGTATCGACTGTAACATTGTTCAAAACGGGAGGCCATCTGATAATTCTTGTCTCCATTCTTTAGCGCTCTTCTATGTTGCAAAATCCTCAGCTTTAACTTATTGATGGTGCTGCCAATGTATAGCTTATCGCAACCACATCTGAGGACATAAACAATATGATCCGTATTGCAAGTGATTCTGTCATTAATTGTTACCATATGGCCTTCAAAGGTTTGATAACGCTTACAATTCAATCCATACTTGCATGCTTCGCATGAGATACATTTTATTAAACCTTCCATGTTTGTCAAGAGACAGTTCTTTTAATCCCTCCTGGGTTCATAATGACTGGAAGTTAAGATATCTCCTAAAGATCTCACTTTCCTTGAAGCTATCAGCGGATCAATTCACACAACATTTTCAAGCTGTTCGTCCTTTTTCAGAACGTACCAGTTTTTTTGTAAGATTCTTTTAATACTTGATTGTGCCATGTCAAAAGTCCAAGAATAATCTTTTCTTCTCATGATCCTTTTTATTTAGGTCGCTGCCTTGCTCGTACAATATCTGATCCCATGTTTTTTCACTGGTTTTACTTTTAGCATCCTCCAATACATTTCTGGGTTATCCCCTGCTGTGAAAGCGCTCAACCATATCACATACCTCTTTATTGCACACTTCTTCTTTAGAGCATATTCCTTTGGCCCTTAACATTTGGCTGTATGGAATGCTCCATTTAAGGGCACCTGGATGACCGCTATTTGCATACAGTAAGGATTTGGTAGCAGTCGGTTTTCCATAGACGCTAGTTGTTACCGAATCCCCAATTACCTCCATTTCCACATCCAAGAATTCACAATGTGAATGACTTTGTGTGTTAGTGAATTGCAAATTAAGATCATTACAATTAAGTTTTTCCAAAAACATGTTCGTCTCAACTTCAGTTCCTTCCCACAAAATGAATAAGTAATCTATGAAACAAGTCAATAGAGCAATCTTCTGGGTAAAATGTTCATTTCCTTCAGTCCATCCACCTCCTTCTCCCACCATCTCATATATATAATAAATTAAGAACCGTAACAAATGAACTAGAATAAAATTTAAAAAACATACCAACTTAGATACACAGAAAAAGTAAACAATGTAAAAAATATTTTTTCTAAAAATATATTACATATTACAAACATTACTAAATACAAATAATATAATGTTAAATACAGAGAAACATTGTAATAATATAAATTTTAACGATATAAACAAAATTGTAGGAATTATACATATACTATCACCCGCCAATATGTGCAAGAGTGTGGAAAGCGGTGGACTCAGGAGGGGTAAAAGTAACTATTCCCACTCCAGTCTGTGCAACAGTAGAGGAACCGTTGGACTCAAGAGGGGTAAAATTTACTATTAACACTCGAGTCTGTGCAACAGTAGGGAAAGCTTTGGACTCAGGAGGGGTAAAATATACTATTCCCACTCCAGTCTATGCAACAGTAGGGAAAGCGTTGAACTCAGGAGGGGAACAAATTACTATTCCCAATCCAGTCGGTGCAACAGTAGGGAAAGTGTTGGATTGCAGAGGGGTAAAATTTACTATTCTCACTCCAGTCAGTGCAACAGTAGGGAAAGGGTTGGACTCAGAAGGGGTAACAATTTACTATTCCTACTCCAGTCTCTGCAGCAGTAGTTAAAATGTTAGACTTAGGAAGGGTAATAATTTACTACTCCCACTCCAGTCTGTGCAACAGTAGAGAGAGAGAGTTGTTCACTTCAAACAAATGAAATATTTTAACAACTATATCAAATATCAAGAAATGCAAATATTTAAATCTAATATATATATATATATAAATAAATAAAAAATACATATATTTTTACAATGTTTAATACAAATACATATTTTAAATTAAAAAAAATAATATTAAAATAATTAGAATACCACACTATGGGGCCTATTACGATGGCGGTCGGATGTCCACCGCCGGGATGGCGGTGGTGCCTGCCGGACCGGCGGTGGACATCCGACCGCGATCACAAGGCAGAACTCCGCCAGACAAATTAGGATGACGGTGGTGACCGCGGCAGTGGGAAATTCCGACCGCCGCTTTTCCGCCGGTTGCCATCCGCACTCCTGCCTGGTGGACGGAGCAGGACCGGGATAATGGTGGCAGTGCAGGGCAGGCTCCGCCGGCAGGATTATGATGCCGGCGGTAGCCAGCCTTTCCTCAGCGGTCAGACCGCCATGGAAAGGCATGCAGTGATTGACTTCCGGGGGCCCGTTGCGGGCCCTCAATGTTTTAGGGGGGGTGTGGGTGCACTGGGGGGGTACCCATGGTCCCCCCCTACATTTCCCTGTACCAGGTGGCAGGCACTGGTGCAGTGCCTGCCATGCAGTGCAGGGAAATGCAGGACATGCTCATTTGGACATCGCTGCGGTGCTGCGGGCAGCAGCAACCGCCGCAATGTTAAGGCCCGCGATCCGACCGCCGCGGTCAGATTTCGAGCAAGGAACATCCTAATGCGACCGGCGGTTATGTCGCGGGCCTTGCAGGCGGTCTTTTCCCGTTACCATGGCGGTCGGGGAGGTTTTCCGACCGCCATCGTAATAGGCCCCTATATTCTCACAATCATAACAACCAACAAGTAAGTTATTTACAATTGAAAAGCATAACACAATTAACACATAACATAATAAATAATGCAACTTTTAATGATTGAATAACTATTTTTGCATTTATTATTACTTAAAAAACTTCATTTCCTATACCTCTACAACCAAAAACCAAAAATATGTCTTAAAAATTATAATAATTACACATGTGACACAATTATCAATGAATCAATTATCAGTAATTAACTAATAATAAAATAGTTATATTTAATTAACCTCCCACTCTTTATCCCTACAAGCCCAAAAATTCACACCAAATATATGAAAAAAATATCCTAATTCCTTAATTAACAAAATTATTTATCAATTAAACAATTAATAAAAATTAACAAATAATACTTTTTTTATTTAAAGAACTTCCCATCCTTTACCCTAACAAACCCAAAACCTGCCCATGATATATGACTTAAATTATTATTAATAATTAACATTAATTATTAATTATTATAATTAATTTCCATCAAAACCCTTTACCCCTACAAAAACCACAACCAACACCAAAAATATATATTTTTTTAAACGTAATTACACAATTCACATAATTAATTATCAATTAAATAATTAAAAATAATTACTAATTAATTCATTATAATTAAATTACCTCTCACCCTATACCCCTACTAAACCCCACAGCCAGCACCTAAAACTTAACTTAATTAAAAAAATTATTACACAATGAACATAATTAATTATCAATAAAAAACGTATGTTAATTATAAACGATTTAATAATTAATTATAACTAATTTACTTCCCACCCTGTACCCCTATAAACCTCACAACCCACTTTGGCACTAAAAATGAAAATAAACTACTAAATTAAAGTTAAAGACAACTACAAATTTATAAACTATATTAAATAATTTTAACAATAATTATAAAAACAATTTACAACATACAATTAAAATCTATGCTAAAATACATCAAAATAATTTTAAACAACTATAGTATTAACAACAATATTTTTGTAAACAATATTAACAACATGGATATTTTTAACATTGCTATTACTTACCTTAAAATCGATATACTTGTCAACTATATTTTTGCACATGATGTTTGAGCTTCATGCTATTTCAAACTTGATATTTCTGCATCTCAACATTTTTTGGGGGATATTCGGTCCAAATAGCGGGTGGTTACACATCCATCCCAGCACTCCTCCCTAAACTTCCCTTAACCTCTTTTTGATCCTCCCTATTCCCTCTCCCTTTTAGTGGTAGGCACTTGGCATTTTCCAGCCACTATACCCTGTTGCTCCCACATTTACTACTAATATATGTCCTGACACTTGGGGCAACGACCTCTGCACAGAAAATAAAGGAGAGGCCAGACCATAAGGTAAAGTTAGATTTTATTAGCATACTGTTAGAAATTTGGGGGCATATTAGCAAGAACTGCGTTAAAATTATCGCCGCTTTAGCAGCAGGAAACTGCCGCTAAAGTGGCGATAATGGGCTTGATAATATGCCCTTGAGAATTCCAATAGAAGCCCAGGATCACAGCAGAACATGGGCTTCTATTGGTATTCTCAAGGGCATATTATCAAGCCCATTATCGCCGCTTTAGCGGCAGTTTCTTGCCGCTAAAGCGGCGATAATTTTAATGCCGTTCTTGCTAATATGCCCCTCGCTCTCTAGTTGGCAGAGGTTTGCGCCCTGTCCAAGTAAGGACCACAATCCTAGTCAGGGTAAGTTAGATACACAGTTTAAATTACCATGTGCTCACCCTCAGGTAGCTTGGCACAGAGCAAGCAGGCTTAACTTAAGAGGCAATGTATAAAGTATTTCCGCAATGCACACACACACAAACACAGTAACACAATGAAAACACCACAAAAAGACTCCACACATCTTTAGAAAAACTGAGAATATTTATCTGAGTAAGATAAGATGAAAATGACAAAAATCCAATCAGTTGAAGTTGAGATATGAATTTTTAAATAATAAATGCAAAAACAGTGCTCAGAAGTCAATAGCGCTAAAAGGTTGCTTGAGGTTGCAAGGGACCGAAGTAAATGCAAAGTTCAGGCCGATCGCAATGCAGGGTAGGCCAGCTACGAGGCTCATGCAGGTCCAGCTGAAAAAGTATCTTGGATGGAGCAAAGCGTCGACGTTGAGGGTATGATGCATCGATCTTTTCCATGCAGTCAGGTCACTGCATCGTTGTCGAGCTCCAGTGAGATGCAGGCAATACGCTATTGTCAAGCCGCGCAGAGCATCGTCATCAGACCATACAGTCTGTAGAACTGCTGTCATCGAGCGGCCTCTGCGTCAACGTCAAAGGGCGATTTATCGGTTCCGACCGGCCATGTGGTGACAATGCGTCAGTTTTGTGGCAAAACAGATGCAGAACGGACTTCTGAGGCCCAGGACTGGAGTGGGGCACCTAAGGCAAGGGTAGGACTCACAGATGGCCAGCAGTACCACCAGAATTGCAGGAAGTCTTTTGTGTCCCTGAGACTTCAGAAAACAGAAGGCAAGCCAGCAAGCCCTTGGAGTCACTCTGGGTTCAGTGAGATGGGTACAGTCCTTGTCCTCAGCAAGGCAGAGATCAGCAGGCAGCTGGGCAGCTCAGCACAGCAGTAAAGCAGTTCCTCAGAGCAGCCAGTCAAGGCAAAGTGGCAATCCTTGCAGCACAGCAGTCTTTATTTCAACAGAGTTCTTCCCAGATCCAATGGTCTACTGATTTGGTAGGGTCACAGACTCAGAACATATACCCAGATTCAATTTGGGGGTGACTTCAAAGCAGCTCCTTGAAGTGCACAGGTCCCCTTTCATCCCAGCCCTGTCTGCAAGGCTATCTGTGAGGGGTAATCAGCCCTCTGTGTGGGGACAGGACACAGCCTATTCAGATATAAGTATGAGCCCCATCTCCCCCTTTCTGTCCAGGAAGGCTATCAGAATGCTGATGAATGCAGATGGGACCTCTGTCACACCCATCCTTCATGTGTTTGTGGCTGTCTAGAGGGAATGCACAAAATGTAGCTGTCACCTATCCTAGACGTATATTGGAGACAGGTTGCAGGCACACAGAGCTAAGTTAAGAACAGAGAAATGTCCATTTTCTAAAAGATGCATTTCTAAAATAGTAATGTCAAATCCAACTTTACCATGAAAGAGGATTTATTATTCCCATTCCAAATATGTAAAGCATGTTTTAACTACTCCTTTCTAATCAGGAATTACAGCTTAAAAGTGTTTTAAGAACTTCCCAATGCTAGCCTATGAGAGGAGTAGGCCTTGCAGTAGTGATTTTTTTTTAGGTTTTTGTCACTACCAGGACATGTAAAGCTTTTGCTGATGATAAGCATTCATGGAAATGCTGTTATATTACTGGTATTCTCTAAACCTGCAGAAAGGACCTAAATAAATAGTAATCAGATTATTGAAAATGTTAACCATTTTCATAAAGCCTCTAAATGAGTCTTACAGTGTAAAGGTAAGCGTGCAAAACTGGCATTGGTATTGCTGAAGTGGCCTGGGAGTAAATTTAGATATTTGCAAGTATGTATACATACCGTCCATGGAATTATCTGTATTCAGCATCCTATTATATCTATCTATCTAACTATCTATCTATCCATCTATCTATCTATCTATCTATCTATCTATCTATCTATCTATATCTATCCATATCTATCTATATATATATCTATATATATATATATTCACTGAAAAAAACCATAGGTTTCAGACATGTTATAGTTAGGAATTAGCATTTAAAAAACCTTTGAAATTCACTTAAAAACCATAGGTTTCAGGCACGTTATAGTTAGAAATTACCATTTAAAAAACCTTACAAATTCACTGAAAAAACCATAGGTTTTAGGGACAGTTATAGTTAGTTGGACATTGCACTCGTACAAAACCCGTGAAATTCCCCCGTTATAGTTAGTTCAGCTAACTATAACTCGCGCCCCGCAATGCACTGCTGATGACGTCACATATTACATCACTCATGACATGGTCAGTGACATCACTGATGACATCACTGATGACATCTCAAATGACATCACTGATGACATCATCCAGTGACTGTGTGTTTCTGTAAAGTTTAAATATTTTTAATATATATAGGGAAAGGCGTATTGAAGAATGAGTGGGTGTATAAGTGTCTGTATGGATGATTTAGTAGGTGCGTGACTGACTCTATAAGTGAGTGATTAAACGTATCTTACTGAATGCATGGGTTAGTGACTAAACTGGGTGAATGTCTGTATCCGTCTGTCTGTTGCTGTGTAAGTGGCTGCATGGGTTTGTGAATAGCTACATGAGTGTCTATATGAGTTATTGATTGGTTGTCTGAGTATCTGTATGGGTGCCTGAGTGTTTGTGTGGGTGGGGTGTGTGTGACTCTGTGCATAGATGTGTGAATGGGTGATTCACTGGGTGGATGGTTTCAAGAGTGCATCTGTGATAGACTGTATGGGTGGGTAAGTGTAGGTAAGAGTGTGTTAGTGAGTGAATGTATGTCCCAGTGGTACATGTGTGAGTAACTACATATGTGAAAGGCAGTATATATGTGTGTTGGAGAATATAAATAGCTATAAGCGAGAGTGTGTGATTGTGAGAGTGACTGTATGGATGAGTGTGTGCATGTATCAGTGATTGTATGAGAGCGTAAGAATGTGCTAGTATTTGTATGAGTAAGTGAGCTGGTGTGTGTATAACTGTATAGGTGAGTAAATGGCAGTGTGTTTAATTATTTGCATGACTGACTAGGTGTGTGAGTACCTCTATGGATGAGTGGCGGTGTTTGAGTGTCTATATAGGAGTATGAGTGCATATGATAGTCCTGTACTGAGTGACCGTAAGTATGAGTGACTGTACGGGTGAGTGAGTGGATGTGTGTGTAGACCTAAGAATCAGTGAGTGGGTATGTAGTTATTGGTGTTGGAGTGTCTATGGTTTTGCGAATGGCAGTCTGTAATTTAGAGTGGGTGTATCAAAGGTTATATTAGGGTGTGAGGAGGTGCATCAGATTATCACGTGGATGATGTCATCAGTGATGTCATCAGTGATGTCATTTGAGATGTCATCAGTGATGTCATGAGTGATGTAATATGTGACGTCATCAGCAGTGCATTGCGGGGGCGCGAGTTATAGTTAGCTGAACTAACTATAACGGGGGAATTTCACGGGTTTTGTACAAGTGCAATGTCCAACTAACTATAACTGTCCCTAAAACCTATGGTTTTTTCAGTGAATTTGTAAGGTTTTTTAAATGGTAATTTCTAACTATAACGTGCCTGAAACCTATGGTTTTTTCAGTGAATTTCAAAGGTTTTTTAAATGCTAATTCCTAACTATAACATGTCTGAAACCTATGGTTTTTTTCAGTGAATTTCAAAGGTTTTGTAAATGACAATTTTTAAATGTATTAATTGTTATATTTATTTTTTGATACTGATTTACTACAGTTTTTTAAACTATTTATTTTTAGATATTTTATTTTTTAAATTACATTGTAATTACCTTATACATTACATTACAAAATATACTTTCTCAGAATGAATTACTTTAGTTTAAATACTTTGCAAATAGGCAATAGACTTTTAAGTACAGTAGTTACAGTTGTTGCAATGGGCAACACAATTTCAAACACAATGCAACATTGAGCTCAATGTGAATTTCTAGTTAAATGCAATTAGTTACTTTATGGATTACTTTTCTAACCACAGGACTGGATCCTAGATTCAGTCCTGGGACATCTCCTGTAAACAGTTGAGTAAAAGCGTTTTGGTTACAGTAGTGATTTTTAAGGAATATTATTGTATTTTAAAAGTTGACACTTAGAAACTTCTTCACATAGAATCACCAATGTTATCCTATGGGAGGAAATTCACTTAGCACGTAAGTAGTGTTATCGTTACTTTTTCTTACTCAGTGGTGGATCCTGGATCCAGCACTGGTGCATCTCCTGTAAACAGTTGAAAGAATACGTTTAAGTCATACAGGCGATTTTAAAGGAATATTTGTAGTTTGTGAAAATCGACACTTTGAAACTTTTCTGCTGAAAACCAGACAATGGATTCCTATGGTAGGAAATACAAGTTACTGGTAAATACGGTTAGAATTACTTTTCAGGGTCTGTACTGGGCTCAATGATGCAGCACTGAGGTCTCTCCTGATAACAGGTGAGTAAATCGGGATTCGTAGTTCGGCTGATTTTAGAGGAATATTATAAAGTTCCAAAACTCCACACTTAGAAGAATTTCCAAGTGAAACCAGTCAATGATATCCTATGGAAAGAAATTCAAGTTACTGGTAAGTACGGTTAAAATTACTTTTCAGGATCAGTACTGGGCTCAAAGATGCAGCACTGAGGTCTCTCCTGATAACAGGTGAGTAAATCGGAATTCGCAGTTCGGCTGATTTTAGAGGAATATTATAAAGTTCCAAAACTCCACACTTAGAAGAATTTCCAAGTGAAACCAGTCAATGTTATCCTATGGAAGGAAATTCAAGTTACTGGTAAGTACGGTTAAAATTACTTTACAGGATCAGTACTGGGCTCAAAGATGCAGCACTGAGGTCTCTCCTGATAACAGGTGAGTAAATCGGAATTCGTAGTTCTGCTGATTTTAGAGGAATATTTGTATGTTTCAAAAATCGACACTTGGAAACTTTTTCAGCAAAAAGCAGGCAATGATATCCTATGGAAGGAAATACAAGTTACTGGTAAGTACGGTTAAAATTACTTTTCAGGATCAGTACTGGGCTCAAAGATGCAGCACTGAGGTCTCTCCTGATAACAGGTGAGTAAATCGGAATTCGTAGTTCGGCTGATTTTAGAGGAATATTTGCACAATGGTGAAGGAAGGAGGTGGGGCCTGAGGTGACATGTCTGCAAACACGCCCTGTTGCACGTTTTAAGTTGGAGAATTAATTCCTCCTCAATCCCGAGGGTCACTAGGGGCCAACTAGCCCACCAGATACCGCCAGTATGCGCCAGAGAGCTGCGTTGCAGAGAGGTGTTCAGAGGCCACGCCCCTTTTTACAACACTCTACAACACAGCTCCGTGGCGCTTACTGGAGGTACCTGGTGGGCTAGTTTGCCCCCAGGGACCCTCAGGATTGAAGGGGATTTAATTCCCTATCTTAAAACGCCCCATGGGGCCTGTTTGCACAAATGTCACCTGAAGCCCCGCCCCCTCCCTTTACCACTGTGCAAACGCGCCCGTGGCGCGTTTTAAGTTGGGGGATTAAGTCCTGTTGAATCCTGAGGGTCCCTGGAGTCCAACTAGCCCACCATGTACCTCCAAAAAGCGCCACAGAGCTGCGTTGCAGAGAGGTGTAAAAAGGGGCGTGGCCTCTGAACCCCTCTCTGCAACGCAGCTCCCTGGCGCATACTGGAGGTTCCTGGTGGGCTAGTTGGCCCCCAGGGACCCCCAGTATTCAAGGGGAATTACTTCCCCTTCTTACAATGCGCCAGGGGGCGCGTTTGCAGAGTGCTGCAGGGAGGGGGCGGGGCCTCCGGCACAATGCCGTTTTTTTTTTTGCTTCCTTTTTTTTTATGGGAGGGGGGCTGCATGGCCCCCCTTCCCTCGTCCACTTTTGTCCCCGGGGACCCCATCCCCCGGGGCCTGAGGCTGTTCTTTTTTTTAAACGGGAAGGGGGACGCGTGGCCCCCCTTCCCTGGGCCTGAATTTGCCCGGGGACCCCATCCCCCGGGGCATGCCCTCTTTTTTTTAATAAAATAAATATTTGGAGGGGGGCTGCGTGGCCCCCCTCCTCAAGCCATTAAAGGCCCCGGGGACCCAATCCCCCGGGGCCGGCCTTTGCATCCTTTTTTTTTTTTAATTCCTTTTTTTGGTAGGGGGGCTGCGTGGCCCCCCTCCCAGGCCACTAATGGCCCCGGGGACCCCATCCCCCGGGGCCTGGCCACACGTTGGGGACCGTAGGGGGGTCCCCAATCCCCGCACGGTCCCGCTGGCTCCCCGCGTCCTGCAGGAGCCGGCATTGCTTTTCCATAAGGGGAGCTGCTGACATGCAGCTCCCCTTATGGAAAAGCAATCTGCTTTGCTTCATTGAAGCGAGAGCAGGTTTCTCTGCTGTCGCTTCAATGAAGCAAAGCAAGTTTGCAATGGCAGGACGGGAGCCGCGAGGCTCCCGTCCTGCCATTGCAAACAGCAGTGTCCCGGGGGTAGGCACCCCGGGACACTGCAGGAGCCGGCCCTGGGGGGTGGTGGTCCCCAGGGCCATCACAGGCTCCAGGAGGGGGGCCGCACGGCCCCCCTCCCATGTCTTTAAAGCCCCGGGGAGGTGTTGGTCCTCGGGGCTCGGGGTCCGTTACGGACCCCCGCATTTACATTATTAGTGCCCCGGGAAGTGGCGGTCCCGGGCGTGTGGGGGCTCGAGCCCCCACACAGGAAATGTTTAAAAAAAAAAAGAAGCCCCGGGAAGTGGTGGTCCCCGGGGCTGCGGGAGGGCCGAGTGCCCTCCCGCACCATTTTAAATTGAAAGCCCCGGGGGGTGGCGGTCCCCGGGGCTTGGGGGGCCCTTAGAGGCCCCCACAGCATTATTTAAATAAACCCCGCATGCCCCCGGGACTTGGGCCACCCAGGGGCCAATTAACAACAAAGCGCGGGAGACCGCGCTTCGATTTTTTTTTTCTATCGGTGGGATCCGCGCATCCTAAGCGCATCCCGGCGATTTTTTTTTTTTTTAAATGCTTTTTTCTGCCCAGGGGGTCCTTGTGGGACCCCCTGAGCAGACCTAGGGGATCAGGGAGTTTCTCCCCTGCCCCCTTTTTGCGTTTGCGCAGTTGCGATTTTTTTTTTATTGGTGGGATCCGCGCACCCTAAGCAAATCCCACTGATTTAAAAAAAAAAAATGCTTTTTTCTGCTCAGGGGGTCCTTGTGGGACCCCCTGTGCAGACCTTGGGGGTCAGGGTGTTTCTACCCTGCCCCCTTTGTGCATTTTGCGCACTTGTTTCTGTGCCTCGGTTCTACCGAGGGACAAAATGGCTGCCAACACTTCCTGATTTGGAGTGTTGACAGCCAATTAGCATGCAGCTCGTGATCGGGAGGGTACGCAGACCCTACGCGGCCATAGATATATATGTGATTTTCCTTTTGATTTTCTCAGGAACTACTGAACGGATTTACACCATTTAACAAAAAGGGTTCTTACTGAACCAAGAACTACCTCTTTGCCAAATTTGGTGTAATTCCGTTCAGCAGTTCGGGCTGTAGCCGTGGCTAAAGTTTCCTATGGGAAAATGAATGGGGAAAACACGTTTTGGGACCCCCATTTTTTCTCGGCCCCTGCTTGACGAATCACCCCGAGACTTTCAGGGTAGGAGCGGACCGGAGCAGGCCGTAAAGTTTGAAAATTTCGCGAAGATTCGTCAACCGACGCCAGAGTTATTTCAAATAGAATGTTGCGGATTTCCTATGGAAAATAGGTCCTAACTATAACTATCTACTGGCGACCGCCAGTAGATAATAAATATATATCACACAAAAACGCCAGTAGACCACCAGGGCGTCCAATTGTAGCATCTATTGGCAGCTTATTGGAAAACTGCTCTACCTACATAGATTCTTTTCTGGCACCATGGGTAAGGGATCTTAGTTCCTACATTAAAGACACTGGAGATTTTTTAAGAACAATTGAGGGTGTCATTTGGGAGGAGGACATGCTCCTCATTACGTTAGACATCACCAGCCTCTACACCTGCATCAAACACAAAGATGGGATGGAGGCTGTAAGGTGGTTCCTAGAGAAACGACCGCTCAAATATACCAAACACAATGAGATGCTGTTGGCCATGCTTGCCTTTTGCCTTGAGAATAATATTTTTATTTTCTCGGGGCAATTGTACAAGCAACATCAGGGGACAGCGATGGGCACGTGCTTCGCCCCCAGCTATGCGAATCTTTTCGCTGGCTGGTGGGAGAAGCACGTGGCCTGGCGGGACTCGCCGGAACGGTGGCTGGATCATATTGTATTATGGGCCCGCTACATAGATGATTTATTCATTGTGTGGAAGGGCACTCGTACAGCTGCTGAAGAATACGTGGTCTTCCTAAACAATAACCTTAATCTACAGTTTAGTGGCCAAATCAGCAATAACAGTGTCTGCTATCTTGACGTGGAAGTCTATGTAGAAAATGCTAAGATTGCAACTCGTCTATATAGAAAACCCACGCCTGGTAATGCCCTGCTTCATGCCAACAGTTTTCACCCCAAGAGCATGATCAGTAACATTCCGTACGGAGAACTTCTTCGTCTAAAACGAAACTGTACGGCCCCTGGAGAATATGAAAAGGCCAGAGATCAGGCTCTCCAAAGATTTAAACATAGGGGGTACTCCTCGGGGGTACTACAACAGGCATCCCAAAAAGCAGAGAAGGTAGAGAGAATACAACTGCTAATACCTAAAGGGGACAAATCTGTCAACACATCTACTGTTACCCCGGTTAGAATGATCACACGCTACAACGTTAAATCTCCTAAAGTAGTGCAAATTTTCAAAAAAACTGGCATATTCTTAAAACAGATTCAATCCTAAAAAAAGTAACTCCAGAATATCCGTTGATCACATACAGACGTTGCAAATCAATAGGCGATCAACTAGTACATAGTCACTTCCAGCCATCAATACTACCAAAAAACACGCTGAGAGGTTTCTTTCCATGCCTCAATTGTAAGGCATGTAAACAAAGCCATAAAGTATTGGAATATGAAATCTTGGAAAGTGGGGTAACTAGCAAAAAAGTTAGAAAGATCAATCGCCTGCTGAATTGCAACTCAGAATATACTGTCTATGTGTTAGAATGCCCTTGTCCGAAAAGGTATGTGGGCAGTACCATTCATCCAGCTAAGAAACAGATTCTGGAACATATGCGAGCCATCACTAAAAAAGATCAGACATATTCGATGACACGCCATTTTGAATTAATGCATAAAAGTGATCCTAAACTGCTTAAATTCTTTTGTATTGATCAGGTGGTCAGGAATGAAAGAGGTGGAGACAGAACAAGGGCATTGAGGGCCCTGGAATCTAAACATATAATAGACCTCCAAACCAGGGTTCCCTTAGGCCTTAACATTGATGAGGAATTATGGTCACACCTTGATTAACTGGAAAGACCATTATTCTATATGTACTCCCCATCTGTATCTGGACCATTTATTCTATCCCCTGAAATATACTGACTCTGTGCAAAGAGCCTAATGTGAGCTCCAACTCCCTTTAGATATATAAATGAATTGTTTTTAAGGTTTCCTCACGCTCATGGCTTTGTTTTGGTTTGCCCATTCAGGGCACAATTTTGTATAGTTCACAGTGCTCTGAGTGGTCTTTTTTGCCCAACTAGGCGATTTTTTAAGTCAGTACACTATTACTTTTTATAGGTATTAAACGATAAGATGAATTGTCATCTAGGCGGGATATATGCATTCAACCTCGCCACAATCCGCTACCTTTTTAAGGACTGACTTAGGTGTAACATCTAGGAATTTTCCTATGAGTATGTACCTCTAGATCAATCCATCGTAAATGTGTATATAAATGTATATACAGATTTAATTTATGACCACCTGTAAATAGCTGTATATAATGATATATGATTTTGAAACACTGATGAACTTACATTGATTGTATTAACTTTGGAACAAGTCTTAAGATGGCTGCCATGTATTCTGCATTATGCAGTAATTTCACGAGGCCCTCTTCTGTTTTGATGTTTTCTTTTTTTTAACCTATTGAATCACGTTTACCACTTTAAATATGTGTCATACACTTGGGGTCACTGACATCGAAAAAGGCAGATTGCCGAAACGCGTCTGTCAGTGCGGGGGGGTTTGTGCACCGAATAAACAACTTGCAACAAGGACCTGTGAGTGCTCTTCTACTTATGCCGCGGAAGCTGTTGTGCGTGTGGATAAATATATATATATATATATGTACTTCACCAACTTCCCACAGCTGCTGGCTGACAAGCGGGACACGGACACCAGTTAAGTGCAAAATGTTCTTCTTTATTTGCTGGCGCTTAGCATGGCTGATGACGCGTTTGGCCCATCAACTGGGCTTGATCACATGACAAGATTATAGTCTGTCATTGTTTTTAAGCACCCTCACCATGCATATATCACGTGACACATAGTAAAGATAAAAAACAGACTCCACTTGGACTGGTATTGCATCAACATCCATTGTGCGAGAAAATTATTATATTCAAAATGTCAACACACATAAAAGCAGGAGCTAGAATATTAAAAACGATTCATGGTTAAATCCATTTTAAAACTTAAAGTGCAAAGTGCAAATTAATGTTTAACAGTATTAGTACATGACCACTGTATAGAGTATCATATGATTGTCAGTCTGACTGTGTAATACTGATCCCCTGAAAAGGACTCTCAGATATATAAAGACAAAATGTCATAGACTCGATCTCCTATGAATTACATCAATTCGATTTCTAATTATAAATAATGCCAACATTTTCATCTGGTTATTCTGTGATAACACTAACTTAGTCTGGTACTGGGACCAGATGGGTTTCAAAATCATAGTCAAATTCAATGATATTCCTCATCAGACAAGAAAAAACTGTAATCAATCTACCCAGAATAGAGTCATGTACACTGCATTTAGAATCGGTATTCTCCAAGGCTTCTGCCTAATAATCCAAAACAGTAGAGGAGTCATGGTGGAAATCCTATTAAAGTGCTAGTACATGTTGTAAAGTGACAGTGCAATAACATAAGTGTATTATCAAAATCTTACAATAAAACTTAAATATCGCGAGAGCAGAAGGCGGTATATAGATAATCATATCTTATACTGGAAACTAAATCTCTTATCATTGTGGACAAATTAAGATAATATATAAATACTGTCAGGAAAAACATCTGAAGAAAGTCACAGAATATCAGTACGGCCATAGAAATGTGTTCATAATTGAATTTTCATGTTACATGGGACCAAATCAAGATGAATAAAAACATTCCATGCTGAGTTTGACTGAATCATAAAAAGAGTAAAAAACATTCATACATTGATCATAAATAATCCATAAATACTTGTAAATATTCATAAATACTCATAAATAATTATATAATTCTTCCCTATTGTTTAATCCATTCGGGGTTCGAGTGTCAAGCTCAAGTATGAATTTGGCCTCAAGTTGTCTCAGAACTTTTTCTCTGTTTCCTCCCCTTCTCATTGGTGGCACCGCAGCAATGACAAAATATTTTAAATCATCCAATTTGTTTTGATGCATTGCTTTAAAATGTCTAGCCACCGGATAAGTCATATCTGAGTTGACGATAGCTCTAAGATGCTGAAAGATGCGCACATGAACTTGTAACTTAGTGCTGCCTACGTATTGCAGACCGCATGTGCAGCTCAACACGTAGACAGCATACTCGGTGCGACAATTGTATCTATCTTGCAATTTACTTGAGCTAGGGCCATAAACAGTAGTATATTGAGATGTATTGGCCCCAAATTTGCACGCTCTGCATGTATTGCATTTAATAAATCCATTGTGAGGTGCTAACCACATAGTACTTGATTTGGCTGTATTCGTAATCAACTCAGGACTAGATTTGACTAGGGCGTTATGCATGGATTTAGATTTTCAAAAGGTTAGTGTCGGGGGCGGCAGGAAACAGTTGGTTTAAGACCATATCAATTTGTATGATTGGCCAATGTTTGTTAATTATGGCCCTGATCTTTCTATGTTGGCTGTTAAAGGTGAAACACACAAGATGATGGACGGAATGCTGCACATTGGCAAACATTCACCCCCAGTCACAGATCTGGGTTTAATCCATCGTTATTTTGCTTCACCACGCCACCCCAGTTCAGACATAGCCATATGCAAATCAGTCTTGACCCTGTGCCTCATGGGAACAGTCCAGACCGAACTGCCAAGCCATGTCTTCCCTGGACCGGAATCAAGCATCCTAGGACCGGTTTCAGGCTATCACCCTTCATCAGCCAGGATAGCTTGACTCCAGTGGCGTAGTGAGCACGGGACCCACGTCTGGGCATACCCTTCCCACTTAGGGCGAAATGCAAAACACACAAGATGATGGACGGAATGCTGCACATTGGCAAACATTCACCCCCAGTCACAGATCTGGGTTTAATCCATCGTTATTTTGCTTCACCACGCCACCCCAGTTCAGACATAGCCATATGCAATCAGTCTTGACTCTGTGCCTCATGGCAACAGTCCAGACCGAACTGCCAAGCCATGTCTTCCCTGGACCGGAATCAAGCATCCTAGGACCGGTTTCAGGCTATCAGCCTTCATCAGCCAGGATAGCTTGACTCCAGTGGCGTAGTGAGCACGGGACCCACGTCTGGGCATACCCTTCCCACTTAGGGCGAAATGCAAAACACACAAGATGATGGACGGAATGCTGCACATTGGCAAACATTCACCCCCAGTCACAGATCTGGGTTTAATCCATCGTTATTTTGCTTCACCACGCCACCCCAGTTCAGACATAGCCATATGCAAATCAGTCTTGACCCTGTGCCTCATGGGAACAGTCCAGACCGAACTGCCAAGCCATGTCTTCCCTGGACCGGAATCAAGCATCCTAGGACCGGTTTCAGGCTATCAGCCTTCATCAGCCAGGATAGCTTGACTCCAGTGGCGTAGTGAGCACGAGACCCACGTCTGGGCATACCCTTCCCACTTAGGGCGAAATGCAAAACACACAAGATGATGGACGGAATGCTGCACATTGGCAAACATTCACCCCCAGTCACAGATCTGGGTTTAATCCATCGTTATTTTGCTTCACCACGCCACCGCAGTTCAGACATAGCCATATGCAAATCAGTCTTGACCCTGTGCCTCATGGGAACAGTCCAGACCGAACTGCCAAGCCATGTCTTCCCTGGACCGGAATCAAGCATCCTAGGACCGGTTTCAGGCTATCAGCCTTCATCAGCCAGGATAGCTTGACTCCAGTGGCGTAGTGAGCACGGGACCCACGTCTGGGCATACCCTTCCCACTTAGGGCGAAATGCAAAACACACAAGATGATGGACGGAATGCTGCACATTGGCAAACATTCACCCCCAGTCACAGATCTGGGTTTAATCCATCGTTATTTTGCTTCACCACGCCACCCCAGTTCAGACATAGCCATATGCAAATCAGTCTTGACCCTGTGCCTCATGGGAACAGTCCAGACCGAACTGCCAAGCCATGTCTTCCCTGACCGGAATCAAGCATCCTAGGACCGGTTTCAGGCTATCAGCCTTCATCAGCCAGGGTAGCTTGACTCCAGTGGCGTAGTGAGCAACACGCTCCTTGCTCACAACAAGCAAGGAGCGTGTTGCTCCGAAACGCGTAGGGTGTTGTGCCACTAATTGGATTAAATACGATTTTTCGCATGAAATTTTGGTTCGCGGTTTTTGCTGTCCTTGTGAATGATTGCAGCAATGTGGATAAATATATATATATATATATATATATATATATATATATATATATATATATATATATATATATATTACCTACTGGCGGTCACCAGTAGGTAGTTATAGTTAGGACCTAGTTTCCATAGGAAAAGCGTTTATTCTTCTCCGAATAACTTTGGCGCCCGTTGAGGAATCTTCGCGAAATTTTCAAAACTAGTGATCAGCTCCGGTCAGCTCCTGTCTTGAAAGTTTTGGGGTGATTCGTTAAGCAGGGGCCAAGAAAAAAGGGGGGTCCCAAAACGCTTTTTCCCCATGTTAATTTCCATAGGAAACTTTAGACAAAGCTACAGCCCGAACTGCTGAACGGAATTACACCAACATTGGCAAAAAGGTAGGTCTTGGTTACGAAAGAGACCTTTTTTTTAAATGGTGTAAATCCGTTCAGTAGTTGCTGAGAAGATAGAAAAAGAAAAAATATCGATATCTGTGGGCGCGGTGGATTCGCGAACCCTCCCGAGCACGAGCTTCACTCTGATTGGCTGCCAACACTCCAAACCAGGAAGTGTTGGCAGCCATCTTGTGACTCGGTAGAAACGAGATACAAGAAAACAGTAAAACAAAGATAAAAAACAAGAAACGGGGGCAGGGTAGAAACACCCTGACCCCCTAGGCCTGCTCAGGGGGTCCCACAAGGACCCACAGGGCCAAAAAAAGCATTTAAAAAAAAAAAAGGCAGAATTCACGTGGGGTCGCGAATCCTGCCATGAAAATTAAAAAAAAACAAAGCGGGGGCTCCCGCGCTTCGTTTTCAAAAAGCCCCTGGGTGGGCCAGGTCCCGGGGGCAATCATTTATTTATTTGTGGGGGGCCGCGGGAGCCCCTGCAGCCCCGGGGACCGCCACCTCCCCGGGGCTATGTAAATTATGTGCAGGAGGGCACGCGTCCCTCCCGCAGCCCCGTGGACCGCCACCTCCCCGGGGCTTTTTTTAAATATGTGCGGGGGTGCACACAGCCCCCCGCTGCCCCAGGGTCTGCCACCTCCCCGGGGCTCTTTCTTAAAAATATTTTAAAACATGTGTGGGGGGGCACGAGCCCCCCCACATGCCCCGGGGACCACCACCTCCCCGGGGCACATAATCATTGCAATTCAGGGGTCCGTTACAGACCCCCAGCCCCGGGGACCACCACCTCCCCGGGGCTTTCAAAACTAAGGGAGGGGGGCCACGTGGCCCCCCTCCAGGAGCCCTTGATGGCCCTGGGGACTGCCACCCCCCAGGGCCGGCTCCTGCAATGTCCCGGGGTGCCCACCCCTGGGACATTGCCGTTTGCTATGGCAGGACAGGAGCCGTGCGGCTCCCGCCCTGTCAGCAGCTCCCCGTGTGGAAAAGCAATGCCGGCTCCCGCAGGAGGCGGGGAGCCAGCGGGACCATGGGGGCATTGGGGCTCCCCCCACGGTCCCCAACGGAGTGGCCAGGCCCCGGGGGATGGGGTCCCCGGGGCTAGAAGTGGCCCAGGAGGGGGCCCACATGGCCCCCCTGTCCCCTACCCAAAATTTTTTTTTTAATAAAGGCCCTGGGGCCATAAATAGCCTGAGGAGGGGGGCCACGCGGCCCCCCTCCAAATATTAAAAATAACATTTTTAATACTGGCCGTGCCCCGGGGGATGGGGTCCCCAGGGCCAAAAACAGCCTCCGGAGGGGGCCACGCGCCGCCCTTCCCTTATTTGAATTTTTTTTAACAAAATTGGGGTCAGGTCCTGGGGGATGAGGTCCCCAGGGCCCAAAAAATAGGAAAAGAAGGGGGCCACACAGCCCCCCTTGTAAAAAAAAAATTAAAAATAAAACCGGCATCGCGCCGGAGGCCCCGCCCCCTCAGTGCATCACTCTGCAAATGCGCCCTGTGGCGCGTTGTAAGTTGGGGAATTAATTCCCCTTGAATACTGGGGGTCCCTGGGGGCCAACTAGCCCACCAGGTACCTCCAGTATGCGCCACAGAGCTGCGTTGCAGAGAGGTGGTCCGAGGCCATGCCCCTTTTTACACCTCTCTGCAACGCAGCTCTGTGGTGCTTACTGGAGGTACCTGGTGGGCTAGTTGGACCCCAGGGACTTTCAGGATTCAAGGGGACTTAATACCCCAACTTAAAATGCGACACAGGGCGTGTTTGCACAGTGGTGAAGGGAGGGGGCGGGGCCTGATGTGACATGTGCGGGGGTGCACACGGCCCCCCGCTGCCCCAGGGTCTGCCACCTCCCCGGGGCTCTTTCTTAAAAATATTTTAAAACATGTGTGGGGGGGCACGAGCCCCCCCACATGCCTCGGGGACCACCACCTCCCCGGGGCACATAATCATTGCAATTCAGGGGTCCGTTACAGACCCCCAGCCCCGGGGACCACCACCTCCCCGGGGCTTTCAAAACTAAGGGAGGGGGGCCACGCGGCCCCCCTCCAGGAGCCCTTGATGGCCCTGGGGACTGCCACCCCCCAGGGCCGGCTCCTGCAATGTCCCGGGGAGCCCACCCCTGGGACATTGCCATTTGCTATTGCAGGACAGGAGCCGTGCGGCTCCCGCCCTGTCAGCAGAGCCCCGTGTGGAAAAGCAATGCCGGCTCCCGCAGGAGGCGGGGAGCCAGCGGGACCGTGGGGGCATTGGGGCTCCCCCCACGGTCCCCAACAGAGTGTCCAGGCCCCGGGGGATGGGGTCCCCAGGGCTAGAAGTGGCCCAGGAGGGGGGCCACGCGGCCCCCCTGTCCCCTGCCCAAAAAAAAAATTTAAATAAAGGCCCCGCGGCCATAAATAGCCTGAGGAGGGGGGCCACGCGGCCCCCCTCCAAATATTAAAAATAACATTTTTAATACTGGCCGTGCCCCGGGGGATGGGGTCCCCAGGGCCAAAAACGGCCTTTGGAGGGGGGCCACGCGCCGCCCTTCCCTTATTTGAATTTTTTTTTAACAAAATTGGGGTCAGGTCCTGGGGGATGGGGTCCCCAGGGCCCAAAAAATAGGAAAAGAAGGGGGGCCACACAGCCCCCTTGTAAAAATTTTTTTTTTTAAATAAAACCGGCATCGCGCCGGAGGCCCCGCCCCCTCAGTGCATCACTCTGCAAATGCGCCCTGTGGCGTGTTGTAAGTTGGGGAATTAATTCCCCTTGAATACTGGGGGTCCCTGGGGGCCAACTACCCCACCAGGTACCTCCAGTATGCGCCACAGAGCTGCGTTGCAGAGAGGTGGTCCGAGGCCACGCCCCTTTTTACACCTCTCTGCAACGCAGCTCTGTGGCGCTTACTGGAGGTACCTGGTGGGCTAGTTGGACCCCAGGGACCCTCAGGATTCAAGGGGACTTAATACCCCAACTTAAAACGCGACACAGGGCGTGTTTGCACAGTGGTGAAGGGAGGGGGCGGGCCTTATGTGACATCTGCACAAACACGTCCTGTGACGTGTTTTAAGTTGGGGAATTAGGTCCCCTTGAATACTGAGGGTCCCTGGGGTCCAACTAGCCCATCAGGTACCTCCAGTAAGCACCACAGAGCTGCGTTGCAGAGAGGTGTAAAAAGGAGCGTGGCCTCGGACCACCTCTCTGCAACGCAGCTCTGTGGTGCATACTGGAGGTACCTGGTGGGCTAGTTGGCCCCCAGGGACCCCCAGTATTCAAGGGGTCTTAATACCCCAACTCAAAACGCGCCACAGGGCACGTTTGCACACTTGTCACATCAGGCCCCGCCCCCTCCCTGCACCACTGTGCAGACGTGCCCTGTGGCGCATTTTAAGTTGGGGGATTAATTCCTCTTCAATCCTGAGGGTCCCTGGGGGCCAACTAGCCCACCAGGTACCTCCAGTGCGCCACAGGGCTGTGTTGCAGAGAGGTGGTCTGAGGCCACTCCCCTTTTTACACCTCTCTGCAACGCAGCTCTGTGGGGCTTACTGGAGATACCTGGTGGGCTAGTTGGACCCCAGGGACCCTCAGGATTCAAGAGGACTTAATCCCCCAACTTAAAAGGCACCACGGGGCGCGTTTGCACAGTGGTGAAGGCAGGGGGCGGGGCCTGATGTGACAAGTGTGCAAACGCGCTCCGTGGCACATTTTAAGTTGTGGGATTAAGTCCCCTTGAATCCTGAGGGTCCCTTGGGTCCAACTAGCCCACCAGGTACCTCCAGTAAGCGCCACAGAGCTGCGTTGCAGAGAGGTGTAAAAAGGGGCTTGGCCTTGGACCACCTCTCTGCAAAGCAGCTCTGTGGTGCTTACTGGAGGTACCTGGTGGGCTGGTTGGCCCCCAGGGACCCTCAAGATTCAAGGGGACTTAATCCCCCAATTTACAACATGCTAGGGGGCACGTTTGCACAGTGGTGCAGGGAGGGGGCGGGGCCTGATATAAGAAGTTAGCAATCCTGCTGTGTGGGACTTACTGGTGGTAATAAAAGGGATAGTTGGCCCCCAAGGTTGACGTTGGGGGCTAACTACTCCTCCTGTTACCTCCAGTAAATCCCACACAGTGGGATTGCTAACAGGTGTTTCGGAGGCCACGCTCACCTTTCTCCACCACTCTGGAAACGTGACTGGTATGTTATAGTTAGAAATTAGCATTTAAAAAACCTTTGAAATTCACTGAAAAAACCATAGGTTTCAGGCACGATATAGTTAGTTGGACATTTCACTCGTACAAAACCAGAGAAATTCCGCTGTTATAGTTAGTTCAGCTAACTATAACTCGCGCCCCCGCAATGCACTGCTGATGACGTCACATATTACATCATTCATGACATGATCAGTGACATCACTGATGACATCTCAAATGACATCACTGATGACATCATCCACGTGAAAATCTGATGCACCTCCTCACACTCTAATATAACCTTTGATACACCCATTGTAAAATACAGACTACCATTTTCGAAACCATCGACACACCAATACCAGTTACTACATACGCACTCACTGATTCCTAGGTCTACACACACATCCACTCATTCACCCATACAATCACTCATACATGCAGTCACTCCTCAATACAACATTATCATATGCACTCATACACCTATACAGACACTCACACACTGCCACTCATCCATGGAGTTACTCACACACCTAGTCAGTCATGCAAAGAATCAATCACACTCCCATTTACTCACCTATACAGTTATATACAGACCACCTCACTTATTCATACAGATACTAATGCATACTTACTCTCTTATATAATCACTGATACAAGTACACACTCATCCATACAGCCACTCTCACAATCACTGACTCCCACGTATAGTCATTTATATACTCCAACTCTCACATACACTGCCTTTTACATATGTAGTTACTTGGACATGTACCACTGAGACATCCATTCACTCACCAACACACCCATACACACACTCACCTATCCATACAGCTGTTTCCACATGCACTCTTGAACCCATACACCCAGTGAATTAACCACTCACACATCTATGCGCAGAGTCACACACCTCCCACCCACCCACACACACACTCAGGCACCCATACAAATACTCAGGCAACCAATCGATAACCCATATAGACACTCATGTAGCTACCGACCAACCCTTGCAGCAGCTTATACAACAACAGACAGACTGATACAGACATTCACACAGTTTAGTCACTAACCCATGCATTCAGTAAGACACATTTAATCACTCACTTAAACAGTCAGTCACGCACCTACTAAATCCTCCATCCAGACACTTATACACCCACTCATTCTTCAATACACCTTGGCATATATATAAAACATATTTAAAATTTAAACAAACACACAGTCACTGGATGATGTCATCAGTGATGTCATCAGTGATGTCATTTGAGATGTCATCAGTGATGTCACTGACCATGTCATGAATGATATAATATGTGACGTCATCAGCAGTGCATTGTGGGGGCACGAGTTATAGTTAGCTGAACTAACTATAACGGCAGAATTTCTCTGGTTTTGTACGAGTGAAATGTCCAACTAACTATAACGTCCCTGAAACCTATGGATTTTTCAGTGAATATATATATATATATATATATAATGTTATACGTTTGGGGTCTCACTCAGATCCTTCCCTCCGCCAGCCTACACATCCCAGCAGCCTCTGCTGCTGGGAAAAGATTGGTGCTTTGTCGCCTCTGCTTCCACCCTGGTGCCCTAGGAGTTTGTGCCGCCTCCTGCATTGCAGAATGCCTGCAGGCAGCACCTGGGCAAAGCCCAGGCCAAGGGCGGTCCATCCACGCTGTCAGAGCCCGAAGGAGGCTGGGCTGGGCCACCCTTCTTTCGCCTGACCCAAGATTAAGGTAGAGTGCCCACCCTCCTGTCCCTGTGCTGCCTACTGTTCTTGTCCCTACGATGCCTGCTGTCCCTGTGCTGCCTGCTGTCTCTTCACTGCCAGCAGTCCCTGTCCCTGCATTGCCTATAGTCCCTGTCCCTTTGCTGACTGCAGTCCCTGTGCTGCCTGCCCCGCTCACCCCATCTTTGCACTGCCTGCATTCGCTGTCCCTGTGCTGCCTGCTGTCCCTGCCCCTGTGCTGCCTGCTGTCCCTGCTCTACCCGCTGTCTCTGCGCTACCTGCTGCCCCTGCGCTGTCTGCCGTCCCTGCCCCTGTGCTGCCTGCTGTCCCTTCACTGCCTGCAGTCCCTGTCCCTGTGCGGCTGCTGTCCCTGCCCCTGCACTGCCTGCAGTCCCTGTCCCTGCACTGCCTGCCCCCTGTCCCAGCGATGCCTGCTCTCCCTGCCCCCGCACTGCCTGCTCTCCCTGTCCCTGCGCTGCCCTCCCCAGGTCCTTGCTCGCCGCCCAGGTCTACTTGACCTCCACCAGGACCACCAATAGAGACCACTGCATGTCCTTGCATCAGACGTGAGCAGCAGGCGCAATATATCACTGGTTGTACAATGACCAGTGCCAGGACCCCTCCCACTACCTGACAGTACACCGCCAAGGAACTCCTGAAATTGGACCCCAGATACTGATTCAACAGCTGCATCTCCTTCTCTCCGCGAACCACCATAGGGCTCTTCATCTGCTGGCACTGCGACTTCTCCTGCGTTACAACCTACTAAAGATCATGCACAGCTCCAGCCCACAAGACCAAGACTACCCACAACCGCTCCATTGTATCCTGCGCAACGCCTGCTTGCTCTGCAAACACACCACAGAAATCTTGCACACCATCCCCACCCTTTCCATGGCCGTTGCCTTCATCACTGAAATGTGGCTCAACCCCTCCTTGAACCCCGCCGTCACCATCGTCACTTCTGAAGGCTATAAAATGATACACCGAGACGACATCAAAAAAAAAAGGCAGAGGCATTGCCATCATCTTCAAGGAAACCATCAGATGCACCATCACCAACGATGACCCCACGCCTGTCATGGAACATCTCAACTTCTTAATACAAACAGATGAAAAGACGACGATAAGAGGCACCCTCGTCTACAGATCCCGAGGACTCCGAGCAACATCCTGCAAAGCCATCCTCCCCTCTAGCAATCCACTTTCACCACTATGTCTTACTCTGCAACCTCAACTTCCACATCGATGACCCTAACAACACCAACTCCATCACCCTCCTGGAGAACCTGAACAACATCGGCCACACCCATCTGATCACCGAATCCACGCACAAAGCTGGACACACACTCAACCCCATTTTCCCCTCCAGCAACAGAATCAAATTCAGCCACACCACAGAACTCACCTGGACTGACCACACCATCGTACTCTTCACTATCACCGATGCCCAGCACATTATCACCAGGAGGCAGATCTCTTCCCACCGCAGTTGGAGCACGGTCACCGAGACTCAGTAGTCACAGGCCCTCACCACCTCCCAACCCAAGGTCTCAACAGACCTCAACCAGGCCGTCCAGAGCTTTGCCACCTGGATCACCAACAGCACCAACAGAGCCGTTCCACTGAAACCTACAAAACACAACAAAACCTCCAAACATGCCAGCTGGTGCACCCCAGAACTCAGGACCACCAAGCACAATTGCCATCAACTGGAGAAAGGATGGCACGCTACCAAGAACCCCATCGACAAAGCACCTCACAAAACAGCCCTCAGCAGCTATCACCAGCACATCAAAGCATCTACTCTGCGGGCAATCACACAAAGGAAATCTTCAAAATAGTCAAAGAATTCTCCAACCCTACAGCAACAGAGAACACCATCCACCCCTTCCCAAGAACTCTTCTGACACCCTCTCAGATTACTTCCTCAGCAAGGTCACCATCATCTACAACAATTTTAACCTCCAACCTGCCACCCTCATCCCCAACAACCTTAACCAACCAGCAAACATCAGCCAAACCATTACCACCTGGTCTCCGCTCACCGCCCTGACCACCTCAGCCATCATGTCTTCCATCTACTCCGGCACACACACCGACCACTGCCCCTACCACCTCTACAACCTCGCAATTAACCCAATCAGCACACAACTTACCAGCATCCTCAACACTTCCATCTCTACAGCAACCTTCCTGGACAGAGGGAAAAGCGCAGACGTCAGACCACTCCTAAAGAAAGCCTACGCAGACCAGAGCGATCTTAAAAATGATCGCTCAATCTCCCTGTTCCCCTACCCAGCCGAAGCACTTGAGTAAGTCAACAAACAGCAGCTCACTGAATTCCTGGAACAAAATTACCTACTGGGCGCCTCACAGTCAGGATTCCGTGCCAACCAAGCTGATCGCCGACACTAATGACATCAGAAAACTCCTCGACCATGGAGAAACTGCAGCCCTGATCCTCCTCGAGCCTCTGTGGTGTTCGACACCATCTCCCACAACAAACTCATCAATAGACTTTACAGCATAGGCATACAGCAAGATGCCCTCATGTGGATCACCTCCTTCTGTACAGGACACACACAGAGCATACAACTGCCTCTCTTCATCTCTGCACCCAAAGACATCATATGCGGCGTATCACAAGGATCATTCCTCAGCCCCACCCGGTTCAACATTGACATGACCCCCCTCGCAGAAGTCGTCAGATCCCATGGACTCAACCTAATCTCCTATGCAGACGAAACTCAACTTATCCTCTCGCTCACTGATGACTACTCCAACGCCAAATACAACTTCTGCGATGCCATGACCAACGTAGTCAAATGGATGAGAGACAACTACCTCCAACTCAATTCCAACAAAACAGAAGTACTGATTTTTGGGAAGAACACCTCCGCATGGGACCACAACTGGTAGCCTGCAGGACTTGGACTTACACCCACACCGACTGACCATGCATGCAACCTTGGCATCATCCTCAGCAGTCAACTGACCATGAAATAACAAGTCTACACAGCTACCTCCTCCTGCTTCTGCACACATCACATGCTCTTCAGAATCTTCAGATGGATCCCTACCAACACCAGAAAGACCATTATTCAGACCCTCGCCACCAGCCGCTTCGACTACGGCAACGCTCTCTATGCAGGCATCTCCACCCAGCTCCTCAAAAGACTTCAGACCATACAGAATGCCACAGCCAGACTCATCCTGGACCTCTCCAAATGAACCTACAATACCCCCACCTGAGAGACCTCCACTGGCTCCCCATCCAGAAGAGTTGCGAGTTCAAGATCCTCATGCATGCCTACAAAGCCCTCCAAGACCAAGGACCTGCCTACATCAACCATCGTTTGAACTTCCAGCAACCCATTAATCACCTGCACTCCTCTTCACTCACCCTTGCACACACCTCCGCATCCATTGTAACCCCGGCAGTGGCTGCTCCTTATCCTAAATCGCTGTCAAGACCTGGAACCCCCCTCCAGCTTCATACAGCCCCCTCACTGGCAGACTTCAGAAAGAGACTCAAGACCTGGCTCTTCAATAAAGACACAGTGCCCAGATACCCCTAGGGGTGACAGTGCTGTGCTTTACAAATGCTGTTTGCTTGTTTGTTTGTTCTTTGGTTACACCAAACCTTCTGCTTCTTTCACAGTGGGTGCCACGATAACATGAGGGTGGACTCACAGACACTTGCCACGTAGTTCCCAAAAGAAAACAGATTGTCGTGCACTCCCGGGGGTTTCTTCCAATACAGTTTATTTCACCAACAAAGATATATATATATATATATATACACTAAAAAAACGAAGGTTGCAGGGAAGCTATAGTTAGGCTCAGGTTTCACTCATACAAAACCAGTGAAATTCAGCCGTTATATATAACTCGCGCCCCGGCAATGCACTGATTATGACCTCACAAATTACATCACTCATGACATGGTCAGTGACATCACTGATGATATCACTGATGACATTATTTACAAAAATCTCTAACGCACCCACTCACACCCCTAGAAAACCTTTCATACAAACTCCTACTCTCACACAACCCTTCACAAACCGATTCACAAACCCATACCAGTACTTACACACCCACTCACTGATTCATAGATCTACATGCACATCTACTCAGTCACTCATACAGCAACTCATACACCCACTCACTCTCTAATACAGCCACTGACATATCCACTCATATATCAATACAGCCACTCACACACTGAGTCAGTCCCCTATAGAGCCACTCATACACCTACTCACTCACCCATACTGTCAATCACACGGCCACTTACTCACCCATACAGTTACACACACACTTACTCATACAGATCCTAACACATACTCACTAACCTATACAGTCACTGACAGAAGTACACACTCACCCATACAGCCACTCTCATGTTCACTCACTCACCCATACAGTCACTCATATACCCCATCACTCACCTATACTACCTTTCACATACCCAGTTACTCACCCATATACCACTGACACATCCACTCATCCACACAGCCATACACACACTCACTCACCCATACAGCCCCTCACACACATACTCACTAACCCATACACCCACTGATTCACCCAATCACTCATCCATGCAGGCAGTCACACACCCTCACCCACCCACACAGACACTCATACACCCACACAGGTACTCAGACAATCAATCAATCACCCATACAGTCACTCAAGTACCCACTGACCAACCCTTACAGCCACTTAAACAGCAACTGACAGTCTGATACATACATTTACACAACCTAGTAACTCATCCATACACTCACTGAGACACTTAATCAGTCACTTATACAGTCAGTCACTCAGTCACTAAATCATCTATGCAGGGACACATACACTCACTGATTCATCAATACACCTTGGTAAACTTTTGAAAAAGACTTACAGTCACTGGATGATGTCATCAGTGATGTCATTTGAGATGTCATCAGTGATGTCACTGACCATTTCATTAGTGATGTAATCTGTGAGGTCATAAGCAGTGCATTGCAGGGGCGTGAGTTATAGTCAGCTCACTAACTATAACAGCTGAATTTCACTGGTTTTATATGAGTGAAACCTGAGCCTAACAATAACGTCCCTGAGACCTTTTTTTTGTGAATTTCTGAGTTTTTATTCCATTTCCTAACTATAACATCCCTGTAGCCTTTATTTTTTTCAGTGAATTTCTAAGGTTTTGTAAATGCTAATTCCTGACTATAACGTCCCTGTAACCTTTGGTTTTTTGGTGAATTTCAATATTTTTTTAACTAGTAGTCGCGTTTACAGAGTTGTGGAAACAGGAGGCTGGGCCTCTGACCATCTCTCTGGAATCCAGCTGTGTAGGACTTATAGGAGGGCTTCATGGCTCCCAAGGTCCCTCAGGAGTAAAGTGGACTTCAACTCCCAACCAGTAGTGCACCTTGAGCTGCGTTTGCAGAGTGTTGGAGAAAGGGGGCTTGGTCTCCGAAGACCTCTTAGTAATCCCGCTATGTGGGATTTATTGGAGATAACAGGAGAGATAGTTGTCCACCAAGGACGTTTTTTCAATTTAAAGGGAGGGGGGCTGAGCAGCGCCCCTCCTGGGCCATTTTCGACCCCAGGACCCCAGACCCTGGGGTCTGCCCCTTTTTATATATATTAATCTTTTTTTTTTTTTTTTTTAATGAAAGAGGGGCTGTGTGGCTCCCCCCTCCTGGGCTGAGGTGGGTCCCAGGACCCCATCCCAGGGCCTGACCTTTTCTTTTTTTTTTAATGAAAGGAATCAGGGGCCAAGCGGCCCCCCTCCCAGGCTGATGTTTGCCCAGGGGACCCCATCACCCAGGGCCCGGCCTGTAGTATGAGTGACCAGTGCACCCACATTTTACACATTGGGTATCATGGGGGTAGTCTGAAGACCCACGTGGTCTTGGCCAGCTCCCCACCTCCTGCAAGAGCCTGCATTGCTTTTTACACACAAGGAGCTGCTGACATGCAGCTCCCTGTGTGTAAAAAGCAAAGTGTGCTCCGCTTTGAGCAAAATGCTCTTGTTTGCTCAAAGTAGAGCGCTGTTTGCTATGGCATGACAGGAGTGGTGCTCCCGCCATGCCATGGCAAACTGCAATGTCCCTGGGTGGGCAGCTCAGGACATTGCTGAGCCAGCCCTGGGGGGTTGCGGTCCCCAGGGCCCTGTACGGTTCCAGTAGTTCGGACCACATGGCCCCCCTCCTTCCTTGACTAGGCCAGCCTCGGGTAGGTGGCGGTCTCTGGGGCCGAGAACAGCCCGGGAGGAGGGGCCATGCGGCTCCATTCCCATTTCTTCAAAATACAGTTTGGCCTCGGGAGATGATGGTCCCTGGGGCAGGGGGGATCTATGAGGCCCCCCACATGATATTTTAAAAACCCCAGGAGGATGGTGGTCCCTGGGGAGGGGGGTCCTCGTGGCCCCCCAATACATTAGCCCCAGGGAGGTGACGGTCCCTGGGGCTGCGGTGGAGGCCATAGGGCCTTCCCTGCACTTCTTTAATAATTAGCCCCAGGGAGGTGTCATTCCTGAGGCTGCGGGGGACCGTGCGGGCCCCACACATCTCATTCATTATGTTTTCCTTGGGGAGGTGGCAGTTCCCGGGGCACAAGGGTGCTGCATAGGCCCCCCCCCGGCATTACTATATAAACTGCCCCCGGGACCTGGCCCACCCGGGGGCCTTTATTTAACAATTTGCTGGCGACTGCGCTTCGTTTAAAAAAAAGTTTGCAGGGAGTCACGGATCCTGCATGACTCCCACCGAAAATTTACCAAAAAACCTTTTGGGGCCCTGGGAGGTCCCTGTGGGACCTCCCTAGAGGCCTAGGGGGTCAGGGTGTTTCTACCCTGCCCCTTTTCTTTTTTTTACCTTTTTTCTTGTGACTCAGTTCAGTTGAGTCACAAGATGGCTGCCAACACTTCCTGGCATGAAATGTTGGCAGCCAATTTGATCTCAGGCACAAGCTCGGGAGGGGTCGCAGATCCACAGTGTCCTCAGTTGTATATCTGAAAAATATTTACATTTCTCAGCAACTACTGAACAGATTTACACCATTTAACAAAAAGAGTGCTTTCTGGACCAAGAGCTACCTTTCTGCCAAATTTGGTGTAATTCAGTTCAGCAGTTCGGGCTGTAGCTGCGTCTAAAGTTTCCTATGGAATTTAAAATGGAGAAAAAGCATTTTGGGACCCCCCTTTTTCTCTGCCCCACAGATCAACCCGAAATTTTCAAGACAGCAGCTGAAGTGAGCGTCAAACTAGTTTTGAAAATTTTGCAAAGATTCGTCAAAGGACGCCAAAGTTATTGGCAAATGATAAAACACTCATCCTATGAACACTACATCCTAACTATAACTACCTACTGGCAACCACCAATAGGTAATATGTATGTATACATACATATAAATATATATATGTATACATACATATATATATATATATATATATTAGTTTCTGCAATCCAAGTAAAGCGATCACTCAGAGTTCAGCTGACACCAGAAGTTGTATATTTCAGGTTACGCGTTTCGCTTGTCAAGCAAATGCGTAACCTGAAATAAACAACTTCTGGTGTCAGCTGAACTCTGAGTGATCGCTTTACTTGGATTGCAGAAACTAATTTCCTGGTTGGCATAGCTCCGCCAACTCCGAGCGATCCTCTGCAAAGGGCGGGGGAAAACAGAAGGAGCCTCCATTGGTAAAACATATATATATATATATATATATATAGAGAGAGAGAGAGAGAGAGAGAGAGAGAGAGAGAGAGAGAGAGAGAGAGTAATTGGCTTGCAGTTCCTTTCCAGTGCTCAATTATATCAAGAAAAGGTTATTTCAGTGGTGATGACATCTGGCCTTTAAGAAGTGAGTATAGAACAAAATGCTCCAGAAAGGTATACTTGAAGATCAATTTTTCATTCTTTGCACAGAGCATTTTTTTTCATACATAGGAGATGGCAACAAAGAAAAGTTGGAGGTCATAGCTAATTGGTAAAATGATAGGAAGGGTTTGACTTGTAACTTGTGGGAGAAACGTTTTTATATTTCTTGTTATTGTTCTTGCTTTATTATCATATTTTTATGAAAACAGCAGCTGTAGAGAAATGAAGCAATGCACTTCACATATCGCTTGTACTTGTGTGCAGAACTGAATCTAGTATGTAAATTTCAGTTGCCTGCTGAAGACACTTTTCATGACTTTTGTTGCCAATGAATTTGATAATATATTCTAAGAGACAAATATGTTCTAATTTCCATTACAATGAACCGAATCAATTAGAAAGCTAATGTCTTAATGCAAATGAAGTGAACGAAACAGAGATTGTGTTGAAGGAAAAAAGAAAAGCCTGGAAGAAAGAATGAACTAAAAAAGTGAGAAATCATAACAAGTAAAAAAAAAAAAATGACAGTTTTACGAGTGTTAATGTCATTCCATCAAAAACATGATTTCAAAATATTGTGAGAGATAAATATTGTGTCAAAAATATTGTGATGCCAAAAATATCACGGGTCAGAATATAGAAGGTAAGAATATCAATCTTTACGTCTTTGATACAATTTTTTCAAATATTATATTCTATTTTAATTATTCAGTTGACCTTTCTGAGTTTTTATGTTAAGTTGTTATTATTTTAAGTATGTTTAATTATTTTGTAGTATGTTTTTGTTCTGTTTTTTTACTTTGAAATATATTTAAAGTTTTTTTTCTTTGTTTACTTTGTGCCAATTTATTAAATCTGACCTTTCCTACTCTTAGGGCCTGATTACGAGTCACTGTCGCACCAGCGGTCCAACGGCCCTATAACGTTTTGTGCTGTCGGACCATCATTGCACCACTGCAACTGGCAGGGATCAGAGATCCCTGGCAGTGGCGCAGCAGTCTTGAGAACGCAAATATGTTTGGCGACTGCCACGGTCCCGCCAAGCATCTTACGAGTTTCCCCCTGCCATGGCTTCCATGAGGGTACTACCTCCATAAAAACCGTGGCGGAGAGGAAGCAAAGGGGTCCCCTTAGGGCCCCCTATTGCCTCTAGGCCATGAGGTGCATGCAGGGGGCACATGTTGTGAGCATGCATCCCAGTACCTGCATGGCATGAACTTCACCAGACCGTGCCATGCAAGTACTGCCTTTGACCTTCGCATTGCAGTGCATATTTCATAGAACTGCAGGCAGCCAGTGACTGAAAAAGTCATAATCTTGGAGGCTGTGAACACATGGGTTTGGTGGTGTGGGAGCAGGACGTTGGCGGAGCAGTCCCGCTTCCGCTCCACCAAACTCATAATCTGGCCCTTAGCCAGGTTGGTGTGAAAATAGTAAATTTGACCCTTCCACATTTACTTTTTTTATCTCATTTTTTTATAAGTGTTAATATGTATAATTTTTTTATGATGATTATTTATTTTAATGTTTATGTTTGCAGTTTTTTATTTGTGTATTTTGTTATGGTGTATATTAAATTGTATGTATTTTTATTTTTTAATATCTAGTGTTCGTAATTATAATTAATTTGTATAAATATTATTTATTATTTGTGCTTAAGTAATAATTTTACTGTTTAGTAATATTTTTTTGCAATTATTCTAAAGTATAAATTTTATTTTATGTTTGTAAGATATACTTTTTTATACATTGTTTATATTGTAAAAAATGTTTTTCAAATGTTATATTACTTTTAAAGTTAATATATGTTTTAAAGCTAATATAGTGTACAATCGTTTATTTATTTATTTCGTTTTTGATGATATTGTGGCCTTCTATAACTTGGTCAGCAATATTTTTGACTTAGCACACAAAGGGGTCGCTTTGCTAAGATTTAACTTCTAGTTTGGATCACAAAAGTGACGCAAATTGAAGCTAAATCTTTCTTCACCTATATACTTTCCAGCATAAAATCTGTTTTACACTGGAAAATAACTTGAAGTAATGCAAAGCAGCACATAGCGTTGCTTTGCAATATTTAGCGCCAGGGGAGCCTACCATGGGTGGTGCATGGGAGTTCCCATGCAACACCCCAAGGTTTCTGATGCTAAGCCCTATTTACTTAAAAAAGTAGCAAGGGTTTAGCATGACAAAATAGCACCCATGTCAGTTAGGCGCTATGAAGGAGAAATCCTTTTATTTCTCCTTTCTTGTCTGACTTTGTATGGGTGCTGCACTTTACAGCACACATACAAAGTGGGAAAAGGTTTACAGTTAGTCTAAGCATGGTATTTTGTACTGGAAGGCTCCCCTTCCAGTACAGTCTATACTAGACTCACAGAGACACCCTTACACTATGGTGCAAAGGTGTGTCCATGGAACAAAGCAGCATATTTCTGTGTCAAAGTTAGGGAGAGAGGAGGAGAGTGCCATATTTCTCTAAATATGGCGCTCTCCCGCTCTCTCCTCCTCATGCGCTACATTTGCAGCTGCTGCACTGCACTCTGTGAGAATCTAGTAAATCTGCCCCAAAGCATGTAGTGTCGATATTTGTTTCCTGGATATTTTTGGGCGATATTTGTGTTGGCAATATCTCATCATTCAATCATGTGAGTTAGCTACTGGACAAAAGTGAGCAAGTTATGACAAGTATACCACTAAAGTCATGGTAGCGTTTGACATGGGACGTTTACATTAATAAAAAAGAGGACAGAGGTCAGATGGGTGGAACAAAAAGAAAAAAATCAACAAAAGAATGTGCAAATAACTTTTAAAAGATGGTTACCAGTGTCAGCGGTGAATCAATATTCTGTAAATTGTGAGCTAATCATTCAGACATCACTAACATAAAACACTGGTCAACATAAAGGAATTTGAGTAATATACCAAAATTGGTGCCCGAAGATCAGCAGTGGTATAGTGTGCTACATCCGTATATTTAGTCAATCATTGATCTACATTATTGCATAGGCAATGTGAAAAAGAGTGCTTGAAGTAATACATTTCGCTTATACCATTGCATCAACTTTGAGCAATGGATGGGCCCAGTGCACACATCCAATGTGTACAGTAATCCAGCACCTAACTGAATCACATCATTTACGATGTAGCATTTAATGCACCTCTAAGAATGTGTTCCAGCAACATCTCACCATTGTGTTATCAAAGATAGCACCCCGCATTGAAGGGGAGTCCTACAAGGAAATCTAAAAAGGCCAAGTGACGGCTAGTGAGGGAGGAATGGAGGATGGGACAAGTGAGCAAACATACATACTAGCTAAAAGGTCTAAAGCCGTTTTCTTAATATCTGCACAAGGTCATCACGGTGTCTGTTCTGATTGCACTCCTTCTAAGGGTTTGGTGGTAAAAATTATCATTCTGCCTGGTTCTAAAATTGCATCTCAGACGTATTCCTGTACTGAGGAGGTCTCCAATGTTTGTTTCCTTGTGTAGTGTCTGACTGCCTGTGTATTTTCCTGTTGTGAAGTGTTAGGCTGCCTGAACATTTTCTATACAAATTCAATTTGTGGTGAACAGTGTGTTGAGGCAACGTTAATGGGCTTTTCAACATTTCAAGTTATCTCTAGTGCGTAGGTGTATTTGCTATTACACAAATGACGAAAAAAGCAGCTAATTGAATCTAAAATATAATACAATAATTTTTCAAGCAGAGGTCCACGTTGTTCAATTTAGGTGCTCTGTGTTATGCAGAAGACCGTGATTCTACACTGCAGTACGAGCTAGTTGTGGTTTCCAGCTGAAATGTTTCATAATGATCTGAAGACACTGTATGCCATTTGAGAAGCATATTTCATTACACTGTGACATCTCACACTCCTGTGTCACTTTTTTCTATTTTGTTTATGCTTCCTAGCAGATTCATCAAACTAAACAAGCTGCTTCAGTGAAGCTGATGCTGACGTTAGCTGACGTTCGTGTTCTAAGAGATGCTCTTCCATAATATGATGGTGGTTGAAGATTTGACATTGTTTCATATTTTGAAAGGATATGACTAAGTGCCTGATTACGACTTTGGTGGTCCTGGAGCGGGCCGCCGCGCCAGTCACTGCTCCTGGACCACCAAAGTCGACTGTCGCCTGCCCACCCGCCAGATTACAGTTAATTCATGGTCTGGCGGGCAGCGTGGCAATCTCGCTGTGGTGCAGTACAAAGGCTCATATGTGAGCCTTAGAACTGCACCGCAGTGAGACTGCAAATGCACATTCCTCCACGGCATGGACTGTGCTGTCCATGCCATTCAGGAACAGGGGTTCATGCTCAGGGGGGGCGCAACCTGTGCTCCCCTGCATGCACCCCCATGCATGGGGCAAGAGGGGGCCCTGTAGCGCCCCCTTTGTTTCCTCACCACCAGCAGTTTCATGGATTGAAAACCGCCATGAGACCACTAGCGATGAGGAAAATTGTGGTATGGTTGGCGGTACCGCAGCGGCACCGCCAAACATTGCTGCCTCAAGACCGCAAGAGCCACTGCCAGGGATTGTGGATCCCCGGCGGTTGTGGTGGGTCTCTGGAGGTCCGACCGCCATTCTCATAATATGGTGGTCAGACCGTTGGTGTGGCGGTCCCTGAAGGCACTTCAACTGCAAGTTTGATGGTCCCACGGACCGCCAAATTCGTAATCAGGCCCATAGTCTATAATCCATACTTTTCTTCAGTGCACATGTCCAATCAGATAAAACGATTAGTGACAACATTTTTAGTTTCGTTTAATTACATATTTTCAGACTTTTAAAAACTAGAAAAATATTATTGCAAATTTAATTACCTTCTTTCATAGATATCACTACTCTAGTTTCCCTGCCGTCTTGGCAAAATCATATTTATTACACGATTAAAAAATACTGCTAATCCCACGAGCCAAACTAAAACAACCTTTCACGTTAGAAATGATTTCCTTGTTCTCGCTCTGCAATTATCGCCTTCTTAATCTGTTGCTATTTACTTTTCGTTAAAAAAAATCTATGCAGCTTGCGACTTTGTCTGCTTCTATGACTGCAGAAATGCTCATGATGAAGAGTCCTTTGTATCTGCCTTTGCCTCCTTACAAATATTTGTGCCGTCAGACACTGCCTGCATTAGCAAGGAAGGGAACCCCAACAAATATCTTCAAATTGAGTCCAGCTTCTACTGCTTTTTTCCTTATCATTGTTTCATTGCTACCAACAAACTTGAATATCTTTCTTCATTTTGTTATTTTCTCCTCATGAAAGGTCCATCTGTTTTTCCATGCATGTTCCTCACGACAAACAAAGTGCAATAAACCTGTTTGTGCTGCTAGGGCAAAACGTCTAATATATAAAATGGTATCAGAGATATAGAGACAATATTAACAGCTTTTGTGCAAAATGAGTAGACTAAGGGAGATCCCATATTTATTTCAGCAATTGTAAAAATGTCTAGTAATTTTCCTGCAAATAATCAAACCAGTTGATCAATATTGTGTAGGGCATTAATGTAACTGTAAGAGCCGCACTCTACCTGTACTCATCCTGGGTAAAGCGTGGAATCACTGATGGTTGCAAGACGGTAATCATTACAGTCGTGGTGTTTGACTTCACAGGGTCACCGTCATCATAGGCAATGATAACCAGCTAGAAAGAAAATGAATGTAAGTATGGACTGGAATTTAAATGTGTCGATATCATGTGCTCATACATAATCTGCTTGATAGAAAACACATTAATAAACCATCATCATTCTAATGATATGAAACATTGAGATTGATGCCTTCTTACAATTTCCCTCTAAATACAGCTTTCAACAAAGAAGCAGCATATTCATATGAGAAGGGAATATTTTTTATAATTCCCTTCACGAAAAGACAGATTTTCAGAAGAATTGTCCTTAGTGTTGCTTCTACTCTTCTTACCAAATACCACAGTTAATTGAACAGAAAAGAAGGAAATCTTTGAAATGTATCAGAAGACCCCAGGGGTGAGGGGGACACACAAAGCCCACTTTATACCAGTGGCCATAATACACATGGGTCCCAGTTGGCCAAGTGGGCATGTGCATTTGCTTTTTGCACCCCAGGGCCCTATGTTATTATAGAAGGAGCCACAGATGCTTGTCCAGCTCTTTCTGTAATACTAATAGTGATGGTGCACATGTAGTGCCAGTGATATTTTCTGAGGGTATTTCCTCATTTGCATGGTTTGTGGCCCCATGCAAATGAGGGAATCGCTTTGCTGCTGCGCTGTATTACGAATGGAGACGCACAGACAAACATGCCTTTAGGTGGCACATTGAAAGTGCCATACAAAAAGGTGGTGCACTCCCTGAGGGCAGCCATCTGGTGGGGAAAAAGGGGGTCCCAGGTACCTCCCAGATAGATCTCCCTGTGCAGGCATTATCTGTTACTCACTGCACCCACCTGCAGGGGGATCTCTAACCCCTCTTTAAAGTGCAGGCATATTGCCGTCTGCACAGAGAAACGCAAAGTGACTTTGGAGCTGCTGCCCCATATTGCACTGAATGCTGTGCACCCAGGCTAGTGCAAGTTCGGGTTTCCCTAGGGGCAGCGCATTGATTGTAATAGGGTACTCTGTCCTTGTTTTAAGCTGGCACACTTGCTTAAGGGTGTGCCATGACACAAAGAATGACACTGTGCCCTATCTGTAATATTAGCCCAGGAATGTTAAAGAAAGAATATGAGGCAGGAGTGGTTATCTCAAGCATGTAGCCTATTCCCCACACCTACAGCCCCAACAGTCTTTCTGCCTCCTTGGAGACTACAGCATCCCTGTATCCAAGGCAGGTGAGAGATGTTTTTGATTCTTTTGTACGCTATTTTGACATATGGGCTAGCAGGGAGGAGGTAAATCTCAATTTTCTCTCACCTACCATAGTGAATGCCTTTACTATGTGGATGCTGGGGCACATAACAATTCAACATTGTAAACCTGGTAATTTCTAGATGAATCCAGAGTTCTGTGTTTTGCATGGATTCCACTATGTTTTCTTGCCTAGAATGTCCTGCACACTTCAACCTTTACCTAAAGCATGCATTTTCCTCACATTTCTGTGAAGGAAAGTTACGGAATCTGTGGAGATTCAAAGAATTCCTACCACTCAGTCCTCTCATACTTTTCCCAGTAAAGAAACAGTGCCACACATGTTAGACTGGGCCTATGCCTATGTGGGAGGACAGAATAGTAGAACATTTGTTATTATGAATTGAATTTCTCTTCATTTTTGGCTTCGAAAATATAAGCCGGTAGGCAAGAAAAGAACACCTTTTGCAAAATGCTCTCTGAATCACGTAATATTCTGAGTGGCCCTAAATTCAGAGTTGTACAAATAGCAACTGTTCCTAAACTTAGCATCTTTGGCATATTCAAAAAAACACATTTTTCATTGGCTAGATTTCACTAGTTGGCACACAATGACAAATTCTTATAAACAGCTGTTCAGTTGTTGGCTCTGGCTATCTTATGTTTTAAGACAACCAACAAACATATTATATTCCTATAACCAGAAGGGTTTGACAGCCAGATGTAATGCTATATTACTTTTGTTAATTGCCCATTGGGGCAAGAAATTACAGATTACAATGTTTTCAACAATTGCTAGATGTCTGACATATTTTCATTTGTCATTGATTTCAGCAGAGTGTCTTTAGGAAACCATGAGGGATCTACATAAATTAATCTTTGGTAAGTTCAGAATGTAACCTTGTTTTCAGAAATGTAAATCTTTCCATGTTCATTCATGGATTTCACACCTGTTTTTGCAACAATCTGCGAGTAGGTTAAAAAAATAGGAAACATACACTACCATTTACAGAAATGCAAACACTGTGTAAAAAATTTAATTAATACAACTCTGCTTGTTCCTAAAACCTTTGGATATGGAGATCTTAGCAGAGCAAACCTTTATTTGCTAGAATTGTTATGTTCTAAGATACTTTCCCAAATTCCCTCCTGAAGAATCTATAAACCCTGAGTACCTTTAAAATCCAAAACATGTGGAAAAAAGACACAAATTAAGCCTGGATATATTTTGTGGAAAAAAGTTATAATGGCCCCATACATCAAATTAGGGCTCATTTCTGGGTTTGGAAAAGCTTCTGTAAGTAAGGGGTTAAAACACAGCTGACTTGGAGAAAGAAATTAAAGTATGCTTGTGAATGCTATGTACGTCTATGCTCCTATGCTGCAAAGGTGTTCTAGACTATGGAGGAGATAAAGGTGTGATATTTCCTGGAACTCTCCTGAAATTGATGTTGAAACGGTCGACCTCGAATCTGAGGAACCGGGTTCGAATCTCGGCAATGACGCTGAACATCCTGTGATTCTGGGCAAATCACTTAATCTCCCCGTGCCTAACAAAAATGATGAATGTGTCCGCATGTAACGCAACTGGTGCTATGTAAGGCGCTCTGATACCCGATACCGGGTCAAGTTCGCGCTATATAATACTCGGAAAAAAAAATATATATATATACTATCACTTGGCCTTGGTCTCTCCCAGAACTACCTGTTTCCTGGTTCCTTCTCAGTTTCTCTCTGTACTATTCTGTAGCAGGGAATGAAGGTTACTTTTTTATTCAGTTGGCTTGAAATGGTATCATGAGGAGGGTTATATTAGTTGTAGTAGAGTTCATACAAACCGTATCACTGTCACATTCTTGAAAGTTATTGCGAGGTTGTTCTCAAATATAAACAAATATTACAGAACTGGAAAGACATCACACTACTGAATGTGTTCTGCACCCCAATGAGAACCTGTGCAGAGCCCACAGTTCTCCATAGCTAGCCTAGGGATGAAGAGGCGCGAGGAGGAATCATTACATTGCTTGAATAAGAAGGTTATCTTTTGTGCCTGCTCGAGCAAATACAGATAAAGCTATCATGATCATCTAGTCTAAATGTCTGTCCCTAGGGGGTAGTCTGCCTACTTGACAGACACTTAGGGCTGTTAGTGTAGTTGTCTGCTTTGGACAGTCTGCAATTTGCTGGTTTGTTTACTTTCTTAGAATGAGTCCACAATAAACAGTTTTCGCAAAACCAGAAAAAGAAACAACACATGTTCCCATTTACTGGGAAATTGGTCCTCTGTAGGTGACGTTTTACAATTTTTAGAAAAAAAAGAACCATCATTAGCTTTTTTGGAAAAATGTTGCAAATCAGAGGCATCCTTTTGACAAATGTACAACCTCAACAGATAAGAGAATGGTCTTGACCCACTCAGAAATATTTCATCTACCCAAACTACAAACTATGGGCCCGATTATGATGCGGGTTGGAAAAGCTTCCCGACGAGGGCCTGATTCTGATGCGGTTAGGAAGACCTCCTAACGGCATTTGCTCCTTCCAAATCGGATCGGGAACGTGTCTTCCCGACCGAGGGCCCAATTCTGATGCGGTTAGGAACAAATGTTCCCATTGAAGTCAATGGGAGTTCAACCAAATCGTATCTGGAAGCATCCGGATGCATCCTACTCCGCCGGTCGGACTTTCCCGATCCGAGTGGGTCGGACACCATTTCCCAACCGATTCGGTCGGGAAGCTTTTCCAACCCGCATCAGAATCGGCCCCTATGCATGAAGCCACGGAATATTTGAAAACACTTCACCTGATACCGCACACCAACTTAACCTGTTGAGTTAAATCCACAAGCAGAAATGTTACTAAATGTTAAGGTAATACAACGAAATTGCCAGCCGCATATGCCAGTCTCATGTATACCATGTCCACTTGTAGGTCAACATCACTTAGGACCGACGTCCTATTCATTCATAATCATGCTACTATTAATTAGACATACTAAAATTAATAACGATAGTGATTTAGAAACAATGATTTTTAAAAAGACGAAAATGGCCAGAGTGCTTCGATTGTTTGCAAATATAAGGTATTTATATGTATTTTTCAAAACCATGACATTGACATATCCCTTCAAGAGCAACATTTTAATGGAAAATTCCTCCCCAGATTAGTGTGTCCTAAATCCTAAAAGAGTTATCTGCACCTCAGACAACGCTGCTTAATGTTAAAAATTAATCAATCAGGATTTACAAAGTGCGGCTAATCACCCGATAGGGTATCCAGGCCCTTGCAGGCCCTGGAGGCTTATTCGAACAGCCAGGTCTTGAGGGCCATTCTGAATTCCGTAAGTGAGGGGATGGTCCGGAGGTGTGTGGGGAGCCTGTTGCAGGTCTTTTCTGCGATGTGGGAGAAGGAGCGTCCTCCACTTCTGCTTCAGTAGATGCAGGGAGTATGGACAAGTGAAAGGGAGGTGGAGTGTAGTCTTCTTGATAGCTGGTGGAAGATCAGGCGATTGTTAATGTATGAGGGTTCTTGGCTTTGTAGAGCCTTGGGTGCATGGCTCAGCAGCTTGAATTGGCATCTCTTCTGTACGAGGAGCCAATGGAGTATCCTGACGTGGAGTGATTTGAGTTCATAGGTAAAGGCCGAGGATGAGTCTAGCTGGGGCGTTCTGTATGGTCTGAAGTCTCTGTAGAAGGTGTGCAGCGATCCCTAAGTAGAGTGCATTGGCATAGTCCAGTCGACTGCTGATGAGGGCTTGTGTCACGGTGCGTCTCGTGAGTAGAGTTTGCCACTTGAAGATCTTACCTAGCATGCACAGAGTGAGGAAGCAGGTGGAGGAGATGGCGCTGATCTGTAATATCATGGCGAGCTTGTGTTCAATTATAATTCCAAGGTTTCTGGCATGGCTGGTGAGAGTGGGTGCAAGTCCTAAGTATGAAGGCCACCAGGAGTCATTCTTTGTGTTGCTGCTGTTGCCAAAGATCAGTACTTCCATCATGTCTGTGTTCAGCTGCAAGCAGTTGTTCTTTTTCCACTTGGCAGTGTTTGTCATGCATCTGTGGAATTTGGTTCCGGTGGTGGTGGGGTCGTCGGTGAGTGAGAGGATGAGTTGGGTGTTGTCTGCGTAGGAAATTATGTTGAGACCGTGGTATCTGAGGATGTTGGCCAGTGGGGTCATATGTGCATTGAAGAGAGTGTGGCTGAGGGGTGAGCCCTGGGGGACACCACAGGAGATCTCCTTGGGTTCAGAGGTGAAAGGTGGGAGGTGGGAGGTGGATCCTCTGGGTTCTTCCTTTGAGGAAGGCGGTGATCCATCTGAGTGCGTCCCCTTGGATGCCGATGTGGTGGAGTCTTTCGATCAGCGTGTGGTGAGATAAGGTGTCGAAGGCTGACAAAAGGTCAAGGAGGATCAAAGCTGCTGTTTCTCCTCAGTCAAGGAGGGTTCGGATTTCGTCTGTGGCTGTGATCAGGGCAGTTTTCAGTGCTGTGATTGCTGCGGAAGCTGGATTGTGAGACATCGAGTAGCTGGTTCTGCTCCAGTTGTGTCATGAGTTGATTGTTGTTGATCTTCTCCAGTACCTGTGCTGGAAATGGCAGCAGGCCAGTAGTTTTTGAGTTTTCTGGGGTCGGCACATGGTTTTTTGAGTAGTTGGCTGACTTTGGTGTGTTTACAGGCATTGGGAAATGTTACGGTGGTGATAGATGTATGGTTTAGGGTAGTGAGTTTCGGGGCCATCCTTTGGTTACTAAGGTTGAAGATGTGGTGAGTGCATGGGTCCGTGGGAGCTCCAGAGTGTATGGATTTCATGGAGGAGGTGGTGTCCTGAATGGAGAGGACATTTCAGGTGGTTAGTGTGCGTTCGTGTTAGTTAAAGTGGTGGCGTATCTGTAGAGAAAGTCTGTAGGTGTGGGTTAGGCTTAAAAGTTTCTGTATATGGCTGCGATCTTGTTGTGGAAGAAGTGGACAATGATGTTGCACAGTTCCTGTGAGGGTGTGATGTTGTTTTTGCTGGAAGCCGGGTTGAAGAATTCCTTAACTATGTTGAAAAGTTCTTTGGTGACGTTGGTGCTGGTTTCAATGCATGCAGCAAAGGCTTGAAGATTCTCCTTATGTGGTTTTAAATTTTTGCTGTCACCTAAGTCTTTAAATGATATAGAGTTCCCTTAATTAGTCAATCAGGGCCTTATTTTTTGTTTTTTTGGCACAGGGCTGTGCCGCAAGCCTTTCTGATGCACTGCCCTACGTCAAAAGAAAAGGGTAGGAATGCACAGTATCTATTAGATAAGGCGCTTCTGTCCTTTTCTACTGTGCTGGTGCACAAGGGTGCCTGCATTGAATTCAGGTTGTTTTCGTGCAGTAAGGGTCCTGCACAAAAATACCCGTTACACCACCCCTGGTGAGGTGTAGGCTTTTGACACATTCCCAGGTTTACAGCATGTTGTAAATCTGGAAATGTGTCAAATGGCATGGGTGTTACATGGCGAAACCCACTGTAACACCCATGGCATGCCTCCCTATTGCAGTGTGAGTTAACAGAGCGACTTGTGCTGTGTCGCCTCACACCATATCTGCGAGGCCATAAAAAGCCAAGCAGGGTAGCTTTCTGTGGCACCGCTGATGTGATAGAGTGGCCTGCGCCACCAGAGCGTCATTAAATGTGTCGCTCCAGCAGCACAGGTCTCTTGTTAATGACGCCCTCAGAGAGAATATACTGTGAATTCTGTTTGGCGTTCTCTGAACTGCATGTTGGCATCCATAACAGCCATGTTCTTGAACTTGGGCATCTACACTTCTGCCCCATTGACGAACTGCACACAACCCTCCTTCTACACAGTGGTGGCTGCCTCTGAAAGGGGGTGGTTAGGGTGAAAAATAAAAAATAAAATAAACTTACCTTTTCCACCACCGCAGCTGCCGCTGCACTCCTCTTCCACCCGCACACCTCTCCACCGTCTGCTGGCAGCACCGGAAGCACCCAGGCTTCCAGACTCTCCCAGCCAATCCCAACGCTGCCTGAGCAGCTTCGTGATTGGTCTGAGCGGCCTGTTTGGCCACTCAGGCAGTGCCTGGGGGGGTTGGTCATGTTCTCCGCAGGCTGTGCAACAGAGCCCAAAGGAGAACATGCCAAGTGCGCATGGATGTTTGGCCGGCCCTACAGGGCCGGTCAAGCCGTCATGTGCACGTAGAGAGGGAGTGCAAACCACTCCTGCTCCTTCTGATTGATCGGCCGAGACCGCACACGAGCGTGGCGGCCAGGACCTAATTACAGCGTCTCTGCGGCCTCGAGATTCATTCAGGGATCTGATTCCTCCTCCTTCAAGGTACCCTCTCCGGGACCAGTGCAGTGTTTCGGGCTCCCGACCCTGCGAGCCATATCCTTTTCCCTCAAGGTACTTTCTCCGGGCCCAGCGCAGTGGATCGGGCACCCGACCCTGCTACCTACTTCCTCCTGCTGCATTGCGGACGATACCTTGTGAGTTTACTTCTCTCTAGGCGCATATTCAGTCATTTCTGTTTATTCAGCTGACATCCCTCCCTATCTGCCATCCACCCCATCCCCTTCCCCTTCAGGTTAAACGATTCAACTCAGCAGATGCGCCTTGACGCCATACCAGACATGTGATTTCCTCTCTCTCACACCGGTTGATCCCCTACTCAACGATTGGACTCAGCCTCTACTGACCCCGGACACACCGTATTCACGGGACCACCTTCCACACAGGTCCATTAATCAACCTGTTGACATACCTGTCAGCCTTTCCTTGTCATCGTACAGCACCCAAAAACTTTGGCAACCCGGTCCTGAAGATGATCCTGACTAAATAGGATCGAAACGCCGTCGACCGATCTTACAGCGCAACTTACGGCGCATACTCAGCTTTGGTTCATAAAAATTATATATCTTGTCTAAATTACTGAGATGACCAAAATCTACTGAACCATTGATTCTTGTATATATATATTTTTTCATCACTTTGTCACATTGCGTCTTCCGCTGTGTTTTTCACTTGTCACTTGCGCCGCCACTCATTGCATCACGAGCACAACGTGCACAAAGTCCTCTTGGGTTGCCTTCGCAATTTATGCTTGCAGTGCTGTTATAACTGTCTTGTATGAACTGAGATTTTAAATATATGATGCCATGAGCACTTTTGAAAGAAGACCGGAGTCTCCCTTTTTGCGTCTGCCTTGTAATGTTGTGTACATACATATGCATTTGCCTTCCTCATTGAATCCGGTTGAGACATTGTTGTAAATTACCCTTCTGCAGCAAGCCAGCCCTGCCCGACCTGGCTGGAACAAAGAAAAGTAAAATGATAATAACTTCTTATTATTATCATTTTATTTTTATTTTGCGTCGCTCCTCTGCCTTAGCAACGGAGCTACCACTGCTTCTACATAACTTTCACCTTGCCTGCATGAAAACATTTTCCTCCATATAATGTTCTTCAAACAATTTATTCCCTAGAAGAAACAGAATATTTAATCTATGGCCTGCGATGAATGTGGTTTCAAATAAATTAAGGATGCAGACGCTTTTACGAAGTATTTTTATAGAGGCCCACATTTAATTAAATAAACCTCAAGAAATATACTCATAGCGCGTGAAGAGCGATCCCACGGATTGTTTTCTTTAATTAAAACCTCCAATTACTCAGATTGATAGTCATAGTATTAAACCGTGCAATTGGTTGCAATAGAATATTTTCTTAGTGGCTTTGGTAATGGTAACTATCATTTCCTACAGAAGGAAAATTATGAAAACAGAATGGGACATTGAAAATCTATTTACAAAGCATTGTCATGGGCTCAAATGGGCAAGCCACTATATGCCACCCTTTTGTGAAAGCATGACCGGTCTCTTGGCAGATGGGAGAATGGCCAGCTGAACACTGCCTTGCTAGAGTGCCAACTGTTTTGGGTCGCAATTTCAAACTAAATACGCCAGTTTCAACACACGGTAGAAGGCAGAGTTCCTCATCTGGGCACCAAGGTCGATTCATGCGTTTACTTCCTTTAAAAAGCAAATGCGAAGATAATATTTGGGTGGGTTTGAACTGTGTTATTTTTCACACTGAAGATCCTCAGATAGTTATGCAAATCCCATTTTGATTATACAGCATATTAGTTCGCTCTTATTTTAGATTACAAATAATATGGTTTCAATTAAATGACATTTCAGCTGGGAGACATGATAAACTTCACAAGATTTCCTTATTATAAAATACATTATAAAGCATTATGTTCAGATAATACTTTTTCACTGGTACTGCAATACTTTAAAGCGCTCTTAACTGCACAGTGTTCAGGCAAAAAACGTTCTGTTGGAAATGGCCCTTTTTGCAGGGTTATCCCTAAACTTTTTTGCTTCTTCCTCCTTTGTTTTTCCTGACCTGTGGTTGTTGGCTATAGAACTCTGGGCATTTTACCACTGCTGATCAGTGCTAAAGTGCATACGCTCTCTGTGTAAATTGTTATTATGATTGGTTATCCATGATTGGTATATTTGTTTTACCAGTAGGTCCCTAGTAAAGTGCACTGAGTGTGCCATTGCTGGTAATTCAAATGCTACTAGTGGGCCTGCAGCACTGATTGTGCCACCCACATGAGTAGCCCTAAAAGGATGTCTCAGGCCTGCCACTGCAGTGCCTGTGTGCAGTTTGTTAACTGCCATGTTGACCTGGCCAGTGTACCCACTTGCCAGGCCTGACCCTTCCCATTTCTTACACATTGGACACCCCTATGGTAGGCCCAAGGTACCCCCCTGGGCAGGGTGCAGTGTATGTGAAAGGTAGGACATGTACTAGTGTGGGTAACATGTACTGATAGTGAAAATACTGCCAATATCGTTTTTCACTATTGAAAGGCTATCTTGCCCTTAGGACAGAATGGGGAATGCTGTGTAACATGTTTACCTGCAGATCTTCCCATAGGAGCAAGATTGAAAATTGGAGTCTGGTGTCCCTGAACTCAGAATTTAATAACACATCTTTTAGGAAGGATGGTTTTTAAATTCTGTGTTTGAAAATAGCACTTGTAGAAGGTAGCTATTTTCTTGTTCAACCTTTCTGTGTGCCTCTGCCTGTTTGTGGATTGACTGTCTGGTTTGAGAGTGACAGGGGCTGGGGTGGCTCCAGGAGTCTGGGTGAGTCAGCACTAGGCTGAATAGACCTATCTGCAGTTGGAGTGGTGGGAGGAGTAGCACCTGGGCCTGAATAGGGCTGTGCCTGCCTTCCACAATGCTGGCTCCACCTCCTGCGGTGTGTCTGATGGCCCTGTCCCACACTCACAAAGGAAGAAGATGTGCACTGGCAGAATGCCCCCAGAACTGGTTTGAACTGGGTCCAGGACACCTCAAACATAGAGAACAAAGACTTTTGGGGTATAAATACTAGAGTTGAAACCCCTGAAAGTTAGACTACTTCCTGATCAAGAGGAATCCCTGCCAACGAAGATCAGCTGAAGGGACTGAGGAGAAGTACTGCCCAAGTGTGTCTAGGGCTGGCCTGCAGTTTGCTGTTTCTACTGAGGAGAGGACCAAGGGACTTTGCTGTGTGCTGTGTCCCCCCTGCTTGAAGAAGGACTTTGCTGAGTGCTGTGCGCAACTGAAGAGAAGTCTCCAAGGGCCTGAGAAGAGCTGGCCTCCTGTTTCTGAAGTCCCAGGCACAAAAGGACTTCACCCCCAGCTCCCTGAACTTCCTTGCTGGGAGTTCCAGTCTGCCAGGAGGGCCTGTAACTGTGTGTGAGGCCTTTTTGCTGGTGGGAGCTGGAAGCGCGACGCAACGAGAGAGAAGCGTGACGCCGCCGCAGCAGCCGCTGTCGCATCATCGAGGAAGCGTGTCGCCGCTGCTGCTGTTCGCCGTCGCATCACCGGAGAAGCGTGTCGCCATTACCAAGGGTGTCATCGCATCACCAGAGAAGCGTGTCGCAGGGCCTGTCGCGGCTCAGAAAATCACTGAGTTTGCCCCAAGGCCGTCGGGCGTGCATGCATCGCCTCCACGTTGTCGCATTGCAACAAAGACGCCATTTTGTCGCATCGGATCGTCACAACGCATCGAGGCGCCATCTTGTCGCATCGGAACCGGAGCGCAGGGAGAATCAGCGCATCGCCTTCTCTGCGCCCCTTTTGTTTGATTTGCGTTACGCATCCCAGGTACTTTGAGACTAAAGTGTCGCATTGATCATCTACAAGTTTATTCTTGCAACAACCCTTTTTAGGGACATTCTACTGAGTTTCTGTATGTTGGATTTTTGTCGTGTTGGTCTTGTTTAGTTTAGATAAAGATATTTTATTTTTCTAACCTGGTGTGGTGTCCATTTGTGGTGTTTTCACTGTGTTACTGTGAGTGTTGGTACAAATACTTTACACATTGCCTCTGGGATAAGCCTGACTGCTCGTGCCAAGCTACCAAGGGGGTGAGCAGGGGTTATCTTCAGTGTGTATCCCCCTTACCCTGACTAGAAGCAAGGGTCCCTATTTGGTCAAAGGTACCTACCTCTGCCAACTAGAGACCCCCATTTCTAACACGTTCCAATCAAATTTTTATCTGTTGCTGAGAAAACGTACTGTAAATAACAATGCTACTTCTATTTCATGTATACCTGTAATAAAACTAAGTAAAACATCATGAAAGCTGCAATGGAGGGCAATTATACTTAATTGATGGAAAGATACTGCACACATTAACACTCTTTGCTCTTCCCCATCCCACTCTTGAGTAAATGAGACTAGTCTCCACCCCTGGAGACAGGCATCCAGCCACGGCCCGTGCAGGTAAGAGCAGTGGGGCGGTGGGGCCTGGTGGGGGGGGGTTTCGATGGACGATGACAAGGGAAAATTAATTAAATAATTAGTTTTCCATTATTGTCGTCTGTCAAAATCCCCCCCACCCGGCCCACCGTCCTACCGCTCTTACCTGCACGGGCCGCGGCTGCAAGCATCCATCCTATTGCATCTCCCTGGCCTTATCCCTACTTCCCATGTAAATATCTGTCTAAGTCCTTGCCTCTTTAATAAGAACACTAAACATCACAGCATTAATCAGCATTCCTCCTGTTATTACCTGTAACCTCTGAAAAAAGCTGAGTCTACCCTAAATTAAAGTGAAAAATATCATCTAGCATAAGCGTTATTTGCAATCTGTATGATATGGTGCCAGGCATGAACATTTTTTATATCTTTTTATTTACGGTCCCAGTTAGACAGATCAAGGGAATTTGGCTAGAAGAGGAACGCTCCTCTGAAGAATGTTGGGCATAGTTCACGGTACAGACAGATTTGGGAAGCAAGAGAGTGTGCAGACTGCGGTCTTTGGTGACCTCATGTAAGTAATGTTGTAGACTTGAATACTGTAGTGCATAGTTTGGGGGCTGTACAGTCCTGGAACTGCACACTCCAATGGCAAGTGAGAGCTTAGATAGATACAGATTAAAAATGTGCAGAAGAACTTTGTCACCAGCTCAATGTCCCTGGTTCCTTGACGTGAAATAGTAGTTAGAGTTTTGAAAGCAGGGGAATGAAGGACAAAAGGATTAAAGAGATGGTGGAAAAGAAAGTGGATGGAATATAAGCCAAGTAGAGTACTGTCTATAGAAGAGAAATAAAATGAGCTACAAGTCTAAAATTCACAAACCTTCACCAACAGTCTATTTCTTCACAGAGTTTTTTTCCATTATAAGAACATGGGATGTCCACAACACGGGAGAATCTGGGATAAATAAATACACAGGGAGAATATGTCCCAAATGCCTAAATAGTTTAGAAAGGATCTCGAATTTCTGGAGGTACAACTACTGTTTCTTATGAGTTTTGGATTTGTTTCTTCAGTTTCAGTTGATGTACTAAGCAAAGCTATCTCTGCATGAAGCCCTAATGAATGGAGATGGAGGGGGCTAGAGAATATGCATGTCAATACCTCGATTCATTTCAGGGATATCTGCTTTGGAAAGGAATGAAGACTTAATGCCTTGTATCCTTAAGTTATTGTGGTCAAGAAAAGGAGAATTTGAAGGTCACCAGTGATGTCATGAGTGATGTCATGAATGATGTCACTGACCATGTCATGAGTGATGTACTCTGCAAGGTAATACGCAGTGCATTACGGGAGTCATAAGTTATAGTTAGCTCAGGTAAATATAACTGCTGAGTTTCTATGGTTTTGTACGAGTGAAGTCTGAGCCTAACTATAACATCCCTGTAACTTTCGTTTTCTTCTAGTGAATATGTGTGTGTGTGTGTATATATATATATATACCTACTGGCAATAGCAGTATCTAGTTATAGTTAGGACCAAAGTTTCCATAGAAAAATTGTTTTTTGTTTTACCAATAACTTTGGCGCTGCCTGACAAATCTTCACAAAACTTTCAAAAAACATCCCCTTTTTTCTTCAGCTGCTCTGTTGAAAGTTTAGGGGTGATCCATCCAGTGGGAGCCGAGAAAAAAGGGGGGATCCCAAAACACATTTTCCCCATGTCATGTCTATGGGGACTCTTCATTTTTGGAGCAAGACTGCAGCCCGCACCGCTGAATGAAATTACACCAAATTTGGCAAAATGCTAGATGTTGGTCCATAGAGACTGCTTTTTGTGGTTTGGTGTAAATCTGTTCCGTACTTTCATAGCTATTTAAGTTTTTTAAAAAATATAAATATCTGGGAGCCCACATCCTACTGTAATCCTACTGAAATGTGATTGGTTTCCAACACTTTAACTAGGAAGAGTTGACAGCCAGCATGGGACTCATAAAAATAAAGAAAAGGGGGCAGGGTAGAAATACCCTAACCCCTATACCTCTTGAGGGGGTCCCACATGGGCCCCAGTGCTAAAAAAAGCATTTTTAAAAAACATTTCACCAGGGTCCCCAGATGCTGCCGAAAATTTAAAATAAAAAAAGAGCGGGCTCCCAGGGGCATTTTACAAATATAGGAGGAGGGGCACAGGGCTCCCCCCTCCTGGGGCTTACTAATCTCCCGGGGACCAGCACCTCCTGGGGCTTCTTTCTAAATTAAATGTGGGGGAGGCCTGTAAGGCCTCCCCCGCTGCTCCAGGGATAGCCATCTCCCTGGGTAAATTGAGTGACAGCCTTCCTGATGCCCCAGTAATGGCCACTTCCCCGGGGCAACTAATTATAGAAGTGCTGGGAGCCCCTGCGGCCTCCCTGCAGCCTGGAGGACCACCACCTCTCCGGGACAGTTAAGTTATAGAAATGTGGAGGGCACACATGCCCCCCTGCAGCCCTGTGGTCGCCACTTCCCCGGGGCTCAAATAATATAATGAAGAGGATCCGTTGCAGACCCCTGGCCCAGGGGACCAGCACCTCCCCAGTGCTAAAGTGAAGATTGGAGGAGGGCTGTGCTGCCCACCTCCTGCAGCCATAGATCGCCCTGGGGAACTGCACCCCCCAGGGTTGGCTCCTGCTCTTTCCTGGGGTGCACACCCGGGACATAGCTGTTTGCTATGGCTTGGGGGGAGCATCACCGCTCCAGCCAGGCCATAGCAAGCGCTGCTCTGCTTTCAGTAAGTGAGAGCATTAAAAATGCTCTTGATTGCTGAAAGCAGAGCAGAATTGCTTTTTGACAGAGGGAGCTGCATGTTCAGCAGCTCTCTCTGTCCAAAAGCAATGCCGGCTCTCGCAGGATAAGGGGAGCCAGCAGAGACCATGGGGGCCTTCAGACTCCCACCGAAGTCCCTAACAAAGTGTTCGGGTTCCCTGGGTGGGACCAGGGCACCCACCCTAGAGGCCAGGACCAGGGGCATGGGTTACCCGGGCCGAAATTAGCCCGGGCGGGAGGACCATGCGTCCCCTCCACATTCCAAAAATGCCTGGTCCCAGGGGTTGCGCTACACTGTCTCCCTTCTCCCTTCCCTAAAAAAAGAAGGAAAAAAAACACCTGACAACAAGCCGGAGGCTCCGCCCCCTTTCTCCACCACTCTGAAAGCGGACCTCCTGGCCTGCTGCTGGTTGGGGGATGAAGTCCCCTTGTCTCCAGAGGGTCCTTGAGGGCCAACAAGCCATCCTGTTACCTCCAGTAAGTCCCACACAGCGATATTGCTGAGATGTCTTCAGAGGCCAAGCCCCCTTTCTCCACCACTGTGCAACCTGCTTCCTGGTGCACTACTGGTTGGGGGATGAAGTCCCCTTGACTGCTGAGGGTCCTTGGGGGCCAACAACCCCTCCTGTTACCTCCAGTTAGTCCCACACAGCGTGATTGCTGAGATGTCTTCGTAGGCCATGCCCCCTTTCTCTACCACTCTGAAAACACACCCCCTGGTGCACTGCTGGTTGGGGGATTAAGTCCCCTTGGCTCTAGAGTGTCCTTGGGGGCCAACAAGCCTCACTGCTACCTCCAGTAAGTCCCACACATCCTAACTGTGGGAGGACTTCGGAGGCCACACACCCTTTCTCCACCACTCTGCAAATGTGCCTCCTGGTACACTGGTGGTTGGGGGATTTAGTCCCCTTGGCTCCAGAGGGTCCTTGGAGGCCAACTGCCCCTCATGTTACCTCCAGTAAGTCCCACACAGCAGGATTGCTGAGAGGTTATCAAGGCCACGCCCCCTTTCTCCACCACTCTGTAAACGCACCTCCTGGCGCACTCCTGATTGGGGGTTGAAGTCCTCTTTGATGATGAGGGTGCTTCAGAGGCAACAAGGCCTCCTGTTACCTCCAGTAAGTCCCAAGTAGTGGGATTACTGAGAGGACTTCCGTAGCCATGCCCCCTTTCTCCACCACTCTGCAAACACGTTGGGGTATGAAGTCCTTTTGGATGCTGAGGGACCTTGGGGACCAAGAAGCCCTCCTGTTACCTCCAGTAAGTCCCTTACAGCGGGATGCCTGAGAGCTAGTTGGAGGCCCCACTCAGTTTCTTCACCACTCTGCAATTGTGACTAACAGTTAAAAAAAAATTGATATTCACTGAAGAAACCAAAGGTTACATGGACATTATAGTTAGGTAACAGATTTTGAAAGACCTTAGAAATTTACTGAAAAAAACAGACTTTACAGCGTCATTTACAGTTTTGTACGAGGGAAATCTGAGCCTAACTTAAAAGTCCCTGTAACCTTTGTTTTTTTCAGTGTATATATATGTGTGTGCGTGCATGATAAATGGATACCCTACACTGAGCACTGTAGAGATTCAAAGCAAGGAGACACTTAAAAGGTGATTGGAGGAGAATCTGAGTTTGCAGAGTAGCAGTGGACATTTACCTTGTTATGGTGTAGTGTTCTTTAAAGTAGTGTGTTTTCAGCTCTTCGTAAACTAGAACAGGGCTAAATAGTTCCTTATCTAGTTCCAGATCCTGGCTCATAAATGGAGAAGGCCGGTTGTCTTGTTTTTATGTTTTCCCACTTATTAATTTCTAGACTAAATGTGTGCCAGGTGCCACCAGTGTATTGAACTTACCATCCAGAAAGGCATGGATTCTGGTGGCAGTGGCTTTGAAGAAAGATGATACATCTAGTGTTGAAGATGGTGCAGTCTGACAAGAGGAGCCACAGAAGTGCAGAGTAGACATTGCATGATCATATTTCTTCAAGCCCTTTAAGAAGCATACTGTGGCATGTAGGCGAATGCATAGAGCTCGAGAGGTTGTGGACCAGCTCGTTGTAAACATTCAGATGCAAGGGTATGAGGGCTTCTATTCTGGGAGAAATGGTTTCGCTTTCTTCACCCTAGAAAGCTGATACCAGGCCACATTGCTTTGCTTTAGGAAGTGTTGATTAAATGTGAGGACATTCTCCAGGACAATGCAGAAGACTTGGGGGTCGATTCCGATCTCGGCCGGTAGGGCACCGAATCGGATTTGGCTGAACTAGATCCGATTCGGAGCCCTTATTCCCGACCGATTCGTACGTGCGTCCGGGCGAACGAGTGCGATGCGAGCGCGTGCGAATTCGCCGACCGACTCGTACGCCCGTCCCAACCGCACCGACCGACTCACACGGATGCGCCTCGCACCGCGCAATGGAGACGTTCCCCGGCCGGGCAAGTACGATGCGCGCCGCGAGCAGTCCGACCGACTCGCGCAGTCCGGCTCGAAGAAGCAGTCAGAGCCGCACTTTGGGGGTCCGTGTCGGACCCCCCTGTACGCGTAGCCACACGAGTCGGACCCATGGGTCCCCCCTACCTGTGCGAAGTACGGCACGAGTCGCTTCGCCGCGTACGTGCTGTAGGGGGCGCCCTTGTTCGCCTCGCAACCATTGAGTCAATGGGAGCCCGCGTACGAGTTGTACGACAGGCTCCCATTGACTTCAATGGGAGTCCGACCAAATCGAGTCCGATAGCATACGTGCGCATCGTACTCGTTCGGTCGGGCTGCTAGGGTCCGATTCGGTCGGAAATTTCTCCGGGTCTGGCTCGGTCGGATAGATTTCCAGCCCGAATCGGAATCGGCCCCTTGGTGTTTGGTGAAAGTTGGGTTTCAAATCTGTCCAAGTTCATGTTGTTGAACCCAGTTAAAATGTTCTTGATGAAGAGCAGGTGTCCTTTCTTTGTGGGATGGAGCATCAGGTAGATACAGGATATCTATTGATGAGGTGAGGGCAAAGTCTGAGATGTTAGATCTCTGGAATGAAGAAAACGTTCAAGTAGATTTTTGGTTTGTCAGTGTATTAATGAGTTCTGATCCTGTTGTCAGTGAGCAGAGTCTCAAAGGACTTCATGTAGAGCCTGAAGTTGGCTTGGAAAAGACAGAGCCCAGGAGATTCCACATATAATAGGACTCATTTGAGACATTAAGGTGTCCATATGAGGTCATTGTTGGTTAGGCAGGAGAAGGACCAGTTAATGATGTTGCCAAAGATTCCAATTTGAAACTTCACAGCATTAATGAGGGTGGCATGATCACTGCTGTTGCAGTCTGCTGAAAAGTCCAGCAAATCAGTAGACAGAGGTCACCTTTATCTGTGCTCAGCTGGACATCATCTACTTGCTGCAGCATAATCAGAAGCTGGTTAGGCAGTCACGGAAGAAATGATCGACATTGCTGTGATATTAGAGTTGTGTGTAGACAGTTTTTTCAATGGTGTTCCCAATGAGTGGTAGTTGAGTGATGCACTAGTAGTTGGTGAGGTCACGGGGTCATGGGTGGGTGGATGTGGCTTTTCTTGAGAGATTCTGAGAATATACATTGAGCTAGGAATCTGCAGGCAATAGTCAATCAATCAACTAGGATTTAAAGAGCGTGGCTAATCCCCAGAGGGAATCCAGGTGTTAGGTTCTTTCTGGAGCCAGTCAAAAAGCCAGTATTTGAGTCCCTTTCTGAATTCCGGAAGAGAGGATGCTGTTTGGAGGTGAAGGGGCAGGTCATTCCAGGACTTGGTGAATGGTGAGTAGGGTTGAGAGAGCTTTTCAAAAGAGGTTTTCCATGAGGGATAAGAGTAAGTCAGCATCTTCAGGAAGTAGCTTTGAGGTAGTTGAGGGTGTTAGTGAGGGCTGTGAGAGATACGGATTTGAATGAGGGCCACTATGGTATGCAGTTGAGAGGGGTAGGTGTTAGAAGAGAAGCAGGCTTAATGCTGTTGATGTGCTTTCGGACGCTCTGTGTATTTTAAATAAAGAGGAGGTTGACAGCGTTACACTTGTCTATGGAGTGGGGGATTGGCAGGTCAAACTGGGTGTGATGCAGGGCTTGTCTTGAAGAACATTCAGTTTTTGGCAACTTCATTGATGGTGTTTGTATAATACTTTGTATAATACTTAGGTTTGGCTGACGTGATGAGTTCGCTGAATGTTGCTCAGATGATCTTAAGCGGCATGAGATTGTTGGGAGTCCTGGATTTCTTCCATTTTTCTTCTTCTTGTGGATGAAGGATTTTTTATTGGCAAGGTCTTGAAAGTACAACTGTGCTGAAGGATTTAGCTTGCACTTCTGTGTTGTTGTTTTAGAGTAGTTGTTCATACGATTTTCCAGGATTGTGTTTAAGTCATTTAGAAGGTATGAGAAAGTGAATTATTAGTTGAGGTGGATGGTAGTCCACCACAATTAATAAAGTCACCACCTTGTTAGGTCCAGACAAAGGTTTCTGTAATTTATAGCTGAGTTCATCCCTTGGTAGCTATGGCACATAGCAGACAGGCTCAATTTAAGGTAAATGTTTTAAGCATTAGATGTACCAAAACAGTTAAAAAGTAAAAAACACAACAAAATAAAAATCCTACTCCAATTTATAAAAAGAGAGGCACATTTAATAAGCAAAACAACAAAATCAAATAAGGGGGGCTAGAGATATATGTTTTTAAAGATTTAAGTGAAAATAATGCCAAAAAACAGTGTCGATGGTAGTCAATGGTTACAGTACATTGGGTCCAATTTACTACTGACTGCGATGGAGCATAGGTCAAATAATCCAAATATATTGGTCTGCAAGGGCCTGGAAGTAAGGACATTCAAAAAGGTTCCAATGTGAAAAGCAGCTTTGTCGTATTTATGTGAAAAAACTATTCTCTGCGCTGGACAAACTTACATTACAACGCCTGAGACTACAAGTTGCATCATTTTCGAGGCTGGTCCCCTTGAAGCTCTGGAATTTTGGTGAAAAAATGTTGAAAAAGTTGCCACACGTCTGTTGCTGCCCAAACAATCACAGAAGTACACTTCTAAAGCCGGCAGAATCTCTGGTGGGGCGCTTAGAGACTTCCAGGGTATTAAGCAGAGGGCAACAACAAAGTTCAGTCCAGGTCCGGTTGTCACTGGTCAGCTGGGATTCTTCACAGGAATGTCCTTCTCATCTTTTGTTATGTTTCTGGAGCTACACAGCACATCGGCCTTATGATTCCTAGTGATATTTCTGTCCTTTGAAGTACAATGGTGTTCAGCCCTTCTCACAGGTCACAGAAGCCAGGTGCAGTAGGTTCGGTCTGCTGGTATCGTTTTACAAGTCCAGCAGTGTTCTGATGAAGGGTAAGTCAGGGTCCAGTTTTCTAGCGTTCACCAGTCTGTGGATGGGGATCACCCTAAGACACTCCTAGTCTCCCTCTGATCAATAGAGTAAGGGTTGTCAGGCCCTTACCCTCCTACCTTTGCTGTGTTTCCTATTTGCTTTACTGCACACAGGACCAAAGGGCAGTATGTCAGGGCAGATCAAGATTGGGGAAGGTCTTCGACCACACTAAACTTGGACTCTAAAGCGGGGGTGAGTGGGGAGTGTGCTGCAGTAATTCTAGTGTCCAGTGTGAAGACAGCACTGTACTCACAACAAAACCAGAGACAAAAGTCTGGTTGGACAAAAGCAAGGTCCTCCATCAACTATGCAGGGAATACATAAGAATTGTCTGGGTGTTAAACTTGCACTAATGAGATGCAACCAATGCCCAGACAGTGTCAATATGTGTAGAAATGTCAAATTGCTGAAGTAATACTGTTACAAAATATGCCGTATTATGCTGCATAATTTGGCTTTTCTTGCCGCATAATTTACTCAACCCTGCCGCACAACTTGGCCCTCTCCTGCCGCACAATTCCAGTGGTCGTGATTATAATACACTCCTCAGAATCTTTTTGCACCAGTAAATCTGGGGGGCAGGGAAAACCTGCCCATTACAATTTACAACATGAGGGTCCACTAAGAAATGAGAATTTCCCAGGAATTAGTAATTTTCGGTTGAATTTAGCCTGTAATTATTCATGTTGCCCTGGACCAGCTCAGTTGAAACTAAGTGCTCACTCGTAATAATGGCCACACTGTGGTTTGGAGACAGTCTTGAGAAAACATGCTGTGATTACTAAACAAGTCGTAGGAATTCAGAATGTCAATATCCAATTTGCAATCTGCAATTGTCGAAAATGTAATGAACTGCTGTGCAATTAATATTACAATAAGTTGAAAGTGTTTACTTTATTTTCATTTGCTGCCTGCTAGCTAGCGAATTAATTACTTGTAAGTTGGATGATGGAAAGGCCTGCATTTGTGAAGTGGAATCGGTATTTGGCTGTTATGTTTGCATTATAGGGCACTGGGATGACGAATGTCTATTGATAAGGAATTAGGTGATTGGACTGCGGTGCGGACAGTGTTACTGAGTTAGTGTACACAATATAGACAGTGCAATGACATTCTCAATAGGCACCTAGCTCCTTTCTGCATCATGTGTAGCCTTCACTCTTTACTCTGTTGAGATTATGGGCCCGATTACGATGGTAGGCGAACTTACGTCCGCCCGCCATACTATCGGGGATTGGGACAACCCGACAGGCTGTTGGCGGTCCCGGTATAGGTATTGTGATGTGACCGCCACCACGGCGGTCGTAATACCTATTTCTTGCATTGTGGCGGGTGCTGCTGGCTGCAGCACCCGCCGCAATGCAAAAAGGAACAATTTACATATCCCTGCACTACGTGGAAGGCACCATGTGGTGCCTGACACATGGTGCAAGGATCTGTAGGGGGGCACCCTAGGTGCCTCCCAGGTCCCATGTCTGGGGGCCCACTATGGGCCCCAAAAGTCCCTTTCCGCCAGCTTTTTCATGGCTGGTTAATTGCCATGAAAAGGCCGGTGGAAAAGGACTTTGTAATCCCTACTGCGGTGCCTGGCAGGCACCACCAACCTGGTAGGGACTTCAAGCCCCTCCACCGCACCGGCGGGCTCAAGGAAACCGTCGGATGCGTGGCTACCCCGCAAGCCATTGTAATATGGCGGGCGGGAAACATGTCTCCCCGCCATCATAATCTGCACCTAAGTTCCCACTAATTATGAAACAAACATAGATAATCTGCAAATGCATATCTCTTCCATTTGATTTTTTTTTGTTTAAATAAACCTAGCTTTAAGCAACAATCAAAAAAAATCATTGGATAGTCACATGTTGAATTGAAAGGCATCATTTTACAGGTTGCAGAGCTAACCCTATTATTCAATACACAACAGTGGGCAGTTGCAGCTGACCTCACTATTATCTGTACCTTAAATGTTGTGCTTGGGTCTTCATTAAGATTCACACGCGTGATGACACGTCCAGTATTTTGCTCAACAGCAAAGATGCTGCCGCTGTAAGGAAACTGGTTCACATCCACCTTATACCGTACAAGACTGGCTGGGGTACCCTGTAATTAAATGATTAGTCATTGTTATAAGTGTAAAATATAAGACACATTGGTTAAGGGCTTGTTTAGAAAATTGAAATCATTGCATCAGCTCATTGCAACGTGGGTAACATCACCACAATCCATGTATTATTTGGACAGCATGAAAGCAGACTGCCTTGTGAATGACTTATCTCTGCATTTCGTATTTATCATTTAATTTCATATCTATATACATTAATTAAGGAACATTTGGAAGACAAATAGGTGAGTCCTAGGCATTTTCAAAAGTGTATTCTTGTGCTTTTTCTGGTTTGAATTGTTTGCTATTTTTGCATGACAGAGACTGGCTTGATTAGAAAATGTCACACAAAAGACTGACCAATACATTGAGCACGTCTTGTGTCTGTACAGAGGGCATATTTTGAATAAAATGTTAATGGAAAATTACTGCCCAATATATTTAATAGGCCTCTTGAGTGATTTTTTTCAAGCAAACTCTCACACAAATGAAATTTGTATAATTTTCATGATTGTCATGAAAATTACAGGTGTTAGGTGATTACACAATTTCAACCACCATACTTATGACTTCAGTACCCTTTATTCAAGAAACCTACATCATGTTGGAATGAATACAACAGTTCAATTTTTATTTTTTTTATCAGGGTAACAGCAATTCTAAGAATAGACCGCAGACAAAAAAATATTACCACAATAAAACATCTTCCATAGCAATAATACAATAACAGAACATCTCTAAACCCAACTCACTAAATTAAATGTATGAAGGAAATCTCTCCTTGGGCAAAAATCCTGAATTAAGGATTTTATTTTATTTTATTTGCGGTTTTATATAGCGCGAACATGACCCGTTAGGATATCAGAGTGCATTACAGGGATAAACACGTTTCGTACAGTATAGGCATAGGCAAAATACAAGGATGGGGTTAGGGAATTGACTACAGTAGGACAAAAGTCGGAGCTAAATACAATAAACAGTACAGTACCAAAATCAGTGAGCGAGATGCCTGCATCAGATAGTTTCTGTGCTTCGTATTACACAGATTCTGTGCCTCCTACTACGTTTGTAAAAAAGAAGTATAGTCTAACATGCTTCCATAATGAAACACTGAAGATTTGTAGGTGGATACAGTAAATTCTAGCCTTGGTCAACAGTAGGTGTGAGCAGCTAAACACTAAAAAAGAAACATGTTACTCCCCCTCAACTGATCACGAAGAGACCACCTTGACCACAGAACTATGGTTGAATGGCAGTCTGCATTGATATTTGCAAATACCCCTGACGAGAAAGTGCCCAATCCCTAACATATAACCAAGACATGTGTCAAGGTGTCTGCATCTATCATCTTTGAGAATTAACCCGCACATTCTCACAGTGTAGTAGAGGACACACATTCATTCAAACTACTGTGCTCGCAAATTCATTGGTGCCACAGGGAGAAGCTCACTCAGTCTTAACCGAGATCGAGGGAAAATAAAAAGGGGGCGGATGATCGGTCTTAAGGGAGGAGCCCCCAGGCTACACCCAGATAGCATCCACTTTCATGGACTTCAAAGCAAACTTAAAAAAACAATGCTATAAACCCATCATCCCCTTACACAACAAAGAGGTTGAATAATGATATTAATCTCAAAATGTCTGACCCTCAAACCACCAGTATTCACCAACCATCCATCCAAGAACTTTAAAATGAATACTCTGCCTGAGGCATTCGCAAAATGAAAACTCACTATGAATAAGCCAATGTCCACAATGACCACATGACAAGCAATCATGATTCGTTTTTGCCTACAGTTTTAACTTTCCAGAAGGTTGTGTTGTTTATTAAATATTGCCCAATGAAACACTTTATTAATGCTGGCTAAAGAAAGCTTTTATCAACATTGTGCTTGCCTACAGTCTAGCCTGCCTACTCAGAACAATCTGTAACCAACTGCTGCTGGTTCCTAACCATCTCACTGACACCCAGAGGCAAATAAGTTATGTTGTAAGCATGTTCAAAAAAACAAAAATACATGAAAATAAATACTTCATTCAAAAAGTTCATTCAACCAAGGGAATTTCCTCCTATTAGTCTGCTATCTTTCTACTTGCCAGATTTTGTACGTCAGAAGAAGAATTCCACAAGCTTGTTACTAGGGGTGGGGCATGGCCGAGCTGACCAAGATGGCGGTCGCTCTATAATAGAACTCCTGAGCCTCTTCCATAATCCGGCTAAATCCTCTGTATTCCTCTTGCTATTTACCTACCCAGCACGTGGTTTCAGTCAGTAGACACACTCAGGTCTAGGTCGAGTGAAGAGGGAGGGAAGCCACCAGCCTGGGGGGTGCAGCAATGCTTCGGCAGCGGGGCGGTCACAGTCTCAGTGCCTCGGCTGCATCGGGTGGAGTGATGTCATGGCGACCGCCGGAGAGAAGAGCGGTGGGTGGGGCCCATGGCAGTGGCATTGGGGCCTGGTGCAGTGGAGATGGGTCAGGAGGCTGCGGGGTCAAAGTTTTCCTCCCCCAAGGGTTGCAAGTGGGGAAGTCAGGTCACCTTTTTTCACCCCAGGGCCTGTAACGACCAGGCGCCGGGGGAGAGAGAGGCTTTTGGGAGGTGGTCTGGGCCCTGAGTGCGCCGACCAGCCGTGTGGCTTGAGTTTTACTGGGCCCCAGCTTGGTCTGGAGGCCCTAATGCAGGGACTTCAAGGGCATTCCCCAGTTTGGGCAGTTTGAACAAGAGAAGAGACCCCCACTTTGGATTAGTGGATCCTCTCAGATACTGAGACCGGAGTAGGGTCACATGCCCCCACAGACTACTGGAATGTGCAGGGACCAAACGTAGGGGCATGACAAGAGCACCCACTTCCACCTGCACATGCTGCTCAGGAGACAGTGGAGAGAGGGGCAGGTGGGCTGGAGTGGGGTCACATGCTCCTGGTTGATAAGTAAGATAGGGGGGCCCATAATGGGACAGAATGGAATTGAATACTCCTAGTGGCTTGTAGCACCCCTGTAAATGGTGGTGAATGAGACAGGTGGGATGAGGAGTGACAGACACTTCCTGCCATCCTCTGCCCCCAAGGCCCTGGACCCTCAACTCAGGAACTCAGGGCCTTGTTTTTGACAAGTGAAGATAGGGAGGGTGGGAGCTCATATGGTGCTCCTGAGACAGGATTTGCGCAACGCATTTGAAAGAGTTACAGAGGTGGAGAGCCATACTCGAGGACAAGATATGTGCCTTCCATGCAGAAGTAAAACAGTTCAATACCTCTAACAAGATACTGGAGGGGGCTGAAGATGTAGAGAACAAGTCAAGATGCAATAACTTGTGGTTTGTGGGGTTCCCAGACACCTTAGAAACTTGCTTGCTGCAGTCTCACCTGGAGGCATGGCTCAAGACAAGGGTGTCTACTGGGGCATGCTTGCAGTGATCTGCAATTGAAATTGTGCACCAAACTCTTGCACCGAATCCTCTCAGGGGCCCCCCCCCATGACCTTTAATTACCTGTATTTTCAACTTCCAGGATAGAGACGTGATCTTAAGAAAAGCACACAAAAAAGGTGAGCTATTATATCAACTCTTCAGGATAATGAACTCCCCGGACTATACCAGACAAGTCCAAACTCACCGTAAATCCTATGAGGGAGTAAAAAGGAAACTGCGTGAGATGAACCTATCCTACATGCTGCTTTTCCCCACTAAACTGAGAGTGGTGCATGACAACAAATCTTTTTTCTTTGATATCCCTGAAGCAGCATGTGTGTGGGCTGCTGAAAAAAGAGAACTTACCCACTTCGAGCCCCTGCCGCAGCCAGCATGGGAAAACTGTGGAGGCATACCCACGAAGGTTAGAGGACGTGCCAGTAGGCACAGACATTCTACACAGAAAGTTCCCCGATGTACAAGGGGCTCCTCAGAATCATCAGATACTGAAACTGTCTGGGAAGGAGCTGAGCGTTCACACATGACAGCCCAGAATGGGGGAGGGGATGAGGGTTCTCCGATGCCGGGGGAGAGGGAACAGTGACCGCCTGGAGCCTGGCGATGGACGTTAGCTACAATGGCATTTTCCCCATGGTGGGCCCAGTGGCAGTCTTTGATGAGGTAATGGCTGCAGGAGGAGATGGAGGATTATAACATAATCAGCATCCTTCATCAGCAGGGGTCTCCAAGCCATCCATACCCCTAGTTTTACAGTTTATCATTACCTGTGGGGTTTTGGTTTGAGGGGGAACATTGGTCTAGCATGAAGTATTTGGGGTTGGAGTCATGAGTGTGCAACAGATCTTTCCAAAGCTGGGGACATGGGTAGTTCTGAACTCATATGTAGGGAAAGTGGGGACCAGTTGGGGAACTTTATTTCATGTTACAGTACCACTAAAGTGCACACACTAGATCGACACAGCACGCAGAATCACACACAACCCTGGACACCTGTTTGGCTTCCTTGCTGCTAAACTGTAATGATGGTGACACCTGATGTTGACCAAGCCCAAAATCACTTCCTGGAACTTTAATGGGCTGGTTAATAGAAATTAAAGGAGGGTTAGTGGTACAGTTTATCTGCCAACAGGTGCCTGATATGGTGCTGTTCCAGAAGGCCTATCTCCTCGGATTGCAATGTAGGTGCCTCCAGAGGGGCCCATATGTATTGCTTGCGCATGCAGGCTTCCCCATTGGATCCAGAGGGGTGGTGATCTAATAACAAAGAACACCCCTTTTCAAGTGACACAGAAATGGGAAGATCCAGCTGGACACTACGTTAGCATCCAAGGCACCTGGGGTAATCAATCCATAGTGATTTTGAATGTCTATGCCCCCCCAGACTATAGCAAAAGATATATGAGGTGAGAGGCCCCATACTCCAGCAATCTACTGCCACAAGGCATGTCATAGGGGGAGCCTTTAATGGCGTCATTAATAGGGATCAGGTCAGGTCTGTACCCCCCCAACTGGATGCACATCCAACCCCTGAACTGACCCAGTTCATCCACGCCCTCGGCTTGACGGACCAGTGAAGACTGAAACACCCCCTAGCTGAGGGAGACATCTGTATTTCACAGAGGATGCTGGGACAGTTGCATCCCTAGTGACACTCTAGGAGGCACATAAAAAGGTCCTGAGGGACAGGGCCCAAAACTTCATTGGTTTACAGAGGCAAACATGAAAGCACTAAGGGGCATATTCTCAAGGAGCTATCGCCGAGTTATCGGCACTTTATCGCAGCCAAAGTCGCGATAAATTTATCACCCCATTCACAAGCTGGTGCTAACAGCCAATACCACCAGTTTACTTGTGAAAGCATCCGCAAAAAACATCGCCACAGATGACCCCTGCAACTATTGCTAATGAGATGCAGAGTAGGTGTTCCCGAGCAAAAATCCGCGACAACACCACACCTCAACATTCTCAACGACCAGCCGCATCGGCAATAAGACCACAAAACAGGCGATAAGGCGCGTTAGCAGCAGAAAATTAACACCTGCTCTGACCTGGTGTAAAGTCGGACGACAACCTGCACCAGACAAGGGAGCCCAGCCCAGAGCCACACATGAAGAACAACAGATGCCATGGAGTCACTCACCATGCATCCTGGAGCCCTGAGAGGACAACAACACCCACCGCCACCACCCCCAGGACCGCCACCCCCCCGGATCCCCGCCCCCCCCGGACCACCACAGAGGCAGCGCAGACAAAGACAGCGGACCTTCAGGAAATGCACCAGCCTCACAGACCCAACACCAGACAATGTCAATGCCCACTACAGGCTCAAAAGGACAACCATCCTCCGCATCCTGAACATCATTGCCCACAGGCTGACTGTACCAACACAGCGGACAACCAACATTCCTCCGCAGACAAAGCTGCTGGCTGTGCTGCACCTGTTGGCCTCTGGTACCTCCCAACCAACAACCGCCAGAGTCAGAGGAGTCTCACAGCCAGCCCCATCCAAGTTCCTCACACCTGTCCTGGATGCCATCATCACCTAGGTACCCCAGTACCTATACGTCCCCCACAATGCGCAGGAACAGCTGGAGACCAAGCAAGGACTATACGCCATAGCTGGATTCCCGCACGTGCTGGGGGCAATCGACTGCACACATGTCCTACTTGTGCCCCCTGCCGACACTGCACACAATTACCTCAACAGAAAGCATACGCATTCCATCAATGTGCAGGCAATAGTGGATCACAGGGGACTCTTCACCAATGTCGTAGCCAACTACCCAGGCAGTGTGCATGATTCCTTCATCTTGCGACAGTCCAACATCAACCAACGCTTCCAGGATGGCACCTATGGGAATGCACTGCTCGTTGGCAAGTACCAAATAAACACACCACACACCTCAACTCCACAATCACGCAACTCACAACTCAGGCAATGCACACGTCACAAAATAACATACAACATGCCAAACAACATGCCCACCCACTAGACATGACAGCACAACTTACTGTGGCAACCTTGGTTAGACATGTACATGAGCCATCAACAGCATGGCACCTCAGCCACACAATAGCGGAATGGGAGGTAGGAACCAGGCATGTGCGAAGGAGGCAAGTGACCCATGAATGAGAATGTACACAATGCCAAGTGTGGTGGAGATGTGCTGGACAGACTGCAGTATGCAGACCACAGACATATCCATGTCTACATGCACTGCTGGTGTTTGGAGTGTAGTGGACAGTGGGCGCAACCATGTCACCCCAGCCAGTGGGGAAGATCGTGGAAATGTAGCTTGTGGCGTCTCCCCCTGTAAGTGTGTGCGGAGTGGGCTGGCCCGGCGTACGCCAGGCCAGCGTAGAGGTGTGAATAAAAAGCACATAGCTCTGGGCGTGGTTCTCTTCCGGAATGCCCAACGTGTCTGCCAGGGCGGTGCCTCCCACCCCACCACGAGGCCGACGCCGTCGCCATGAGCGGTGTGGCCTGCGATCCTGTGCGCCTGCAGTACCCCGGGCCGCTGGTCCCCGAACCCGTCATGCCCGCCCCTCCGCAGCCAGGCCTCACTGCTCACCTGCCGACACCGGCGTGTGTCAAAGAGGGCCCACCATGTGCTGGCGCAAGCTCCAAGCCCGAAGCCCGCGACCTTGGCAGCCTCCTCAGACCATCACGGCCTCCGCGACACAGGCCCACTTTACACCTTTCTCGTTGACGTACTCCACCGCTGCCTCCGGCCTACACTACGGTCAAGTAGGTCACACATTTGGAACTGAGTCTTGATTATGCAATGGCAGAGTACACACTTTATGGCTGAGTTTATATCACTGTACTCCCTTCGATGTGGTGCCACCAACTCTGTGCACAGCATTCGAACTACACCTGTCTGTGGTCCCTTGCTGACTACTGCCTTCAGCCTACACTGCGGTCGAGAAAGTCACACATGTGGAACTGAGTCTTGATTTCTGCATTGCGGAGTTCATATCATTGTACGCAAGGAGACGAGTAAGAGGAAGACGCGGTTCAGTCCGGAGGAGAAAAGGATCATCGTTACGGAGGTGATCGAACACTGCCGACAACTGCTCTGGTGTCACTAACTCTGTGCATCGCGGGCCAACGACATGTGGCTGTGGGCCCCTGTTGACCACTGCCTCGGGCCTACACTGTGGTCAAGTAGGTCACACATTGGGAATTCAGTCATGATTAATTTATGGCAGACTTGAGATCATTGTACAGGCCTCATCGCAGACTGCATCCTCTTTCAGCTCCGGTGCCACTAAGTCTGTTCCCCGACATCCATGGCCACTTTCTGGTTGAACTTTGGTGGTGACTGAGTCTATGGACTGGGGGTTGTCTTCATCATCATGTCGGTGATACTGACTTTGTTGCAAAAACGAGGCTGTAGCATTCCACTCCTCCATTTGCCACTTCCGGCCGGCTTCTGCCCTCTGCATCATGCCCTGGAGGACACCTTCCACTGTACCCCGCAAACCTCCGCTACATTCACCTTCGACATCGACGAGGACCCGCTCACCTCGCGTGGCCCTATCTCACTGCACTGCAAGTCACCGTCCCATGGTGGTGTGCCTGTGCCGGCCGCATTGCATCCGGGGCCACTAACTCTGTGCAGCTCAAGTCATGGCCCCTGTCTGATAGCATATTGGCTGGCCTCTGGGTCGATGGCCTGGGGGTCATCAAGGCCATGTGTCTGTGACCCTGCGCTGTCCTCTGCCTCCGGCCTCAACTGCGGTCCACCTGGGCTCACACATCAAATCGAGTCCTGACCTGCCCGGACGTCGCATCACCGCAGGATGCATACGCCCCACCGCCAGGACCAACTCCAAACAACAGGTGCCAGAGTCGGAAGAGTCTTACTGCCAGACTATCAGAGTTGCTCACACCTGTCATGGGTGCCATCATTAGCTTGATACCCTGCTCAGCTCTTCAGGTGCCACTAACTCAGTGCACCACAAATCATGGACCATTCTGTTTGCATGTTGGGTGAACTCTGTACTTTCTCCGGCTACCACCATGATGCTTCACAGTTGTTTCTGTTATGCTGGTGTTACCTATTTCCGCTTTAATTGTGATCACTGTTCAAGTTGTTGCCAGCACCAACGACTCCATGAGGGCTGGCTTACACTCGCCCCACACACATCCAGCACATGGGTCACTGTACATGTGACCATGCCAATAAAGGTGTCGAGCGCACGTGCCCGTAGTCAGTTCAACAAACTATCTGAGTGTGTCCGTGTGCTCATGATGTATGCATTAGGGTCCCAGGCCTTACAACATTACATTGTGCTGTGTACAGAGGATGCAGCCATGTCACCGCAGGCAGCGGGTGAGACATTGCACATGTAGCTTTGTCGTCCCCCACTCAATACGTAAGAGGAGTGAACTGGGCCGGTGTATGCCAGTCCAGCGTGGGTGTGTGGATGATTATCCCGTGGCTCTGGGTGTGGTTCAGTGCTGGAAATGTGCAAAGGCATGTGTCTCTGTCGCAGTGTGGGTCTCCCTTGGGGAGTGTAGGTGGTCCCTGATGGGACTTAGACACCCACGTATGTGATCTAGTTTGGCTTCCATGAGGTAGTACCCCACCCGCACATGTTCGGCCACCCCCTTCTGGCAGTCTGACACCTGGCCTTGGAATGCGATGTGTGCTTCGGTGGGCTGCTGGGAGATAGCCGGGGTGGTGGGTGCATCCAGCTGTGTTGTCTGTGCAGGGGGTGGGGTATCCTCGATGCATCGGTGCTGCCCTGCTCCTGGAGGTCATTTGCCCAAGATGTCCATGGACTGTTGTAGGGCGTCGGTGTCGGAAGTGTGGAGGTCCTCTTCAGCATCACTGTAGAGTTGTCTGGTCTGCTCAGCTGGAGGTGTTGTTTGTCCCTCTGCAATGTGAAGGGGAGATGCTTGTTGACATTGTGTTGGCATGTATGTTGACGCATTGTTCAAGTTTACATACAGACTGCATGACAATGTACATTGTGACTGTTTGGGAGGGCGGACTATTTGATGCGGGACAGTGGACATTTGGACTACATGACGTAGGTGAGGTTGTACACGTACATTTGCATCTCACAGTTTCCTGCTATGTCAGATGTGATTGGCCATTTTCTACGCACAGGCGGACCCAGTTGTGTCCTCTGTTCTGCAGTGTAAGTGTTGCACTGTGTACCACATTATCGTCCATGTGGAGGTGCTGTCATTGCTATGTTTGTGTGCTGCATTGTGTGAGAGTCGCACCAGCAGCTGTGATTTTGCTGCCCCTTATCCCTTGGAGGCGGTGTGCCTTTGGCTTTTGTGCTTTTAAGGTGCTGTGATGTTGGCGACTTGGGTCATTTGTGCTCTTGGACGGTTTTTGTACTCTTGTGCATTGTTTGTCTGCAGATGTATTGTTGACTTCAGTGGTTGTTTGTGCACGTGGATGTGTCATAGTGTGACCTGCTCCTTTCCGGATGTGGTCCACACTCAGCCACCTCAGTCTCGTGGCGTGCACAATGTCATGGTGATTGTACTCCAGCCATGCTGCTCATCATGTGGTGTCACTTGCATTGTCAGTGTGGCTCTCACATACGCATCTTTGCTGTGTTTCGCACAGGTGCATGTGTGTGTTGTGGAACTGGTGATGTGTGGAGTGGGACCCCTTTGGGCACATGGTGGACGGGGGCCTACTTGATGTTTGTATGTGTGCTGCAGTGTGCCATGGGGTTCAGGGACATGACCCAGGGTCATTGTGGGTGTGCAGTGTGCTACACGTCGTTGTGCATGTGTGCCAGTGTGCCCGTCCCCCCGTCCCCACAGTCCCTGTTCGTTACTCACCCTGTTGATGTTGTGTCAGGTCATGTCGAGCAGTGTCTGGACTCCCGACTCCTTGCACCGTCTCCACACTGATGACTGTGGCCACCATTTGCTCCAGCTCCTCCTGTGGCGCAGGACTCCCACCTCCATTCGCCGTTGCTGCCTTCCTGTTGGCAGCGGGTTTCTGCTTGGTTTGGCTTTTCACATCGTGCCAGCACATCTTGGCCTCCTCGACACTGTGGCTGCATTCACGATGGAATGCCATTTTTCCGTCTGTGTTGCCAATGACACGGTGGAGGTGACGGACAGTTGTTGTTAGTGCTCTGTCACCTCCGTGACGACGATCCGGTTGTCATGCGGACTGTGCCCCGTCTTCCTCTTCTCCTTGGCCTTCCCCGACCCCGAGGTTCCTTGCTGGTGGTCTGTGGGGCTTGTGGGGTTCGCAATGACCTGGGCACTCGTTCCGGGTGCATCCATGTTGCCACGCAGTTTATTTTGTTTATGGTGTGTTTTTCTTGTTCAGCTTTTATAGTGCATTTTCCTGCATGACGCGTGGGAATTGCAGGCCTGTCGCTGATTATCGCAGATTTTTGTATCGCGGTTGGCCTCATCACAACTTTATTCGTGTTCGTGTTTCGCATTTGTGCGGCGTAGCGTTGATTTTAACGCGGTCATTTGGCGCGTTATCATGGGACTATCGCATGGTGCCGCCAGGTTGGGAATACTACGTTAACACAGTGTTGTTTTCCCGCAATAGACTGTGATATGCAAAGTTGCGTTAAGCTAAACTTGCGGTGGTTATCACACGTTCTTGAGAATATGCCCCTAAATGCTCTCTTTTGTGATAGTGTGGGCAAGCAGTTTAGGTTTATCAGAGGTTAGTGCCACTGCTAAGCATTTGTTGTACTCACAGAGGCAATAAATGAGACACACACTCAAGAATATATCTGAGACCACTTTAGAAAAATAACTTGTATTTTTATATAAATTCTGATACCAAGAACTTCGTTATCAAATAAGTACTTTTTTAAATATCGATTTTTACAGGTAAGTAAAGTGTTCACTTAAATGTGTCTTTCTGCAGCAATGCATCCCTATGGGGGAAAAGGCATATGTTGCATACAGTTATTTGCGATATTTATGGAGGGCTCCTTCTGGGGTTCATTCTGGAACAGTCTGCAGAAGGGGGCTTGGGGACAAGTTCGGGAGCTCCCAATGAGAGGCCCGGGTCACAAGAGTCCTGGAAACAAGGGGGCAAAGCCAGTTTGTCAGTACCTGAGCTGGGGAGCTCGGGTGTAGAGTGGAAAGGTTGGCTGGGTGTTGTGCATCCTCGGGCCTTGGGGTTATTGGTCTCGCCAGTTGAGGGTGAAAAATCAGGACAGCTGGGCCACTCTGGAAGTGGATCTCTGTGGTGCTGACGACCCTCCATGGCTGCTCGGTCTCAGTGCAGTGGGAGTCCGAATTGGACTCTCACAGGCTGTATTTGCTGTAAGGGGTCTGTAGACTGGGTATTGGTCCTGTGCGGCTTAGGTCAATCCTGGTGTTCTCTCACTTGGTGGGGGGACAGATCTGACCTTCAGGAGCACTGTGTCCTCTTCCTGGGGGACTGCTGTGTTGGGCTGGCTGGGGTTCTGCTAATCGGTAAACCAGACTTATCCATTTTCCGTGCCTGCAGGCAGCAGGGGAGTAGCTCCTCTACTCCAAGGGAGATTGCTGGCAATTTATGTAGTGCTGGCAGCCTCCTGGGGTTCTTGGAAGCTGGTCAGCTGCAGGACGACTCGCTGCTCATGATTGTCGAGACTGGTGTAGGCAGGCTGGGTATGGCCCCAAAAGTCCACAGAATTCTTCTGCGTTTTTTGGCTCTTCTTTGTCTTCTCTTCTTGATCCATTGAATCTGAGGTGACTCCTGGCATCAGGGGTGCCACCTAAATACTGTATTTTGGGGCATTGCAGGTAGTGTCAAGTAGTAACCCATGGGCTACCTACTTCTAGGGTGACTACACCGCCAATCTGACCACTTCCTGTGGGAAGTGAGCATAACCCTGACCCAGAGCACCTAGTTCTACAAAAAACCAAAATGGTGGCATTTTTCTACTTGTGTGCACTTCAGGTCACCCACCTTAGTGGTGCTACTAGCCTGAGGGTCAACACACCTCCTGACTAGCTAATTTTACCACCTTTACTGGTGCAGGGGGTGGAATTTCCCCTGTCTGGGGTAAGCCAGGGTCACATATTAAAGGCTGTGGAGGCCTTAATAGGCTGATTACAAGTCATCCTGCTTGGAGGAGGTGACAACACCTTCTGCCAGAGCAGGCATTGTTTCTGACCTCTGAGAGTGGTGCTCTGAACTCACAGTGGGTCAGAAACTCATCTGTGGTGGCAGGCTGGCCACAACGAGACAGCCAGCATACTAGAGGACTAGTAAGGTTCAGGGAGTACAAGGTTACATCTGAGCTTCAAAATCTTTCCTCACCCATTACTAACTCTTCCTCCCAACCTGACTCCCTCGTCCAAACCCACTATCATCTGCTCCTCGAGGAGATCTCACTTAACCTGCTACATCTCAAGGACAATATTCTAAGACTTACCTTCTTAACCACTGAAGGGTTGCTCAACCAAAGGCACAACTGTCTGCATGTGAAGCAAGCCGGCTCCCAGATCTTCCTGTTCCCCAACAGCAAACCTCATACACCTCACTTCAATAGAATCTCCCTTCCTCATAGCTCCCCCTCTCATCCCAGGAGATCGACCAATTGCCTCTCAGATAGCGACATCCACGCACTGCTCCTTTCCGTTCAACCCTAAGGATTACAACTCCAAGACTTACCCTGAGCAAATCCAAACCATCCAAAGTAATCCATACAGAGTATCGACTCACAACCCCAGAGGGATTAAAAAGATAATCTCAAGCCCATCAACCTCAAACGGCCTGTCACAGCTCACTCCAATACACCCCTGAAATGCATGCTCATTAATTGCAGATCGGCTGTTAGCCACGCTTCCGACATCTATGATCTCACATGCACTCAGGAGCTCGACCTCGTTATCCTGACGGAAACTTGGCTAAATAACTCCTCAGCCCCTATTTTAGACCTGGTAGTCCCACCTAGTCACAGCATTATTAGACTAGACAGAACTCACAGAACTGGTGGGGGAGTCACATGCATTTCCCGTAATACCCTCGAGGTAATTCAGGCTGCTTCAGATGCCCTACCTACAGAAGAATACCTTTGCATCAATATCATTCGCAATGACAGACCTACTTGCAAAACTTCATCTAATTTTCCATCCGCCCGGAAACAACCCAGCTTTCATCGAACAACTTTTAGAAGTAATCTCTAACAACGCTGGCCAACAAATCAGTCAGAACTTCCTTGGAGACCTCAACCTTCACTGGAAGGACCTAAATGACCAATTAGTCAACACCTTCAAAGATTTCCTGTCAGACCTCAAACTGACCCAAATCTGTGATCGCCCCACTCACAATAAAGGCGAGACCCTAGACCTAATCATCGCAGATCGAGGCTCCATGACACTGGAGTCCATCCTGCCCTACGATTGGACAGACCACTTTCGTATTACCTTCCTCATCAATGCCAATATGATTCCTAAAAAAGCTCAAGTAAAAAAACAAAAACATTGGAAACGAAACCTACAGAACATAAACCTCAATGACCTATCGGCCCTTAGCCTCAACTACCTGACCCCTCAATTGGACATGGTGGACGTCCACGACCTAACAGAGCATTACAGTACCTCAATCTTGAACATACTGGACTTGATCGCTCCATTACAACTAAAAAACGTATACAAAAAAATGTCTAAACCCTGGTTCAACGAAAGCCTCAACAATGAAAGACGCAATTTGAGGCTAGCTGAAAGAGCCTGGGGATCTTCACCTTCCATGGAAAACCTGGAAAGGCTCCGAGCAGTGAGAAACACCTGCAACAAAAGCATCAGGAACTCGAAAGCCAATTTCTTTAGAACCCAACTTGACCAAGCCAGAAATTGACCTATTAAACTTTTTGAAATTGTCAAGCAACAATCCAATAACCAACCCCACCCTGATAACGGCTCCAAAAAGACTCCAAATTGCAAAGAATTTGCCTCATTCTTCATGGAAAAATGGTTATTATTGAACAAGAGTTACAGACTATGAGGGAGTTGCTACCATCTAACTTCCCCTCCTCTAATCTTCCATTACAGTCCGCTATCCTGATCAATCACCCTGAGCTCTCCCCCAAAAACAATGCCTCTTGGAACACATTCACCCCTCTCAAGGAAAGTGACATTCACTACTTGCTCACACTGCTGAAGCCATCAAACCACTTCATCGACCCTTTACCTCCATCTATCTTTAAGGAGATCAATCTGTCTATCCTCCCGCTATGGACTAAGATCGTAAATGCCTCTCTCCTCCAGGGCACCATCCATGATTGTCTAAAAGTAAGACAGGTAGCCCCCATCTTAAAAAAACAACGGCAGACTGTGCAGACTTAAACAATTTCTGTCCAATCTCCAACATTCCCACCCTGGCGAAGCTTTTCGAGAAATGTGTTCAGATCCAACTCTGTAATCATAGATCTGTACCAACTCCTTGACCAATACCAGTCAGGCTTTGGCCAAGACCACAGCACCGAAACAGCACTCACTCTCATAATGGATGACGCCCTATCAATGCTTGATCAGAATGAAGCATGTCTCTTCATCCTCCTTGATCTATCCTCTGCATTTGATACTGTGAAACACGACAACCTTCTATACCTACTTGAAAGAAGGATGGGTCTTTCAGGGACCGTCCTCCAATAGTTTACTTCATTCCTCCAGAACAGAACCCAAAGAATCAAGGTCAACCACTCTCTGTCAAAGCCCTCTATGGTCACTCTGGGAGTCCCACAGGGGTCTGCCCTCTCCCCCATTCTCTTCAACTTATTCATGGAACCTTTAGCAGACTCCTTAGCATCCTCCAACATTCATCATCATATGTATGCTGATGACACACAGCTGTACCTGAAAATCTCCTCTCCTGATGACCTCATTACCCTCAACACGATCCTACAGAATACTCAGAACTGGCTTATGCTCAACCATCTTAAACTTAATACCACCAAAACGGAATTCCTCCTCATTACCCCACCCAAACACAATCTGAAGATCGATCATTGGATAAAACATCTAACTGCTCTCAACTGTACTCCTCACTTTGTAGACTCTGTGAGATCTCTGGGAATTATACTAGACAAACATCTGCACATGCAGAAACATATCAGCAACACCACCAAAGGAGCAAACTACCAGATGAGCATTCTAAGGAAACTGAAACCCTTCCTCCCCCAGGAAGATCTTAAATTGGCGGTCCAAGCCCTAATCCACCCGAGGCTTGACTATGGAAGTGCCACGCTCAGCGGCCTTCCGCGATACAAGCTGGCCCCCTTACGGGCCTCCCTTAATGCGGCGGCCAGACTCATCACCAGAACAAAAAGTAATAATCACATCTCCCCTTACCTGAAATCCTTAAACTGGCTTCCGTATGAAGCACAAATTCATCTAAAAATCGCTTTCATGACCCACAAAGCCTTACATTTCAACACCCCAAGTTACCTTGCACAAAAACTGGAACCATCGGGTGGCTGTAGGACATCGTGTAGCAACAGCTCCATGTTGCTGAAACCACAGATTTTCTGCAAGAAAAAAACATGCTACAGAGCTTTCTCTGGCATTGCACCAAAAATCTGGAATTCTCTGCCGAAGGAAATCCGTCTGATTCACTCTTCCGCCTCCTTCAAATCAGAAGTGAAATCATTCCTAATGTCTAAGTGGTTAGACTAAAAGCTGTCTCCGCATGAGCTATCGACTGAACTTACTTGTTGAACTCTCTTTTTGCTGTTCACGTCCTCCCCCGTCTGGTTGCCGAAAGAGTTTGCGCTCCCAGATTTGAAACTCTTCTATGTTTAGATTTTATGTTCTTAAATGCACTTTATTACTGTCTTTTATCGATGTATCCTCTCCATCCCCCCCCTTGTAAAGCACTCTGATACCCTCACGGGTCTTGTTTGCGCTATATAAAAACTTTATAAATAAATGGGGAGTACCTCTAAGATACCCTCTGGGTGCACGTATTGATAAAGCCATCACTGGAATCAATGTGGGTTTATTAATACAAGGTGTTTGATACCAAACACCATAGGTTTCAGTGAAGCCATTGTGTAGCTGGGAAACTTGTTTTGATCAGTGACCAGTACATACCTTAAGTTTGCTTCTCTGATCAATTGTAATATCCAGCAATAGAACTAGGCATTACAGGGGCATATCTGCTCATGCAGATATGTCCTCACGTGTTATAATGCACCCGGCCTTAGGGCTCCAAGGCATGCTGTAGGGCTCACTTACATATGTTCCATGCAGTTTCTTTGGCATGGCACACAGGAGTGTGCCATGTCATGTCTTCAAACATGGTTTGCACCATGTCACGCAGCCTGCAAGGGCAGTCTGTGTGGAATATGTGTGTGGGTCTCTTAGGGTGGCATAAGATATGTTGCAGACCCTAGGGACCCGCTTTAGCACCTGTGCCCTACGTACCTAGGGTACCATTTACTAAGGACTCACAGAGGTGCTAAATTCCTTAGCCAGTTATGAAACAATTAGACATCAATTTGTTTTAAGGAAGGAGCACTGTCATTGAGGTCGGATTAGCAGGCCTCCGTGCACTATCAGAGTCAAAAATCAGCATTGAGCAGCTAAAAATGGGGCAAAAAGTTGGGGGACAACTGCAACAAAATCCCAGTTTCCTACAAAAAGAAAATAGGGCCAGAGGGTAGAGGATTTGGAGAAAGAGACAAGGAAGCTTGTTATTTAATGACCAGAGTGGAGGAAGACTTGAGGCTCCTAGAATTATGGAAAGAGGAATACAGGGTTGTGACTGCAGAGGCTGCTAGGAGCCAGTATATCACACAGCTGTATGAAGTAGGAGACAAGTCAGACTGCTTACTGGCTCAGCCACAGAGAGAGCAAGATTTGAGATGGGTGGGAGAAATTTGGGCAGAAGAGGGGGAGATTATCTGAACACATCCGTGGCGTAGCAGAAGAATTTGCCCATTACTTCCATGACTTATAGAAGAGAAGACAAACCTTTGAAAACAAGGGGATAATTTACTTTCTGGCTGAATTGCATCTGCCATTGTTGACGGGGGCCAACAGAACTTCACTTGGAGAAGAGCTCTCACTGAAGGAGCTCACAGAGGCCCTGGCAAGTATGTCCAATGAGAAATCACTGAGGTCTAATGGCTTCCAGCCAGAACCATATAAATGCATCTCAGCAATCATTAGCCCTCAGATGCTCAACATGCTTAAAGGGGCCTTTGCCCCTGGGTCGATAGGCACTACACCAGTGTTTAAGTTACCCGGCTTTGGTATTACCACTATAGTGGTGTGGTATAGATCTGAGGGGAGTATCCCACGGCAAAGGCCCCTTTAAGCATGTTGAGCATCTGAGGGCTAATGATTGCTGAGATGCATTTATATGGTTCTGGCTGGAACAGACCGTGGCATAGCAGAAGAATTTGCCCATTACTTCCATGACTTATAGAAGAGAAGACAAACCTTTGAAAAACAGGGGATCAGAAACCATAGATATGATTTTTAGAAGTTTTAAGTCAAAATAGTGCCTAAAAACTTAAAGCGACAATCATAGTTATCTTGTCTGGCTAGACCTAGTCCAAGTCAAAAGTTTAGGCTCACTGCAAGCTGCTGCCAGTCAGATACAGGGACCAGGTATGTCCCAGTGGAAAGTCTACTTTCTGAATTAGAAGATCTTCTGGAAAAAAGTCCTCGTCAAAGGATTGTCGGCAGGTAGGGGTGCAGGCTAGATCCAAAGTAGGATTTGATGACAGTGGCCTGAAGAAGCACCGGTCCTCGGTGTGAGCCTCGGCTCCTGCGGGAAACGTGGCACTGTTGATATTGACGGAGGAAAGCTTTGAGTGACAGAAGTCTAGAATCGGCACCCAGGGATGTCTTATTGGTGGCTGGATGCTGTTTGATATCGGCTTCTACGTACGGACTTAGAAACATTTCTGGAAGTTGAAATCCTTCCAGCAAGAGAAACAAGTTGATAGACCTAACATCCTTGGAATGGGAGTCCCAAAAACGTTTTGCCTTCACTCTTCCTATTTTGTTGGTTTTAGGACTCTGTGCACTTTATCACTTCTAACCAGTGCTAAAGTGCTTGTGATCTCTCCTTCAAACATGGTAAAATTGGCCTACAACTAATTGCCACATTTAATTTACTTGGAAGTCCCCAGTAGATGGTACTACATGTATCCAGGGCCTGAAAATTAAATGCTACTGATGGGCCAGCAGCACTGATTGTGCCACCCACTAAATTAGCCTTTTAATTAGGGTGTGGGTGACAAATTCTGCTCTGCTGGCAGAGTTTGCAGAGTTTTGACCACTTGGTGTTACACTTGTAATGCAGAGTTCTGGCCAAACTCTGCCACTTGCCACATGGCAGACTTTTTTCTCATGTGTGGCTCACCACCGGCAAGTTGGCAAGCGCAAGCAAGAATTTGTGGTCCGTAGCACCATTTTTGGGCACAAGAAGGGCACCCGGAGAGATTTTCTCAACATGAGTGGTCGTGACCATTCGCGGTGAGAATGCTGTTGCTCAAGTAGAAAATCTACCCGAGCGGCAGCAAAGAAGCAGTGCCCTCTGAGGAACTGCGTGGTGCCATTCGCACTGATTTTGCAGCACGGAATAAGCTCCCAGTGCTAAAAATCAGTGCGAGCAGTGCAACGTGCCGATTTCTGCCAGCTAGTGGAACTCTGCAGAATTTCACAGAGTTTTCATGTAACAACGCAGAATTTCCTGGCGTGAAACTCCACGAGGCATTTTTCACTGCTGTAAGGCCTACTTCTCCCATAGCATAACAGTGGGTTGCCTTATTACATTTAATAAGTGCTATCCTTGAATTGAGACAGATAGGGATGTGCTGGCTTACATTCTAATTAATTCAAATTTAAAATCCTTTTTAATAGTAAAGTCAGATTTAAGTTACAATTCTGAAAATGCCACTTTTAGAAAGTTTAATATGAATACAAGGATGGTAGCATACACTCCTGTTTCGTCCAATTTATTTATGTGGCTCTCCGGCTCGCTCCACATCCATTAACTGATGTATTTATTTATTTATTTTTTCGAGCGAATGTGTATGTATTCACAATCTTCTTTTCACCGTTTTTTGTCATTGTTTTTTTCATGGGATACATTTTTGTACACACCAGGGTCATATAATTCTATTGGAATATAGGGGTCTGTTAGTAGTATGGGTGATTAATATGCGCTTTGTTTTATTTTAGTTACCCCTGAGGAAGGGCAGAAAAATGCCCAAAATGCATTGGGTCTGAGAACAGCATATGATGTTGCTCTATGAGGAACAGTGAATCTCCCTATGTTTGCAGTGAAAGCCTGGATAGGCGCATGTTAAACAGTGGATGTATTTTGGAGATCGATTAACAGTTGTATTACGATGGAACGTGGTTTACTAAGCAAGGAATAAACATGGATTACTGATGGAAGATATCATTGGAATTTCATTTTTTGTGAATGACTTTCACCTTACCGCAGTGCATTCTGGTTTGGGACTAAGTGATGTCTCAATTCGTTTTCGTACTTTTAGAGAGTTGCCATTTTCTTGTCCCAAACATATATGCATTCTGCAGTGTCCTTGGTCATATGACTAAATAGCTCTGCCTCTAAGATCTGCATACTGCTTCACAGCAGTAGCACAAAAGGGGCCTAGGTGTGGCCAGGATGGACATCCTGGTAGAATGACTGGGATGGGCTATACCAAGCACCACTTTCACTCAGAAGGGCTCTGTCTCATGCACACACAAAGGAATCTGACACCAGGCCTGCCCTGCCTTTTGCCACCCACAGGCAGTTTGGAGGATTGACAGGGGAACGTGAAGAACTTTCCAGATCCTGATTTGGGGGTAGGACATGGAGTCCCCCCACACAAAGCCTATCACCAAGGATAAATATTGAACCTCCAGAGCCACTCATCAGAACTCTCCTGGACCTATAGAAGTTACAGAAGGACGGCCCTGCTGCTGAAAGACTACCTTGCTGTCTGAGAAGGAAGATTGTAACTGCTTGCCTCGATCCTACACTACCCAGAGTCACTCCAAGGGTCTGTTTGCAGACCTCCTTTGTGAGCTACAGGGATACTACAAGCTTCAGAGACCTCAATGCAACTGCCTAGTTGACCTGCTGCACTGAACCTGCCTGGACCTGCAAATAGAGCTTTTTTCGACCTCAAACCAATTAAAAAATAGAGTACATTTTAATAAATCCAATGAGCTCAAAACAACAAAGATTCAATCAGTAGAACCAGAGATGTGTAATTTTAATGCTTTAGGTAGATATAGCTCATAAAAGCAAAAAGCACCACTCACTGTCATCTGGTCATGATGGTCTGGCCGGGGTGGTGGAGCGCTAGTCTTCCATGGTGTGGGAGGCAACCCCGCAACAGCACGATGGAGGGAGTGGTGGCCGTAAATGCCTAAAAAGAGGGGTGGAGTCCGGTCACAGAGAAAATGCCTAAAAGGCCACTGGATTGGCCCACACCCCACACTGCCATTGTGATACCAAAGGTACAGAATTTGGGGCCAGCGATAGACCCCTCAAAGGTTGGGGGTGGAAACCATACCCATACGTGGGAGGATCATGGTCTGGAGGCCCTCTCTGCAACAATCCTAGTGGCGATCCGTGACACCAGATTGGTGCCTGAAAGCGAAATTGATGCAGTTGCTAATGATCTGGAACTTCTGCAAGCTGACCATAAAATACTGGCAGACTGGATGGCTGAAACAGAATCTTCAAGAACCCAACTGCAACCAGCGCTGTTGGACGCCAATGCTAAGATGTGCGCAATGCAGAAAATGATCGATCAGCTCTCAGAACATGTGAAAGGCGCAGAGAACATGTTGCAACGTAATACCATGTGACTGGTGGGGCTCTCAGAGCACGCAAAGGGCCTCAGCATCGAGCTGTTCCTGGAGGATTAGCTATTGTCAACAGTGCTCAGGGGGAAGTCATCCAATCTGCTCACAGTGGAAAAGGCCTAGTCACTGCTGTGTAGGCCACCATCACTGGAGGCGGAGCCCTGCCAGGTGGTGGCAAGCCTTCTCAACTTCAGAGACTGGGATCACATCCCTCAGGTGGCCCTGGCATATGGTCCTTGGGGGCTGGGGGAGGCACGGTGAGCATATACCCGGACTACACCAATGCAGTGCAATGTTACCTGAGAACACTAAATCTAAAATATGCACTGTTCTTCCGTACGAAATTAAGGATAATCAACCATGACAGGTCCCACTCCTTTAACTAAGCAGCAGCTATGATATTAAGCTATCAATTGCTATATTGACTGCCAATGTTCGCTGACAATCAGCAGATGTTTATGTTTTTAGGTCAACAGAGTACTACATTTTGGTGATGGGTGGTGGTTAGTTCAGAGTCCACAGTGTGAGGTAGTGGAAAGGGGAGTGGTAAGTTTTCTCAAGGCATCATGGTTTAGGAGACACATTCAAAGACACCAAGAAACACAGTCAGACGTGGACGATAAATGTAGACTGGTGGGACACACGTCCAGACAGCTAACCCCTGGGTTGGCCCTGAAAATCCTCTCCTGGTATGTCAATGGCCTGGGTAACAACCTTAAGAGAGAGATAGTTTGGAAGTATCTGTTCAGGTAAGACCCGGATATTGTTATTTTACAAGAAACCTACTTGGGAGGCAATTGCTTTGAGTTTATGGGCCAAGGCAGATCCAAATTACTGGCCTATGCGGGATTCTCCAGGAGGTCTAGAGGAGTGGGATTCCTAGTCTTCAAATCCCTCCCACTACAGATCACTCAACTCTGGGTGGACGACCAGGGGTACCGGACAGCGGTTCAGAGATGATGGAATGGGGAAGACTTAGTGCTGGCATCCTTTTATCTGCCCCAGGGCCTGCAATCAATTGATAGACTGGGGGACTGGATAATAGGGCTGCCAGAGACCCTCCTCCTCATCAGAGGAGACCTAAACCTAACAGTGAGGGGTGAAGTAGACCTTGTAATGGCTACAGGGGAGAGACCCTGGTCAGACTTCTGCATGTCTCAATTCCTGGAGGCGTTAGGGCTGGCTGACTTGTGGAGGGAGGAACACCTGGGAAACCCCAGTACTCCTATGCAGCCAACACAATGTTGGCTTGATCAGGTTAGACTATCTGCTAGTACTGAGCCCCATGCCCTCCAGCATGGGTGCTTCACTCGCACAATCTTTCTGCCGAGGGGCATCTCAGACCTCTCCCGATCAATGCATACCTGACTACAACTACCCCAAGCATAACAGAGGAATGTAAACTTGACCCATTGGAACTGAGGGATTTGAACACCCGGAAACTTGTGAACGAGTCCCCAACCAATTAATTCTCAGATTACAAAAGGGGACGGTAGATTCCGATGTTGCCCTCTGGGAGGAATTTAAGGCAGTCATAAGGGGCCAACTGATCACACACATGTCTGGGAAGAAGAAAGCTAGAAATAGGAAATTGGGAGAGATAGAAGCCACTGTGATAAACTAAAAGGAGGATTGTGTGGCTGTCCCTCCCCCGGGTCTTGTCCATAAGATCGAGGGGCTGAGAGGGAGACCAGCAAGTACACACCCAACAAGAAACAAGGACAAATTTCCAGACCCAGTAGGGCAGATGATATGAGATGGACAACAAGGCGGGGAAGCTTCTGACCTGGCTATTATGTTGAGAGGAGGGACAGCACTGGGTCCTGGTGGAAAGGTCTCCTTCATGCGACATGGCTGAGACCCCAGCGGCGATCACACAAACCCTTGCCTCCTACCTGGAGGACATGTACTGAACCTGGGGCAGAAGGGATGAGGTAGACTTGAGAGACTTCGCTGCAGATATCTCAGTCGTCAGGTTTGGGAAGGAAATGAGTGAAGGGTTAGAATCTAAGATTACGGAGATGAACATCTCTGAGACTATAGGGAAGATGAAAGGGCAGAAATCCCACGGCCTAATGGTTTGCCCTCTGAGTTCTTCAAGTATGTTCGGTCTCACGTTACAGGCCCAATGAGGGATTTGTTCTACAGGGTCTGGCAGGATGGTGTCCTTCCATGTGATCAGGGAAAGGAAACAATAGTAATGATTCATAAGCCAGGGAAACCCCCTGGGACACTCCTACAGACAAAAATCCTTGCTCAACCTAGGGACTAAGACACTGGCAAAGGTTTTGGCAACTTGCCTGATGCGAGTGATAGACTCCCTGGTAGAGCCCGACCAGTCAGGATTTTTGCCCAGTCAGATGATAAGACACAACCAATGACAATTGGTGGGGTGCTTCGCCTGCAGAGACCAAATAGCCATGTCAGCTATCCTAATAGCCCTGGACGCCAAGTAGGCATTTGGCTCCCTTGAATAGCCCTACATGTGGGCAATTTTGCAAAAGATGTGCTTTGGCCCGAAGTATCTGTCCTGGGTGAGGCTGCTTTATCAGGATTCCATTGCCAGGGTAAAGGCTAATGGGGCAATCTTGGTCGAATTCGACCTAGGTAGCAGCACCCTCCAGGGTTGCTCGCTATCCCCCTTGCTTTTTGCGGTGGCAGTTGAACCATTGGTGGCATGGATACACCAGGATACACTCCTCAGGGGGCTGTGGTGGGACCTGAGGTGGAAGGATGTCATATCCCTCTGCATATGACAGACTGCTTTACCTTGCCTAACCAGAACAATGCATGCCCTGAATCCTGCAGATCCTGGCGCGTACGGATCTTATTCGGGACTCTGCATCAACTGGTGTAAATCAATTGCCTCCCCGCTATCATGAGATGTGCTAATTGGAGTCTGGAGTTATCCCCCTAGATGAGAACTGACTGGATTCAAATACATGGGCAACTGTGTGACCACAGACAAGGAGCACTTTATCCGGGAAAACCTCAATAAGGTCCGTGATGAATACAGAGGGGATGTGGGTCAATGCCAGAAACTCCTGTTATTGCTACTGGGAAAGCTTGCTTTTTACAAAATAAAGGACCTGCAGAAATTTCTTTATATCCTACAAAGTACCCCGTTTTAGGTTCAGGAAAGCTTCTTTAAAGCAGTGAATGAGGTGTCCAGAACCCTGTTGTGGGACAGGGAACCCTGAGAATAGCCAAGCTTACGCTAACTAGGAAACCCTTAGTGTGTGGGATTGCACTCCCCAACCTGTATCTTTACTACTGGGCAACCCAGCTCCAAGTGGTCAAAGATTGGGCTTTTCCATCACAACAAGAGCCATTGCTATTGGCTGACCAGCAAGCGATGGACCCTGCGGGCTGCGTCCCCTGCCTATATGAGGGCAGTCAGAGATTACCCCTCACTTCCCGACAGTAATAGTGGTTATAATGTGGAAAAAGGCAACAAATGCCCTTGGGTGGAAGGGTAAAGTAAACCTGGAAACCCCTCTACGGAAGGCGGATCGCTTGCCAGGGTATGAGCAAAAGAAGGGCATAAGAAATGGGACCTGCTGGGCATATCAAAGGTGGGGGACATCTGGCACAATGCCAATATTTTACCATTCTTTGAGCTGCAAGAACATTATGATTTATACAACAAGAGCAACCCTTATGCCCATGCGAACAGGAGTATCAAGTATCCTTGAAACATATGTTCAAAACCATCTTTTTGCTCTAAGAAGTGTATGGACATTACTGAATTTACTTCTGCTCGACAATTCAGCCAACCCCAGGCATCCCATGTCCTGTTGAGATCCCATTATCAACCCTCAAGGGGTTGAAACGCCGTTGACAAGAATATAGACAGACAAATGTTTCCACTATATGCAGATACAATGATTGTATTTTTGTATCCATGAATGGTTCTTAACAGAAACTGCTGTCTCACAACTGAATCAACCAACAACCCTTTTTTTGCCCTCAAGTTATGTCACTTTTTTCTTATCTTTGGGTTTTGGTTTGTTTATACATCTGGGGGTCTACTGCTACTATTACTTTTTCTCAACACACTAAAATTGTGCGAACTGTATTTATTTGTTTGAAACACCATTTTTGGATTAGGTCTGGACAGTAATATCTGTGATAATCATAATTTAGATTCAGAATGAGTTCCATGTGAGCGCATGTTTCAAGGATGCAAGAACAATATGAGCTGGCAACTAATCAACATCTCTGATACCTGCAGCTATCATATATCTTTTGAAGTTATGAGGAATTGTTAAACGAGATACCTGAGGAAACTCCATTGGAGTACTGAGTCCTTGGGGCTTCCCTGACCAGCCATGCAGTGTCACAAATATACTCTACACTGCTACACAACAGTATCCCACCACTTGACTGCCTCAGGGGTAAATGGTAGGAGGACCTGGGTTTATTAGAGGACTACGACAGGGGAGCAGCATGCCATTACCCCAGGGAAGTGGCAATCAGGGCTGGATTTCTACACCCGGCATACTTCACCAGGACCAGGTTGTTCCGTATTGTTAGAACAGGGAAAAAGCTCTGCGGACAGGGGTGTGGACAAAGAGGTACATTACTACATGCGAATTCCCAAAGATCTGGGGCTTCTGGGGGGGGTGGGGTGGTGCAGGATAGCATCTCAGCTACTCTGGACATAACTATAGACCTCACCCCACGGTTGTTGACCCTGGGAGTGTGGGGGGGCAGACTTTGGATCGCCATGTGCTCCTTTTCAGTAATATTGATCTGATCCGAAAACGGGTAAGTGCTATGATCCTGCTACAGGAATGGGAGAGCGGTATGAACTAGTGCATGAGAGCTGAGAAACTGGTGTACCAGACGAGGGGCTGCACTAAAAAAAATGGTAAAATCTGGGGTGGGTGGCGGAGGACATAGAAAAATATTACGAAAGCTTAACTCCCCAGTGATTAAAGCTGCACTGGTTTGCAGCTTAAAATAAAGTGGATAGGTATGAGAGGCAGTAAATTTACATGACGTAATGCAAGTATCAACCCTTTTCAATTTGAGGGGCACTTTTAACAATATGTATCAAGATGCTTCATTTATGCAAGTCTGATCTTTGTTTTCATAAAGTATATTACTTATTGGAATGATTGTGCAGTCCTACGCGTTTTTCTCTTATTACAAAAGAAGTATACAAAACCAAGTAAACAATGGGTAGTTGCCCCCATATAAAGTGTTTTCTATTTACTGCATGCATTCATGGCTGAGGAATGCATCAAGGCAGGAAGAATGCCCAGATATCTGTTGGACTATTATAAAAAATCGCCAAAGCCCTTTTCCTGTAGGATTTAGGGAATGTTTAATATTTCACAGTTAAATACTTGAGTCTGCAGGATGCCTCGGCTGGTTAGTGTCTGCTACTGACATGCATAATGATCTTGAAAATAAGAGTTTGAAACCCGGCAGAGCAGACTCTGTCCTCCATATTCTGTGGTTAGTACCTTGAGTACCTTTCAAGAGGTTTAATTTACATCGATTAGAAAGAGTCGAAGCCATGTTATAATTTCTACATATTTGCCTATTTTAGTGCCAGTTGTGAAGTTCCGCGTTCTTCAGTTGTGTATACTTTTTGCCTGTGTAAGCCAGTTGTGTATTGCCATGCGCAGTGCTGTTAATGTATGTTGCGCATGGCAATTAAAGGATGATTGAAATACAGACAAGTCGAATGAAAATAATGTTTCATGGTGCGCAGCAGGTGTGATACCCGTGAAAATATAATTTCCTCGTATAAAATTGATTAAATGCGTACTCTTTCTCATAGCTACATGGATAGCCAGTTGTTTGTTCAGCTTAGCGTTCGAGGACTTCGAGGAATCATGCTGGCGTTCAATATCCAGTGAAGCCACCCGCCACCCTCGCCAAGCCTCTGCTGCGTCGCGCGCACACTTGTTTAGTTGGGGGAAGTGATATAGCTATTACATGTGAAGAACCCATGCCCTGCACACAAGAGTTGTCATTCTCTCAACCTGAGAGACTCGGGGTCCCGCTGGGCCCACTGATAACGCCACTGTTCTCTGAACTTCAGTTTGATTAGTCTCAGTAGGGGTCGAAGCCAGACAGGTGTGAAGAGAAAAGGAAAACATTCAAATTTTTAGCCGGACACAATAGATCACTTCATTCTTTTCTCAAAACCGTTCCAGGTGGCAGAGGTAAAAAAAATTGCTGTACAAAATCGAAGTGGAAGTAAACAATTGCTCAGCGTGGCTTGATGGAACATTTTCAAATTTGGTTTTTCTTTAAACTGGGCATATTTTAATTTTGGCACTCATGTTTTTTAATTTCATATTTTAAAAAGTAGAGTTGTTTATGCGGCGCAGAATTCAATTGAAATGCTTTTATCTCATGGAAACAATGAGCTAAGTCCTTCTGGGGAAAGAGGAAGCAGGAGTGAAATAGGAATTTAATGAATTGACATTATTCATTAATGAAAAGTCCGGAGTGGAAACATCTTGACTTACTCCATTGACACTTTCTGTACGGATATTTGATCAGGTGCAGGTGCTTTCTGCTTTTATTGAATATATTTAACCGGACTGAGCCAGAACTGATAACAGTGGGCTTTTAACCCAGACTCCCACCACAGCTTTTTTTAGAAAACAGACTTTCGCTTCTTATTTTTCACAATTACTAATGTACGGGTATTCCATGTAGGTCGAGGAGCGCTAAATATATGCCCTATTTTGCAGGATAATCAACGAGTAAGTAAATGAGTAATATTTATTTTCAATGCATTTAAATATATCTCATGTGGATTTCTGCTGTTAACGTGGCTGGACTGGGCTTCCGTTGGACACCCCTTATGTATCTGACATAATCAATGCACTGATAAAAGTAATTTAATGTCATGCCAATGATCTTAAAAAGAAATGCCTTACATTTAAATGTTTACTATGCCAGAGTTAAACAAGACAAACATAAATTAGTCTTGAGTAAGTGGAGGGAAGAGCAGGTTGGTGTTACAGTTACTGTATATCAGTTATAGTAGGGAGATGGTAAATTTTATCTGGATTGTAATTCTTAAAGCCCACGTTCTTCTTTTAACAAAGCGAGGGCACATAAGATGCCCAACCAGTCCACTTTCCTCTAGCGCCAGTTCCAGATGCTACAGGTTATTAAAAACAAAAAAGCATTAAAAATGTGCTTAAAGTTCATCTCCAAGCTATTTACCTGTATGGATTTGAGTGGCAATTGCCTAACATGCACACATGTGCTAGCAGGTGTATTAGGCTGAAGTGGCCTCTGTCATTCCTGAAAGAATATACAATTACCAAATAAAGCAAGTCATCTAAAAAATAAAATCTCATAACATCTGTATTACTTTCTTGCCAGCATAAAGTGGGAACGGCTAGAAGTAGAGGAAAAGGTGGGATATTAGTACAGCTAGTGTAGGCAGGTAGGTAATCAGTGGACCAAGAGATGTGCCTGAATGAGCACATTACACTCGGGGTGGCCTAGTATCTCATCTTTACTGAAACACTTTGTAGTTGGGCTGCTACGCTAGACAGAAGCATTCTAGAAGAGCTCCTCAGCAATTCATAGTTAATTCATCATACATCCCTGTGATTAACCTTTAACAGCACTGTGCCTGAATAAAAATACGAGTGTCCGCTATCACAACTTTAATTCTAAGCAAGATTCGGAGTGTTCCCCAGAAACATGGGGGTTTCCATGCCTAACTCATGTGCTGTGCAAATTGTGTCCAGATTTCATATGTATCTGTATTTATTCCATATTTTGACTTGCCGAAATCTACCTGTGGAAAATTTGAAGGAGAGATGTTTGCTGTGAAACCTAGGATTCTGATATCTGCAGCAACATAAGTTAAAGTTCATATTGGAATTCAGCCTCATACCTGTAATCTTGGCCATGATAAAATACGAATACTTTTATTTAGAGGAGTTTGGAATGTTGTTTAAATAAGGTCCATTCTTATTTGACAGAAGGCATCATCTCAGGAAGCTGTGATTGGAAAAATCCATTTATGAGGCATGAGGAGGAGAATGCCACATGCTGTTCGGCCTTGTAATACAAATGCACACATCACCAGGTGGAAGTGCACTGGCTAATAATATTGTAGACTGCATAATAATTACTAGGACCCTAATTGGGATGTCAGTCGGTAAGCCTCCGACCGCTCGTCAGAAGCTAACCAACCGACATCCTTGGTTTGAATTCCAACCGCAGTATTACGATTAAGCCAGGTGGAATTCAAACTGGCCGGACAATCCGTCTGGCTTCCGACGGGCTGAAGGAGCCCGTCCGCCAGTTGGAGGCCACACATAATCCCTTTAGGACGGCGTTTACGCCAACGGGATTATGATGTCGTTTTTTTCTGACATGTTAAGCCTGTCAGAAAGGTGCTTTTGGCACCCTTAGCAGGGCCCCCATCCCTCAGCAGCCCCCGGTTGGGGGGCTGGTGCCCCCCTGTAAATCCCTGCACCGTGTGACAGGTACCGTGAGGTGCCAGCCACGTGGTGCAGGGATGCATCGAAACTCCAATTTCTCTATGGGAGCTTGTGCTACGGCCTGTTTCTGACGGCAGCACAAGCTCCCTGAAAGAAATGGGAGCATTGTAATAGGGGGTGCGGAACCACCGACCTATGGTCAGTCGGTTCCCACACCGAGATGGTGTCGGGCGTACACAAGTCCGCCCAACATCGTAATAGGCGCCTAGGTGTTCTCCCTAATGTCAGTCTAGTCTCATATTAACAAGAACTTCAGCAAAAGAGGAAAGGATGTCATTTTCATGACTCAAACTATGGGTGTACAAACAGGTCAGATGGTATTTCTTAGAGCAACAGTTACAAAGGAAACTTTATTGCAGTTGTTGCTGGGACATGAGCATGAGTAGTGTTGATCCCCACTAATTCAGTGAGCATTGGCTTATCTCCTCAACTGAGTACAGTTTTACGTGATGTTATTCCATGGGGAGAATGCACCACTTGGGCTAACTCGTCCTTGAGATTGAAACTCGGGGATTATTGTAATTGTTTTTAATAAACACAAATGAATAGGTTTGTGATCTTGGATGTTTATCACTAGGAAATTGTTATTACAATATGATGCTGTTTGGGTTAAAGGCCACACTCATCATTCTAAATGTGTGATCCTGTTTTCAGAACAAAACACTTTGGGGCTTATTTACAAGCCCTTTGCGCCGCTGGTACGTCACTTTTACCCATATTTAAGTGGTACACTGGCGGCGCAAGGGGCTTGTTAATAAGGATCTTTGCCTTCAAGATGGTCAAATGAATGCAAAGTTTTTACAACTGATTAAGATATTGCCTCCCCCCTTGTATTGATTCTAGTTCACTATTTGAGGCATTAATTTCGCCTTGAGAAAGACCATTTGAAATAGAGAAGAGCTAAATTGTTAAAGCAATGGTTGCAAAGTGAACCCTGGATCCTACTTGGTATATCACAGACTGTTCTGGTGAGATTGCTGGTTAAGGATCTTAAGGATTCATGTTAGAATGACTTTGCTCTGTTGATGTCAAGATGTGGAAAGGGTACTTGCCCTCCGTCTACTGTAAACAAAAGAAATATATACCAATTTGTGAATTTCGTAAGGTTTGAAGAATAAGCATATTTTTTAATAAACAAACTGTTGCAGTCAGTTTTAAAATGTTCTTGTACTTAGACTTGTAATTTTCAAGGCAGTTCTCTGTTCATTTCTTCATCTCTCATTGTTCTGACAGTTTTGGTGTTTGGTAAAAGGGCGTTTCTATGAGTTATAAAAAAATATTAGATGATGAATTTACTAAGTGAAACTAGTATGGATCTGTGTATGTATGGGCAATAGGTGAGCTAAGCTACCACCGGTTATCTACACACAATGTGCATATGAGGTAGGGACATGCCTATGAATTGAGAGTGTTGTATATCCATGGCTTCAGTCCACAAGCACCTATTTCAATGTGTTACCATGTATAGTTTCACAGCTTTTAATTAACAATATTAACATTTTCAAACGAATCAGGTGTAGATGGCAAATTGATTGTGAATCAATCATTTTGCACAAAGGCCATTGTGTTATAATATTTTAAACTATAATACTGTGTCAAGCTAAATATCATATTATACTAGATTTAGCCACAAGCAAATAAAATTCTAATAAACAACGTTATATCAGTCTGGCTAACTAAGTAAGGATTTGTTATGATCACAAACAATGCGAAATGCAATATATAATTGCTCATGATATGTGCTATTGTAATGCAAATGTATTTAATTCTACATGCAAACAACTGTTATCTTCACTAAACATTCACTCAGTTGGAAGGCCAATATGTCAATAATGAATGCAGACAAAGTATTAGTAACTGTATGTGCAAATGCTGCACAAATGTTTATTAGAATAACAACTGCACAAGTGGCACTATCTGTAATAGAATACTGTGTTCTTCATTTATTTTTTTATCAGTGAAACTGCTCATAAAAAATGCAAGCAGACAGCATTATGAATGGGGTGGGAGAACAGAAAGCATTTCCCCATGAAGATAGGCAAAGTTTTGTGACCACACTTTGTGCTGGCGGGAAAAGTCAGAAAGCTTGTTTACCTCACTCATATCACAGACAGTGATGATTAACTGCTAAAGGATGTGATGTCAGTGAAGAAATTAATGCCATGTAAGAGAAAATGGATGCGAGGTCAATGGTACCAGGAGGGAGGGATGCCGAATGCTAATTAAAGCATGGCGATTCTATTTTGCAGCTTCCAATCAGAGTTTCCTCAGTCCCGAGTTAGGTGGAAAACGCTGCTGTTGTTCAGTTGAGATGTATCTAACTCCTGCCTCTTGAAGAATCACTCCAAGGTTGGAGCTTCAGGCAAGGGGAATGGCTGATCATGCCTTCAATGGGTGGTGGCAGTCCATGTACTGCTGCTCAAGGCCTTGAGCAGAACAACCAATGGATTCCAGTCCTTGCAAAGAGCCAGTAAGTCAGCCCTTTTTAAAATGTTGGTACATTCTCATTCACTGAAAAGCATTGGCGTTCTTCACCACTATTGAAAAGAAACGCTGCGTAAATGTAAGCCAGTGAATTAATGAATAATCGTGTATTTTGGAAGATGAATTATGATAGAGTAAAATAGCGCAACTAACATTTTTCTAAGCAATTTCCGTGCTGTTTGCTGCCAACAAAGTATTCCTAAATATGTCTAGCATGATTCTTAAGCCTTCACACATCTTTTTACAGATCCACTTGTTTTACCTCCTCTCTCAGCTGATTTCTTGCATTTTTCTCCTTTGGTCGTTTTGGGTGGCTGGCTTCTAATATGCCACAGAGCACAAACATAAGGAGGTTCTATTCCCAACTAACATTTCTTCACTAACAAACGCCTGAAGGAACCATTGTTCGGGCCTACTTCTATGCAGCGGGTCAAGCTGTTATTGTAAATGGGCTGATTAGTGACTTATTTTTAGTTCTAGTTACTGAAGTGGGACGAAGAGGTGTGCCACAATTGCAGCAAAGCATGATAGTATCTGCACACATTGCAGTAAGAGGCAAGTGCCCTAGCCATCTATGGTACCACAAACACTTTTAGACCCGTAGCCCGCAGAGGAAGAGGAAAACAATGTGCAGGCCACTGTTAAATCACCCATTTTAGCTGTACTTTGCCAACATGTAAAACAATTCTATTGTCTTCTGAAGGTAGCTGGCACATTACATTGCCCTTCTGAACAGGCTGGAAACCACTTAGAAGATAACTTAAAGTGTGGCAGCACCTGTTCTCTTTTCTCCACTTTATTTCAATGAGGTTGTGTTAGCGTCAGGAGGGGATTGGATAGTGTAGCTGGTGCGTGATATTTTATTGTTAGGGAGCGAATAGGATACACTGCTGCTTTTTTAGGGTGTTTGGTTGCAGAGGGAGAAGTATGATGCATCTAATGTGTTGTGTGTCCGTATAGGGTTTCAGAAGTATTTGGAGAATGGAGCATTGGGATTAGGAAGCAGGGCAGATGACCCCCTGAGACTTTTTGACACATTGTTTATGTTAGAGAAGGTGCAAGATGATGCACCTGTTGTGTGGAGTGTTTGGGTGATAAATTTAATAGGATGATGAGGCTGCAGTCCAGTATGTTGGTGTTAGGCAGCAAATGCTACAGGGAGTTAAGGGGTTGGTAGGGTGCTGTTGGAAATGGCCCTTTCTGCAGTGTCAACCCCAGACTTTTTGCTTTCCTCCTCCTCTTTTTGCTGGATTCATTTTTGTTGGCTTTAGGTACTTTACCACTGCTGAGAAGTGCTAAAGTGCTTGTGCTCACTCCCTTAAATATCGTTTGATTGACATATACCTAATTGGCATATTTATTTTACTTAAAAGTCCTTTGTAGAGTGGTGTACCATATACCCAGGGCTTGTAAATTTAATGCTACTAATGGGCCTGCAGCACTGGTTTTGCCATACGCATAAGCAGATTTCTAAAACATGTTACCGACCTGCTATTGCAGTGTGAATGCAGTGTCGACTGCCATGTCAACTTAGCATTTAAAACTAGGCCTGGGCGGTGAACTCCACTCCGTTTGCAGAGTTTGCAGAGTTTTCTGCATTCCGCGCATTCGCGGAGCTCGCGGAGTGCAGAAACCTCCGCTCCGCGTAGTGCAGCAGAGTTTTTTCCCCGCTCACGCTTGCGAACAGTAAGTTTGCGAACGTGAGCTGCCGCTCGGGTAGAATTTCTACCCGAGCGGCAGGAAGACCAGCATGAACACCAGTTCGCACTGCACTCTGCCACTTGTGGAACTTCGCAGAGTTTTTTTGTCACTTCGCGGAGTTCAGCGTAGCGAAAATCCGTGAACTACGCCCAGGCCTGTTTAAAACCCCTTGCCAAGCCTTAAATTCCCCTCTTATTATATATAAGTCACCTCTAAGGTAGGCCCCAGGTAGCCCAAAGGGCAGAGTGCCATGTAATTAAAAGGTAGCACAAGCACTTTTAAGGTTTGTATGCTCTGGTAGTGATAAACTGTGATTCCCAATTGGAAGGAGGTAGATCTGTCATGCTTAGTACCTATGGAATTTTAATGATAAATCCTCTTTAATGGCAAAGTCCAATTTATCATTACAATTTTAAAAATGGCACTTTTAGAAATATGACATTTTTTTGCTCTTAGTCCTGTGTGCCTGCAGAGTGTCTCTGACACACGTCGGGGGTGGGTGACTGCTGGACTTTGTGTCTTCCCCATAGACAGCCACAACCAACGGGAGCTTAGGTGTGACTTGATGTGCCATTGTTGGAGGATGGGAGAGAAGAGCTGGGCACAGCCTCACACTTTCACCTGAATAGGCTGCGTCCTATCCCCACACAAAGGGATGCATACAGCCCTTTGTAGTGCAATGCCCCTTGTAGTGAGTCTGGAGCCAGTGCAATAAGGGAAGACCTCGGTGCACTTTAAAGACCCTTGTTTGAAGTCTTGCACACTTCAAAGGCACCACTGGGGATAAGAAATGGCTCTCAGACCCTACCACTTCAGTACACGTCTGGACCTGTGGATACTCTAGCAAAAGGAACAAATGATGGGCAGAATGAAGAACAATTCAAACATTCACCCCCAGTCACAAAGATCTGGGTTTAATCCATTGCTCTTTTGCTCACCATTCCACCCCAGTTTGGACCCAGCCATATGCAAATCAGTCTTGACCCTGTACATCATGGGAACAGTCCAGCCCAAAGTGCCAAGCCAGGTCCTCACTGGACCAGAATCAAGCATCCTGTGACAGGTTTCGGGGCATCACTCCTCATCAACCAGGCTAGCTTGAATCCAGTGGCACAGTGAGCATGGGACCCACGTCTGGGCATACCCTTCCCACTTAGGGCAACAAAAGCAAAAGGAACAAATGATGGACGGGATGCTGAACAATGCAAACTTTCACCCCAGTCACAAAGATCTGGGTTTAATCCATCGTTCTTTTGCTCACCACTCCACCCCAGTTTGGACCCAGCCATATCCAAATCAGTCTTGACCCTGTCCCTCATGGGAACAGTCCAGCCATAACTGCCAAGCCAGGTCCTGCCTGGACCAGAAACAAGCATTCACTTTTAGAAAGATGGCATTTTTCTCTCTTTGCCTTGTGTGCCTGCAGCCTGTCTCTGATACATGTCTGGGGAGGGTGACAGCTGGGCTTTGTGTATTCCTCCTAGACAGCCACACACAATGGAGCTTAGGTGTGACTTGATGGGCCCATCCTGGGAGGAAGGGAGGGAGGAGCTGGGCACAGCCTCATACTTACACCTGAATAGGCTATGTCCTGTCCCCACACAAAGGGCTGCATACCCCTCTGTAGTGAGTCTGGAGCCAGGGCAGGAAGGGTAGATCTCTGTGCACTTCAAAGACCCTTCTTTGAAGTTTCCCCCACTTCAAAGGCACCACTGGGTATAAGAACTGGGCCTTAGACCCTACCACTTCAGTACACTTCTGGACCTGTGGAGACTGCCAGGAAAAAGCACTGCTGTGCTGCTGAAAGACTGCCACTCTGCTGGCCTGCTACACTGGACAAACTGCTTTCTTGCTGTGCTGATCTTCTGCCTGATGCCCTCCTGGTCAGGGAGAGAAGGAGTGGAGCTGTATCACTTGACCCCCCAGAGTGACTCCAAGGGCTAGTTGGCTAGCCTCCTGATCTGAAGTCTCAGGGACATAAAAGACTTCCAACTATCCTGCTTCTGCACTTGGACTCTGCCTTCTGTGAATCTGTCCCGCCATGTGGTGCCATCCCAGTCCTGGACCCTGGGAAGTGGGCTTAAGGTGCTCGCTCAGCAGAATAAATGGATTATTGCTGCTGCAGAGACAGAACCAATGCATCGCTGTCATTGAGTGGTCAGCGCCAACAAATCTTTGCTACTGCATGGATCAGAACTGGTGCATCACTCCTGTTGTGAGGACCAGAACCAGTACATCTCTGCTTGTGCATGGGTCAGAGAGTCCGCTCTGCCTTCAGAACCACCACTCAATGACTAACCTGAAATTCTGCATCGCAGCAACCTGCTTATCAGAGCCGACGTATCACTGCTTTTGCACAACCAGGAACAGACCATCGCCGCTGCCGCATGGATCAACACCGGCGCATCGTCCTCTCTGCGCTCTGCATCCTCACCATTAACAGAATCCTCGACGTCAACACAACCCATACTAAGGTTGTTTTGCTCAGCAGGCCCAATCTGGTCCTCGTGGCTGGCCCGCACTCCATTGTGGTCGGCCAGAACTTTTGACTTCGTCCAGGTCCAGGGTGACCAGAATCCCTTTGTTGGTACTTAGTGCTTTTTGGCACTATTTTGACTTATTTCTTTACAATTTAATATCTCCAGTTTTGTTCATTGAATTTTTACCGTTTTGGTTCAAATAATATATTAAAATATCATCTATTTTTCTAACTTAGTTTGGGATTTTTTTGTGTTGTGTTTTCACTTTATTACTGTTTGTGTGCTGCATAAATACTTTACACATTGTCTCTAAGTTAAGCCTGACTGCTTGTGTGGTAAGCTAACCAGGGTAAAGCACAGGTCAATTTAGTGACTTTTTGTGGTTCACCTTGCAAGAGACTGCAACTCTCACAGTCGTCATAGCATGATGTTTAATAAATACTTTTATTAACTAGAAAAAACTTTTGTCATATTTGATTGTTATTTCAACAGTGTTTCCAATGACACTTACCACTATATTTACAATTAATCCAATGCATCAAGAATGACGAAGGATAAGACGACATGAAATATTTTCTTTGTCCAAAACATCACAAAGTAAGACAAACATGCTCAGCAGAATCATCACGTTGCCCTAGACAAGTTTACAGTTAAATGCACAATACACTACACTAGCTGTGAGAGATGTTGATGGTGGAAATGGAATTCAAAGCACTATACATCTGGTAAGTATTTAAGTAAAGATGTTAGATGGGAATGAAGAATTGCCATTAAGTCTGCTGTGGATACAAAAAATATTTCAGCTGCAAGTTCTGAAGTACACAGCTCATCAAAATGAAGATCTAAAATTTTAGAGAAATTGAAGACAATATATTACAGCAAGTATCTTTGACCTAGTGGTGTCCCTAGCACTTCTCATGTATTTGATGGCACCTTCATTCAATTACATGTAATTTCGTTATTAGCCACTTTTTTATATACATGACTGTGTGGAGCTCTATAACGACAAAATAAGTCCCAGAATCAAGAATGTTTTTTTCTAAGCACAAATAATAAGGCACAACATAAGAAACCTATTCATAACAAGCACAATTACATGAAGTTGGGTGGGTTTAAAAAATCTCTGATTTTAGGTCTCCCAAAAGCAAATATGCATTCTCTTCTGTTAGGCATCAGTGTGGAACCTCCTCAATCAAATACCTTTGCCAAAAGAAATGTTGAGAGTGCAGAAACTAGATGACAATATGAGAGAGAATATACTGATAAAATTTGGCTTATGTGATGGAAAGGGTAGCAATTGTAATTTACAAATGGTTCATACATGTGAGAGTCAACCGTTAGATATTGTAAATGTTTTTGGATTACCAAGTTTTAGATCAAACGCCTGTGTAAGACAGTCAAGCAGTTGGCTAGTTACTTTCTAGGTTCATTGAAATAATGAGAATCCTTTTACCAAATGCCTTGATTCCCAAATAGTTGTATCTTCTTCCATTCACAAAGCTACTATTGTTTAAGTAGTCAATTTAAACACATTTGACATGCCATTGTGTATAATGATACTTATCAGGCAGAAGACTGTCCTTTCTACATGCTTTCTTTTCTCCTGATTATCTGCTGAATTAGCTCCTGTTGCAGTCAAAGTTAAGGAAGTTGTATCCCTTTTCTTCTGCATAACAGTTGTTCCCAACTCTGTATTGATTCGGATGCATGCACGTATTTAAAGGACCTAATTCCGTTGAGTTGGACTGCCTTGTAATAATTATTGTAACATAAGAAATTGGCTTTCTGCAAGATTCACAAACTAGTCTGGGTTAACTGAAATAAGCACACATTTTATGACAAAATCCATCATGTTGGTAGCTTATAATTCCATTTGGGGAAATCCTTGTCCAACAATATTCAGGCAATATTCATAACAGAACATGTGGTAGCACTTTTCATCTTCAATAGTATGTATAGCTTTTCCAACACTGATAATGACTACAAAACATGCAGCCACACCCTTAGATTCAAGACATTTAAAAATTGTGTCTAGTTCTGTTAGGATGATGCCAATTGTGTGATCCATCTCTGTGATGTATCTTGCATTTGTAGCCTGTTGAAGTATATGTTGAATTATAGTTCATGTGTGGGCACCCCGGAGCCATTAATCTTTAAGTTAGCTCAATATGCAGTGATGCACTCCTCGTCAGCTGTCTCCATCAGTAAATTTACAGCAAAAGCTAACATTTTTTCTGTAGCTCTGTCAAAGCAATAGTGTAAAGTTATGAAGGGATCAGAAACGTCCATCTTGGACATAAGGCTTCTTTACATTCTGATAGTCTTAGACATTTTAAAGCAATCACTAATATTTAAATGCAATCATTTGAATGCAGCTACTTTTATACTGCTTGGCACTTTTGTAATTGAACTTTGGAGTATTTGTCCTAAGCCTATGGAGTGTGACCTTTTAAATTATTTTTCAAAGTGTATTTAATTACATCTTTTGAAATGCTTGCTGACTTTTTTTTTTTAAATTGCCTTTATATTTAACTGTAAAAGTTATTAATTTGTACACCATTAATTCTTTCTTGAGGTTCCTTGTTTAAAAAGAAAGGGTTTTTAAACCATATTAAGACAATCCTAACACTGACCTCCCAAGCTTAATTAATCATAAGATTTGCTGTATTTATAAAGAGCAAAATGCAGCACAAAGATTATTTTGTAAGGACAACCAAAGAGTAACAATTTGACTGATGTCACGAGGCCCAAATGGGCATTGTCATCTTCCCTATGTTAGCATGAGTACGTTGCTGACTGTCCGCTGCTTTGTGCATGTTACTACACAAGTTTATTTTGCTTGTGCCACACTGAAACTTTCACATAAAACCTACTGTTGTTTTTGTACTTTGCTCGTTCCTGGGATTTAATCTTAGCATTGTGAATAAGGTCGAACAACAATGCCCCTTGTTATTCTGTTCTGGTCAGGCCCTAGCACCTAGACAAAACATACAGATGCAGCTGTTGTTTGGGAACACGTACTTAGGTCATATGAGGGTGCCCAGATGGGTGACACACACTTGGAGAGGGACCTTTCCAGGGAGAAGAGCATGACAGCACCTGTGATGTAGATCTACCATCTATAGACTGAGGTACCGGGTGTGCTGATAACTCCCAGAGATCTTCTAATATAAAATCATCTTGCCTCTATACAAGGGGAGGGAGGTTAGGCTATTCTGTCATTCATCCTGACCGCTCCTTTTATGATTTATAGACTACTTGCTATGCTGACCGTATTTGTGTTAGGCATTATTCTACTGGTTGTGGTACGTATACTGCATACTAGAGCACGTTAGTTAAAATAAACATTTTAATCTTCGTGTCTCTGTTAGATCATATTGTGTCTGTGTACTAGAGCGTGAGTGAAAGGGTGTGTCTTGCAACTGCGATTCCTGAGAGAGTCGTGAGTGTTGTGTTCTGGGATGTCTAATCACTTGTTTTTCTGTGAGTAGGAGGGCAAGTGAGACACTATAGCTTGCTGGTCCCGGGCTCATGGGTACTAAGGTGGTAGGATAACTCAGTCCTTACCTACTAGGATCTCATAACCCCAAGCATAGTTCTGTGATTGCGCAGAATCCCTGCAACATGGCGCCACCAACGTTTGGTCTGGTACTTATTCATGAGACCCCTGAGTAGCGCTTGTGCTTATCCACGATACCTTCTCACCGGTTCCCTGAGATGTACGTGGTGGGAAGGCATTGCCTCCTCAGTTTGTAGGGTTTGCCTACCTATGGGTACTAAGGTGGTAGGATAACTCAGTCCCTGCCTACTAAGGTCCCATAACCCCAAGCATAGTTCTGTGATTGCGCAGAATCCCTGCAACACTGACACTTAAATACTCACAAAGAAACATCCTAAGGCCATTGGATTTTTTATTTTCCTCTTAGTCAGTGGAGGATTCATCCACAGGTTAGGACCTAGGAAGCAGAAGGTGTTCCTACAGGATAACTCATACCTGAGTAATGTAAGAGCAGTAGATTTCCTGATCTCAGAGACCTTCAAGAGTGATACTGTTGTAAATGGCATGTGAGTTTGGATCGCTTCATTCAATAAGATCATTTACGGACCAGGCAGAGAGATTAAAGTGATCTCCATGTTCAACCACAAGAAAATGAAGGCTTTTCCTGGTGGCAGACAGCTGATTGAACTTTTTTATCATAAAAATAGTATGAACTGCCAAAGTTTGCACTCAGTGCTGTTTTGCAAGTTTTAGTCTGTAAAACCGAAGCATTGGCATTTCCAAAAGTCACATCTGGACATAACGCAAGAGATGATAAAGGAAGAATAGGAAATGTTTTCCTTAGTACAACAATAGAAATTAGATATTCACATCTGTATTGATTTGCTTATTTAATGACAGATACTTTTCTAAATTTACAGCCCTGGATTTACCTTTAGCTGCAGCTGCATGCGGCACACTCATGCTGAACTGACATTTACCACTACTCCATGTGATCATGTTTACCCTCAAATTTAATAGCTCTGTTCTATCATCTTTCAAATTCAGGAAGCTGTGCCCTATTCATGTTTGAGGAGTCGCTCAAGCTGAATGTAGAGTTAAGTGTAACCTTTTTAAGCAGGTTGACCACCTAAAGATCATTCACCTATGAGATCTGCGAACAGCCGAAATAGACCGTAAAGGACACTGTACAATTACAACTGCATTCAGTGGCATACAACAGATTTAAAATGCTCATAATTCAGAGAAAAACTGGTATATGTGTCCTGGATTCAGACAGTTTTAGGACTGTTTTATGTCTCACATTTTGGCAAATTGCAATCATATTTTTCAATGCATGCTCATCAAAGAAAAACAACATAACTTAGCGATATTTCTTCTCATAAGGATTGCCTTGAAGAAAACTAACATTGTCAAATGAAGAGTTATTTAAGTCATAGATAAGTGTATATTTCATCTCAAGGACAGAAGAGGAGGACAACAAACTAAGGCCCTCATTACGATGTCAGCAGTTGGACCGCTATCGCAGTGGTCAGGGGACCGCCTGACAAGCAGTCAGGCGGTCCGAGTGCTGAATTGGGACGGGACTGCTGTGCTTGGGGTTGGAAAGTGCTCTTTTACATGGTGGCTTGTGCTGTGGCCCAGGAAAAGAGCACTTTGTGCGCATCTATGTACCGTGTGCCATACACCATGTGGTGCATGGCACACGGTGCATGGATGTGAGTGGAGGCACTACATGTGCCCCCAGGTTCAATTTGCAGTGGCTCGCGAGGGACGGGGCTCTGCCTGGGACCCCCAAATTTCCTCTCTGCCAGCCTTTTCATGGAGGTCAGACCACCATGAAAAGGCTGTGGGAAAGGGACATAGTAATCCCTATGTCAGTGCCTGCCCTGGCACCACTGCCATTCAGGGATTGAAATTCCAGCCGCCGTCCTGTCGGGATCTATGATCCTTGCGGAGGCGGCGGTCTCCCCTCCAACTGCTTCTGCTCCAACTGCCAGTATTGAAATCTGACACTTGGACCGCAGGGCTGTCTGTCGGTCAGACCGCCACCGACCGCCTGTCAGTGGTGCTCTGATCAACATCTTAATGAGCGCCTAAATTACTAATATTTCCCCTAGATTGTTAAGCGAAGAAAATGTCCTTGTTATGTACCTGTGTTATTCTGTCTAACAACAGCCTTACAAATGTTAGGTCGAATTTACTAAATATTTTTTTCTGCTGAAATATGAAACCCTTGAGTCCTTATTTATTTTTTATTTTTTTATTTGTTTTTAAATTTAACAAACAAAAAAAATGACAAATCATGTCAAACAAAATGAAATGAAAGCAAATCAGTCACAGTGTACATATACAAAATTCAGGAAACATGCCTTATATCTGAGCACGGGTTTACAGGGCTTATACATTAATAGGGGCACGAGCATCCCAAGGAATTCCTATACAATCATTGCTGGGGAAACATAATGACAATACGAAAGCACCACTCATTGAGACAATTCCGAGGCAAAGACCCCTGTATCAGCTTACAGATGCAATGTACCTAGTCGGCACTTGGAGAAGAGACCCAAAGGGAAAAACGAGAACACCCAACCACTGCCCACAGACAAATCCCCAAAGCGAGGGAATGACCAGTTCCCTAAATACCTAGTTTACTCTTTACCCTCTAAGTAACTCTGGTATAGGCTCCAGAAGTTCTTGGGACAGCTTTGCGGGGGAGCAGCTCACTGTACCCTCGAGTCCTTATTAACCTGTGAAACCTGTTCTGAAATACGATAGGTTTTTCCTGATTTACAGCAGCATATGGTTGACATACAAGAAAAGCCAGCTTTAGTACCATATGAATACCAGTGGACTGGCCAAAGACATGGCAAAGCACAGGCTTAAGACTTTCTTCAAAGAAAGACAGAATCTTTGTTAATCCCGCCCAAGTGATCTTAAGCAGTACAGTTGACACAGATGAAGAGAAAAACTGGAATTCGTCTGCTAATACCTGTTTGAGGAAAATCATTTCACTTCGATGGAAAATGAAAAAAAGAAAGGTGTATTTTGTAAAAGAAAGGAAGAAGCAAATGAGACCGAGGTTTATGCATATGTGGTTAATTTTGTTTATTCTTATGTCACACTAGACACAGACATTGGTAGAAAGGTTCTGAGTTTGCTGTCTTTGCTGACAGTTTCTCCTTTGAGCCAGATGGCTGAGTTTGATTGGGCCTGATGCCGATAAATGTCTTTTGCACATCTAAATCCTCTTGAGTCCCGAATAAGAACAACAAGCATTTGCAATGCAATAGGTCTCGCATTTGCGAGAGTTTGAGCTATTGGCATTGCAAATGACAATGCCTTTTATTTTTGTGTTTTGAAAACCTGCAAGTGGTGCGTAAAAACGCACCTTGTACTCATAGTTCTTGCTTACAAAAAGCAAGGCGCAAGTTACTGCCAGCCCTGCTTTTCGTAAGCAAGAAACGTGCTTTACACTATTTATTTGCACTTGTTTCAACTCTACTTTTTTTTAATGGGACAATACATCTTAGGAAAAGTATTATATTGTAGTGAACAATTTTAGGGAGGCTCCGGTGTTTTAAATATTGTTTTTATTTCCTATTGATGTGTTTTATGTTTTATATTTATTGATGATGTGTTTTTATGTACTTTTATAGCCACCTTGATTTTCCCAAATAAAGTTTTGTGATCTGATCTGAGTCTGAGTGTCCGACTCATCATAAGGTATTTTCACCATCTGTTTCTTAAGCTGGCATTTTGGTCCTTATTTTCTTATTTATTTCCTGAACTGATAAAAAGCACCTAGGCAGTCTTGCTGGACCATGTTACACAGTGTGATCCTATGAAGATCGCACATAAGTAGTGAAGTCCAAGCTCTATAATCCTTCAGCATATATTAATCACATCTATTTCATCACCTTACTTGGTAAAGCTGAAAATGCAAAAACGGAGACAAAAGAAATGCAGCCGTGCCAGAACAGAGGCCTTTAATTTCCGCTCACTCACTCACTCACTCACTGTGACACTGTATATGTAGCATGGATGAGGATTGCATATGTTCCACAAGGCGAAATGCATCACAAAGCACCGCCTACATTTAAACTTGGCGCATATGAAAAGCATTTCATTTCATTGATCCTACTTATCTGACAGAAGAAATAATGACTTATAGACAAAGGTGATCTTGCTGTGTTTGTTTTTATTAATGTTTGTTTGTTACCTTTGACTAATTTCTATCACCCAAGCTTATAGAGAAAAGATATGATGTTTGGAAAGCTGCCCACAGCCACTTCAATCTAAGTGTTATAATTGTATGGGACTCTCAAAATGTCAGCTTGGAGTTCAATGTGTATGCTGATGACAAGCATGTGTTAGAAGAGACAAACTGTCGCTCTGTGTAAAAATCACAGTACTGGCTGTCAACTATGAGGTCTGTAGTGTGTTTGTGAGGGTGGGGGGGACGGTGATGAGCACTTGATCAACAGTGCTAGGGGCTCCTACCCTTCTTTTGCTGCACAAATGCAGCCGTTGGAGCATCGTTTTCCCTAGTATGAATGTAGTAATGTACAGCAGGGTGGCAACGGTAGAGTTAAAATCAGAACAAACACAATCTAAACAAATATACATTTGCTGTAAAGAGAGCCCAGATTGCAGGGTCAAAAAGCACAGGCAAACACCCTGTCATACTTCTTGGCATGCACCTTGGAAACCGTGCTGAGCTCTCTGTACTGTCGTTTCTGTTTGGTTCATTGCCGTAGAAGTGCTGGTATGAATGGACAAGAGCAGCTTCCCTCCATGGCCGCTTCTCTAGTTAGCTATTCATTCAGCTATTTTTGAAACCTGTCGAAAGTGCTGGCGGTGTTTACGAGGAAGCAAAGTGTTTGGCTGGCCTCAATAAACACCGTGATTGTGTAGCATTGCGTTAAGTCAACGCTACTCACTAAGGCTGCTATGTCGGGCTGGTCTCAATTATCAGACTTCGGTTACACCGCAATCCATGCAACTAGGTAACCCAGACCTATTGGCTTTGCCAGTGCTTGTTAGACGAGGAATGTTGTAGCAGAATTCAATACTAAGGAGTTGAATGCACGAAGAATTGTGTTTCTTTCAAAAATCGAGTTGGATTCCGTTGACTTGAAATCCCAATTCACGAACTGAACCCTGTCATCAATGACTCCCGGTGACTGAATGCAGGGCAGTGGGTATGATGCTTTTTCCCACCAGACCTGGCTGTCCGCGGTAACAGAAGTCAGGGGCACGCTGGCTCCGCTTTTATGCATTGGCTGGCTGCGAGTCTCGCCCCCTGGCCCTCCAGGCAGTGCTTCGGAGGGGTGCGTTGGCCTTGCTGAACCCCTTTCTTCTGCCATCTCAGTGCCCGGTTGCCCTTCGCTGCGAAAGGCATGTATGTGCCACTGGCAATCCTGGGCGCCGCCGCGCCGGCCTCCGCTCATCACCCTTTAAACCACGACACAGCCCTAGGACTTGCACCAGGCAACTAAGATTTCCAGCCTAGCTGACTGGAAGTATAGACACACGTCACAACACACAGACCAGTAGAGGGGGGGGGACGGGGGCGGGGGGGCACAAAATGCGCCAGGCAGAGAGTGCCTTACAAAGAGACATAGGCCAGCAGGCACAAGTGGGGTCAGACAAAGACCAGAGGAGCAGCCAGACACAAGAAAAGGCGTACGCAGACCGGAAGAGAAGCGGGAAAATTAGAAGGCCAGATCTGGAGCAGGACTGATATTCACCACGAGGCAGAAGGAAGGGAGAGAGAACAAGTACAAGCGCGCACGCCTCGCGCGGCAGCAGGGGAGGGGAGAGAGGAGGGGCCTGCGCGATTCCCTTGCGGGAGCGAGCAGCAAGGCACCATAATTGCTAACATATGGCGCCGCTGCTCGCTCCCGAAAGGGAATCGCCAAACGTGCACGCGTTGCCATTGAAAGCAATGCAACGTGTGCACGTTTTTGGCCTCAAAACCGACTCGATGGCTAAAGGTCTTTTTCCTATGCAGCGCATGCGCGCTGCGTAGGCGAGACCTAAAAATGGGGTTTTAGGTTGTTGTTGCCGCACCTGAATCTGGCCATTTTGAGTTTTTGATCCCAAAATGGGACCTAGAAATATATGCAGAGTTCCTATTCTGGGGACAAATCTATTCCCACATACACCTGCTCCAAGAAAGTGGTAAATGGAAGCAAGGGGCCATTGTGAGGTGGGAGTTGAGGGATGTGAAAGGTGGGCATGAGGAGGTTGTCAGGGGACTAGAGACATTTGAGCTTGCAGGGGAAGTTTTGTGTGCTACCACCATGCCATAGGAGAGTGGAGCTGGGGCCTGGGTCTAGGAATATCTTGCAGGTCAAACCTAATGTGATGGTTTAAATATACATTCTGGTTAGAAAAATCAGGGTCACTACAGGTGCGGGAACAAATGCCCCATATATAATTGGGCAGAACGTCTTCTTGTGTGGGGTTACCACTTCACTGAATTTGTATTCTGGGCCTTAGAATTTGCTTTTTGATCCATATTCTGATGGCAGAAGTGTACAATACTTAAATCATATTGACACAAAACCAGCTTTGCAAGTAGAAGTGCAACTTGTTTTGTTGACAAAAAAACTGAAAAACTTGCAGTTTGGAGCTCTAGATTTTATGACAAATCCTCAAATCGGTTGCACTCCAGCAAGAAATTATGATTTACATGCCAAATTTGGACTTCAGCTCAAAGGAACTTCTAACAAGGTTTTGGTGCACAAAATATGCCAGTTCTACTTCGGATATGCATGTACCATGGTAGAAAAATATGAAACGCCACAAGTGCAATAATTACTGCAGTATGAATATTCTTGCCCTTTGTGCAAAGAAGGCGCTCATTCAATAATTGGGTTGTGAAAGCAGTGCACTCTAGTAAATATTTAACATTTTACAACCTTTAGACTGCAATTGGAGCACAGTTGGTTTTAGGTAAGTCATTTCAATAACCATCCTGCCTAATAAATGATTTAAACATATGTTTTGTCTCCTTTCAATTCCCTAGTGACCAGATGACGGAGGAAGAACATCCAACGGGTAATGTCTGCATTCACCAAGTCAATATTTTCTAGTAGTACCGCATGTGAAACGAAGGAATTATATCATCAATTTGAACGTTTTACCGTAAGTTCAACTTGAGCCACAAAGGCATTGTACTTTATAAAACCATCTTTCAAGGAAGGCAGGAATGCTCAAGTGAATTCTAATTATGCCTTCTTTATTCTTAAATGTGTCTTCTTAGAACATGATGGAACTTTTTTCAAAAAATTAGGGACTGGATTAGTAGCCGGTAATTAACCAATAATTGAAATTAATTCCAACTAATTCAAACTTTCCATCCATGATCCATCACTTCTGTTATTTATCCAAGTGAGGTGTCCTAAGTGTGATAGTATACCTGTGTGTCCCGTTGTCCAATGAACAACTGGACTCAAGCGGAGGTTCACTGATGAACTTATACGTCTGAAACCAATCTGTGGTCTCTTGTATTCCCTTGGGGGTGAATGTAACTGGACCAAGCCTGATTTGAATATAGCTGGTCACTCTCTGGAGTGACATGGTGGACAACAAAATGTGGTACTAGAACAGCCGTGGCCCGTGCAGGTAAGAGCGATGGGACAGTGGGGCTGTGCTGGTTGGGGATTCGACAGACGACCAAGGGGAAAATTAAATAAATAAATAATTTTCCCTCATCCTGCTCTGTCGAAACCCCCCCTCACCTGGCTCACCGCTCTTACCTGCACTGGCCGCGGCTGTACTGGAATGTGGTCTTGTGTGATTAACAGTGGCAAGCATTAACTCAAGCATTTCATCCATCCCTTTTTTAGGTCGAGCATCAGCGCGCATGCGCTGTCTGCAAGACCTGCTGTAATCACTCCACAGGAGTGAAATTACAGCTGCTGCTTGCTATTGGCTGACAACTCCATCACTGCTCCTTATTGGCCGGTGCTCCCGATATGTCACTTCCGTTTTTTAAACCAGGAGCACTGGCCAATTACAATTTTCTTACACCGTAGGACTATTTTCTTCACAAACATTTTTGCATTTATAATCCTATATTTTTAAAAACAAGGGGTGCTTAGCAGTCTAATATTTTTTTTTATTTCATAGAGCGCAAACCTGGCTCAAAGGCGTTAGCGGGTGTTACATGAGCATCCGAGGACATTAGCATGTGCTACATGAGCATCCATATACATTTCACAAGGTAATTGTTTTGGGAGGCATTTTTTGAGGCATTAGGGATTTCCCGCTTTTTGCCCAGAATCACAGAATGTTGAGCCGAGCCGGGACTCGAACCTGGGTCCTTCGAAGGTCGGTTGTTCTGTCCGTTTAGGCACTATCTCCAACCTGTTTATGGTTAGTTTGCATGAGTTTTACTCAACTCCCTCAACTAGGGAAAAATTTGAAATTACCGCGGCCATCATACATCTCGCCATGGAGACCGCTGCCACTTATGACTGACTATCAAGGGTGAAAGTGGGTGCAGTCGAAAATGCCGGTCTCCGATGTAGGATTAGTTTACATTGGAGACGGTTGTCAAGGAAGGAACTCTGTAACTTGGCAAACGCAGAGCACAAAATGCTCAGAGGCCACAGCTGCTCTGCGTGCGCAGGCAGTACCCCCTCGAGCCAAAGCGCAGGGGGAAGCAGTGCGCGGACACAACCCCCATTGACCCAGGCTCCCGGCACCCCCGCACCTCCTCTTGCACCCTGCAACTCAGCATCATCATGACGTCGGTACTTCAGAGCCAAAAGGAGGTTATGTCTGGCGGTGGGACCTACACCTTCTGCAGCCGATCCCGAGGCCTGCCCAACCGCAGCAAGTACCATGGTACCCCAATAACCATGTGAGTGTTGAAGCTCTCATAGTTGCGCTGTTGACTTTGACGTGTGTGTGGGGGTGGAGGGGTCTAAGTGTGTTTGTTAAGGAGAGCTTCAGTCTTATATCTGTTGTGGTTTGTGTTTCCATTATTTAACACCCTTCCCCCCACCACGGCCTTCCTTGGAGAGGAGATCTGTGTTTTTTCGGTTCCTCGTGTTTTTGTGTCCACTTAAATAGCCCGTTTTCATTGTTCAGGAAGTGTGTGTGGGTTTTGAAAGCGCTTTTGTTGATTTATTTAAAAGGTATAAGCGCAATATATTTAAAGCAAATGCAGTGCACTTCTACCTTTAAAGCAACAAAAAGTGTGGCATGTTTTCTTTGTGTTTTTATATGTGTTGAAATGGCATATGCACAGGTAACTAAATTTGCTTTCATCTGTCATTTTTTAGGTCGAACATTCGAGACCTCTTGTATATACTTTAGTATATACTTATGTGTATGTACTTTGTGGGCTCTGGAGATCAGCCCTAGGACTTGTCTGCCTCCGCTTAGGGACTTTTTTTCTGTTCAACTGCCTCTATTTAACTGTCTTCATAGAAAACGACCAGTAGAGGTCAGTAAAATACCAGAATTGCTTTCAGCTTCTTCAACTGCCTCTCTTTAACTGTCTAAAGAGAAAACGACCAGTAGAGGTCAGTAAAAAACCTGAATTGCTTTCTGCTGAGGGACTTTCTTTTTGTTTAATTTTTCTGGCAACTGCCTCTATTTAACTTTCTTGATAGAAAACGACCAGCAGGGGTCAGTAAAATTCCAGAATCACTTTAGCATTCTCTAGGTTCCAGTCCATAGAAATTGTCTTCCACAAGCACCCGTAGACAATAATATTTTTTTCAAATCTTGTATTTTCAGTGATATGACAACCGAAGGCCCTGATTTTATATTAAACAGAGCTTTGGACTATACCATTTCCCGCTGAAAGGCAATATTTCTCTCCATGTGTTCCCATACTTGGCGTGTCATGCAGTTTGGTGCTTACTTTCCCTCCATGTTAAAGAACAGTAGATGTTTCAGCACCCAAGCTAATGTGCTGCATAGCTAAATATATATAAGGTCCCAAAGGCGAGACTGATTGCATTGCAAATGCTTGTTCTTTGTTGTTTTTATTGTTCATTAAGCATGTCCGCACTTTGGAAAGTGCTTTTGTTATTTGTTTGAAACGCAGAGGCGCGATGCATTTGAAGCAAATGCAATGCGCTTCTACCTGGTAAAAATTGTGGTATGTTTTCCTCGTGTTTTTGTGCCCATTAAAATGATGTATGCTCCATTTCTTTACTGCACCTTAAAGGCATTATGAATATCCTTTTTTTTTCTTAATGTTGTTTATCTTTGATTTTTTGTGTGAAAAGTAGAAGTGCTATACATTTGAAGAAAAGGCCCTCTGCTTCTACTTTGTAAGCAAGTAAAAAATGTATGTATGGTTTCCTTTACTTTGGTGGAGTTTGTTTTTGTAGTCCTTAAAAGGCATAGTGGTTCTCCTGCTGTGGAACTGTTTTTTTTAAATTTAAGTTGGAAAGTGTGTCTATGTTGGCAAACGTTCAAAATCTTTCTTTTCTAGTGTCAAGGGGGCGTGTGCGCTCTTTGGAAAGCGCATTTGGTAATTTGTTCTAAAGGTAGAATTGCAAAGTATTTTATTGTAATGCAGCGTGTTTTTTCACCATTTGCAGCAAATTAAAATTACAGAGTGCTTTCCTTTGCTTTTGCTGCTGTTGGTTTTGTGGTCCCTTAAAAGCATTGTGATTCTCGTTTTACATAATTGGATTTTTAATCACAGTTGGGAAGTGACTCCTGTTGTCAATGCAGTGCTGTAATGTATCTATTAGTGTCAAAGCTCCCACGTCAAAAATCAGTAGATGTTGTAACACGTAGGGTAATGTGCTGCATGGCTAAATATTTGTAAGGTCTCAAATGCAAGACCTATTGCATTGCAAATGCTTGTTGTTTTTCTAAGTGAGACACTCTAGTGTAACGGGCATTCCCACGTGTGGGTCACGTGATCATTGTTCCACAGGATTGAAGCTGCGCCTCAATGACGATTCCAAAATAGGTGTACACTGGTCTGGGTTGCTTGTGTTTCCTTCTGGAGGGGACCTGGCTTAGCACTTTGCAGTGAACTGAGCCTAATGGAGCAGGACCAAAGCTGGTTTGAATGTAGCTGTCTCCTATCTGAGGAGGCATGGTGGCCAAAAAAAGATGGACTGTAAGGCAACCCTGAATATTACCAGTAAATGAGATGAAGTCTTTTATGCCTTCTATTACAATTTTGTGTTTCTTTCTTTCTTTGAGGATACATACAATGGGAAGAAAGAACATAGGGGCATATTATCAAGGGCATTATCGCCGCTTTAGCGGCACTTTTTGCCGCTAAAGCGGCGATAATTTTACCGCCCTATTAGCAAGCTGCCGCTAACAGGCGTTAGCGACAGCTTTCAGGCGTTAGAGGCCGTGTTTTCCATCGCCTTGCATGTCAGCGATAATTATCGCTAATGACATGCAAGGAAGGCGTTCCCTACTAAAAGCGACTGAAAACAGTCGCTAACACCACTACCCCCTATTAGCAAGGCAGGCGAAGCGATATAATAACTCGCGCTAAGCGCGTTTATCGCTAGATTTTAACACCTGCTAGTGAGGATGACTTACCTGTTTGAAGTATAGGAGGTGGATTCTAATGCTGAATCCACCTTAGCAGTAATGCGAGAATATCGCTGGTTTTCCAGCGATATTCTCGCATTTACCGCTATCGCTGGAAATATTATCGCTATGGAGATAAACCTTACTAATAGGGTGTTATCTCAGCGATAATTTCCAGCGATAGGTGGCGTTAACAAATAACGCGCTAAGCGCGGTTAGCGATATATATCGCTAATCCTTGGTAATATGCCCCATAAAGACTGGCAAATATATAGGGCATATAGCAAGACTCACGTAAAATTATCGCCGTTTAGCGGCAGGAAACTGCCGCTAAAACGGCGATAATGGGCTTGCTAATATGCGTTATGGAATTCCAATAGAAGCCCAGGTTAGATGTCCTGCACATCTAACCTGGGTTTCTATTGGAATTCCATAACGCATATTAGCAAGCCCATTATCGCTGCTTTTAGCGGCAGTTTCCTGCCGCTAAAAGGCGATAATTTTAACGTGGGTCTTGCTAATATGCCCCATAATTGTATAGAAAGCATCCAAACAGGCGTACGTAAATGCATGCACAACATTGTGTTACTTTGTTATCTGCTATCCTTTCCTTCATTCACAACGGAATCTGCTTGAACTTATATCATATACATCCGGATAATCTTCTTGAGCATACTGATGACCACAAAAAGGTGTGTGATCAATACACTAAATTAAGCTTGCAATTACTCCCATCAGCGCCCCATGAATAATTCACATGGTTTTGATCCAAAGGCTAACGCCCCACTAACTGGGAATCTTTCAAGACTAACAACGTATTACACATTTTCTTATTTTTTGTATTTTGAGATGCATGAGGAGCTGTACCCAATTTATAATCTAACGCAACTGGCCCTTGCTATGGCTTGGTTATTTGCTTTGCTTTTAAATAAGCATCCGTTTAAGAAGTAAATGTCGCTGTCGAGTTAAAATAGATTGAATTGCGCAGATTCCGAGGTCTATTTTCAACATGATACAGGAGAAATATGTATTTGCACATCTTTTTGCATAATTCAGAAACAATAGCAGAAATTGCATTGATAATGATGCGCGCAGTTCGGATTGTGTTATTGTATTCTTTTACGTGTTCTTCCAGTCCATCATTCTAAATTTGATAGTATTGTCTGTCCAGAATGTGAGCCTATCTATAATGAGATGCAATTGCAAATCTAATTAAAAATGATTTAAACAAATGTGAATTATTCATTATGAATAATCATGTTGCAAGTCACTATTTACACGTTGAGAATCAATGGTAAACAGTTTTGGTAATATGTAAGGCATACGCTGATATACACATGTTGGTGTTTCCATAAAAGGTGATTACAATTTATTTTTTTCACTTTTGAAGGGTAAAATAAGGGTTAGAATTTTAGGCAAAATCATTTCTGTACAGTGCTTAAAAGTACAATTTTTCCATTTGTAAGCACCTTGAATAATAACTGTCTAACGACCACAATAAGCATGTGCACCTGCTATTTGTGCCCACAGGCCACTTCTGAAATGCAGAAGGGATACCAGATGTTTGTGCAATGTCTTCCTTAGTACAGGTATATATTTTGTGCTCTCACGATCTCAAGAGGGCGGTTCTCTATACAAGTCAGAGAACTCTTATGCCCTACACTTGCACTATAAAATCCATATTGACTCAGTGGCAAGCATACTCTTGGGAGGCACACTGATTGTGTGTCTCCTATGAGATGAAACACAGTTATTGCACCGTTTCAAGGCAACACACAGGTTTCCAAGTGAGTAAGTCTCCTCTTGCTGGTGGGTAGTGGGTGTACTACTGCAGGGTCCGACTGGCCTATAGGGCAATCAGGCAGTGCCCGATGGGCTGGTCTGACAGATAAGTTTAGGCCGATTTTTTTTAGCAGTTTGTGGGGCCTGTTTTACAGCCAGGTGGCTGGTTTTTACTCAGTGGTGGCTGCCTCGGAGTGGGGGTGGTGTGGCGGGGAGGTGGATAAAATAATAAAATTAATAAATTAACCATCCCTTCCCCGTGTCCGCCGCACGCCTTTCCTCCGTCCTCTTTGTCTGCACTGGCAGCACCTGAAGCAGACTCTCCCAGCCAATCACGATGCTGCATGAGCAGCATCGTGATTGGTCGAAGCGGCCTGTTTGGCCACTTAGGCAGTGCCTGGGAGCCTGGGCATGTTCTCCATCGTGCTGTGCAACACAGCCAGGTGGAGAACATGCTAAGTGAGCATGAAGCTTGGCCGGCCCAAGATGGCCAGACAAACATTCATGCGCACTTAGGGAGTGCAAACCACTCCTCTCTTTGCTCAGCCCCTGCCCGGGCCAGACCTGGCTCCAGTCCCACATAGCAAAAAAAAATGATAACAACATCTTGTTATTATCATTTTCTTTTTCTTTTTGCACTGCTCAAATCTCAGTGAGGCGACGCTCCTCCGCCTTAGCGGAGGAGCCACCACTGTGTTTACTGTTGTTTTCCCTGATATTACTACAAGCATTGCCTGCAGCAATCACAAAAGCAGGCAATCTCCCATACATTGCAAAATACCCATACAGAGTGTCTGTGCAAGTTTAAAACTGACCAGACTTGTAAATGTAGGTCACTTTTTTAGGTATCTGGTTCACTAATGGGGGCCACTTTCATTTCAGTGCCCGGGCCTATTTGTTGCCCCAGTCCGACCCTGTACTACGTTAGGAATGATCTGATAGTTTGTGAACACCCATAAACCTAGATGTCTGTGAGTATTCATAAACCATTTGCAGACCCATTCCCATCTTGGAAATGTTTGGAGAATTCCTCCGGTCAAGGGCAGTAGAACACTGTCTTCCCAGAGGTGAAAATGAACAGGAACACCCACAAAGATGCTGGGGTTACAAGAGAAAGGGTTTCTCCATGAGGGAAACTATTTTGGCCATGGAGAACAACGAAGGAATTCATTAGAAAAAGGGTTTACATTTGCTTTGATTTTTATCTTCATTCGAAAATGTTTGCATGTATATATTTACTTGAAAAAAATGAATTCACAAACCGTTTCCAGGAACATTCTTGGAAAGCTATAATTGGTGCAGGTTTACAGGCAAAACATGGTATACTTTCATGAATTACAACCACCAGTTAATCTGCACCAATGTGTTGTAGTAAACCTGCAAGGGCCGATTTGTGACCGTTTTAAAAGACTTTAGATTATATGCAAAAAGGCTACAATCTTACAAAACAGATGATTCTTGAAAATTAGCAGAAATAAACCAAGCTTTTCGATGCCTACTGCTTGTTCACCCAAGTGATTCTACTTTGAGACTACATAACTATAAAGAGTTAGTGATGTAACAATTCGGTTTCTAGCAATCTGATGAATGTCATTGTTGCAACAAAACCTCTACAGTTGCACTTACATGAGTTAGTCTCATTTTTCAGCACCTCAGTATTTCATCTCAGAATCTTTCCCTCTTTCCCATGGCCTATTTTCTTTGCTCCCTAATCTCATGTCCTCCCATATTAAAACAACCAGTCCATAGAGCCAATCATGGACCATGAGGTCCACAACTTTGTTGTACTTAGAACTCAGGATACTTCAATGGCATGTCTACGTCAAACCACCTTGCAAGGGTTGCTTTTTTTCAGTCTTAAATTTCTGTTGGTTTATGCAATGTCAGGAACCTTGACTGACCTCATTAAGTGACAATTTGTGGTTGAAGCATTAAATCACTCATGAGCAAAAAATCTGAATCAGGCCAAGTGGATTATTTTGAGAAGTGAGCTATAGTAATAAACAGAGTAATAATGCCTTTCAGTGTACCAAGAACTATGGGGCATATCTACAAGGGCTGGCGATAAAATTATCGCCGCTTTAGCGTCCGTTTTCGGACGAAAAGCGGCGATAATTTTAACGCCCTATTAGCAAGGACACGCTAACGCGTGAATCCATGCTTCTTCGCCCTTTCCTTATCGCCCAGCTTTGCATCTCTAATGAGATGCAAAGTGGGCGTTCCTTCCCGAAATAACTGGAGAAATGTCGCTAACCGACATTTCTCCTATTATCAAGGGAATCGCTAACAAGCATAGCGATAAGAAAAGTAGCGATAACCACGGTTATCGCTACTTTCCTAACGCATGCTTTAATTCTGACTTAGCCATGTAATCCAATGGGAGGTGGATTACATGGCTAAAACCACCCTGCCCTATCAGCAAGGTATCGCCGGTCACAGTGCGATTATTGCTGGTTTCCCAGCGATAATCACACTGTTTTCCAGCTATCGCTTGCATTTCTATCGCTTTGGAGATAAGCGTTGCTGATAGCACGCTATCTCCGCGATAGAAAGCAGCGATAGCCGGCGATAATTATCCTAGCGCTAAGTGCGCTTAGCGATAATTATCGCCGGCCCTTGCTGATATGCCCCTATGTCTTTCTGTAAAAGCTTTTTCCTAAATGAAAAAGCTCTTCTGAGAGAAACAACATTGTTTAATCCTGCCTAATTTTGCCATTTGCTCCATCCCAAAAGAAGCATTACACTCATACTACTTGTACAGGCCATTTGTATCCATAAATTGCAGGCTCCCTCATCCGCTGCCCAACGTACGGGCGGAGGGGCCATGCCCCCCACCTTTTTCCAGAGAAAAAGAGCTTCTGTCGGGCTCAGTGCTCGAGCGTACTGGGCCTTACAAAAGGGGTCACTCAGTCAAGTCATCGAAGATTGTACTCAATAGATCTGATGAATCTTTGTCACTGACATGAAGCATTGACAGGGAGACAGCATAACAATACAATTTAATATGTGAAGTCTATATGACTCCACATTGAGAACCAGGAATCAATTAATATCATTAAAGGGGATATTTGGAATGTCAATCAAAGATCATCTTGACAGACACTCTTCTTGGTCAGGTCCGGCAGCCAGGAGCTAGATATGCACTAAATGTGCAGGCTCCAGGCTACCTCAGTTAAACTTTGCCAGGCTGAGGATTTCACAAACCTGCAGGCGTGACCTCCTCAGCCTGGCAAAGTTGCCCCAAGGCCCTGCCCCTCATGATGTGGAGGAGTATCACTGATTGCCTTAGACCTGAGTGCCTCAGTTTTAAGCCCTGAAGTGCCAAGGGCGAGTGTAAATCACTGACACATTGTCACAGAGTGGGGTGGGTTCAGCAAGTATCACTGACACCATCCCCCTCTGTGACCAGTGACGGGCTTCTGCCTTCCCTCATTGGCTGACCTAAGGTTTGTCTATACCAAGGACATTACATAACATGTAAGATTAATAGAAACATTTGACCATAAGAGTTTCATATCAAGCCTGGTGGAAGACAAAATACCAGCTATAATTCTCAGTTTAGCAAGTAGGCAATAAGATATTTTTTATTGTAATGGGTTAGCAAGGACTATTATGCAAATACCATAGCCGGAGCTAGATGCAACCGTCACCTTAACACCATAATGTATCATTGTTGTTTCTTTATTACTTTATTAAACATTAAATAAAAAGGTTCTCTTATAATAATGTAGTGAAGAATTGTATGATATCATGGAAACTAGATTAGAGTATCCTATTACAATGATCATGATTCTTGGAATGGTGGCATGTCTATCACATTACTAACTACAGACTTTAAGTAGCTATTGAATTAAGAAAGTTGCTTTACCTGTTTTCTTCATAGGGATTGCAAGGCCCACATCCAATTTAAAGGTGAATGTAGCATTCAGTGGGGGTGCAGATCAGCATCCATATGGGAGACAGTTCATATTTTGAAAAATAATTGTCAATTATCAGTTTTCATGGTGAGCCTGTAGCCCAATTAAATTTAAAATAACTCTGTATAACAAAAGGTGTCTGCAGTATCCTGTGTATTTCTAGGTTAGCAGCTCTTCTCTGTTCTGCAGTGTTGGGTGCCATTATGTACTCAGTGGGCAATTAATCAATTCAGTTGGCCCTTGCCTCCTATAGACGTGACACGTTTATTAGACTCTTTCATGTGCAAATGTACTTAGTTACTTCAAAACATTGTGTCAGGTACTTCACATTTCTGGCAAGAGGTATTAGTACTTCACAGTGTCATGCTTCATATTTGAATATCACCATGTGTGTAATGCAATAGAAGACATTGAGCTCCATATTTATGTGGGCCTAAGTCTGGAATAGTGCATGCATCACCAATTTCCATATAAATCTTTGTGTACTGCTCTAGCCTTGTGCACACTCTCTCCATAAGCCAACTTCGTTCCCCTACTGTTGTGTCCATGCTATAGGTGATCTTGCACATCAGCCAAAAGTCATTTCAAGTAGTAATAAAGCTCCATTCATACAGTTGGATGAATGGAGTGTCAATATGAGTGATCCACTAGACACTGCTGCAACTCTTCTTTTCTGCTAACTCTAGAGAACTGGGCTCTTGTTGCAGTTACCCCCCACACTTTTTGCCCCTTACTTAGCTACTAAATGCTGACTTTTGACTCTGACAGTCCACTGAGGCCTGCTAACCAGACCTCAGTGCCAGTGCTCCTTCCCTAAAACAAGGTAGAGCCTAATTGTGCTACAATTGGCTATGGACTTTAGCACCCCTGTAAGTCCTAGTAAATGGTACTCTAGGTATCTAGGGCAGCAGTGCTAAAGAGGGTCCCTAAGGAATGCAGCATATCTTATGCCACCCTACGAGACCCACATACAAATTCCACACAGACTGGCAGTGCAGGCTGTGGGACATGGTGCAAACCATGAGTGAAAACATGACATAACACACTCCTGTGTGTCATGCCAAAGTCAATGCATCTAATAGATGTCACCCCTACAGTAGGCCTTTGAGCCCTAAGGCAGGGTGCATTATATTTTATGTGAGGACATAGCAGCATGAGAAGATATGCCCCTGTGATGTCTAGTTCTATTGCTAGATATTGCAAGTTCAAAGAAGCTACAGCCTTTGAAATGCGAGTCTGGCTTCCCTCACAGGGGAGGACGCTGACCCCCTTTGTCCAGCGACCTTTAGTGCCTAGGCAGGTGGGAAAATTAGTTAATCAGGTAGGCGGGCCAACCCCCAGGCTAGTATCACCCCTAAGGTGGCCTAATCTGAGGTGGACACGTCTTTTCAGAGCTAGTCATCTTTGTGTTGACAAACTTAGGAATTAACACCTCTAAATTAAGTATTTAGGGGACCCCCTGATACCAGATCTTCAGATTCCGACGGATCAAGAGAAGGAGTGTCACGAGAACCGAGGAGCAATGACTGACTTGGCACGAACCCTGCCAGCCTGACTGCTGCCCCCAACAATCGTGGAAGAAGCGGACTCATCCTGACACAGTGCAATCTCCAAGGAACCCTGAGGGCTGCCAGTGCTTTGTGAATTGCCTGAAGAAACTCCCTTGGAGTAGAGGAGCTACTCCCCTGCAGCCGCAGGCACAAAAGGTGCAAGGTGCGGTCCACTGAGCTGCAGCCCCCTGGCCAGCCTGATGCAGCAGCTCCACAGGAGAAGTACCTTGTGCTTCTAAAGGACAGGTTTGTCTCTCCACTAAGTGGGAGGACGCCAGGACCAACCGGAGCCACATAGGACTAATACCCAGGTACTGGACCCTTTGCAGCAGCCAAGGCTTGTTGTGTCTAGTCCTGACACCACCACTGAGGAAGACCGATCTGCACGTCAAGGAACTTCAGGGACAGTGATATACACTCCATGAGTGGTGCAGCTGTCCTTTGCCCCTCTTCAGCAAAACAAAAACAAAGATGTGAGACTGTGACCACCGCCACCCAATGCCTCAAAGCACCTATGAACCTGCGCTCCAGAACCTGAGTCCAAGGGAGGTGACAGTGCCAATGGGGTACCCAGACCTACAAGAGCTAAGCCCATGCTTGGGTTTGCCCATACTGGACTTCCATTCGCCACCTGCAGCCTCGTTCCTCCAACTGCGCAAGACTCCTGCACTGGAATTTGACCCCAAAAGACACCATTGCACCCAAGCCCTACAGACCCAGGAGAAGTGGACTAAGGGTGTCCATGTGTGCCAGAGGATCTCAAGGGTCGAGCCCACTTTGGGTTCCCGGGACTGTTCCCCCAGTCCCAGCTTGCAGCCTCTTTGTAACAGGACCCTCTCCCATTGAAGTGGATGGAACACCTAACGCCGTGAAACACCTCTGCACCCAGACGCCCAGAAACCCCAGAGGTGACTTGTTTGTGTAGCCTTGGACCTTGCCCCATACTCACCTGAAGTCCAGAATAACAGTCCCATATGTTACAGACAAGTGCCCGAATACAATACATAATTTTCCTCCACAGGATACCATTGCCGGTCCAGAAAATGCACTGTTTCCATTTCTGATAACTGTAAAAATTCATAACTCTAAAAGTACTTAACTGATTTCGATTAAGTATGCATTATTTTTATAAATTGGAGCTGAATTTCTTTATTGAATGTGTGTCTCATTTACTGACTCTGGGTGTGTAATACAGGCTTAGCACTACCCTGTGATATCCCTAACTGCTCACCTATACTACCACAAAAGAGACCATTTGGGGTGTAATTTGTGCCTCTGTAATTCCAATGGGTTTGCCTGGACTCTTTACACAGTATGCCTCTTTTTGGTCCACTATATAAAGATCTAGCTTCCTATACTAACCAGCAGGTGCAGCCGCTTTACCAAATGTGCAAGTTTGAGCATTGTTTAGCGGTAATGGCTCTGGCCCCTCCAATCTGGTATTCACGCTTTTCTTGATTGGATGCAGACATGTGCTCCTCCTCTAATGCTTCATGGCAATCCAAAAGACCTGCTCAGTCTCGGTCAGAAAATCACCCCTCATTTCGCTGGCCTCCTGGTCCCTTCTAGATGCTCAGAGTTTTCAGTCAATTATGTGTTTCTCCAAAGCTTCAGGTTCTCCCTTTGACTCCCTTCCTGGAAAGCTTCACTTCACAAGACCCTGGAATTGACTGCACCTACTCTTCCAAGAACAAATTTGAACGCCTCTCTCTTTGGGTATTGTTCCCAGATGTTTCAAACATGCCTTAGTGACTCTGATTCTAAAAATGCCTACCCTAACACTCGCATGTAGGCCGGTTGACACTGAGGGGCAGATTTACAAGCCCCTTGTGCCACTTTTGCGTCACTTTTAACATGGGAAAAGTGACGCAAAAGTGGCGCAAGGGGCTTGTAAATCTGCCCCTGAATATCTTAGCTCCCTTATATAGGTAAATTACTGGGACATGAATTCTTTCTCCAGCTCCAGGCCTTTGTGATCGACCACTCACTCAGTACCATCCACAAATCGCTTTCGGCCTGGCCTTAGTGCCAAGGTAGCTAATGTATCCGTTTTGGATGAAGTCTGTTGTTGTGCCGATTGCCATCTACCTGCCTCCTTGATTTTATTAGAACTTTTGGCAATTTTCAATAGTGTTAACCGTGATATTCTGCTTAATAGGCATTCTGATAAAAATACCGCATGCACAGCACTTTCCTAGGTTTCCAGCTTTCTAGCTGGTAGAACCCATCTACCTTTGCACTTGCTTCTACCACCAGAGCCTAGAACTGCAGGGTGCCTCAATGCTCTATTCTTTTCCCCTGCTGTTCACTTTTAATGTGATCCCACTGGCCCAGGTTATTCAGTCTGGTGGTTTTGATTATTGATTTTTCATTTATGCAGTTCATGCTCAGGTTGCACAGAAGATTAAAGGAGATGTCAATTCTGTCGCCCTGCAGCTTTAGTCCTATCTCTCCAAAGTAGAGGTCAGGTGAACTTGAACCATCTGAAACTGATCAGTGATAAGACACCTGTCCTGCTAGACATAGGCAGATCAATAGTTCTGGCATGCTTCTTTAGGCCCAAACCGGCCTTGTCTAACTGCGTAAGAAATTTGTGAGCAGAAATAGATTATGTTTTAACAATAAATTTACAGGTGAATAATGTGATCAAAATGTACTGTTTTCAACTGCAGACTCTGAAACGTATTTTACCACCATTTACTTTTTCTCATAAGGTGGAAATTGTTGATAGGTTTGCATCAGCACATCTTGACTACAACAACTTGGTCTGCCTTTATTTACCCGTCTATATGATTCAAAAACTGCAGTGGGTTCAGATTTTAAGAGTAGAAAGGTGTTTCATAGAGATTGAGGGGCAGATATAATTAGAATTCAAGCAATGCAATGCAGCAGGGAAAGTTACTCCTCTGTGTTGTGTCAATGGGATAGAAAGTGAAATGCACCATAACTGGTAAGACACGGAGCTCTTCTGCTCTCTCCTTGTGCTGGTGCACTTGAGGCTGCCAAGCACCAACGCTGGCATCCTTGCGTTATGGTGCAAGGGTGCCTTCATTACTTCAAGGATTATTTTTGTGCAGGTAGGAATCCTCCCTGCACAAAAGCAATCCTTAGAAGCGTATTCCTCTTTTTATGTGTGCTGCAGAATGTGCACACATGGGAAAAGGAAATAACGAGGAAAACTAAAAATATTTCTCCTCATTATGCTTCACTTGGGAAGGCGTAGCATTTTGATACAGTCCCAGGTTTACTAGCTTTAGTAAATGTGGGAATGCGCCAACATCTAAGGGTGGATGCATGGAAACGCCCATGCTCCACAAATGGAACTCTTTCCCAACGCAAGGCAGTGCTTTGCTCTGCTTTGTGCTATTTTATATTTACTAAACCACGCGAAACAAGCAAAGTGGCCTTGCATGGCTCAGTAAATATCAAATGATTTTGCGGCAGGGCTGCAGAACAAAAGTGACTCAACCCTGGCGCAAAATCATAGTAAATGTGTTCCCCTATTTCTCCCGCTCTAGCTTCCAGTAAAACACCAGATTGTTGTCAAATCCACGTGTCTTGTTCACAAAATCGAATTTCCTTCTTATGGTTCTCCTCTTAACTATCGCTTTTCTTTAGTACCAACATGTTCGCACCCTCAGATCTAAGGATAATTTCTTGCTGTATGTGAGAAGTTGGCCTGGTATATGCTGTCCACTAATTATAGTGGGCACCTTGCACCAGTCCAAACAACCCCTTATTGGAGATAGGTTAAAGACAACCTTTATTGAAAGCTATCCTAGTGGTAGCTATGGAGAGCAGCCTTCAGGCTAAGTCTTGAAGGAATGTAAAGCAGCTTGTTTTACCAGTCTATAATGTCTTGAGTGACCAAATGAAAGAGGACCACACCAGGTATATATTCAAAATATATGTATTTATTGCTAAACACACCCCTCTAGTCTCTTTATGAGGCTAGAGTTCGAAGTACATAAGTTATAAGTTAGGTATCAACAGTAATAGCACAATTACACGTTTGAGCCCTAGGGGCGTACCAAACCATATACCAATAAAGTGGTATAAGAACCACGACTGAGCTAGACACAAGGCCTAGAGCCTGTAGAAGTGCTTGGCCCTCAAGGAACCACCCAAGGTAGTGACACAGGGGACCCACGTGGGACGCGTGCAGTGTGAGAACACAGCCGCGAGCCGCCGTTGACTTCTATGGGGAATGTCGCGGTTGGAGTTTTAAAGAAAAAGGACACTTAGAGGAGGACTTGGAGCAAACCCCTTTAGAACTAGGTTGTTCTAGAGTCTATACCCACGGGAGCACCGGAGTACTCGAGTTACCTCACCCAGGGAAGCCGGGTGCATAGGTGTCTTTCGGGGTCGGGTTTCGTCGTCGTTTTCAATGGCGATCTGCTGCAAAGTGCTGCTAGCGACCAAGTCGAAAGTGTTCGGGTGGATCCAAAGGTGGATCGAAGATCTGAAGAACCTGAAAGCAGAGGGGACAGAGTCTGGGTCACTAGCCAGTGACCAGGAAGGCGATGAGCAGATGCCCACCGATGTCGGGTGCTTCAGGTAGGTTGACGGTCGTCTTGACTCTTCCGCCACGTGTTCCAGGAGGCGTCGATGACAACCAGTAGCTGGATTCGGGCTGTTCCACAATGTCTGTCGGTTGCAGAGGTGTCGGCGACCGGATTGGACCCAACAAGCCTTGGCAACGGCAAGTCTCGTAGAAACAAAGAAAGGACGTTGATGCAGACCAGCAAGGTCTGGGGGACTCACCCAGCAAAGGTAAGTCAGGGCACGTCTGGAGCAATCAGGGAAGCCAAAGGAAAAGAAGAGTTGCCTTTGGAGGGGCCCACTAGCCAACGGACTAGCGACCGCAAAGGAGCCTCGAGTGGACGCACTTAGAGCTGGCTTATGGGACACTCGTGGAGTGGAGGCCAGGGATCTTCGGTGCAGTTGATGCTGGAGGCGGGGGCTACTCGGAGCCCAAAGCACAACTTCGTGGGAGACCAGGAAGAGGATGCACTTGCAAATGTGCTCGGTGTCCAGGGGTCACGGTTCCACGTTACCCAGGACAGCTACGGGCCTCAGCTTTGCTGGGGACTCAGGGCAGCCTCGGGGAAGTCTGGAAATCCACCTCTGGTGATGCAAAGATTTCGGCGTCCGGCGGGAGCTTCAGTGATGCAGACCAGACAATTGCTTTTTAGGTGCCTGCCAAGCAGGGGAGTCACTCCTTGACCCCAAGGGAGATTCTTCAGTCCTCTAATCTTAAAGTAGAGCGTCGAAGGTCCAGGATTCTGTATCAGAGTTTCGTCCAGGTAAATCTAAAGTCCTAAGGACTGGGGTCCCATACTTATACTAAGTTAGGGGTTGGACATACTCTGGGGACCCACCTATGGGAGGGTCAGGGAAGAGGGGTGGTTACACCCATTTCCCTTTGTCCAGTTTCGCACCAGAGCAGGGGCAGGTAGCCCCTGCAACCGGTTTGAACTGGCATATGCACAGGGACACCAAATGTGCCCCCAGTGCAGGACTTCAAAGCACCAGAGGGTGCTCCCGCCCAGCCCCAATACACACTATCCTGTCTGGGGAGGTGGTTACACCTCCCTTTGACAGGAAACCTATTGTCCAGGCCTCCCCTGCCGGAGTTTCAGTCAGCAGCAGGAGGCCAGACCCGTGTCTGTGGCAGCGGCATCCATTTTGTGATGCCAGGGCTCTGGAAAGAAGTTACCGGGTAGCCCGGTGTGTACATGTCTCTCCTCTAGAAGGGTGGAATGCTACCCCGCCGCCAGGACTGGTGGGGGTAGTATTCCAAGATGTTTGACACCAAACACAACATGTTTTGGTGCAGCCAGTCCAAAGTTAGCATTGTACCGCGAGGATATAATGCACTTAAGAGTATATGGTCAGGTTGTACCACAAACAGCATCAGAGGAGGGACTCCGAATGCTGTAGAGGGGCTCTGCTCATGCAGGGCACCCTCTCACATAAAAACAAAGCACTCTGCCTTCAGGATTGGTAAGGCCTGCCATAGGAGTGACTTATAGGTTTATATGTGTGTGCAATGGTAGTGATATAGGTAGCCTATACCACTGTAAGGGGTGCTTGCACCCAGGCTGCAGTAGTAGACCTGTGGTGTCATTACTAGGGACTAGGGACTAGGGACTTATAAGGGCACTCCAGATTCCAATCAGAGATGTGCCTAAGGCACATGGAAACCATTTTAGAGAGGAAGCAGCTAGGCTGGGGTTCTGATTAGCAGGGCCCCAGCCAGACTAAAGTCGAAAAACAGTGAAGCATCAGCAAAAAGTGGGGGTACCCATGTGAAGCAGATCCTACTCTCCTACACAACCCCCCAAACGTAGGGACATTAAACTAACCTTGACCAGTTGAGTCTTCATGTTCTAAGTGGAAGTACCTAGAGAGTCCATCTGCATTGGCATGGTTACTCCCAGGTCTATGTTCCACTGTAAAGTCCATCCCCTGTAGGGAAATGGACCACCTAAGCAGTTTGGGGTTTTCACCCTTCATTTGTTTTAGCCATAGGAGGGGCTTGTGGTCTGTTTGAACAAGGAAGTGAGTACCAAACAAGTATGGACTCAACTTCTTCAGAGCCCAAACCACAGCAAAGGCCTCCTCTCTATGGCTGACCAACGTTTCTCTCTAGGGGTCAGCCTTCTGCTAATAAAAGCTACTGGCTGATCCTGACCTTCATCATTCAATTGTGACAGTACAGCCCCTACCCCCAATTCAGATGCATCTGTTTGGACAATGAACTTCTTGGAGTAATCAGGACTCTGTAGAATGGGAGCAGTGCACATGGCCTGCTTCAGGTCATCAAATGCCTTTTGACAGCTAGCTGTCCACTGAAACTTTTGGGCATTTTCTTGGAAGTTAAGTCATTCAGGGGTGTCACTATTGATCCATACCCCTTGACAAATCTCCTATAGTACCCAGTCAGGCCTAAAAGGCTCTCACCTGAGTCTGGGTAGTTAGAGCAGTCCAGTCCATGATGGTCTGGATCTTGCTCTGCAATGGTTGAACCTGGCCTCCACCCACAAGGTGGCCCAGGTACACAACCTGACTCTGCCCTATCTGGCACTTTGTGGCCTTGATAGTTAGGCCTGCTTTCTGCAGGGCCTGTAAAACATTTCTTAGGTGGACCAGGTGATCCTCCCAGGTGGAGCTAAAGACAGCAATATCATATAGATATGCTGCACTATAGGCTTCCAGATCTGTAAGGACTGTATTCACCAACCTCTGAAAAGTGGCAGGTGCATTCTTCAGACCAAAGGGCATTACCACAAATTGATAATGCCCACTAGGGGTTGAGAATGCTGTCTTTGGCTTTGCATCATCAGCTAGTCTGATCTGCCAGTAGCCAGCTGTTAGGTCAAATGTGCTTAGATACTTGGCTGCGGCCAAAGTGTCTATTAGCTCATCAGCCCTGGGTATGGGATGGGCATCAGTCCTAGTGACTGCATTGAGACCCCTGTAGTCCACACAAAACCTCATCTCTCTTTTCCCTCCACTGGTGTGAGGTTTTGGCACAAGGACCACTGGACTAGCCCAAGGGCTATCTGAGGGTTCAATAACTCCCAAATCCAACATTTTCTGGACTTCTCTCCTGATAAAGTCAGGTTGCCTATAAATCTTATTTTTAATAGGCAGACTGTCCCCAGTGTCCACTTCATGAGTGCACCAGGTGGTCTGACTTGGAGTCAGAGAGAACATATGTCTGTACTGATTGAGCACTTGTCTACAATCAGTTTGCTGCTGAGCAGTGAGGCTGCCTGCCAAGGCTACACCATCCACTGACCCATCATCAGGGTTCTGTGAGAGCAGGTCAGGGAGTGGGTCACTCTCTTCCTCCTGTCCCTCATCAGTAGCCATGAGCAAGCCCATGTCTGCCCTGTCCACATATGGTTTCAATCTGTTGACATGGAGAACCCTGTGGGTCTCCTGGGTGTTCCTAGGTCTACTAAATAGGTGACCTCACCCTTCTGTTCAACAATGGTATGGGGTCCACTCCACTTGTCTTGGAGAGCTGCTGGGGCCACTGGCTCCAGCACCCACACCTTCTGTCCTGGCTGGTAAACAGTCAGCACAGCCTTTGGTCATGCCAGGCTTTTGCAGTTCCTGGCTAGCCTCAAGGTTTTTAGTTGCCTTTTCATGTATTCAGCCATCCTGAGCGGAGACCAAGTACATAGTCCACTATGTCATGCTTTGGGGGCTTGAGAGGTAACTCCCATCCTTCCTTTACCAAGCACAATGGACCCCTGACAGGGTGACCAAACAAAAGTTCAAAAGGGCTGTAGCCAACCCCCTTTTGAGGTACCTCCCTGTATGCAAATAAAAGGCAGGGCAAGAGTATGTCCCATCTTCGCCTGAGCTTTTCTGGGAGTCCTTTAAACATGCCCTGTAAGGTTTTGTTGAATCTCTCAACTAAACCATTGCATTGTGGGTGATAGGGTGTGGTGAACTTGTAAGTCACTCCACACTCCTTCCACATTGCTTTCAGGTATCCAGACATAAACTTTGCACCCCTGTTTGATACAACCTCCTTAGGGAAGCCCACTCTTGAGAAAATTCCCAGGAGGGCTCTTGCCACTACAGGTGCTGTAGTGGTCCTAAGGGGAATAGCCTCTGGGTACCTGGTGGCATGATCCACTACCACCAGGATAAACCTGTGCCCAGATGCTGTTTGGGGATCCATGGGACCAACTATGTCAATCCCCACCCTTTCAAAGGGTACCCCCACCACAGGTAGTGGTATCAGGGGGGCCTTTGTAGTGCCACCTGCCTTGCCACTGGCCTGGCAGGTTACACAGGAGCGACAAAACTCCTTGGTGTCTTCAGACATGTGGGGCCAGTGAAAGTGAGGGACAAGTCTGTCCCAAGTCTTGTTCTGGCCCAGGTGACCTGCTAGGGGAATATCATGGGCTAGGGTCAATAGGAAGCCCCTGAACTTCAGAGATATAACCAACCTCCTGGTGGCACCAGGCTTGGCGTCTCTACACTCTGAGTACAAGAGTCCATCATCCCAATACACTTTATGGGGACCACTAGCATTCCCAGCAGCCTCAGCAGCAGCTTGCTGTCTGAGGGGTTCAAGAGAGGGGCAGCTCTGCTGCTCCTGGCTCAGATCTGCCCTGGAAGGGCCCCCTGTCCCCAAGAACTCAACCTGGTCAGGTTCAAGCTCCTCTGGGACAGTTCCTTCTTCAGGACTGAGATCATCCCCTCAAGAGACTGATCTTCCTTCTGAGCCAAGGGGAAGGCACTGCCTTAACCCTACTACTCCTCCTCTTGGAGGGCACTTGGTCCATGGTTTCAGGATCCAAGGCCTGTTCAGTGTTAGACATTTTGCTCTGTGACCTGGTCACAGCAAACACATCTGCAGGGATCCCCAGCATTTCTGCATGGGTCCTGAGCTCCACTTCTGCCCAAGCTGAAGTTTCAAGATCATTGCCAAGCAAGCATTCCACTGGTAGTTTTGCACTCACCACAACCTTCTTAAGGCCAGTTACCCCTCCCCAGGAGAAGTTAACAACTGCCAGAGTATGGTCTGTTCTGACATTGCTAGCATTGGTCACTTGGTACATTTCACCAAGTATAATCTGCCCAGGATCCACAAGGTCTTGTGTCACCATGGTGACACTTGCCCCTGTGTCCCTAAATGCCAAAGCCTCTTTTCCATTGATTAAGGGCTGCTGCCTGTACTTGCCCAGATTACTGGGACTCACAGAGGAGGTCACATCCATGCCTCCATCACTGACTAGGACAGCCTGAGTGAGTTCTCTGACTAGGTCAGAGCTCATCTCCTTACCCAGGGTCAACCCTACTAAACCCTTGGCCTGTGTACTCCCACCACCAACTGTAACTGCACTAGGGGGAACAGGTGCCTTAGGGGCATTGGTGGTGGCTGGAATAGAGTCTTTGGACTTGGTGCAATCACTGGTCCAGTGTGTCTTTTGCTTACAGACTTTGCACCATGGTTTCTTTTGGCCTTTTCCCTTGTTAGACTGTGAATCCCCACCTGAAGAAGATTTTTGGGGGCCTTGTGAAGACTTCTGGTCTTTACCCTTCTCCCCACCCTTATCAGAGTTTTTAGCATCTTGCTTCTTAGGGTCACCACCTTGGTTCTGTACCTTCTGCCTCACCCTGGTTCTGACCCATTTGTCTGCCTTCTTTCCCAATTCTTGGGGAGAGGTCAGATCTGAGTCCACCAGGTACTGATGCAACAGCTGATTTTGACAGTTATTAAGAATCTGCTCCCTCATGATAAGATTGTACAATCCTGTGAAGTCACATACCTTACTGCCCATCAACCAACCTTCCAGAGCCTTAGCAGAACAATCCACATAGTCCACCCAGTCTTAAGTCTGTGCTTTTTGGGTATCTCTGAACTTTAACCTGTATTGTTCAGTTGTTAGGCCAAACCCCTCAATCAGAGCACTCTTCAAGACTTTGTAATTGTCAGCATCCTCTTCTCTAACAGTGAGGAGCTTGTCTCTACCTTTATCTGCAAAGGAGAGCCACAAGATTGCTGCCCACTGCTCCTGAGGGACCCTCTGTACTTTACAGGCCCTCTCCAGTGCAGTTATCCATTTGTGGATGTCATCCCCACTCTGGTAGGGAGGGACAATCTTGCTCAGGTTTCTATGGTCATAAGACCTTTCCCTATCTCTGGGAAAATTGCTGCCACCATGGGACTCTAGTCCCATCTTTTTCTCTGTCTATAGAGATCTAGGGACTCCCTGTCTATAGCCAATTGCTGTTTCTGAGTTCAAGCTGGGCTTGCTCATACTGAATCAGTCTCTTTCTCCTCTCATGAGAGGATTCCCTTCCATGAGAGGAGACAGAGGTCCCTACTGAGGTGTCAGAGTGGTTAGACTCCTGAGAAGGAGATCTAGTCCTTCTGGGCACACTCTCAACTCTTCCCGGGGGGACAGGGGGGAGGTCATTCTGGGCCTCCTCCTCTTCCTCATGAGTAGCTGCACTTTCCAGGTCAGGATCATTGTCATCCCCCTGGCCAGTTTCAGAGGTTGGGTCCTGGGTATTTTCATCCCTGGACTCTCCCTCTTCTTCTGCGCCACCCTCTCTGCATACCCTTTCAGACCTTATGGGTCTTCTAAAGTCATCTAGCAGAAGCATCTCCAGGAGACGTTGGGTGTTGGCACTTTTGCCTGTCTTCAACTTCCTAACTTTGCACAACTCTGTCAATTCCAAAAATGTGAGGGTGTCATATCTGGATGGCAGGAGCTCACTGGTTCCTGGCAGTGAAGACATTACTAGAGTGGTGTGGTGTATGCACTACCTACTCTAGTGTGGCCTACTAAACTCTCTTGAGTTGTAGAAAAGGTGTGCTATCCCTTAACACACAACTCTAAGTTCAGTAGAACTTACTGTATCCTAAGCTTGATTTATATGTACCTAAGGTACCCTTGGTGGTTTTCAGTTGATCAATTCAATTGAGAATATCTGGTAAAACAATAGCAAGCTGGAATCCCACACGCTGCACACCAATGTGAGAAGTTGGCCTGGTATATGCTGTCCACTAATTATAGTGGGCACCTTGCACCAGTCCAAACAACCCCTTATTGGAGATAGGTTAAAGACAACCTTTATTGAAAGCTATCCTAGTGGTAGCTATGGAGAGCAGCCTTCAGGCTAAGTCTTGAAGGAATGTAAAGCAGCTTGTTTTACCAGTCTATAATCTCTTGAGTGACCAAATGAAAGAGGACCACACCAGGTATATATTCAAAATATATGTATTTATTGCTAAACACACCCCTCTAGTCTCTTTATGAGGCTAGAGTTCAAAGTACATAAGTTATAAGTTAGTTATCAACAGTAATAGCACAATTACACGTTTGAGCCCTAGGGGCGTACTCAAACCATATACCAATAAAGTGGTATAAGAACCATGACTGAGCTAGACACAAGGCCTAGAGCCTGTAGAAGTGCTTGGCCCTCAAGGAACCACCCAAGGTATTGACACAGGGGACCCACGGGGGACGCATGCAGTGTGAGAACACAGCCGCGAGCCGCCGTTGACTTCTATGGGGAATGTCGCGGTTGGAGTTTTAAAGAAAAAGGACACTTAGAGGAGGACTTGGAGCAAACCCCTTTAGAACTAGGTTGTTCTAGAGTCTATACCCATGGGAGCACCGGAGTACTCGAGTTACCTCACCCAGGGAAGCCGGGTGCATAGGTGTCTTTCGGGGTCGGGTTTCGTCGTCGTTTTCAATGGCGATCTGCTGCAAACTGCTGCTGGCGACCAAGTCGAAAGTGTTTGGGTGGATCCAAAGGTGGATCGAAGATCTGAAGAACCTGAAAGCAGAGGGGACAGAGTCTGGGTCACTAGCCAGTGACCAGGAAGGCGATGAGCAGATGCCCACCGATGTCGGGTGCTTCAGGTAGGTTGACGGTTGTCTTGACTCTTCAGCCATGAGGTCCAGAAGGTGTCGACGACAACCAGGAGCTGGATTCGGGCTGTCCCACAATGTTTGTCGGTTGCAGAGGTGTCGGCGACCGGATTGGACCCAACAAGCCTTGGCAACAGCAAGTCTTGTAGAAACAAAGAAAGGACGTTGATGCAGACCAGCAAGGTCTGGGGGACTCACCCAGCAAGGGTAAGTCAGGGCACATCTGGAGCAACCAGAGAAGCTCAAGGAAAAGAAGAGTTGCCTTCGGAGGGGCCCACTAGCCAACGGACTAGCGACCGCAAAGGAGCCTCGAGTGGACGCACTTAGAGCTGGCTTACGGGACACTCGTGGAGTGGAGGCCAGGGATCTTCGGTGCAGTCGGTGCTGGAGGTAGGGGCTACTCGGAGCCCAAAGCACAACTTCGTGGAAGACCAGGAAGAGGATGCACTTGCAAATGTGCTCGGTGTCCAGGGGGTCACGGTTCCACATTACCCACGACAGCTACCGGCCTCAGCTTTGCTGGGGACTCAGGGCAGCCTCAGGGAAGTCTGCAAATCTACCTCTGGTGATGCAAAGACTTCGGCGTCCGGCGGGAGCTTCAGTGATGCAGACCAGACAATTGCTTTTTAGGTGCCTGCCAAGCAGGGGAGTCACTCCTTGACTCCAAGGGAGATTCTTCAGTCCTCTAATCTTAAAGTAGAGCGTCGAAGGTCCAGGATTCTGTATCAGAGTTTCATCCAGGTAAATCTAAAGTCCTAAGGACTGGGGTCCCATACTTATACTAAGTTAGGGGGTTGGACATACTCTGGGGACCCACCTATGGGAGGGTCAGGGAAGAGGGGTGGTTACACCCATTTCCCTTTGTCCAGTTTTGCACCAGAGCAGGGTCAGGTAGCCCCTGCAACCGGTTTGAACTGGCATATGCACAGGGACACCAAATGTGCCCCCAGTGCAGGACTTCAAAGCACCAGAGGGTGCTCCCGCCCATCCCCAATACACACTATCCTGTCTGGGGAGGTGGTTACACCTCCCTTCGAGAGGAAACCTATTGTCCAGGCCTCCCCTGCCGGAGTTTCAGTCAGCAGCAGGAGGCCAGACCCGTGTCTGTGGCAGCGGCATCCATTTTGTGATGCCAGGGCTCTGGAAAGAAGTTACCGGGTAGCCCGGTGTGTACATGTCTCTCCTCTAGAAGGGTGGAATGCTACCCCGCCGCCAGGACTGGCAGGGGGTAGTATTTCAAGATGTTTGACACCAAACACGACATGTTTTGGTGCAGCCAGTCCAAAGTTAGCATTGTACAGCGAGGATATAATGCACTTAAGAGTATATGGTCAGGCTGTACCACAAACAGCATCAGAGGAGGGACTCCGAATGCTGTAGAGGGGCTCTGCTCATGCAGGGCACCCTCTCACATAAAAACCAAGCACTCTGCCTTCAGGATTGGTAAGGCCTGCCATAGGAGTGACTTATAGGTTTATATGTGTGTGCAATGGTAGTGATATAGGTAGCCTATACCACTGTAAGGGGTGCATGCACCACCTTAACCAGGCTGCAGTAGCAGACCTGTGGTGTCATTTTGGATGGCCTTCCAGGGTGGCACAATACATGCTGCAGCCCCTGGTAGGCCTCTGAGGTACCTATGCCCTGGGTACATAGTATACCATATACTAGGGACTTATAAGGGCACTCCAGATTCCAATCAGAGATGTGCCTAAGGCACATGGAAACCATTTTAGAGAGGAAGCAGCTAGGCTGGGGTTCTGATTAGCAGGGCCCCAGCCAGACTAAAGTCAAAAAACAGTGAAGCATCAGCAAAAAGTGGGGGTACCCATGTGAAGCAGATCCTACTCTCCTACACAGTATGCTCCCAGAATGCATCTCAAATCTCCTGGCTGTTGTGCGCTATCTGTAACCATCGCCAGAAAAGTTATCTCTCTTACATGAACTTCAAGACATATCTAACCCTGCAAGTTTCAGGAAAGCTCTAAAATTGTGGTTGTTCTCCAAGTCCAATTGGAATCGGGTTCTTTTCTTTCCTTTTTAAATCACTTACTTGTGTTTTGATTTTCTTTTAGAGCCATGGTACACCTTCTGAGGCGAACATTTGACTCCACAAAACAAAATAAATGAAATGGAATATGTAGGGCTTGGGTAATGTTAGTGCCATCTCTCTTTTTTGAGGAAGTGTGGGTCAAGGAAGAATTTTGTTTTCTAGTGATATTTGATCTATTGTCCTTTGCTGCAGTTTCCACGATTAACTAGTGACGAATCAGTCAACAACACCAACTACAAATCTCCATTGTCAGAGTGAATTTTCCATTGCACGTGGGTCAGCTCCCATGTTAGAGGGTGTTTTTCGAACTGAAAAGCGTGGGTTTCAAGGGTCGCAATTTCTTGAAAAGACGATACTGCCTGGGCAGTCTTCCCTCCAGTATCTCGGATTTAAACACAGTTGGCAAAAGGTAAACAATAAGATAGACTAGAATGGCGAAAACCAGAGCGAATTGTAAATCCATGCATTTAACCTTAATATTAGAAGTATTAGGGAACAGAGTGTGTGCTGTAAATTAATACGTGTATGCCACATATTTCCATTGTGATCTGCTTTACCTTCTGTCAAACGCCCTATCGGGGACTGGTGGGTGCAAAATGTAGCTCATCTCTGGTAGGTCCACCTCTCTTGGGTTGAGGCTTGGCATAGAGCTTGGTAAGATTATGAGTCATGCCAATCCAGCCCAGCCAAGTTTACCAGGTCCATGCTTGATGTGATGCTCCAGTACAGATTTTTTCTTTGAATTTTGGGAATTGTAGTCTTATTTATACCATTATAAAACAGGAGTACAAGTCCCAGAATTCAAAGAAAAAACTATTGGAAAATAGGTTATTCCACATCCATTTATGTTTATTAGAGGAGCATTCGTATCCCTTCATTAAAACCAAATTGTGGCCCTTTTCAAAAACAGTGACTTTGATCTAGGGACCTCAGCTTTGCAAATGGGTCCCCTAGGATTAAACGCTAGCCATGCATTAATTTCTATTTTGAAAATCTCATCGTCAGATGTATTACCTATTGTGATTTGGTTTTAAGGTTCTTCTAATGCATCAGAACAGTGATAAGAGGAATTATTCAGACTGCTAAGTCTGCATACTGCAGAATTTTTTTGTCGCCTCTCTTAACACACAGAACGCACAAGGGATTGCACAATGAATAATCAACTATTAATTCAGCGTGCATAATTTCATGAAAAAAGCAAGTTATTCTTCTGAACCAAACAAACATGAACCGCCCCCCTTTTGTGAGCGGCATTTGAATATGCGTCATGCATTGTGCCCTGTGCACCAAGCAAGCCTGTAATTTGTGCTGAAATAGAATTAAACTGTCAGGTTTTCTCACTCAGGTGTTAATTCTTATAAAATTATGCTGTTTAACGCCCTTCACATTTAGCTTTGGTCCAATGACTTGTTTTCTAGAAACCCATGCAATATGCACCCTGATATTTGCCTTTTTAGTTTCCCTCCTTTAGATCTCACTGTTTCTTATCTATCCCTGAAATCTCGCTTCTCACAAATAGTATTTCGTTTCTTTGTTTTTTCTCTTCAACACAGATGCATAATGTGGCGGGAGAGTCACCCAGCCATCACAGTGACTTCTGATCATTTTGTTAACAGCTTGCTTTCAAATGCTCCCAGTGCATTCACAGACTAAATTAATTACCATGTTTTCTGCATTTCAATGATGTGAACGACAGAGTCAGGCAGCATCCATGGCCCTAAAGGGGATTTTAACTCTTCTGTGTGGGCAGCGTGTTGTTTTGAAACTGAACGAAAAAAAAAAAAAAAAATGATACATAGGCAAGAGTGAAACAAACCGGGAAAACATTTAAAATGTATTACATGAGACAAGAGGGCATGAAAAAAACCAGAGGGCCTCGAGGGCCTCATTTATGAGGCCCCTTGCACAGCCGGAACTGACGTACTGTGGCGCAGGAGCCTGCTCCATATTTACCAGGTAGCACTAAGCCACTTTTTTTGGCTTAATGCTGCCTCATAAATATGGTTCCTTTAACACAGTTTCTGTGTTAAAGGGGCGTGCAATGGGTGTTGCTGGGGGCGTTCCCAGCAACATCCATGGCTTTTTGACACTGCCCCAGATTTTCAAGAAATCATAAATCTGAGGCAGCACCAAAAACTTACGCCTCCCCAGGGGAGGCATAAGGAAGGCACAACGAGGAGAAATATCTTTATTTCTCCTCGTTTTTCCTTTTTCTATGTGTGCTGCAGCATGCATGCAGCACACATAGAAAAAGGAAAAAGCCTCTTGTGATTGTTTTTGTGCAGAAAGGTTTCCCTTTCTGCACAAAAAGCAATCATCCCCTCAACGCAGGCACCCTTGCCTCATGGTGGCCTCATTTATGAGATTTTACCGTAGAGCAGCGTCACAGACCTCCTTGCTGCGCTGCCCTACGGTAAAAGAAAAGGGCAGGAATGCACTGCATCTATGAGATACGGTGTATTCCTGTCCTTTTCCCCTGTGCTAGCGCACAGTGGGCTGCCGTGCGCCAACGTAGGCACCTTTGCACCATGGTGCAAGGGTGCCTGTGTTGAGGGGATGATTGCTTTTGGGCAGGAAGGGAAACCTTCCTGCACAAAAACAATCACAAGATGCATTTTCCTTTTTCTATGTGTGCTGCAGAATGCAGCATACATTGAAAAAGGAAAAACAAGGAGAAATAAAGATATTTCTCCTCGCTGTGTCTTTATTACGCCTCGTACGTTTTTGGCGCTGCCAGAGATTTACGATTTTTTGTAAATCTGCGGCAGTGCTAAAAAGCCATGGATGTTGCTGGGAACGCCCCTTTAACGCTGAAAACTGCATTAAAGGGAACCATATTTATGAGGCTTAGTGCTGCCTTGTAAATATGGAGCAGGCGCCTGCGCCACAGTACATCACAAAAAGTGACGTTCTGGCGGCGCAAGGGGCCTCATAACTGAGGCCCTGAATTTTCAGCTCTTATTTATAATGAACAAGAAGGGAAACTCAAGCACCGGCTTAACTGTAATCGTAACAGATCAATATTGCCACCTAGAACTAGATGGTAACTAAAATAATTTGGGAGGATTGGGACTTATATGGCATTTTTTAATGTAATAACACCACTTCTTAAAATCAAACATCTCTAGTAGAATTTAATTAATCAGAGCCTCGTTTAGAAGACGTTGGCATCAAACATCTGTCAAAAAGGTAAAGATGCTGTCCGCCTTCCGCTTTTTTCACCTGCATCATTTAGAGAAATGCAATTATTCCCCTGCAAGAGCTGTTGTCTGCTGCACCATTGGATACAATGATCTTCTGAAGTCTGTGCCCAGTGTGGTCTCTGACAGTAAGTGAACTGGAAGCATGGGGCAGCTAATTGCCTGTCCCTGTGCTGAAAGCCCACAAGAAACAATCGAAGGCCATGGCAAGTGGGTTCTGACTGTAGCCCCGCTGGACATAGGGTATAAGTAATGACCCCAGAGCCTGCTAGGAACTGTCATGGACCATACCAAATTGGCGTTCAAGGCAGGGTAACAGTCATTTAACAGGCACCCTGCTCAAATATATCCAAATGAAACAGAACCACAAAATTCACAGAAAATTATAAAATACATAAACATTCCTTTAAAAGAAATTAAGATCATTATGTCTCGCTTTAAAAATCTAATTGAAACAGCGGACATTGTTCAGTTATAATTAGGTATACAACTATAACTCCCATTCAGTACCAATGGTCTCAGACAAGCCACCAAATATAACATAACAGTTTACATTATCATAAACTTTTTCTTTTAAATTTCCATGATGAACATTTAGAAAGCTGTAAAAATGCTGCACGGAGTTCACTTTCCATGTGTACTGTGGGTAATGGTATTCTAAACAATACATGGCTTATGGCCAAACCCTGTATTGTGGCCACAGGTACAGATCTTAGTGTGTAGTCATAGACTAGTCCATTTTCAAAGTGTCTCTTGGGTTATGCTGAAATGTAATACTATGTGCAATTGCCTCGTTTGACCAACAGACTTGAGATCAATGAGTTAGTCTACCTCACTAACCTCTTCCACAACTGGATGCAGCAGTATCCTCAACTCAAACTTCTGTCCACATCACAAATCTGCCTGTGACATTCAGATCACATCAGAGTTTAATCAGCTGACAGTTGGCCTCCAAGTTCTTATTAGCGTATTATGTGCTTCAACACGATGAGCCTGATGCCTGGCACATGATGCACTATGCTATGTGATGCCTTTCTGTTGTAGCTAGCCTTCCCTTCTCACACAAGTCCGAGAGGTCAGAAAAGGTGCCTATATAAATTAACCTTTTTAAAATGTAGTCGGAGCACAGAACATTATTTCATTAGCATAAAGGGGGATTACTATGAAGCGTACCAAGACATGGGAGGTGTGGGTGGACATGACACAAAAATAAATGAATGGTATGATTAAAGATAACCAGTCAGAAAACTATTATATGTGGTACAAATATATTGATGTAAGACATACGCATTGCAGTACTATCTTTGCAGTTAAATAAACAACTGCTTGATTTTAATCAGAAATATCTGAAGTATTTTTTGCAAAGTTGGCCTATGTGCTTAAGTAGGCACCATATGTGCCCTTGTAGCAACTACCAAGACTTCCATGGTTTCTTTTTGATAGTGAAGTCAATTTTGAAATGAATGTGTTTCAAAAGATTCTAACACTAATACACAAACCTTATAATTCAATTGGAAAAAAAGCTGGAATATTCATACAAACATGTGCAATTGAAATTTAAGTTTTCAAAATTTTCATTCCTACTTTGCTGCGTATTATTTTTTGACTGATATATTGTGTTATTTGCCATGGTCAATCAACTGTTTTCCAAACTTTCGCAGCATTCTAAGGTACACCAATGATGTTGCTAATGATGTGCCACTGAACATGGTTTTGTGGTTGTGGTCCCTATGTTGCCATTTTTCTTTTTCCTGGTTGGATCGTATGCCATTGTGTTACCGCATAGAGGGTGTTGATGGTCTCTGTGTCAGATGATGTGGATTACAGGTGGCAAACGATATACCTGCTGCTTTAATACTTATCAATGTGGAATATATGCATGCAGAAATGTCTTAGCTACTCTAGCTCTTGTGTCTTCAAACCTCCGAAGAAACCATGTAACATTGCTGTCAATTGTTTGTAACTGTCAACAGTTAAGGTAGTTGGTGTGTTTTATGGTACGTTGGGATTCCTACGTTTTTTATATGTTGTATGTCTGGCATATGGCCAGCCTAAACACAGTTATTATTATTTTTTAAATGTGTATTGCAAATATTTGACTTTTTTGATACATTTTCAACCACAATTGTACCCTTTTCAACATTATCTTCACTATGGCTTTACCAGTGCCATGGGTTTGTGTTGTGTGCCTTGCTTCTTTGCACATGTGTTGCTTTCACTTGTTGGGGGTCCATGGCAATTTCCTCTTTTCATGGTACGTATGTACTCTCCTGCCCTATATTTACTACTGGTTTTGAGCTTGAGTAGAGTAACTTCACAATGTGAGTACAATACTGACATTTACCCATGGTCAATGTGCATTGTTTATGCATGATATTTCATGAGGTAGGCAAGTATGCTTGATCGTTTTGACAGATTGGCTTCATTTTTCCTTCTAAATCCCTATCCACTTTAACTCATTTCTGTTCACTGTATACATTTTTGGTGTTGAGACCTGCAGTCGTGATTTTTATTAGGTGCAATTCTCCCAACTGCATAGGTTGCACAATCAGAGTCAGACTAAATGAATCATACATTTTTGGATAAATGCATTGTCTTTGACCATGAAATCATGACTCACTTAAAATTTTCCAGGACATCCTTATAGGAGAGTACTAAAGCCAACATATATTTTATCCTGTGTCCTTATTTTTAGATAACAATTAATCTACTTTAAATATTTTCCATTTGATGGTCTTCGATAAATTACTTTCCTTCACTGCATCAGCTACAGGAAACTAACCTTACAAACTCTGTTACTAGACTGTCCCAACTTATCTTAAAATTTTCATCTTTCCACTTGTTGTGGTCAGTACATGGGTTCTGCTGTAGGCACAGTAATTATCAAGAAAAAGGCATCAACATTCTAATCTCACAACTTTTTGTAATGATCATGATAACGCTTTGTCCTTGCGTGACACACAGCAACTTTTCAAAACTCGTCTTTAATCAGAAAACTGTTTCTTTGGTGTATTGCACTGCTATAAAAACAAAACACAGACATTGAACATTTGTAAATAAAACAGAATAAGGTTTACTCTGCGTATGAAATATGGCCAATGCTAAAGTGAGTCAAATGAATAGTATCAGATCCTGTGACAAGTGCAGCTTTGAGAATCCATTTTAATAACTCCTGTTATTTTGAGAGATGGGTCTCCTATGAGGGAACAGATTTTCCTCTCTTGGGTACACAATATATTCACAGCATCTCTTGACTTACCGGGGGATCCTGATCCTGAGCTGAGACGGTTACAATAATAGTTCCCTTCACTGCATCCGGGGCCACCATGCCCCAGTACATAGACTTGTCAAATACAGGCGAGTAGTCATTCATATCCTGCAAGAACATACATAACAGTTGTAAGTCTCGAGACGATAAACATCTAAGTCTCGAGAGGATAAACATCTAAGTGTCGAGAGCATAAACATCGCAAGACACAATAAGAACAACGATTTTCTAAAACTGTACCTCCAACCACTTTCCAGAGCAATTTTCTGTCTATTTCTGTCTCTCTTATTTTCTGAATGCCATTAAAGGTTGACAAAGAGGTGCACAATCACAGTTACTAAACAACTCACAGTGAAATGCATATTAGGATTTGCATTAAAGCAAAATGAGATGAAATGTTCACTGCACAAATACAACTAGGCTTTTTGTCTGACCCATGCTTGGCAATCAAGCATCATCATTGGACAAAGTGCAGGTGTTCCCCACCATCAAATACTATAACTTTTTGCTCTTTGACAGTACATTAGCCATCTCGGCCTCCTCGACTTTCCAGGTAGATGTGAACGAGCAGTTAAGGTATATTACTAAGGAGGCGGTACAGAACACGTCTATAGTACAATATAGTCATCACTGTTGCAATAAAGAATTTAATGTAACAACAGAGTTTCTGGTAAAACTCTACTTTATGTATTCAGAATATATAAATATATGTAGAAGTAGCATAGAAACGAAACAAAACATGATACACAATGAAAGTGGCGATGCAAAAATTAGTGTTAAAATTATGGAACCTACTGTTAACACTATGTTGCCCATCACAAAATACTGATGAACATCAACACAATCCAGAAGTGAAAACACAGTTCAGTAAAATTGCAGTTATGGTATCTTTGAAATGGTTCAACAATTTTCGAAAACATATGCAAACCATATTCTATAACGGATTCTGATAACAAAACTGTAAAATGGAGGATGTTTTTTCCCCAGACAAAACTGAGATAATGAGCTACAAAGTTGAAATAACCTACAACTTGATACCATAGTATTCACAATTCCTAGCAAAGAAGGAGAATTGAAAAACATGCAAACGAAAGCACAATGGACATTGGCATTATGGTGTATCTTCAAACTATAAAGTATAGGAACAGCGTCTCAGAGTTCTGAAAAGAATGTTACTGCATCTAATGAAGTTAGTTTACCTCTTGAGTTCAGAGTTAAGGATGATGGTCTCCTAAAACGGGAATATTTTGTTTTCTGTGGGACCTATTGGCTCCGGGTCAGAATTCCTAACTTTTTAGTTACCAAACTAGATGATAAACAAAATTGGGTGTAAGTCAACATACAAAAAGGATTGGTCTGGACCACGGAGGCCTCACTCTGTCTGGGTGACTTGCTTGTTGCTGGACCGCCGCCAAAGCAGCAGGTTCAAATGCAGAAAAATATATCATGCGGGTCAGAGTACAGACGGAGTGTGCTCACCAGGTACAAGCAACAGTCAGTGCATCTGAACTTTTTGTTGAAGTTCTTGGAGCATCCCTCCTTCACTCTCTGTTGAAAGGTATGGATGACTTTAAAACAGGACAAAAAGGAGAAATAAAGATATTTCTCTTTGTTACACCTCCCCTGGGTAGGTGTTGCATTTTGATGCATTCCCAGGTCTCCAACTCATGGTAAATCTGGGAATGCGCCAAACACCATGGGTGCATGCATGGGAACACCCATAGAACATTTTTCTGGGGCCGAGTAACACAAGTAGCGCTGCCTTGTGTTACTGCAAATTTACCAAACACTGCAGGGCCATGCAAGGCTGCTTGGCATGGCTTGACAAATCTCATGTAAGTTTTGTGTCGCCCTTGTGTTACCATGCGTGGCGCAAGGGCGACACAAACTTTGATAAATATAGCCCTAAAGGTCAAATGTGGGCTGCAGTGTGCATTTACACCACCCACGTATAGGACAAAATACTACTGTGCTTTAGCTGGACTGCAAAATTTAAAGCTCTGCTGTGACTTGTGAAAGGAAAAATTGCCTTTGTCATGTAAGGAAAATTTTTAATGGAATACTACATCACTTATAAAGTTCACCCACAAGCCAGGGTGAATAATATATAAAAATGTGGCACACTACATATCAGAACTAGATGCCCTCATGGTGATTTAAAGCCTAAAAGCAGTTTTCCGATGTGTGTGTGTTAAAGTTATAATTAAAAAGGAGATGCCTAGTATGATTGAAATCCCTATTTCACATCTCATTCTAAGAAAATGCTATCAAAATGATTCAAAGCCATTTTCTCCTTAGTTTTCAAAATCTAATTTAATGGTGAAATCAGAGTTTTCATGACTTTAGTGGCAAGGTAACGTTATAAAAATGTACTTTGCATCCCATTGGGAACAAAAGTTTAAAGTTCTTGCACCAACGTGGTAATTCTGTAAATTAGTTATCTGGAAAGCACTGCTCAGAAGTAAGGAGAGGCAACCTCCATTGCACGTTTTTGAGTAGAACCACTCATTTATTATTCAATGCGCCTAACAATTAGCACCCTGTAACGCCCTTCATGAGCTAATTTAAATAATTTTGTTGCTGGTAGTACTCTCAAGCTGAGCAGGGGCACCACAAGCATGCTTTTTTAAGTATTGGGAGGACTGCAGTGAGTACAGTAGCCCCTCACAAATACTTTTTTTACAAAACATATATTTCCTGGGGTCTGTAGAATATGACCCCAGAAACGGTGATTGATATTTCCAGTCATTCCCAGAACTGGAGCCTTTTCTCTTCAGCTTGGGAGTGCAGGGGCTTCATGTGGTAGGTTGTATGGCTGCACTATGTGGCCTCAGAAGTGTAAAAAAAGACTGCTACATGTTGAATGTTTTTTTACTGTAAATGCTTCATTGAGATGTATATGGACAAAACTAATAGACTTGCCTTTCATATATTGACAGTAACAAAAAACCTAGAAATTCACTGAAGAAAACAAAGGCTAAAGTGACAGTTATAGTTAAGAATTCAAAAAACCCTAGAAATTCACTGAAAAGAAAAAGGTTAAAGTGACGTTATATTTAGATGTGCCGCTTTGAACTACCAAAGCCACTGATATTCACCAGTTATAGTTATCTCAACAAACTGTAATTCATGCTCTAAAGTAACTATAACTCGCACCATCGCATATTTTGTGACATCATTGATAATATCAGTGACATCATTGATAATAACACTATGCGTGGTGGGCAACGAGTTATAGTTACTTTAGGGCATGAGTTACATTTACATGTGATAACTATAACTGGTGAATTTCAGTGATTCGGTTTGTTTAAAATGGTACACCTTATATAACATCCCTTTAACCTTTGTTTTTTTCAGTATATATATATATATATATTATAATATATATATATTCACTGGAAAAAACAAAGCTGCTGAATTTCACTGGTTTTGCGCGAGTGAAATCTGAGCCTAACTAGCCTTTAGCCTGTAAACTTTGTTTTTTACAGTGAATATATATATAATATAATATATTTAGCATAGGATTCTCCCCATAAAAAATAATCATCCAGCACTCCAAGGGGATTTGGTCACTCGATAGTTTATTGATGACAATACATCAACGCGTTTCAGCAGTCTCACACTGCCTTGCTCACGATATATATATAAACAAACACCAATCCTTCTCACAGTGGGTAAAAGATTGTGCCGAGCCCAAAATCCAGTTTCAACGTGGTTTATTCAATCCAGTTCCGTTTCTCACGGGTCAATTTGACATTTGATTTTACCCATAACATATAGTGCAAACAGTGTAAACAATAACAAAGGACTACATCGTTACCTTAAATGTGAGGCAAAAACGGCATCCATTTTGGAATGGTGAAAATTATGAGTGATAGCATGGTATTCAAGTGGAATAAATACACAAAAATTAAATCAAGTGGAAATTGGACAATATGAGACTAACTTATACTTAAACATAGAGAACATCGAGTATTCATGAATTGCCATGGCCCACTGGGGCAGAATTGTAGCGTTCACTCTACTATATTCATGTATAATGAGATATTAAAAATCTTGATATTTTGGGGTACACCAATATGAATTGATCCTCTATGTCTATAATGTGAATAATGACATTTATCAAGAGCTATTTCCACTTGATTTAATTTTTGTGTATTTATTCCACTTGAATACCATGCTATCACTCATAAATTCACCATTCCAAAATGGATGCCGTTTTTGCCTCACATTTAAGGTAACAATGTAGTCCTTTGTTATTGTTTACACTGTTTGCACTATATGTTATGGGTAAAATCAAATGTCAAATTGACCCGTGAGAAAGGAACGGCTGTTCTGAAACGCGTCGGGCATTGTTTGCCACATGAACTGGATTGAATAAACCACGTTGAAACTGGATTTTGGGCTCGGCACAATCTTTTACCCATTGTGAGAAGGATTGGTGTTTGCTTGTTTCGAGGATCGCGACCTCGCCGGTAGCCCGAAGCCATTCAACGGCAGGGGTACACGCGAACTCTGTGTATATATATATATATATATATATATATAATATTATATATCTATTCACTGGAAAAAACAAAGGTTACAGGCTAAAGGCTAGTTAGGCTCAGATTTCACTTGCTCAAAACCAGTGAAATTCGGCAGCTATAGCTACCTGATCTAAATATAACTTATGCCCCCGCAATGCACTGCTTATGACCGCACATATTACATCACTCATGACATGGTCAGGGACATAACTGATGACGTCACTGCTGACATCTCAAATGACATCACCAAATGACATCATCAAGTGAGTGTAAGTGTTTTTAAGAGTTTATCGGTGTTAAACATATATACTAACCTACTACAAATGTTAAATTAGTATACTATTTGTACTACTAACAAGTGATACCACTTCTAATATATATTATGTGAGTGGCTGTGTGACTGTATGTATCCTTGTGCATATGGGTGTGTGACTGGCTGTATGAGTGCATCAGTGGGTGTGTGAGTAGCTGTGTGGGTGAGTGAGATATTGTGTAAGTGGCTGTATTGGTGAGTGGGTGTGTCAGTGCCTGTATGGGTGGGTGAGTGGTGGTGTGAGTGGCTCTATGAGTGGGTGAGTGGGTATGTAGTAACTGTATGGGTGAGTGAGTGGGTGTCTGCATGGCTGTATGAGAGAGTGACTGGGCGTGTAAGTGGCTTTATGGGTGAGTGACTGGCCATTTGAGTGGGTGTTTGGTTAAGTGAGTTGGTGTGTGAGTGGCTGTTTGGAGAGTGAGTGTCTCTGTGAATGGCTGTATGGGTGAGCACACGGATGTGTGAGTGCCCGTATGGATGTGAGAATGGGTATGTAAGTGGTTGTGTAGGTGTGTGAGTGAGTGTGTGATGGCTTGTATGAATGAGTGAGTGGCTGTGTTGAGACTCATTGGGAGAGTGAGTTGGGTGTATGAGTAGCTGTATAGATGAGTGTGTGGTTATGTGGCTGGCTGTATGGGTGAGTGACTGGTTGTATGAGTGGCTGAATGGGTGAGTGAATGGTTATGTGAGTGGCTGTACAAGTAAGTGCATGGCTCTATGGAGGAGTGAGTGGGTATTGAGTACTGGTATAGGTCTGTAAATTGCTATGTGAGTGGTTGTGTGGGCATGTGAGTGGGCGTATGAGAGGTTGTATGGGCGTGTGAATAGGTGTGTGAGTGGTTCTTTGGATGATGTCATCAGTGATGTAATTTAAGATGTCATCAGTGATGTCACTGAGCATGTTGTGAGTGATGTCATATGTGAGGTTACAAGCAGTGCATTGTGGGGGCGTAAGTTATAGTTAGCTCAGGTAACTACAACTGCTGAATTTCACTGGTTTTGTACAAGTGAAATCTGAGCCTAACTATAAAATCCCTGTAACCTTTGTTTTTTTCAGTGAATTTCTAAGTTTTTTTAAAATTCTGTTTGCTAACTATAATGACCCTGTAACCTTTGTTTTTTAGTGAATTTCTAAGGTTTTTCAAAATCTATTTCCTAACTATAATGTCCCTGTAATCTTTGTTTTTTTAAGTGAATTTCTATGGTTTTTTAACTAGTAGTCTCGTTTGTAGAGTGGTTGAGAAAGAGAGCTGGGCCTCTGACCAGCTCTCAGGAATCCTTCTGTGTCTGACTTACTGGAGGTAACCGGAGGGCTTCTGGGCCCTCAAGAACCCTCAGCATCCAAGAGGACTTCATCCGCCAACCAGCAGTGTGACAGGAGTGGTTGTTCTGCAGCTTCCTCTGGCCATCCTCTGGCCATCAAACAGCCTGTCAGCCCTCTGCAAATCATCCTGTTCTGACTCACATTTTTCACACACTTCAGCTAGTGCGACTCATGCTACCTTCTTGACTAGGCTCAATCTGTCTGGACCAGAGGAATAATGCAAAATGTTGGGGCTCCTCTGAAGAATGGGCTCAGTGGGGGCCCCCTGAAAGGGTTTTTATGAGCGTTTTACTACTTCTTATTCCATGGCATTGAACACATTCTGCAAGACATTCTATGGCATGACTTGGAGGGTGAGCGGGACCCCTCCAAAACAAGAAACCCCGGTGCTCTGCACTGTGGGGGCTGCGGAGGCCTTGCCTATGCCCCAGGACTGGACTCAATGTATAACCCAAAAGGGAGGGAGGAGGACAGAGACATGTCGCATCGGCCTGATAAGGCAATGTTTCTCTCCCTAGTGTGACTTCATGGTGTCATGCGACATCGTCACCATTAGATGGTTGATTGCCTTCTCCACCTAGTCTTACTGCCGTGTAAAGTACCAATTCTCAGTAATCAGTTACTGCTCTTGCAACCCAGCTGAAACGTAGTTGAATTCCCAAAAAAGAGTGCTTTATGGCCTCATTGCCAACAACCAGCACGCATGGACCAATGGCCCCTGGTATTGAACTGTAAAAATTGTTTCAATTGTTATCAACATAAAAATAATACATGTATGCCCTCATTATGAGAAGCCCAGATGTTTCTGATCACTCCTCGAACCCCTGCTTGTTCAGAGAATGGAATTACAAGATGCAGACTTTGTCGCACCCAGTAATAATTGTGTGATATAGTCTGATAATGTTGACTTCCTCTGTAAAATGTCAGCTGCTCAACCTACCAGAATATAAATTGAGCAAAAAATTCTTTATCGAGACAGATGCTGATTTTGGAGGCGTAATCCCCTAAAACTGCGGGTCATTCCACATTACTGGTGAAAGACTTGTAGAAGGGGCAATTTATCGCACCATATAAATAATGATCCCCATAGTATCTTTATCAGGTGCAATAAAGGTCACCAAACACTGGGCCACTCATATCGAGGGGCTTAGAGTCACCTTTTACTTTCATACAAAATGTATATTAATTCTTAGGAGAAAACGAGTATTGCTGAAATGAATAAAGGAACAACCTGTACAGAGATAGCCAGATGGCGAATGTCTGAGTGAAATTGAACTCGTATGACAAATATGAAATGTTATTTAAAATAATTAAATTACAAACAGACTGTGATGTTTCTCATTGGTGGAGACTATAAATGGGTAATCCGTAAAACAATGATAATATATATCACTTTGTCACAGTAGTGCAACTTCAATTTTGATAAATTTTCCATGTGTGTAATTACTTCAAAAAGTTCAGAGTGGGTCGCCGAGTATGTCAGTGAAAACAGCGTCGGAGGCCCGACTGTGCGATGGGACACACCGGGGACCGGAGTAGCACCCGCGGGGTAGTTTTGCAGAAAATTAATTGTAAAAGCAAAATGGTGAAAAGTTTAATTTGACAGCACATAGTCGATTTACATGATTTTTATCTTCTCTCTCGAAATCAATGCTAAGCAATTATATACAAGACCTTCGGGTTATAGCGTATAAATCCTCAACATTAATCATTCACAGTGGCTAGCGTTCAACACACGGCAAGGCGAAACAATCTGCGGGTTGTCGGCATGCGTGAGTCATATCGAAGCATAATTACTTTGTCGAAAAAAATTGGACACAATTCAAATGCCTATATTTATAGGCCCAAAAAATCTACAAAGTGATTTGTTGAAGAGAATTATTTATTTTTCTCTTGCTGTTATGTTTTCCTATAATAATTGAATAAGCAATACTGTGCATATGGTAACTCAAAATATTTGTTATAAAACATTTCTTCTAAATGACTGATTACCTCTCCCGGAATACCGATTTTTAAACCGCGAGTCTGGGTAGCAGCGCCCATTACAGTATTAAGTAGGCCATTTGGATTCAGACGTTTTTAGCCGTAATGCAGGAGGAATGTAAGAAGCGTCGCCCTTCTCGTGACCCCTGTGACTTTAAGTTATTAGTTTACAGGGACTCGGAACTGTTTGCGGTTGATGCAAGTAACAAGATGAACTTCCACGAGTCAAGCAATTTTGTTCTAAAAATAGATGGCCCTTAATAACTTCATTTTCAGTGAGCTGGATTCCTGTGTAGAATACATCACTACCAGGCACTCACTGCCTCTGCATCAGAAAAAACAGAATGCCACGTGGCTGTGGTTCAAAAGATGAGTAGCCTAGCGGTAAAATATCATACCAGTTTTTCAGTTGTGTATTTATGATCCTACTCAGTTCAAACATGGGATTGTTTTGCAGCCTCTCGTAGCATTGCCTATTATTCAGTCGGGACATGATTTCATTATTGTAATCAGAGGGCGAGAGTTGGTTTTAACTTTCTTCACTGGGCTGTACCCGGTTAAGTTTGAGAAATACGTGGACAATGTAAAGAGAATAATATTTTGTTGACAATATTATTATTGTCTGATATTTTTCGAGTAATGCTCCTTTGGACAAAGGATTCTCGCCCAATTTTGGCTATGTCTGAAGAAAGGTTAGAACATAGTCGATATTGTTTTTGTTGCGGTTTATTGTTTGGATGATTCTAAGTGAGAACATCACGGACGAGACAGAGACAGGTGTCTGTTTACATTTTAGGAAGCGTCATCAATAGACACAGGAATATGTACATACATGGACTGAATTTGAATAGGATACAAGAGACATGATCGCCATATACTAGAGGTTGACCAAACACATTAACAAGTAGTCCTTCTATTGGTACTGCACTGAGAACATATCACTTTTAATCCTTGTAAACTCTATCGTGCATGATGAGTTACACTTCCTTTCCTGGTGGCAGTGGCCTTTGTGAACACTATGGCTTTTGTGTCATCAAACTAGTAACAGGGCATGTTTTGTTGTCATTCTTTACTGGGTTGCCTCTGGGTTCTAATTAACTTGATATCCACGGTTTAGGAATGTTTTTCGTCACCGGTGGTAAGGTGTCATGTATATTGATATATGTGTATATTGAGACTATATTGTATTACTTGACTTATTCCAGCCCTGAAGAAGTCGTGGGGTGAATTTGAACCCGAACACACGTGTTGGCTGGTGTGAGGCTGATGTGACTACATGAATAAAAATGAAGTCTGGCTGAAAGAAAGAATAAAGACGTGGAGATTATTTTGGATGTATCAAAATTTTGGACACTTGTGTGTATGTGCTCAGGGCTAAGGTTTTCATGATCAGAGACCAGGACTGCCATTGAAGTGGCAACGGTCGATGTGAAATCGCCAGTTGGCCACAGCTTGCTGGTTTGCCCTGCTGTGGGAGATCTGACTTCCCCCAAAAAATTCTAGGCCCGAAAGTAGAGGTACTGATGCCGAGCAGCAGCCTATTAACATCAAGACCTCCCTAGGCACAGAATAATTCACCTGCTTGGAGCTTTGCCCCCTTTGTCAATGACTGTCCTGGGACCCTGCTCTTTAGCAACACGATGTCGGTGATCCCTACTTCAGATCCACCTTGTCCCAACGATGACTCATCAGCGACCACTTTTTCCCCCATAAACGTTTCTAAGCCACAAGGTAAACCTTCCACTAGGATGAATCTGTTCCCTGTATCTGACCTGTCTCCATCACAGTCGGCCTTAACTTTTGACTTTGACCATTTCTAGCATGACCACATAACAGTGTTTGGCACTTTGTGCTTTTTTCGAACCTATAATGAAACTTTAAAAATTCATATCTACGGTTCTAGTTATTGGATTTCTGTCCTTTTCATGTCATTTTATTTTTGTAAATCCACTCTATTTTTAAAATTCGTTTGGGATTTTTCCTGTGTTTTGTTTTTACTTTATTACTGTTTGAGTACTGCATACATATTTTACATATTTCCTCAAAGTTAAACCTGACCGCTTTGTGCCAACCTTCCAGACAGTTAAGCACAGTTTTATTTAGTGACTTTAGTGGTTCACCCTGACAAGGATTGTGATTATTATTTGAGGTGTGTTCTCACCCACCTCAACTAATACTCCGATTTCTTACACAAGTGTTCTCACATTCTGTCTATACATCACATAGCAACCTCAAGGTGTAGCTAAAATGGAAAAGCAAAAGGATATATATTGTCCTCAGAGCAGTCCTTCATTACAATTTGCACACCTAGATGTGCCAGTCTTCCAAAATAATACCCTGAAGAATGGATTGTAACTTAACAACCACGCACGTCCTACATCACTCATTTGCTCATTTCATTTGTATTAAAGGACAGCCTACATTGAAGGGAAACACATGGAGGCCTATTCACAAATTGTGTTCCATAGTACGTAAAGTAGTACTACTCAAGCTCTACTTACGTAACACAAAATGTTGTTCACAAATCTAGACAAGAAGACCTTCTCTTCTGCCTCACCTATCTTTTCTGTGCACAAATCTCGACTACGGTGGCAAAGAGCTCTGCAAATCAATGTATATTTTCATTAGTGTGAGAATTTTTTTTTTTTTGTATGGTCACAATCAATTTTTTGCTGAATTTTTTTCCTGGTTTTTAGACTCTGTACACTGGGGCACTGCTTCCTTGGGGCCATTGTATTTGATCGGACCCCTAAAGTATGAAAACAATTGGCTATTCCCTGATTGGCATATTTAACTCTCCTGTAACACCATAGAATATGAGGTAGAAACTAAATCCATAGCATGGAAAGTTAAATGTGATTTGTGCACTGCAGCACTTATTGTGCCATCAACTAGTGTGACAGATAAAATGTCTTCAGGCCAACCAGTTTAGCCTGACCTCTGCAGTTTAAACTTGCAGTCTGATCTGCCAAAAGAACCCTTTTCGATAGGTGAAAATCTTCCTTTTACATATTAATTTGTCGCCCTTGGGTAGGCCTTGCAGCCTACAAGGTACGGTGCATGGCATTGAAAAGTGGGACATTTGGAAATGTGTAATGCTATTATGTCCTTACAAGGAATGGGCCCCAAAAGCTATTTTCACTGTTCTCTGACTGTCCTTTAAGGAAAACTAAAGTGCAGATTAAAATATTAATTCTGCTATCTTGGCTTTGGGACCAACTCGAAAAATAACTCAAAGTTACCTTTTTCCTGGTTGAAGCTCCTAGAGACTAATTTGCATTAGCTCTCCAGCAGTTGCCCAGCCAGAGCTTGACCTGAATGAGGTGTGAAAACTGCTCCCAGAGCAGGAACAATGGCCTGGGTGAGGGATGTGTTTTTCTACCCCTTGCAGGATGATCACTTTGGATTGACCCAGGCGCTTCATTAACTTTTAAAGGGGCCTGGCCTTTCACATATAACGTTAAAGTGAGACGGCAACCTTTTTTTCACTCAGCCAGACTAGCACCCAAATCATTGGGAGGAGAGCTTACCCTGCACTTGTTTTGAGTGACCAGAGAAGAGGGGCTGCTCATCTATCTGGCCACACCTCTGGGTGGGCACACAGACTCTGCACAGGGGAGAAAGGGTTCCCTGTTTTGAACTTAGGGAGTAATGTGCACTGTGCAATGTTTACAGTAGGGCACACAGGAACCACTGCTGAAGTGTGCTAGGGTAGTCCTTGGGAACGTTTACCCCCATGGTTAGGGAGGGAGGTCTAATAGCTGGTTCCAATCATAAAACTGGCCCCCCAAGGCACCCTACTCAGAACACTCTCCCGACCTGTGATAGAGCAAAAGGACTTTCCCAGCTATTTTAGACCTCTGAGGAGACAGAAGGGTAGAACCTGCTCTTGTCTATACCCAGGACAAAGAAGTGGACTTCAAGGTACTAGCTGAATGATCTCCTGTGTGGCTACAGGGACACAATACGCTGCAAGAAGCCTTTTCCCTGATGCACCCCGCTGATTAGTAGCAGCTGGATTGGACCATGCTGGTGGCCTCTGCTGGAGTGAGTCTTGACTCCTAGTGCTGTTCCTGAGGTATTCCTAAGGTCCTGGGTCTCCTAGCTGTATCTAACTGGACAACTCCAAAAAGCTGGGACTCGAAACATTATGGGACTTGCTTTAAATTATTTCATACACATTAATTTTGATGAGTGAAAGTTTTAATTATAATAATGTTTTAGAGAATACTAAACTTTAATATTTTTCTCTATTCATTCCCAAAGAGCAATCGTCACCACTGTGGCAAAGATCTCCTCCTACTTGTGCAAAGATACTAGTTTTAACTTTACACTCAAAAATCTTGTTCTAGGAGATTTTCCCAGCTGAAACGTGTAAGTCTACACCTAGGCATTGATCTACCCTTCAAAATGGAAAATAGCTAAAAAGTGTAGTGTTACAGCTTGGTGTAATAGTAAATATACACCTGGGCAACTATACTTATGTACATTTACTTTTGTGAGTAGGTCCCACAGTTTAAAGTCCTATGGAAAAATAAGTATGCTTCACTGCTAAGGGTACTATGTAAATGCGTGCCACAATGGCACATTGCTTTCAGGTTTACATTTTAACTTTTTCCATGCGTCGGATGGCCGGGAGCCCTTCTGCTGCCCCCACCCCATCCATCCACGTCATCTAATGACGTCAGCGTGCCCTGTGCTCCAATGTCATTACATGAAACCAGACGCGCTGGAAGCCATTTGCTTCCAGCGTGTCGCCAAGAGAGGAGGTGATTTTCTCCTCGCGGAGGGGGGGATTTAAACAAAAGAGGCATTGGGAGAAAGGAAAGGGTTTTCCATTCCTCTGATGCCTCTTTTGAGCATTCCTGCTGCACGATCGCGCATGGGACGTGATCGTGCAGCAGGAATGCCCACTAGACACCAAGGATTTTTTTTTTAAGGGATTCCTCTGTTTGAGGGAAGTGGCCCCTTGGGCAAGGGCCACTTCCCTTTGGGGAGCAATGTTTTTGGCCATTTCTGCCCCCCTGAGGGGCAGATCAGGACATTTGTGCCCCACTAGACCACCAGGGATATGTTTACGGGGAGCAGCCCCTTGGGCAAGGGTTGCTCACCATTCGGGAGCATTATTTTGGCCGTTTCTGCCCCCTGGGAACAAGATTGGACCATTTGTTAAAAAAATTGTGCCCCACTAGACCACCAGGGATATGTTTGAGGGGAGCGGCCCTTTGGGCAAGGTTCTTGCCCATTTCTGCCCCCTGGGGGGGGCAGATCGGACCAGTTTTTTTAAAAATTGTGCCCCACTAGACCTCCAGGAATATGTTTGCGGGGAGCGGCCGCTTGGGCAACGGTCGCTCCCCTTTATGGGGTTAAATATTTTTAGTTTTGTGTGCCCCACTAGGCCACCAGAGATTTCAGGTCTTTTTTTTATGTTGGGGAGCCGCCCCATGGGTAAGGGTCGCTCCCCTTTATGGGGGTGAATATTTTGGCCGTTTCTGATCCCCTTGGGGGCAGATCGCCCTTATGTTTTTAGGGAAGCCATTAGATACCAGGAATTGTTTTCGTGTTGTTAGGGAACAGCCCCTTGGGCAAGGGTCACTCCCCTTTATGGGGTGATTATTGTGGCAGTTTCTGCCCTCTTTGGAGGCAGATCAGCCATATGTTTTTAGTCCCATCTGTCCCCAAGGGGGACAGAAGCCACTAGACACCAGGGTTTTTTAAATGTTGGTGTTGGGGAGTGGCCCCTTGGGCAAGGGTCGCTCCCCTTTTACGGGGTGAATATTGTGGCTGTTTCTGCCCCCCTTGGTGGCAGATCGGCCATATGCTTTTAGGTCCACCTCCCCCCAGCTTGGCTGGTGGATTGTGTGTGGACTGGTGCATTATTTGCATATGTGATTGTAATGTTTTATTTCTTTTTTTATTCTAGTGCAAAGCTTTTGATTCTTGTTTGCTGTTTCGGCAGTGGTTGGTCTGCAGTTTTGCGTAGTTGCATTTATTTGGTAAGAAAAACATTTTTGTTGTGTTTACTCCAAATGAGTATTGTTGTCATGCATGAATTAATTTTTTGAAAGTGGTGTCATAAAAACAGCATATTTAGTTAGTGTTTTGAGCGTGAAATTCTTTGTGATGTGTTTTGCATTGTCTTATGTGGAATTTTTGTTTTCTTTTTCTTTTTTAGTGGGATATTGTTGGTCCTTGCTGTGTCTGTACAGAGTAGGTGGTGGTGAGTCTAGCTGCTTCTGGCAAGTGAGTGGTATAGTTTTGGAGTATTTAGGTCTTTGTGATAAAGCCACATTTTGTTTATTACTTATTTTACAAAGTGTTTGTTGTTGTTGACTTGTTTGACAAGTTACCTTTCTTAGTAAGGATTATGGCTAGCCGCAGAATTACTGTTCAGCAGGTGGTTGGTATGCTTTTTGAATCTTCCTCTGACCATGATTATGAGACTGACAGTGCGTCTGAGGGAGAGGAGGGAGTGCAAGATTCTGGCAGTGAGTTTTCTGTCCACGAGGAATCATCTGATGATGAAGCTACTCTCAGTGCGGATAAAGCGCCTGTTTTAGAGAAGGACACTGATGTGTCGATGGTGCAGCAAGAGGCATCTGGATTGCAGCCTGGGGCTACAAGGCTTCTGTTAGAAATGGGGGTCTCTAGTTGGCAGAGGTAGGTACCTTTACCAAATAGGCACCCTTGCTTCTAGTCAGGGTAAGGGGGATACACACTTTAGATAACCCCTGCTCACCCCCTTGGTAGCTTGGCACGAGCATACAGGCTTATCCCAAAGGCAATGTGTAAAGTATTTGTACCAACACTCACAGTAACACAGTGAAAACACCACAAAAGGACACCACACCAGTTTAGAAACCTAAAGTATCTTTATCTAAACTAAACAAGACCAAAATGACAAAAATCCAACATACACAGTTAAAAATATGACTTTCAAAAGGTTTCAAGAACTTGTACCATAGAAAACTATGGATGCGTGACATTTCACCAAAGTACCTGTAGATGCGTCAAAGTTCACAAGTCAAACAGCCGCAGTGTCGGAAAGAGATGCGACACTCCTGAGACCTCAGGGAGGCGATGCGACAGTCCCGCTGCATGCAGAGGAAGGGTTGCGTCGAATACGGTCTGTATGGGGAGTGATGCGTCAATTCTTCGTGACGGTTCCGGTCCGCGGGTGATGCGTCGGAAGAACTTGCCGCACAGGTACGATGCGTGGAAATCCATGATGCGTCGGCGATCCATGCAGCGGCGTCGAGCAGCGCTGCATCGGTCCTCTTCAGCCGCAATCCCTCGATGCGTCGATTTCTGTAGTTCTTTGAGTGTCTTCTTGCTTCCAGCTCCCAAACAGCAGCAACAACCTCCAGAGACCCAAAACTGGCACAGGCACCTCTTGGCAGGTCAGAGCTCACAACAGTAGAGTTCAGGGGAGCTGGGGGTGAAGTCTTTGTGTCCCTGAGACTTCAGAACAGGAGGCCAGCTCACTTCAGGCCCTTGGAGATCTCCTTCAAGCAGAAGACACAGCACACAGCAAAGTCCTTCTCCTTTCCTTGGCAGAAACAGCAACTGCAGGCCCCCCAGACACACAGCAAGGGCAGTACTTCTCCACAGTCTCTCCAGCTCTTCTCCTTGGCAAAGGTTCCTCTTGAATTCCAGGAATGATCTAAAGTTCAGGGGTTTTAGGTCTAATACTTATATCCCAAAATGTCCTTGTTCTCTTTGTGCAAGGGGCTCTGAGCCCAGTTCAAACCAGTTCTGGGGGGCACTCTGCAACTGCACAACAACATCCATTGTCAGTGTGAGCCTTGGCTCCAGACACACCACAGGGGGGCGAAGCCAGCATTGTGGAAGGCAGGCACAGCCCTATTCAGGTACAGGTGCTATTCCTCCCACCACTCCAAATGCAGATCAGGCCTATTCAGCCTAGTGCTGACTCATCCAGACTCCTGGAGCCACTGCACCTCCCCAGCCCCTGTCACTCCAAAGCCAGACAGTCAATCCACAAACAGGCAGAGGCACACAGGATGGTTGAACAAGAAAATAGCCACTTTCTAAAAGTGATATTTTCAAAAACACAATTAAAAACCATCTTTACTAAAAGATGTGTTATTAAATCCTGAGTTCAGGGATACCAAACTCCATTTTTCTATGTTATCAGTATGGGAAGATATGCTTGTAAAATGTTACAAAGCATTCCCATTCTGTCCTATGGGGCAAGATAGTCTTTCAATAGTGAAAAACGAAATTGGCAGTATTTCACTATCAGGACATGTTACACACACCAGTACATGTCCTACCTTTCACATACACTGCACCCTGCCTTGGGCCTACCATAGGGGTGTCCTATGTGTAAGAAAAGGGGTGGGTAGGGACTGGCAAGTGGGTGCACTTGCCAAGTCGACATGGCAGTTAACAAACTGCGCATAGGCACCGCGGTGGCTGCCCTGAGACATCTTTTCAGGGCTACTCATGTGGGTGGCACAAACAGTGCTGCAATCCCACTAGTAGCATCTGATTTACCAGCCCTGGCACACTCAGTGCACTTTACTAGGGACCTACTGGTAAAACAAATATGCCAACGAGGGAGAACCAATCACAATGTCAATTTACACAGGGAGCACTTGCACTTTAGCACTGATCAGCAGTGGTAAAGTGCCCAGAGTCCTAAAGCCAACAAACACAGGTCAGGAAAAAATAGGAGGAAGAAGCAAAAAGTTTGGGGATAACCCTGCAAGAAGGGCAATTTCCAACACAACCCTTTCCAGTCTAAAGCCAGGGTAGACCAATCAATACCTCTATGGGCTTCCCTGCTTGGGGCGATAGAACCTGGAACCTGGCCCGAACAGCAGGGGTCTATTCCTGTTCTACGCCTTCCTGAACCCAGTTGGATCCCTCTATCCATACCCTCAGGGCCACCTAAGCTAAACCATGGGGGACCCTTCTCCTCACCTGGGGACACCATCAGTGCAGCGCCTAAGCTTACCTTGCTCACAGAGGTGTCCCAGCAACCAGACAGCACACACAAGGCCAACACAGTAGTGTGGCCCAGTCCACCCCTGGGGTGTGACTACTGCCCCCCTCCCAGGGGCAACTCTGTCCACCAGGAAAGCCAGCCACAGTGGCCACTGACAGCTGTCAGTGATGAGAGCCAGGCCTCATACCTTTCAGGCCTCTCTAACCTCTGTGGTTTCAGAAAGTGGGGGGCAGTAGCCCCAGGTGCCTGGCACCTTTTCTCCACTCTCCCTCCTGCCAAGTCAGGTATGGCATCCTGACACTGGCCCACCAGCCCATGGTCTGTACCCTGTGGCTTAACAAGAGTCTGGGGTAGGCTCTCCCACACCCTGTCTTCCTCACTGGGGCTCTGTACCCTCCCACCTGGAGCGGTACCCCCAGAAGACAACTTAGTAGGGGCACTGTTAGCAGTCGTCCCTTCCTCCAGGTCAGGGGGGACACCCTGAACCTGGTCCTCCAACCCAGGGTCTGTACACTTAGGCTGGACCTGTGCCTGGCAACCCAGAACTTCTGGGGGAGTACACCAACCGCCCCAAGGGAAACACACTCCTCATGAGTGGTATGAGAGTCTGCCTGGTGTTGGTCTCCAGCCCCCTGTCCACTTGACAGAGCAAGAAGACTCCCCCAGGCCAGAAGTGACCTCACCAGGGTCAGTCCTGGGGTGCTCTGACCTCAGAGCTAGCAACCCCTGACCCACTGGTCCTTCCACTGGGGACTGTGTCCCCCTCACCCTTTTCTCTGGACTCATGCACCCTCCCCGCTGGAGCGGTGCTGCCAGACACAAGAACTGGTGGGATGCTGGTTACAGAAGTCCTCCCCAGTTCACCTGACACTTTGGGACCTCCCTAAGGAAATGGCCTCCCGGTACTGACTAGGCCCCCCTCCTGGTGTTGCTTTATGGAACCAACCAGGTCCTGAGACTGGGTTTCGGGCACCTTGGGACACAGCCCACTCTCACTCTTTCTCCTCTGAGACAGGACGTGGGACCCTACACCCCTCCCACTACACTGGGACCTATCGGGGCTACCACAAACCTCCCCTACCTCACTTGGTTGGGGAAAACCTGAGCCACCCCCTTCAGGATCACTCCCAAAAGCTTCTTCGGACCCTCTGGACTCCACTAAAAGGTCTGCCTCCAGCGCAAGCTTTCTGGAATCAGAGAACTCATACTCCACCGGGTGTTGGCGTAGCTCTGGAAAACAGGGACTTAAAATATGCTCTCCAACCATTGAATCACACAGCCCCCCACAGTTGTTAACCAGGCTACCCTTTGCCCCACCATCCAGTGCCTCACACAAGTACCCCACACCACTCTCCTGAGATTGGCAAGACAATGTCTGACTGTCTCTGTCACTCAACCCACACTCTTCTGGGCGGTCTCCACACTCACACACCAGGACTCCTACCATGGGGAAACCCCTCTCCCTGCACCTCTCACCTAGAGTCAGTAGAGTGTCCCTCCCACCACCAGGAATATGATCCCCTGTGTCAGTTCCCCAATTCACCTCAGGGACACTGAACACCACTGGAGCTACCTCATAACCCTGAACCCCTTGGTGTATGTCAACCCCCTCCTTCAAGTCAGGCGCCACATCTCTGGGTGTGTGTACTTCTCCCTCAGCACTAGACACTCCATTTTTGCTATCACCATCTGAGCTGGACTCCACCTCCAACCCAGCCAAGCTCACTTCATGAGCTGCACACATTTCTTTTTGCTTGGTTGAGACACTCAGAGCCTCAAGCCTTGCAAACTCCTCATCGACCTCTCTCATTCTCAGCTCATATGCCAAGATCAACTTCTTTTCTTCCAAGGCCTAAGCCTTCTTGCTCTCCTCTGCCATCTTTTCTCTCTCTATGGCAGCTCTTTGGTTCTCCATTTCCAATATTTTCATCTCGAGCCTCATGACTTCTAACTCATGATCTCTAACCCTTCGGTTTTCCTCCAGCTCCTCTGGGGTAAAGCTCCTGGTGGAATGATTGCTGCCAGCCCTAGAGGCTGCTCTTCCCACGGGCAGATCCTGTGATCTGAAACCATCCCCTTGTGCATACTCATCCACCTCTGCATCCTCTGCCTCCCCAGCCTCTCTGGCCTCCCACCAGGCCCTTAAGGCCTTCTGTAGCTCAACCTTCTTGGAGCTGCTCTTGATGGGATATCCAAAGTTCTTGCAGAACTGCTGGAGTTGACATCTTTGTAACTACTTAACATTTTGATATCAAACTCCAGTTCTGCAACATCACTTGCTGGTTTACCCTTCTGAGACATGATGCGTGGATACTTTAAGGGTTACTCAAAAATAGAACCAAAAACAAAACACAGTATGTGGTCGTGTAGTGGTCTGCCCATAACTAGTGATGTACACCAATCACTGTGGGTCAAGTACAAATACAAGTTAAAATCCTCACCACTGACCACCAATGTTAGAAATGGGGGTCTCTAGTTGGCAGCGGTAGGTACCTTTGTCCAAATAGGGACCCTTGCTTCTAGTCAGGGTAAGGGGGATACACACTTTAGATAACCCCTGCTCATCCCCTTGGTAGCTTGGCACGAGCAGACAGGCTTATCCCAAAGGCAATGTGTAAAGTATTTGTACCAACACTCACAGTAACACAGTGAAAACACCACAAAAGGACACCACACCAGTTTAGAAAAATAAAGTATCTTTATCTAAACTAACCAAGACCAAAACGACAAAAATCCAACATACACAGTTAAAAATATGACTTTCAAAACGTATCAAGAACTTGTACCATAGAAAACTATGGATGCGTGACTTTTCACCTAAGTACCTGTAGATGCGTCAAAGTTCACAAGCCAAACAGCTGCAGCGTCGGAAAACAAAGAGATGCGACACTCCTGAGACCTTGGGGAGGCGATGCGACAGTCCAGCTGCACGCAGAGGAAGGGTTGCGTCGAATCCGGTCTGTATGGGGAGTGATGCGTCGATTCTTCGTGACGGTTCCAGTCCACGGGTGATGCGTCGGAAGAACTTGCCGCACAGGTACGATGCATGGAAATCCGGGATGCGTCACCGATCGATGCGGCGGCGTCGAGCAGCGCTTCATCGGTCCTCTTCAGCCGCAATCCCTCGATGCGTCGATTTCTGTAGTTCTTTGAGTTTCTTCTTGCTTCCAGCTCCCAAACAGCAGCAACAACCTCCAGAGGCCCAAAACTGGCACAGGCACCTCTTGGCAGGTCAGACCTCACAACAGCAGAGTTCAGGGGAGCTGGGGGTGAAGTCTTTGTGTCCCTGAGACTTCAGAACAGGAGGCCAGCTCACTTCAGGCCCTTGGAGATCTCCTTCAAGCTGGGGACACAGCACGCAGCAAAGTCCTCCTTTCCTTGGCAGAAACAGCAACTGCAGGCCCCCCAGACACACAGCAAGGGCAGTACTTCTCCACAGTCTCTCCAGCTCTTCTCCTTGGCAAAGGTTCCTCTTGAATTCCAGGAATGAACGAAAGTTCAGCGGTTTTATGTCTAATACTTACACCCCAAAATGTCTTTGTTCTCTTTGTGCAAGTGGCTCTGAGCCCAATTCAAACCAGTTCTGGGGGCACTCTGCAAGTGCACAACAACATCCATTGTCAGTGTGAGCCTTGGCTCCAGACACACCACAGGGGGGCTGAGCCAGCATTGTGGAAGGCAGGCACAGCCCTATTCAGGTACAGTTGCTACTCCTCCCACCACTCCAAATGCAGATCAGGCCTATTCAGCCTAGTGCTGACTCATCCAGACTCATGGAGCCACTCCCCAGCCCCTGTCACACCAAAGCCAGACAGTCAACCCACAAACAGGCAGAGGAACACAGGATGGTTGAACAAGAAAATAGCCACTTTCTAAAAGTGGTATTTTCAAACACACAATTTAAAAACCATCATTACTAAAAGATGTGTTATTAAATCCTGAGTTCATGGATACCAAACTCCATTTTTCTATGTTATCTCTATGGGAAGATATGCTTGTAAAATGTTACAAAGCATTACCATTCTGTCCTATGGGGCAAGATAGTCTTTCAATAGTGAAAAACGAAATTGGCAGTATTTCACTATCAGGACATGTTACACACACAAGTACATGTCCTACCTTTCACATACACTGCACCCTGCCCAGGGGGGTACCTTGGGCCTACCATAGGGGTGTCCTATGTGTAAGAAAAGGGAAGGGTAGGGCCTGGCAAGTGGGTGCACTTGCCAAGTCGACATGGCAGTTAACAAACTGTGCACAGGCACCGCGGTGGCAGGCCTGAGACATCTTTTCAGGGCTACTCATGTGGGTGGCAGAATCAGTGCTGCAATCCCACCAGTAGCATCTGATTTACCAGCCCTGGCACACTCAGTGCACGTTACTAGGGACCTACTGGTAAAATAAATATGCCAATGAGGGAGAACCAATCACAATATCAATTTACAAAGGGAGCACTAGCACTTTAGCACTGATCAGCAGTGGTAAAGTGCCCAAAGTCCTAAAGCCAACAAACACAGGTCAGGAAAAAGTAGGAGGAAGAAGCAAAAAGTTTCGGGATAACCCTGCAAAAAGGGCCATTTCCAACAGGTTCCCATTGGAAGTGCTGGACTCTGGGTTGATCCAAACATGGTGCAACCAGTGTTGCCTGCCTTTAGTGGTGATGCAGGGTGTAGAGTGAATTGTGATTTTTTTTTGCCAAAACAGTTTTTTCAGTTGTTTATGGATGATGTATTTTTGGCTGAGATTGTTGAGCAGAATAATTTCTATGTTGAACAGTAATTGAGGGGCAACAGTGCCAGACTTAGGCCCCGCTTTAGAGCTACCCGGTGGACTCTCACAAATCTGAATTAGATAAAGAAGTTTTTGGGTTTGACTTTTTTGATGGGCTTGATAAGGAAGCCGTCCCTGGCTTCATATTGGTCTACCACTTCATTGATGGCACCGGCCATATTTCCTGCAATTATGAGTCGTGATCGGTCTTTTCTTTTGCTTCGGATGCTGCATTTTGTTGATAATGCCTTGGAGTTGCCAAAGAGATCACCCTGACTGTGACCGTCTTTTTAAGATTCGGACTGTTCTTGATCACTTTGTAGATCGATTTTCAGAGATCTATACTCCAGGGAAAGAAATAGCTGTTGATTAGTCTTTGCTCCTGTTCAAGGGCCGTTTGGTTTTTAGGCAGTACATTCCTAGCAAGAGGGCACGTTATGGCATTAAGATGTATATGTTGTCTGAGAGTAGGACAGGATATGTCTATAATTTCCGGGTGTACACTGGTAGGGATTCCACTATTGACCCCCCTGGTTGTCCGTCCACTTTAGGAGTTTCAGAGAAAATTGTGTGGGAGCTTGCTAGAGGTCTATTTAACAAAGGTCACCATTTGTACCTAGATAACTTCTACACTGCTGTGCAAATGTTTAAGGAATTGTTCAAAGTGGAAACTCTTGCTTGTGGCACAATCCGCTCTAACCGTAAAGGTTACCCAAAAGAGCTTGTTTGCAAAAAGCTTCAGAGGGGACCCTTGCGTAGTGAAGAACTGCTTGCTGTGAAATTTGTGGACAGGAGGGATGTGTACTTGCTGACTACCATCCATGATGAGAGTACTTCACCTGTGACTGTTTGGGGTCAGGTTGCTGAAGTACGCAAACCCCAGTATTATTTTACTCAGGAGACCTGTTGGAATGCTGGGTGGTAGGAAATTTGTGTCAGCCCAGTGATCCCACAACTTTCCCACACAGAAATTTGAGAAACATTTGATTTTTTTCAGCTAAATTTTAGGTTTGCAGGGGATTCTGGGTAGGAAAACATTGGGGGTCCATGCAAGCCATACCTCCCTGGACTCCCCCTGGTGTCTAGCTTTAAGAAATGTGTGGGTTTGGTAGTTTTCCCTAGATGGCCGCCGAGCCCAGGGCCAAAAACCCAGGTGACCCCCTTGCAAAACCAGGTCGTTTTGTGATAGGTAATTTCAATGTCTCCATAATACGTTTTGGGCCCTTGCCTGTCGTGGGTACTTGGCCCACCCAAATGAGTGAGGTACAATTTTTATCAGGAGACGTGGGGAAACGCTGGGTAGTAGGAAATTTGTGTCAGCCCAGTGATCCCACAACTTTCCCACACAGAAATTTGAGAAAAATGTGATTGTTTCAGCTAAATTTGAGGTTTGCAGGGGATTCTGGGTATAAATACTTTGGGGGTGTGAGAAGTTGGCCTGGTATATGCTGTCCACTAGTTATAGTGGGCACCTTGCACCAGTCCAAACAGCCCCTTAGAGGTGATAGGTTAAAGACAACCTTTATTGAAAGCTATCCTAGTGGTAGCTATGGAGAGCAGCCTTCAGGCTAAGTATTGAAGGAGTGTAAAGCTGTTTGTTTTACCAGTCTATAATCTCATGAATGACCAAATGAAAGGAGAACCACACCAGGTATATATATAAAATATATGTATTTATTACTAAACACTACCCACTAGTCTCTTTATGAGGCTAGAGGTCAAAGCACACAAGTTACAAGCATTTAATCAACAGTAAATGGCACAATACACGATAGGCTCCAGGGGGACACCAAACCATATACTAAGTAAGTGGTATAAGAACCACGACTTGACTAGACACAAGGCCTAGAGCCTGTAGAATCGCTGGGACCCCAAGGAACCACCCAAGGTAGTGACACAGGGGACCCACGGAGGACGTCTGCAGTGTGAGAACACAGCCGCGGGACTCCGTTAGCTTCTATGGGTAAAGTCGCGGTTAGACTTTTAGAGTTAAAGGACACTTAGAAATGGACTAGGACCAAACCCTCTTGGACTTAGATAGTCCTAGGGTCAACACCCACGGGAGCACCGGAGTACTCGTGTTACCTCTCCCAGGGAAGCTGGGTGCCTAGGTGTCAAATGGTGTCGGCTCGCGTCGTCGTTTTCAATGGCAGCTGGCAGAGAAGTGCTGCTGCCGGGAAGATGCGAAGTGTCCGAAGAGATCCAAGCCTGGATCGAAGATGTGCAGGACCTGAAAGCAGAGGGGACAGAGTCTGGGTCACTTGCCATTGACCAGGGGCACGATAGTCGAATGCCCATCGATGTCGGGTGTTTCAGGTACAAAGAGGTGAAGCTTGACTCTTCAGCCACGAGGACCAGGAGGCGTCGACGACAACCAGGAGCTGGATTCGAACTGTCCCAGAAAGGATGTCGAGTGCTGCAGTGTTGGTGCCTGGATTGGACACAACAAGCCTTGGCAACAGCAACCCACGCAGGAAGAGGAAAGATGCTTCGGAGCGGACCAGCAAGGTCCTGGGGATTCCCCAAGCAATGGAGCGTCAGGGCACGTCTGGAGCAACCAGGAAAGCCCAATCAAAGGAAAGTTACCTTTCTCAGGGACCCACAAGTTGACGGACAAGGGATCGCGAAGGGACCTCAAGCGGAATCTCAAAATGGTGGCCCACGGGTCACTTTGAGTGGTTAGGCCGGCAATCTTCAGTGAATTCACTGCTCGGGCTCAGGGCTACAAGAAACCCAGAGCACAGCCTCAAGGATCGACGAGATGCATATGCACTTGCAAATCTGCACGGTGTCCAGGGGTTCCGGTTCCACGGTACCCACGAGGGCTACGGGTCTCAGCTATGCTGAAGACTCGGGTCAGCCTCTGGGAAGTCTGAAAACCCACCTCCTGGGTTGCAAAGTCTTCGGTGTCCGGCGGGAGCTTCGGAGATGCAGACCGGTCAGATGCATCTTTGGTGCCTGCCAAGCAGGGGAGTAACTTCTTTACTCCAAGGGAGATTCTTCAGTCATCTGGCGTTGAACAGATCGTCGAAGGTCCAGGATTCAGTTTCAGAGTTTCGTCCAGGGATATCTAAAGTCCTGTTGCCAGGGGTTCCTATCTTATACCCAAGGAAGGGGTTGGACATACTCTGGGGACCCACCTATGGGAGGGTCAGGAAAGAGGGGTGGCTACACCCATTTCCTTTGTCCAGTTTCGTGCCAGAGCAGGGGCTGGTAGCACCTGTAACCAGTTTGAGCTGGACTATGCACAGGGACACCAAATGTGCTCCCAGTGCAGGACTTCAAAGCACTCTGAGAGTGCACCCACCCAGCCCCAATACACTAAAGCCTGTCTGGGAGGTGGTAACACCTCCCTGTGACAGGAAACCTATTGTCCAGGCCTCCCCTGCCGGAGTTTCGGTCAGCAGCAGGAGGCCAGACTCGTGTCTGTGGCTGCAGCATCCATTTTGTGATGCCAGGGCTCTGTTTGTTGGTACCGGGTATAACGGTGCTGTCATGTCTCTCCCTCTAGAAGGGTGGGATCATACTCCCACACCAGTTACTGGTGTGGGGGTATGATTCCAAGGTGCTTGACACCAAACACGACATGTTTCCGTGCAGCCATCCCAAAGTTAGCATTTACCGTTTAGTTATAATGCACTTAAGAGTATATGGTCAGGCTGCATTCACAGACAACCCCGGAGGATAGTTTCCGAAGGCTGCAGAGGGGCTCTGCTCATGCATGGGCACCCTCTCACACAAAACCAAGCACCCTGCCTTCAGGATTGTCAAGGCCTGCCATAGGAGTGACTGATAGGTTTATATGTGCAGTGATAGGGTGAGATATAGTGAACCTATATCTCTGTAAGGGGTGCATGCACCACCTCACTCAGGCTGCTGTAGCAGTCCTGTGGTGTCATTTTGGAAGGCTGCCCAGGGGTGGCATAATACATGCTTCAGCCCCTGGTAGGCCTCTGGGGTACCTATGCCCTTGGTACATAGTATACCATATACTAGGGACTTATAAGGGCACCCCAGAATCCAATCTGTGGTGTACCTAAGGTACAGGGAATAAATCTAGAGAGGAAGCAGCGAGGCTGGGGTCCTGGATAGCAGGTCCCCAGCCAGACTAAAGTTGAAAAACAGTGAAACATCAGCAAAAAGTGGGGGTAACCATAAGAAGCAGATCCTACTCTCCTACACAACCCCCCCCCCCAAACGCAGGGACATTAAACTAACCTCGGCTAGTTGAGTCTTCATGTTCTAAGTGGAAATATCTGGAGAGTCCATCTGCATTGGCATGGCTACTCCCAGGTCTATGTTCCACTGTATAGTCCATCCCCTGTAGGGAAATGGACCACCTCAAAAGTTTGGGGTTTTCACCCTTCATCTGTTTTAGCCATAAGAGGGGCTTATGGTCGGTCTGAACAATGAAGTGAGTGCCAAACAAGTATGGCCTCAACTTCTTCAGAGCCCAAACCACAGCAAAGGCCTCCCTCTCTATGGCTGACCAACGTTTCTCTGGGGGTCAGCCTTCTGCTAATAACAGCTACTGGCTGATCCTGACCTTCATCATTCAACTGTGACAGTACAGCCCCTACCCCCAACTCAGATGCATCTGTTTGTACAATGAACTTTTTGGAGTAGTCAGGACTCTGCAGAATGGGAGCAGTGCACATGGCCTGCTTCAGGTCATCAAATGCCTTTTGACAGTTAACTGTCCACTGAACCTTTTTGGGCATTTTCTTAGAGGTAAGGTCATTCAATGGGGTCACTATGGATCCATAACCTTTTACAAATCTTCTGTAGTACCCAGCCAGGCCCAAGATGGCTCTCACCTGAGTCTGGGTAGTGGGAGCAACCCAGTCCATTATGGTCTGGATTTTGCTCTGCAATGGTTGAACCTGGCCTCCACCTACAAGGTGGCCCAGGTATACAACCTGACTCTGCCCTATCTGGCACTTAGTAGCCTTGATAGTTAGGCCTGCTTTTTGCAGGGCCTCCAAAACATTCCTTAGGTGGACCAGGTGATCCTCCCAGGTGGAGCTAAAGACAGCAATATCATCTAGATATGCTGCACTATAGTCTCCAAGGCCTGTAAGGACTGTATTCACCAACCTTTGTAAAGTGGCAGGTGCATTTTTCAAACCAAAGGGCATCACCACAAATTGGTAATGCCCACTAGGGGTAGAAAATGCTGTCTTTGGCTTTGCATCATCAGCTAGTCTGATCTGCCAGTAGCCAGCTGTCAAGTCAAATGTGCTCAGAAACTTGGCTGAGGCCAAGGTATCTATAAGCTCATCTGCCCTTGGGATGGGATGGGCATCAGTCCTAGTGACTGCATTGAGACCCCTGTAGTCCACACAAAACCTCATTTCTCTCTTGCCATCTTTGGTGTGAGGTTTAGGCACAAGGACTACTGGACTAGCCCAAGGGCAATCTGAGGGTTCAATGACTCCCAAATCCAACATCTTTTGGACCTCTGTCCTTATACAATCCCTGACATGATCAGGTTGCCTGTAGATTTTATTCTTGACAGGCAGACTGTCCCCAGTGTCCACTTCATGAGTGCACCAGGTAGTCTGACTAGGTGTCAGGGAGAATATATGCCTGAACTGGCTGAGAACTTTTCTGCAGTCAGTTTGTTGCTGGACAGTGAGGCTGCCTGCCAGGGCTACACCATCTACTGATCCATCATCAGGGTTTTGAGAGAGCAGGTCAGGGAGTGGATCACTCTCTTCCTCCTGTCCCTCATCAGTAGCCATGAGCAAGCCCATGTCTGCCCTGTCGACATATGGTTTCAGTCTGTTGACATGGAGTACCCTATGGGGACTCCTGGGAGTTCCAAGGTCTACCAAGTAGGTAACCTCTCCCTTCTGTTCAACAATTGTATGGGGGCCACTCACTTATCTTGGAGGGCTGCTGGGGCCACAGGCTCCAACACCCGCACTTTCTGCCCTGGCTGGTAAACAGTCAGCACAGCCTTTTGGTCATGCCAGGCCATTTGCAATTCCTGGCTAGCCTCAAGGTTTTTAGTTGCCTTTTTCATATACTCTGCCATCCTGGAGCGGAGACCAAGTACATAGTCCACTATGTCCTGTTTAGGGGGTTTGAGAGGTAACTCCCAGCCCTCCTTTACCAGACACAAAGGACCCCTAACAGGATGGCCAAACAAAAGTTCAAAAGGGCTGTAACCAACCCCCTTTTGAGGCACTTCCCTGTAGGCAAATAAAAGGCAGGGCAAAAGGATGTCCCATCTGCGCCTAAGCTTTTCTGGGAGACCTTTGATCATGCCCTTTAAGGTTTTGTTGAACCTTTCAACTAAACCATTGCATTGTGGGTGATAGGGTGTGGTGAACTTATAATTCACTCCACACTCCTTCCACATTGCAGTCAAGTAACTAGACATGACGTTTGTATCCCTGTCTGATACTACCTCCTTAGGAAAACCCACTCTTGAGAATACTCCCAAGAGGGCCCTTGCCAACACCGGTGCTGTGGTGGTCCTAAGTAGAATTGCTTCTGGGTACCTAGTGGCATGGTCCACCACCACCAGGATAAATCTGTGCCCAGAGGCTGTCTGAGGATCCATGGGACCAACTATATCCATCCCCACCCTCTCAAAGGGAACCCCCACCACAGGTAGTGGTATCAGGGGGGCCTTTGTGGTTCCACCTGCCTTCCCACTGGCTTGGCAGGTGACATAGGAGCGACAAAACTCCTTGGTGTCTTCAGACATGTGGGGCCAATGAAAGTGAGGAACAATTCTGTCCCAAGTCTTGTTTTGGCCCAGGTGACCTGCAAGAGGAATATAATGGGCTAGTGTCAATAGGAAGCCCCTAAATTTCAGAGGTATTACCAACCTCCTGGAAGCACCAGGCTTGGGGTCTCTACTCTCTGAATATAGGAGTCCATCATCCCAATATATCTTATGGGTGCCACTAGCATTCCCAGCAGCCTCATCAGCAGCTTGCTTTCTGAGGGTTTCAAGAGAGGGGCAGCTTTGCTGCTCCTGGCTCAGATCTGCCCTGGAAGGGCCCCCTGTGCCCAAGAACTCAACCTGATCAGGTTCAAGCTCCTCTGGGACAGTTCCTTCTTCAGGACTAAGATCATCTCCCTCAGGAGGCTGATCTGTATTCTGAGTCAGGGGGTAAGGCACAGCCTTAACCCTACTGCTCCTCCTCTTGGGAGGCACCTGGTTCATTCTTCCAGAATCCAGGGCCTGTTCAGTGTTAGGCTTTTTGGCCTGTGACCTGGTCACAGCAAATACATGTGCAGGGATCCCTAGCATTTCTGCATGTGTCCTGAGCTCCACTTCTGCCCAAGCTGAAGTTTCTAGATCATTGCCAAGCAAGCATTCAACAGGGAGGTCTGCACTTACCACAACTTTCTTGAGGCCAGTTACCCCTCCCCAGGAGAAATTAACAACTGCCAAGGAATGGTCTGTCCTGACATTGCTAGAATTGGTCACTTGGTACATTTCACCAAGTATAATCTGCCCAGGAGCCACAAGCTCTTGTGTCACCATTGTGACACTTGCTCCTGTGTCCCTGAATGCCAAAGCCTCGTTTCCATTTATCAAAGGCTGCTGTCTGTATTTGCCCAAGTTACTGGGACTCACAAAGGAGGACATGTCTATGCCTCCATCACAGACCAGGACAGCCTGAGTTGGAACTCTGACTAGGCCAGAGCCCATCTCAGAACCCAGGGTTAACCCTACTACACCCTTATTCTGAGTACCACCAATTGTAGCTGCACTAGGGGGAACAGTTGCCTTAGGGGCAATGGTGGCTGGACCTGAGTCTTTGGACTTGGTGCAATCACTGGTCCAGTGTGTTTTCTGCTTACAGATCTTACACCATGGTTTCTTTTGGCCTTTACTTTTGTTAGATTGGGACTCCCCCCCAGATGAAGATTTTTGGGGACCTTGAGAAGACTTCTGGTCTTTACCCTTTTCCCCACCCTTGTCAGAGTTCTTAGAATCTTGCTTCTTGGGGTCACCACCTTGGTTCTGAACCTTCTGCCTCACTCTGGTTCTGACCCATTTGTCTGCCTTCTTTCCCAATTCTTGGGGAGAGGTCAGATCAGAGTCCACCAGGTACTGATGCAACAGCTGATTTTGACAATTATTAAGGATCTGCTCCCTCATAATTACGTTGTACAATCCTTTGAAATCACACACCTTACTGCCAAGTAACCAGCCCTCCAGAGCCTTAGTAGCACAATCTACAAAGTCCACCCAGTCTTGATTCTCTGCCTTTTGGGTATCTCTGAACTTTATCCTATACTGTTCAGTGGTTAGGCCAAACCCCTCAATCAGTGCACTTTTCAAGATTTGGTAATCATCAGCATCCTCTTCTCTTACAGTGAGGAGCTTATCTCTACCTTTGTCTGCAAAGGAGAGCCACAAGATTGCTGCCCACTGCTCCTGGGGGACCCTCTGAACTTTACAGGCCCTTTCCAGTGCAGTAATCCATTTGTGGATGTCATCCCCACTCTGGTAGGGAGGGACAATCTTGCTTAGGTTTCTATGGTCATGAGACCTTTCCCTAACACTAGGGAAGTTGCTGCCACCATGGGACTCTAGTCCCAATTTTCTTCTAGTTTTCTGAAGCTCTAGGGACTCCCTATCTAAAGCCAACTGCTCTCTTCTGATTCTAAGCTGAGCTTCTTCATACTTGAGCAGTCTCTCTTTCCTTTCATGAGAGGATTCCCTCCTATGAGAGGAAACAGAGGTCCCTATTGAGGTGTCAGAATGGTTAGACTCCTGAGAAGGAGATCTTGACCTTCTAGGCACACTCTCAACTCTCCCTGGTGGAATAAAGAGGTGGCCATTCTGGTCATCCTCCTCATCTGCAGGAGGAGATGGATTTCCCAGGTTAAGATCAGTGTCATCTTCCTGGTCAGCTTCAGAAGTCAGGTCATGGGTATCTTCACCCCTTGGCCTTTCCTCATCTGCTGCCCCACCCTCTCTGCCTACCCCTTCAGACCCTGTGGGCCTTCTGAGATCATCCAACAGCAGCACCTCTATGAGGCGTTGGGTGTTTGCACTTTTTTCTGTCTTCAATTTCCTAGTACTACACAATGCTCTCAATTGCAAGAATGGGAGGTTGTCATACTTGGATGGTAGAAGCCCATTGGCTTCTGGCAGGGACCCACTGGTTCCTGGCCTTGAAGACATCACTAGTAAGGTGTGGTGTGTGCACTACCTACTCTAGTGTGGCCTACTAAACTCCCTTGAGTTGTAGAAAGGGTGTGCTAAGCCCTTGACACACATCTCTAAGTTCAGTAGAACTTACTGTAATTTTAAGCTTGAATGATATGTACCTGTGGTACCTTTAGTGGTTTTCAGTTAGTCAATCACTTGAGATTATCTGGTAAAACAAAGGCAAGCTTGAATCCCACCGCTGCACACCAATGTGAGAAGTTGGTCTGGTATATGCTGTCCACTAGTTATAGTGGGCACCTTGCACCAGTCCAAACAGCCCCTTAGAGGTGATAGGTTAAAGACAACCTTTATTGAAAGCTATCCTAGTGGTAGCTATGGAGAGCAGCCTTCAGGCTAAGTCTTGAAGGAGTGTAAAGCTGTTTGTTTTACCAGTCTATAATCTCATGAAGGACCAAATGAAAGGAGAACCACACCAGGTATATATATAAAATATATGTATTTATTACTAAACACTACCCACTAGTCTCTTTATGAGGCTAGAGGTCAAAGCACACAAGTTACAAGCATTTAATCAACAGTAAATGGCACAATACACAATAGGCTCCAGGGGGAGACCAAACCATATACTAAGTAAGTGTTATAAGAACCACAACTTGACTAGACACACAGCCAGGAGCCTGTAGAATCACTGGGACCCCAAGGAACCACCCAAGGTAGTGACACAGGGGACCCACGGAGGACGTGTGCAGTGTGAGAACACAGCCGCGGGACTCCGTTAGCTTCTATGGGGAAAGTCGTAGTTAGAGTTTTAGAGTTAAAGGACACTTAGAAATGGACTAGGACCAAACCCTCTTGGACTTAGATAGTCCTAGGGTAAACACCCACAGGAGCACCGGAGTACTCGTGTTACCTCACCCAGGGAAGCCGGGTGCATAGGTGTCAAATGGTGTCGGGTCGCGTCGTCGTTTTCAATGGCAGCTGGCAGAGAAGTGCTGCTGCCGGGAAGATGCGAAGTGTCCGAAGAGATCCAAGCCTGGATCAAAGATGTGCAGGACCTGAAAGCAGAGGGGACAGAGTCTGGGTCACTTGCCAGTGACCAGGGGCACGATAGTCGAATGCCCACCGATGTCGGGTGTTTCAGGTGCAAAGAGGTGAAGCTTGACTCTTCAGTCACAAGGACCAGGAGGCGTCAACGATGACCAGGAGCTGGATTCGAGCTGTCCCACAAAGGATGTCGAGTGCTGCAGCATCGGTGCCCGGATTGGACACAACAAGCCTTAGCAACAGCAACCCACGCAGGAAGAGGAAAGATGCTTCGGAGCGGACCAGCAAGGTCCAGGGGACTCCCCAAGCGATGGAGAGTCAGGGCACGTCTGGAGCAACCAGGAAAGCCCAATCAAAGTAAAGTTACCCTTCTCAGGAACCCGCAAGTCGACGGACAAGGGATCGCAAAGGGACCTCAAGCGGAATCACAAAATGGCGGCCCACGGGTCACTCGGAGTAGGTAGGCTGGCAATCTTCAGTGGATTCACTGCTTGGGGTCAGGGCTACAAGTAACCCAGAGCACAGCCTCAAGGATCGACGAGAAGCATATGCACTTGCAATGTGCACGGTGTCTAGGGGTTCCGGTTCCATGGAACCCACGAGGGCTACGGGTCTCAGCTTTGCTGGAGACTCGGGTCAGCCTCTGGGAAGTCTGAAAACCCACCTCCTGGGTTGCAAAGTCTTCGGCGTCTGGCGGGAGCTTCGGAGATGCAGACCAGTCAGATGCGTCTTTGGTGCCTGCCAAGCAGAGGAGTAACTTCTTTACTCCAAGGGAGATTCTTCAGTCATCTGGCGTTGAACAGATCGTCGAAGGTCCAGGATTCAGTTTCAGAGTTTCGTCCAGGGATATCTAAAGTCCTGTTGCCAGGGGTTCCTATCTTATACCCAAGTAAGGGGTTGGACATACTCTGGGGACCCACCTATGGGAGGGTCAGGAAAGAGGGGTGGCTACACCCATTTCCTTTGTCCAGTTTCGTGCCAGAGCAGGGGCTGGTAGCCCCTGCAACCGGTTTGAGCTGGACTATGCACAGGGACGCCAAATGTGCCCCCAGTGCAGGACTTCAAAGCACTCTGAGAGTGCACCCACCCAGCCCCAATACACTAAAGCCTGTCTGGGAGGTGGTAACACCTCCCTGTGACAGGAAACCTATTGTCCAGGCCTCCCCTTCCAGAGTTTCGGTCAGCAGCAGGAGGCCAGACTCGTGTCTGTGGCTGCAGCATCCATTTTGTGATGCCAGGGCTCTGTTTGTTGGTACCGGGTATACCGGTGCTGTCATGTCTCTCCCTCTAGAAGGGTGGGATCATACTCCCACACCAGTTACTGGTGTGGGGGTATGATTCCAAGGTGTTTGACACCAAACACGACATGTTTCCGTGCAGCCATCCCAAAGTTAGCATTTACCGTTAAGTTATAATGCACTTAAGAGTATATGGTCAGGCTGCATTCACAGACAACCCCAGAGGATAGTTTCCAAAGGCTGCAGAGGGGCTCTGCTCATGCATGGGCACCCTCTCACACAAAACCAAGCACCCTGCCTTCAGGATTGATAAGGCCTGCCATAGGGGTGACTGATAGGTTTATATGTGCAGTGATAGGGTGAGATATAGTGAACCTATATCTCTCTAAGGGGTGCATGCACCACCTCACTCAGGCTGCTGTAGCAGTCCTGTGGTGTCATTTTGGAAGGCTGCCCAGGGGTGGCATAATACATGCTTCAGCCCCTGGTAGGCCTCTGGGGTACCTATGCCCTTGGTACATAGTATACCATATACTAGGGACTTATAAGGGCACCGCAGAATCCAATCTGTGGTGTACCTAAGGTACAGGGAATCAATCTAGAGAGGAAGCAGCTAGGCTGGGGTCCTGGATAGCAGGGCCCCAGCCAGACTAAAGTCGAAAAACAGTGAAACATCAGCAAAAAGTGGGGGTAACCATAAGAAGCAGATCCTACTCTCCTACAGGGGGTCCACGCAAGCCATACCTCCCTGGACTCCCATGGATGTCCAGCTTTCAGAAATGTGTTGGTTTGGTAGGTTTCCCTAGATGGCTGCCGAGGCTGGGGCCAAAAACCCAGGTGAGCCCCCCTTGGTCATTTTGTGATAGGTAATTTTGATGTCTCCACAATACGTTTTGGGCATTTCCCTGCCACGGCACTTGGCCGACCCACACAAGTGAGGTACCATTTTTATCGGGAGACTTTGGAGAATGCGGGGTGGGTGGAAGTTTGTGGATCCACATAGATTTCAGAACTTTCCATCACAGAAAAATGAGGACAATGTGTCTTTTTGACAAAGTTTGAGATTTGCAAGGGATTCTGGGTAACAGAACCTGTGAGAGCCACACAAGTCATCCCATCCTGGATTCCCCTGGGTGTCTAGTTTTCAAAAATTTATAAGTTTTCTAGGTTTCCCTAGGTGCTGCCAGAGGTAGGGTTCAAAATCCACAGTTAGGCTCTTTGCAAAAAAAGGGTCAGTTTTCACTGTAAAAATGTGGTGTGTCCACGTTGTGTTTTGGCCCGTTTCCTGTCGCGGGCACTAGGCCTACCCACGCAAGTGAGGTACCATTTTTATCGGGAGACTTTGGGGAATGCGGGGTAAGTGGAAGTTAGTGGATCCACGCAGATTCCAGAACTTTCCATTATAGAAATGTGAGGAAAATATGTTTTTTTTATAAAGTTTGAGGTTTGCAAGGGATTCTGGGTAACAGAACCTGGTGAGAGCTACAAAAGTCAATCCATCCTGCATTTCTCTGGGTGTCTAGTTTTCAAATATGTATAGGTTTGCTAGGTTTCCTCAGGTGCCGGCTGAGCTTGGGTTCAAAATCCACAGTTAGACAATTTTTAAAAAAAAGTCTGTTTTCACTGGAAAAATGTGATGTGTGCACGTTGCATTGTGGGCTGTTTCCTGTCATGGGCAGTAGGCCTACCCACACAAATGAGGTACCATTTTTATTGGGAGACTTGGAGAATGCAGGGTGGGTGGAAGTTTGTGGATCCACTCAGATTCCAGAGCTTTCCATCACAGAAATGTGAGGAAAATGTGGTTATTTTTTTAGAAAGTTTGACGTTTGCAAGGGAGTCTGGGTAACAGAACCTAGTGAGAGCCACACAAGTCACCCCATCCTAGATTCCCATGGGTGCCTAGATTCCCCTGGGTGTCTAGTTTTAAAAAATGTATAGGTTTGCTAGGTTTCCCTAGGTGCCCGCAGAGCTAGGGTTCAAAATCCACAGCTAAGCACTTTGCAAAAAAAGAGTCAGTTTTCACTTTGAACATCTGGTGTCCCCATGTTGCGTTTTGGCACGTTTCCTGTCGCAGGCACTAGGCTTACCCACAGAAGTGAGGTACCATTTTTATCAAGAGACTTTGGGGAATGCGGGCTGGGTGAAATTTTGTGGATCCATGCAGATTCCTGAACTTTCCATCACAAGAAATATGAGTAAATGTGTTTTTTTATAAACAGTTTGAGGTTTGCAAGAGATTCTGGGTAACAGAACCTGGTGAGAGCCACACAAGGCACCCTATCCTGGATTTCCCTGGGTGTCTACTTTTCAAAAATGTATAGGTTTAATAGGTTTCCCTAGGTGCCGGCAGAGCTAGGGTTCAAAATCCACAGCTAGGCATTTTGAAAAAAAGGGCGTAGTTTTCACTGTAAAAATGTGGTGTGTCCATGTTGCGTTTTTGCATGTTTCCTGTTGCGGGCACTAGGCCTACCCACACATGTGAGGTAACTTGTTTATTTGGAGACTTTGGGGAATGCTGGCTGGGTGGGAGTTTGTGGATCCATGCATATTCTAGAGCTTTTCATCACAGAAATATGAGGAAAATGTGTTTTTTTGACAAATGTTGAGATTTGCAAGGGATTCTGGGTAACAGAACATAGTGAGAGCCACACAAGTCATCCCATCCTGGCTTCCCATGGGTGTCAAGTTTTAAAAAATGTATAGGTTTGCTAGATTTCCCTAGTTTCCGGCTGAGCTAGGGTTCAAAATCCACAGCTAGACACATTGCAAAAAAAGGGTCCGTTTTCCCTGCTAGAATTTGATGTGTCCACGTTGCATTTTGAGCCGTTTCCTGTCACGGACACTAGGCCTACCCACACAAGTGAGGTAGCGTATTTATCGGGAGACTTAGGGGAACACAGAATAGTAGAACAAGTGTTATTACCAATTGACTTTCTTTGCATTTCTGACTTCCAAATATAAGACAATTTGTTAAAAAAGAAGTAATTTTGAAAAATGTCTTCCAATTCACATGTTTGTATGGGTACCCACAATTTTAGAGATGTGCAAAAAACCACTGCTTCTAAACTCTATATTTTGTTCCCATTTCAGAAATATATGGGTTTCCTTGGTACCTATTTTTCACTCTTTATATTTTACCCAATGAATTGCGATATACCCTGTACACAATGAAAAACCATTGCATGACACAGCTCAATTATTGGCTCTGGGTTCCTCGGGTTCTTGGTGAACCTACAAGTCCTATATATCCCCACAACCTGAAGGGTCCAGCGGATGTAAATGCATATTGATTTAAAAAATCTGTCATACTTAGAAGAAGTTACAGGTGAAAACGTTGGCACAAATGGCTCTTTTTTTAACTCAATTTCAATATTTTCTATTTTCAACTGTTAATTTCTATAGGAAACGCTTGAAGGATCTACACAAATGACCCCTTGCTAAACTCAGAATTGTGTCTAATTTTCAGAAATGTACAGCTATCAGGGATCCATTATTGGTTTCACACCCATTTCTACCACTAACTGGAAGGAGATTGAAAGCACAAAAAATAGGAAAAATAGGCTATGTCCCAGTAAAATGACAAAACTGTATAGAAAATTTTGGTTTTCTGACAAAAGTCTGTGTGTCCCTAAAAGCTGAGTAGATGGTGATCTCAGCACCACAAACCCTTTGTTGATGCCATTTGCAGGGAACACAGCAGATGGTTTCTTCTACAGCAATTGTTTCCCGTTTAAAAAAAAAAAAAAAGCTTTATTTTGGCTAATTTCTGGGTCCCTTCCAGGGGAGTCCACAAACCCTGGGTAGCTTTAGAATCCTCATGCTGTTGGAGAAAAAGGGCGCAAATTTGACGTTGATACCTTATGTGTACAAAAAGTTACAGTGGCCTAAGCGCAAACTACCCCAAATAGCCAAAAAAAGGCTGAGCGGGGGGGGGGGGGGGAGAGGCCTTGCAGTGAAGGGGTTAAATGTTATTGTTTTCATGTCTAACTGACCAATTATTCTGTCTGAATTAACTCAATAATGCACTGATATCACAAATGACACCCTGTGACAGGAAACGATCTGTCCATTTTTGTGGAGATGTATGACAGCCCTAGACATGGCCATTACTAAACTGCACAGCACCAAAGAAAATTAGCTGAAAACTGTTACTGCAAATATCTACTGCACATTGTCCACCTGAAAACACATCAGTGGGGTGGGTAGAAAACCGTTCTAACTTTCAAAAGAAAAGGCTTGCTTTTTTGACAGCTAGGAGAATATGCACTATACATGTATAGAACTGGAGTTCATCAGTCTATTCATTCAATTGAAGTGAGGTATTTGTGGTTTGTATGGTGCACAGTGCAAAGTCCTTTCATTTTAGGTACTAATGCCTGTGGAAAGGTGACTCTGCCAATTTTCTTTATTGCCCTTTAAGAAGTCTGATGCAAAGTCTACCATAATAAGGAACTTCTTCTAGTCTCAAATTCCTGCTACAGTTTTTATTTAAACAATTGCAGATGAGGTCTGATGAGGTCTGACTTGCCTGATGTATAATAATTCAAAATATTTCACATAGTGCTGGGTGGCATAAGATTTAAGTACTATAATGAAAGTCAGGTTGATACAGGCTGCCTAGATTAATAGTAATAATAATTGTAATAATAATGACAACAATATTAATATTAACAACAACATCAATAATAATAGTAATAATAATAGTAATAATAACAACAGTCCTTATTTTAATATTGTGTGCTTTGTGTAGTTTGCAAAGCAGACTTGCAGTGTGTGCAGAGAAGTGTTTTTTGTTCCTTTTAGCCTGATCTTGAGGAGTTTCATAAACTCAAACGCAAACAAAAAGTGTGTCCTGTCACCAACAATTCTGTGGCCTTTCAATTTGTGAGAAAACAATTTACAACATTGCCTACGCTAACATGATTCTCAGTTATGCCTCATAAAAGCACATTGAGATATTCTGCACCTGGAAATGGGGAAAAGTATGGGCTACTAGCAAGTTTTTTCTCACTCTCAAATACGAAACTCAGAATGATGCTCTAATTGTGCACCTGGGGCCGTATTACAGAAAGTGCTCCAGGGGTGCTAAGGCAGTGTGTACCCATTTTATGCACCCCCTAGGCACTTAGGTATTACATAGGGGGCTAAAGATGTCTGTGCGGTGCTGTATGGAATACTGATAGCACTGGTGCACATGTAGCACCAGCGCTATTGTGAGAGGGCAGTCCCTTATTTGCATAGGGGTGTGACCTCATGCAAATGCGGGAATCCCTTTGCCTTTGTGCTTGCACCTTATTATGGATTTGGGATTAAAGGCAAATAAGCCATCAGGTAGCACACTGATAGGGAGCCACAAAAAGGTGGCTCACTGTAACTGCACCCACTGAGCACAGCCCTCTTGAGGGACGAAAAGGGGTCCCATGGATCCCTAGACATCCCCTTGCAGGCGGTGCAGTCACTCACTGTACCCTCCTGCAAAGGGATCTCCAATCCCTCTTGAAAGTTTAGGCGGGTGCCTTCTGCACTGTGAAACAAGGATCGGCTTTGAAGCAGCAGCTCCTTATTTCACTTGAATGCGCTGCCCCCAGGGCAGCATGAGTTGGCAGCTGCTCTGAGGACAGCGCATTCACTGTAATAGGGACCACTTTCCCTGTTTGCACCAGGTGCACCTGTGTTAAGGTGCGCCGGGGTGCTGACAGGGAAAGGGACCCCTTGTTGTAATACAGGCACTGGTAAATACTGCAGTCAACCATATTTTTACAGTGCACAATTACCAACTGGTATTGCATTGAACTCAAAATCAACCCTGTTGGACTTGGCCCTTTTTGCAGGGTCATCCCTGAACTTTTTGCCTTCCTCCTAGCCTTTTTTCTGACATGGTGTTGGTGGTTTTAGGACTCTGGGCACTTTAGCACTGCTGTCCAGTATAAAGTGCGTGTGCTCTCTGTGGTAAACATGGTAAGATTGGTCTACACCTGTTTGGCATATTTAATTTACCTGTCAGTCACCAGTAATGTGGTATCTCATATACCCGGGGCCAGTAAATTAAAAGGCTACTGGTGGGCTTGCAGCGCTGCTTGCGCCACCCACCAAAGTAGCCTTTCAAACCTGTCTCAGGCCTCTGCCATTGCAGATCCTTTGCGCGCAGTGTTACTGCCGCTGTGACGTGACACCTAAAGTGTGTGCCACGTCTGTGACCCCCCTTTTACTGCATGTCAGTCACCCCTAAGGTAGGCCCTAGCTAGCCCTATGGGCAGGGTGCATTGTAGGTAAAAGGTAGGACATGGACCTTAAGTGCGTGACATGTTCTGGTAATGACAAACAGCCATTTTGGTTTCTCACTGCTATGAGGCTGCCCTGGTGGGTTCTGCCTGGCTTAGGCGCAAGCCCTAGCCAACCAGAAATCCCATTTCTAACAAACCCCAAAGAAGCAAAAGAGATTTGGATTTCAAATGTGATGGCAATCTGTGAAGTCAGCCTCATGTTAATTTGTTGCCAGAGTTGCATGACTGCTTGGTGTTGTCCTCCTTTTCTGTCCTTCTGCAAGTGTGTCCACACCATGCACTGAGGACCGGTACTGTAAAGGATCTGTAATACTTGCAAACAGGAAATATTAGCAATACAGTGTCACGGTGCTTGTCTTACAACCATTTGCTTTTAGTGTCACACAGCACTGTGGGATTGAATGTTTGAGCACTTACCTTCACACTGACTGTAACTGTAGCGAGGCCGGGAGGCATGCTACCAGTTATGTCAAAAGCCTCCACTACAAAGGTATATGTTGCATCCTTTCCTGTAAATGATTCATAATCCAGCGGTTTTAGAAGAGACAACTGACCGGTCAAATGATTCAGAGCAAAAAACTGAGTGGCTTCCAGGGTTCGTATGCGGTAAGTAATGTTTGAAGTGAGATCAGCGTCTTTTGCCTGGAAAACACAAGATTTATAAATATCAATAGAAGCACACAGAGCTACAAAAGAATAAGCAATAAAAAACTCAATCATAGCAGCAAATAAAATGCAGATGGATTCAATGTGCAGAAAATGAACACAAGTAAAGCAGTTGATTGAGCTTATTATTAGATTTATTCATTCTTGTGTACCAAGCTAGGAAGCAAAACCTTTTTGGTACAAAGGATTTGTTTGTCTAAGGCTGGTAGATAATGCTTTTTTCACTGTGCTACAAGTAGGCAAGTGATTCGAGAAAAGTATAGATTCAAGCATGGGCATTGTTATAAACAGAGAGACAACCAGCGATGACAAATTTTGTTTTTTTAAATAAATGGCTTAATAGAGAGTTTGCTCAAGTAAATTAGGTAAATTAAACAAGATTTGCATTACACTTTGTCTTTAAGCTAAGGAAGTAAATTAAGGTGCTGGAGCTACACTAAAATACAGTCAATCAGCTTTGAAAAGCCAACTAATATTAAAAGGATGGATTTACTAATTTAGGCTCATTTCAAGTTGGGAAAGTGGACTTACCGCATGGAATTTTACTCCACCCAATCACAAGGAGGCGGAACACTGGATCTCATTTTACTAGCTGGAATAACAGGCTTGTAAAATCACGATTCCCCCAGCAAGGGCACCTTCCACTTCTTCCCCACTATGTTCTCAAACCTCATTCCCTCCACCCCCGCCTAGCATTTGCCCCTGGTTCACATTTACTATGTGCCGGGATCAGGAGGTAAATGTGAGCATTAAACTCCACAAAACAGGGAGTTCTGTGCTGTTTTACAACTGGCAACACTAGCTCCACACAGGTATTTCCCATTCCATGGAATTTAACCCATAATTGTACTACATTGGTTGGATGTTACTTCACGATAGCGGTAATTACAGGTGCAGAATTTGCACCCCTACAGTATCGTGCAAATCATAATGAGGGCTCAAGACCTCAACACCTAGGGGTAGAACCACTTCATTACACTTAGATTCAATTGGATAGGGCAGTTTAATAAAAAGAAAAAAATGCAATTTTTTGTATGCAAATTTTTAGTGGCTTGCCTTCATAGATTTATATTTAATTTGCAAACACAAACTACACTTAAAGACCAAAACCAAGAAACAGTGCCTAACATCATAGAGTAAATAAGAAAATATTCTTCACAAATTGAAGCAAAAGTAGAATACACACTTCCGTCTCTCAGTCAAAAAGAGTGAGCGCAAACTAGACAATGCATAGTCTAAGCACAGTTCAGAAAACATATAAAAGCAGTGATGACAAACCATAAAAAATTCCATGCAAAGGAGTGCAGTAAGACATATGCAAAGACACCAAGGATAGTTCATGTCCAAGAACTTGCCCATGAGCCTCCCAACAACCATGGATATTGGTGCAGGCTGGTGCAGGCATGAAAACATTCACCTGGAAATTAACTACTACCGATCTATACTCAGGACAATTCAATGTGCAAACACTAATACTCAAACGGTGTGACAAAATCTTTGCATTTTCTGGTTATGTGCCTCCATTGCATTTCATATATTTATTTATTTCAGGAGCACATTTTGCAATGTTGTCTGTGCATGTATAACACATATTTGCTTAATTAGAGATTTATAGTGCATTAATTATTCACAAATATGCATTTAGATGATTTTTAGTGTTTTATAGAATTGAGTGAGGGTGCGAAAGAGATTAAAATGATAATTCTTGCATTTGACATCATTCCATGTGAGTCCTTCCCCTTTCAAAAGAATTACAGACAAGGAAAGGCAAAGACTAATCTTTGCCTTTCTTGGATATTGATATCGAGCAAGCGGACGTTGTAAACGTCCTTCGTGAAGGCCATAGGCAGGTATCTCAGAGCAAGCATGGCCTTACAGGGTTTCTGAGACACCAACGCTACTGATTGCAGAGATAGACAAGAAACCTTCTTCATAGAAAACAACACTACTGTTTAAATTATGGGGTGGCAAGAGGGTGAGAGGCCATCTTAGAAACTTGTACAGGACCTTTTGGATCCAAAACAGCTTAGTTGGAAGGAAGAAACTAGGCTTTGGAGGACAGGGACAAATTCATCTTTTCCATTCAAGGAAATTCTGTAATAGCATTACAGTGTTGCAATGCTTGTCAATATGTTGTTTATTATTTGTTTCTATTTCACCTGTTTTGTTCATTTGTATAGTTACAACTACAAACATTTTCTTGCCAAGGATAGGATGTTGATTTAAATGAAAATCATAAAACATATTCCTGGTTCTTGAGTGCATCGGTGGAAAGTGGTTCATATAGTGTTGTGCGAGTTAGCAATGATGTAACCCTTTTGGCTCTTGATGGACAATGACTTAAGTGTTAGAGCGTAGTGAAGTGAATGCAGGTTTAGAATGTTGGATTCGCGGTTACACGCAGAAGAATAAAGACGTGTTATACTAAGCTCCGTGTGTGGTGTAGTCATTAGTGGGTACCCAGGCTGAGGAGGATGCTACAGTTCAGACTAACAACAAATAATCCTGTGTGTCTCACTGGACTAATCATTATCCAGGATACGCCATCATCATGTAATGCTCAGGTGGTTCGTGGGCTACAGTTCACCAGGTTCCCGTCACTAGTAGGTAAGTTAGCATTGGGCCTGTACTTTTGCCAGAGGGTCGAGAAATCTTAATCTCAGGCCACATTTGCTTTGGATAGCAAAAAACATATCAAATATACTATTCAAATGCAAAAGAATGCCCCATAACTATGCAACAGTACTAGCATACAATAGAAATGTACACGTATGCATCCATATCTATTTCTGGAGGCTTGAACACATGCTCACAATGACCACAAATGTATACCTAGCTTCAAGAGCTAGCCTACCACATAAGCCAGTAGTGCTGCATATGATAATATGCATTCCACCCAACACTCTGATTGCTGTACCAATAAAAAATGCAAACGTAAAACCTTTGTACGTACCATGGAAAGGACCACAAATGTGCATTCCACACAGCCCTAGATCCCTGTATGTCTGCAAGGGAATTCCAAGAAACCAGCCTTCTGTGGGCTGCACACATACACACACACACGTGTGCACAAGTAGCTGAAGTGCCCGGAACTGTCAGTGGCATAAACAAATGTAAACATTGTAAAACACCCACTGCAGCCAATCATATCAATAACATATGAATATATAAACAGAACTACTGCCACCTCCATTAACATAAACGTATTGGCACAGGAACTGCCAGTTTACTCGCCTGCAAGCAACTCAACTGCAGAAGACAGTAGGATGTATTGCAGAGATGGCAAATAAGCGTATGGTGATGGACAAACCCCAGGAACGGTCTCTGCGACAATACACTCACTAATGCAAAATCCTCTTTATTCCTATTCATGAGGTCATCCCAGGCTTCAGGAAACAGATATCTCAGGGGCATGCAATATGGTGCAAGCAAAGTTTGTATAAAATTCCAAAATCAGTATAATTTCCAGGTAACTCATACGAAAATTAAACATAGAACCTACACCCCTAGATCTGGATTAAAATTGAAAATAAAATTTATCATGAAGACATGGACTGACTGCTAAAGATGCAGCCAATCTAAGTAGACAGAACTGTATCATTTAGACCTGGCACCCACACTCCAAAATATCACACATCTGAACCCTTCCTCATAAAGAATGCAATTCTCCCGCAACACAACACACAAAATATAAACAGGTATGCAGATACTATTACAATACATTACAAATCTGCCATGCAACAGAAAGGCATATTGAGTTAGTAGGAAAGCAGTACACATCAGCCCATTGAATGCATGAAAAAGGGACACCTCAGCATATTGTGTGCATGCAAAAGCGATCACTACTACATAAAGCCAACTCTTCCAATTGTGATCATTGTGTGACTGTGCCCATGAAGCTGACCAGAGCCGATCATATGAGGTTTCACATTTTGCTAGCCTTCACTACAAGAAAAGACAATCCTGGCACAAAAAATTGAGGTGTTAGAAATTGGGTTTCTGGTTGGCGAAGGCAAGCACCCTGTCCAAGAAAAGGCACAATCCTAGTAAGGGTAAGCTAAGAAAATAACCTGTGCTCACCCTCTGGTAGCTTGGCACAGAGCAGTCAGGCTTATCTAAAGAGGCAATGTGTAAAGCATTTGTGCAACACACACACACAGTAACACAATGAATACACCATAAAAAGACTCCACACAGTTTATTAAAAAATAGAGAATTATATAATAAACCTAGCAAGACCAAAATGACAAAAATTCAATGTATAGAAGTTGAGATATTGAATTTTAAAAGAATAAATGCAATAAAGTGCTAAGAAGCAAGTAGAGCTAAAAGGTTACATTAGGTCGCGCTGGACGGCAGCAAAGTTCTGGTTGCCATTGTGTAAGGGCAGGCCAGATCCAGGACCCACGCTGGCCTCGGTGAACAAAGGACCTTTCCTGGTCACAAGCAATGAGATGTGTCGATATTCTCCACACAGTGAAGTTGATGCATCAGTTCAGAAGACAAGTGCCGGAGTCGAGAGGCGTTGAGCAATGCGCCGGATTCTGTGATGCAGTTGAGGGGATGTGTTGATCTTACCAAGCTACAGCGACAGCGATAAGCTTTCCGATGCATCGATCTCCACAGGCAAAGCGCTGGTTCCGATGCAATATGCCTATTTTACTCCTGCAACCAAGTCAATGCCCCAGTTCTCCTACATGTAGTCAAGAGTTGCGTCGAGATCCATGTTGCAAGCATCTTTGCCACTTCTAGCAAACCAGCCACAGGAGCAGGGGTAAAGACTTTGATTTCCCTCAGTCAAGCAACTGTAGGCAAGCCTACAATCCACTGGAGATCACTTGGAGTGAAGGCAGAGTCCAGCTCTCCTTAAGCAGAGTCAGAGAGCAGCAGGAAGCAGGGCAACACAAGAGAAAAGCAGGCCTTTCATGTCTGCAGTCCAAAGATGAGTTCTTAAAGCAGCACAGCAGTCCTTCTGACAGAGGTTCGGTTCAAGATCCAGAAGTGTCTTTCGTTAGGGAGTCAGAGACACAGTAATTATATCCAAATGTGCCTTTGATGTGGGGGTGACTTCAAAGCAACTCCCTGAAGTGTACAAAGATCCCTTTCAGCCCAGTCCTGTCTGCCAGCCTACCTGTGGGGGTAATTAGCCCTTAGTGTTGGGACAGAACACTGCCTATTCAAGTAAAATGTTGCCCCTCCCTGCCATCCTGCAGAGGCAAGGCCATCAGAATGTAGATTTATGTAGCTGGGTACTCAGACACACCTATCCTTCCTGTGTTGTGGCTGTCTAGAGGGAATGCACAAAGTGCAGCTGTCCCCCACCCCAGACGTGCATTGGAGACAGGCTGCCAAACAGACAGAGTAGTAAGTGAACATAAATGTCTTCTTTCTGAAGGTCTAGTAGCACTCCCACGTGTGTGGGATGTGTCCCCCGGGCACTAGTGTGGAAGCCTCATCAAAGAGGTTAATTAGATTCTTGCCGAATTATTTTTCAACGTTGTGTTTATGAATAAACAATTACTCAAAGGTTCATATTTTGTACTTCATATATTGTCAAGTTGTTACAGTTCATTCACTGCATTTTACAAATTCTTAGTTGGTCCCAATGCATTTCGGCCTTCTTGGCCTTCATCTGGGGACACTCAGAAAAATGATTTAAAGCAATTGTTCACTTCACATGAAGAAAAGAAACACTAAAAGTAATACATCGCTTTAGTTGTGCTTAAGTGTTCATGCTGGTGACTCTATATCTGTTTACAGTGTGTGATGGTATTCAGTGATTTTTTTTAAATATGTGATGAATAAATCAATAGTGTGATAGTTGTGAAATTCTATAATGGAATCTAATGTGCTAAAAGAAAACTAGGTGAACTGACGCGGTGTTGAAAAGTGCACGGAATGCCGACATTTACTTCGGTTACAACCATTGCGATATCTAATACTGATGTTGAATGGAACGCGATATCTATAAGTTACGCGCGGGTGTGTTACAGTTATAGTGCGATTAAATGAGCCTCTTAGTGAGCGGTGCTCTTTCATAGTTGTACTTACTCGTATAAGAAATTCAAACTAGCCGTCTCTCGGGCGCGTAGTTTCAGTTACCGGCTTCGTTGGTGAGTTAGCCATATGGGTAAAAAACGGACTCACGTTGCGTAAAGATTACCGCGTTTGTGAACTACAAACAATATAGAAAACAGACTATCTGTGTGTTAATGAGTGAAATTAAACGTGCGGAAAATATAGTGATCAAACTCAAAAATACTTAAACTAAACACATGTATTATAGATAAAAATATGTAACGATGTAGTAAATCTACAAAGGTTTAGGGAGATAAATCAGAGATACAAATATCAAGACATAGAAAGGATTAGTTGTTCAGCATTAAAGATAACATTGAAACTCCATCCGATCATTTAATCCATGTGGTTTAAGAGAATTCAAAAGACGTATCCAATAGTTCTCGCGTTGTAACAGATAGTTATGATTATTTCTTCCCTCTTGTTTCACCACAGTCTCAAGGACGCAAAACTTCAATTGGCTCACATTATGATGTTCTTCCACAAAATGGCTTGCTACTGATGATTTCAATGATCTAGTCCGAATGTTACTTTTATGTTCGTTGATTCGTATTTTCATTTTTCGTTCAGTTTGGCCAACGTAAACCTTTCCACATGGGCATTTTAAAAGATATATTATGTTACTTGAATCACACGTAGCATTCACTCTGAGTTTGATGTTGTAACCTTTCATGGGGTGTGATATATATGGACCCTTAATTACATTATGGCAATTGTTGCAATTCCAACATGGATTAGTGCCTTTAAATGTTGTTGGTTTTGTTTCTTTTGTACTTTGTTTGATGATTTCACCTAGGTTTTTTCCCCTAGTATATGCGTAAATGGGTTCCTCATCGTAAATATGGTTGAAATCTGGTTCCAGTATCAAAATTGGCCAATGCTTTTTAATTATTTGTTTGTACTTCATGCTTTTGGTAGAAAATTTAGACACTACTGTCGTGCGATTCTGTGTAGATTTCACTTTGGAAGTTAGTAATTCTTCCCTGGATGTATTTTTGCTTCTAGCTTCTGCTCGTTCTCATATTTGCTCTGGATATTTTCTATCTTTAAATCGTTGTAGCATTTCATTTGTGCGTTCAGCGTGTTTGGTTGGGTCGGATACAATTCTCTTTACTCTTAGTAATTGGGAGAATGGTAGATGTTCTTTCAATGCTGGTTGATGGAAACTCCCATAATGTAAGGTGTTGTTCCTATCGGTTTTCTTTCGAAACAGATCAGTTTCAAATCCTTTTCGTTCTTGGTTATCCTCACATCCAAGTATGTGATGGTTCGTTCCTGAATTTCATAAGTAAATTGTATTCGGTCGTCTATCAGATTTAATTTGTTGAGTTCTGTATTGAGTTCCGAGGTTGAACCATTCCACTCGCTACGTTCTTTCTGAAGGTGACATTTCTAAAACAGTAATGTTAAATCCAACTTCACTAGTAAGGAGGATTCATCATTATAATTCCAAACATATGAAACATGAAAAAGATACTCCTCTCTGATCAGGAATTACAGCTTAAAAGTATTAAGGAATTCCCAATGCTAACCTATAAGAGGAGTAGGCCTCACAGTGGTGAAAAACAAAATAGGCTGTTTGTCACTACCAGGTCATGCAAAACAGACAGGTACATATCCTATCTTTTACTTACATAGCACCCTTCCCTCAGGGCTACTCAGGGCCTACCTTAGGGGTGACTTATAGGTAATAAAAGGGGAATTTAAGGCTTGGCAAGTCGTTTTAAATGCCAAGTCAAATTGGCAGTAAACTACACACACAAGCACTGCAGTGGCAGCCCCGAGACAGGTTTGAAAGGCTACTTCTGTGGGTGGCACAAACTGTGTTGCAGCCCTCTAGTAGCAATTAACTTACATGCCCTGGCTATATGGTATACAACCGTACAAGGAATGTACAAGTACATTAAATATGTCAATCAGGTGTACACCAATTAAGCGCATGTTTAGGAAAGAAGCACATGCACTTTAGCACTGATTAGCAGTGGTAAAGTGCTCAGAGCCCTAAGGCCAACAAAAAGATTCATCAAAACATGGAGGCAAAAAGAATAGGGGAAGACCACCCTAAGGCTGACAGGTCTAACATGAGGTACATATAAATTTGCTTTAGCTCCTTGACAGCAGCAACAACAGCAGAGAGTCCTCCAGAAAGCGAGATGGAAACATCTCATTTGCAGAAGCACACACAGGACAGCCGTGAGAAAGTGCCTCAGTCCTCCTTTAAACTGCTGAAATAGAAACACATTGTGGCTACCGGATTTATGAGGAATCACATTACAGAGATCATAAGGGCAGAAACTGACCAGAAACATAAGGACAGGAATGTTCTTTATCAAAGGTCAGGGCAATGATCAGCGGAGAGCTGCTTGTAATAGACAGTGTGAACTGTTTGCAAAAGAATGATGCCAAGGCTACACACCACAAGATCCCACAAGGGTTGAGACATTGGCAGCATAAACTACTGACCTGTGGACCAAAAACTTCCATGCATCAGTAGTGGGTCAATTGTTCGGATACACCCAGGAAGCAAAGAGGACATACAATGGTTGCAGAATTTAAATACTCAATACCTTGATTCCCCACAGTGGGGCACAGGTTGTAAAGATTACCGAAACAATGTTCCTAAGGAGTTAGAGTTGACACCAATTGTGTAACCTAACCTATCTCGGGCCAGATGGGTTATAGAAAATATCTGAGCAAGAGCCCTCACCCACACCTTGGGGTGGCATGCTTCATCATTGGGCTAGCTCCTCAGGCCGGTACTGCAATGCCCAATGGGTCCCTGAAAAGGGGCTCTTTGCTGGAGATCTTTTCTCAAATTTGCTGTGTGGTACTGGGGATCCCTCTGGACACCCAGTAATGACTCGAAATGTAGATTGGTCAAATCAAACAATATTAAAACTAACTTACTAGGGATCGCTTAAAACTACTTTATTCAAAGGGTTCCTGTTAAAGGTAAAAAATGAAAGAGTTTGAAATATAAAAGGAAAATGCACCCCTGTATTCCCTAAGAGGTCGACATGGTTCTTGCCTGGTGCAAAATATGTGTTTGACCATATTGTCACAAGTTTGAATCAATGTTTCATCTGAGAACAATAACTACTTTGGGTAACAATAGTCATTTGTTATTTAGCAACAAGAGGAAAGTATACTTTGCAAATATTTGTGTTATGGGGGAATTAATTCACCAGTGAAATCTACTCCTGAATGTGGGATTTCTGGCTGCAGCTTAGCTTGTAATAATTTAAAAAACAAACTATGGCTTTCATTTAGAGGTTGGCAGCACCATAACTTGGTGGTGCTCTCACCCTGCCAAACATGCTGGTCCCCCGCCCTATGTGGAGGAAGAGAAACAACTGGGTTTCTATTAGTGGAGCCTCAGCTGACTCTGCCAGAGGAAATCCTTGTCTTAGTGGCAGGTATACCTCTGGACTACCAGGACATTATTAAGGCTGGATGATGACTGTCACTAGATTTACCTGCTCAGGACCACCGTGTGATATCAGATGTTTTCGTTGTTTTTCAGAAACAAACTTCTGCAATGGGAGTTGTTTTTTCTTATTAAAACATCTTTGTAGAGCATGCGAAATAAACATGAAATCCAGAGAGTGTTCTGTCTTCAGAGTAACCACGGCACTGACAGTAGTTCTGAAGGCCGTGAGATCCCTCCGTAGCAGGTGGGGGTCTCTTAATATAGTGCATAAGGCTCTGTGTCGAGAGACAGGAGGCCAGAGCCTCCATTGAGCTGGTGGGCTGGCAAGATACCCATACGTGTCTACATTACCCCCTATGTGTTCAGTGCAATAGCTGAACTTAGAATAAACTATCATGGAAAAAAGTGTAAAAAAAGATGAAGAACAGGAATGAGGTGAAATATTAATATTTCTCTATGCTATGTAAGTGTTAGGGATTGGCTCACCCAAACAAGGGGTGTGTATATCAATAACAAACAGTAAAACTTGTGCAAATTAGCAGTTTTAAATGTTGCTTTCCCTGTTTCAAATCTACTATCTCTTGTTCTAGCCATGTATTTACAGTACTATCTCTAAATCATACGTTGGAATCCCACAATTTATTTAGGTAGTTTACAGGTAGTTTTTTATTTGAATGTACTGTTAATGGGATAGGTTAGTACATGTATTTCTTATGTCTACTATCCTCCTTAAATTGTTAATAGAATGTGCACGATCTATGCTGTTTTGTTATTCATGCACATGTATTTATTTATTTGGGGTTTTGTTAAATATCGCAAACCACCCTGTGGCGTTCTCAATGCATATTTGAGTGTAGGTACATATAAGAGGAAGGAGCCAATTGTAATGTATTATGTTGTATGACTCTGCTTGTGAAGTGCAAAGTGTTCATCAGAAGGGATGAACAGGTTCTAGAGCTATCTGCTGTTAGACCTGACAGCCTTAGGGTGATCTTCCACAAACGTTTTGCCGGCTTCCCTCCACTTTTTGCTGTATTCTTCTTATTGGCCTTAGGACTCTGTGCACTTTACCACTGCTAACCAATCCTAAAGTGCATGTGCTTCTTTCCTCAAACACGGTTTGATTGACATATCCATAATTGGTATATTTAATTTACCTGTAAGTCCTTTGTAGAGTGCCCTACCTGTGTCCAGGGCCTGTAAATTAAATGCTACTAGTGGGCCTGCAGCACTGATTGTGCCACCCACACAAGTAGACCTTTAAACATGTCTCAGGCCTGCCACTGCAGAGCCACACATGTTGATTTGGCATTTAAAACCCTTTGCCATGCCTTAAACTCCCCTTTTATTACATATGAGTCACCCATAAGTTAGGCCCTAGGTAGCCCACAGGGCAGGGTGCTGTGTAAGTAAAAGTTAGGACATGCACTTTTAAGTTCTGCATGTCCGGGTAGTGAAAGAATTCTAATTCGTTTTTCACTACTGTGAGGCCTACTCCTCTCAAGGGTTAACATTGGGAATTCCTTATTACACTTATAAGCTGTAATTCATGATTGAGAAGGAGTAGCTCTGTTATGTTTAATGCCATTGGAATGGTAATGATAAATCCTCTTTGCTGGCAAATTTGTATTTAACATTGCAATTTTAGAAATGCCACTTTTAGAAAGTTGGCCTTTCTCTGCTCTTAAGCTCTGTGTACCTGCAGCCTGTGTACAATATAAGTCTGGGGTTGGGGATAGCTGGACGTTGTGCATTCCCTCTAGACAGTCACACACAAAGGAAGGTTAGATGTAAATGAGTGGCCATCTACATCCTGATGGGTCATTGCAGCGTTGTGATTGGCTGTAGGATGCCTGGGTGCAAATCATGTACCTTTTTACAGTCTTGCAACCTCAAATTGCATGCTGTCTCCAAAAACATCCCCTATATCACTAAAGTCTGACCTGAAAACTGCCAGGTACTTAAAACTTCTGACTGTCACCTCTTTTTTTTTTCTTTCTTTCAAATATCCATCTTGTTGAGCACAAACTACTCTTTCGCGTGCATGTTTACCTTATTCTCTATTATTGTATTTCTGCAAATGCCCACAACTCATTTACAGGATCACAACCTCTCCTCCTTTCAGTCATACCCCTGCATCCAAGCAATACCTAATCTGCTGTAGCTCATCTATGAGCCATACCAACCTGGTGCATGAGCTCACATACTCCCCCCCCCCACAAATTATCACTCCTAAATCCTATTAATTTCATCTACCACAAAGAAACTAGGAAGAATGCATGGAATGGTTTCCTTGAGCACACAAGACTAATCACCATAGCCAATAATAACTAATAACACTGGACTGACCACTTACCTTGGGTTCCAGAGCAGTGTTCTGCCTGGCACAAAGCGCTTCAATGCCTCATCAGTAAGTGTCTTATAAATTGAATTACAATACATCAAAGTATTTTTTCCAAGGTGTTCTGCTTTTGCACTGCATCTTTTGTATTTAAACACACCAATTGTCATAATTAAGGATTTAATGGGCATTGGGTTTCTGGGGAATGGCATAGGACGAACTGCTTTAAAAGGTCCGTATGGGAGCATCAACGAAAGCCTTGTGTACGAGGCAAAGTGATTTAAAGGTTACTCTTTCTTTTTCTAGGATGGGAATGCAGGGATTTTGGAGGCAGTGTGATGTAATTTTGATGCAGCTATCGAAACAGCACCTATACTGCATGGTCTCGGACTCCCTGAAGTATTTAGAGAGCCTTGCTTGAGAGAACAGTGTTTAAGCTATTGGAATATTACAAATGTTGCTCACTTATACATTTGAATCATCAGATTGTCCTGTATCTACAATCCATACACCAGGTCTCAAAACAATCCAGGAATTTTTGCCTATGATCACATTTGCAATATTTGATTACACACCAATTTCCTAGTGTAAGTATTTGGAATCATATTTAAATAACTCTGTTCCAGTACCATGTATTCTAATTTGTAAAAACGGGTACATTTCATGTCAATCGACCAGATGTAATTGGTTTATTTCACTTCATGAAACACAACAGAATTTGGGCCTATTTATTGGGTTATGTTTTCTTATCATTATGGGCATCCAGGCATTCTATCACAGCAAAAACAGTAATAAATCCATAGGTGCAATGCCCATGAACCTTCGTTTACTATTTTATATTATTTCACAGTGAATAATAATATTCACTTTGAGGGTTTGCTCGCACCAAGTAGAAGAAAAAGAGCTGAAATAGTATTTGAAATTGATGGAGGGTCTTAAAACTCTACTGCATTGTTTTTCAATTATGGTTTTGAAATTGTGAGGCTTCTAAAACCATATTAAGTAACAAAAGTACTAACCATGGCAGAGCTTATAATTTTCAATGTGTGCCAAAGAGACACAAAAGAAGGTTCCACAATTAAAACAGGGCATTGAGCCCTGGGCTTTCGGGTTCAATGAGTATACTCTTGTGGTCCTTTTCAATTTCTGAGCTCCCCTGCTCTATAGATGTTAGGCACAGCTCTACGGCTTATAAGCATTTGGAGACTCAATTTGTGAATGCCCAATGCCAACAACAGATAATGATTGTTTGGTAATGAGCTCCGTCAGCTGTTCAATGAAGGTTTGGCTGTCTCCTGGAGGGTGGGAAGCAATGTGAATCTTGATGGGATTTGATTCTTCAATGCTGGGATCCTCATCCAAGCATGACACACGAAGCAGCAGATGTACAACTGTTTTTAGCAGTTGCAAATGGGAAATCAGCCTGTTTGCGTCCGCTAAAAAGGGTTGTAGCATGTACCAAACCTGTTTTGTGAGTCGGTAACCTGTTACCGATTCGTCAAATAGGTTTTGTGAGTCGCTATTAGGAAGGGGCATGCCAAGGGCTTTCCTTCCTAGCAGCTAGTCTCAGTGGCATGTAAGATTGTTTTAAAACAATCACATTTACCACCAATTTCAAACTGGTGGTAAGCCAGTCGCAAACAGGAAGGAGTCCCCAGGGAACCCCTTCACCTTTTTGATTGGCAGTGAAAATGTTTTTTTGTGATTGGCAGCAAAAATGTTTTTTAAGAGTAGGCAGTAGTACCACGGACTACTGCCTGCTCTGAAAAAATGAAACTTAAACGTTTCATTTTTATTTTTTAAATGCATTCCATTTTACTTTAGGGACAACAGGCTGCATTTTAAAAAAAAATAATGCTTTATTGAAAAAGCAGTCACAGACATGTTGGTCTGCTGACCCCAGCAGGCCACCATCCCTGTCAGTGCCAGCCATTCCTAATGGGTCACAAAATGCGACCTGCCTCATGAATATTAATGAGGCAGGTCCTTTTGCGACCCATTTGACAATGGCAAACAGCTTCTCAAACACTGTTGTACATCAGTGTTTGCGACTCACAATTTGTGATTCGCAAACAAATGCAAATTGCGAGTTGCAAACACTGAGGCACTAAGTAGTTCACAACTCTAAATGCTTGAGTTGGATTGCATGTCTGTGTATGATAGATACATCTTTTCTGGGACAAGGCGTTTGCTGACAAAGTTGTGAATGACCAGTAAATCAATCAGAAAAGTGGTTGAGTTATCTTTAAGGAATAAGGTGTTCTTTTGGTAGTATAGAATGATCTTGGCTATATCTTAGATCTGTTTAGCAGCTGAATTCCATCAATGTTGTCACATGTTAAGAGTTGATCAGGACTGGAATTAGATTGTTGGGATTCTATCTTTTTACAGCTTGATGAGGAAAATGCTTCCTGATTCCTTCAAGTACTGAGACGTAAAGTTTGTCCTGTGGTGAGTGATTTGTTTGGGTTGAGTTGTAGAGCTCTAGAAGGGAGTCAATTGACTCTCTGAGAGACTGTTGTATGCTCTCTTTGGGCAGCAATCTCCATTGATTCTGGGATTCTGACATGGCCATGTGCTACTGTATCTTACTCAGGTAGAGGTAGACTAGGAATTTCTCTATTTTTAATGAAGGCATGTTTATGGAATTCCAAATGTACAATTGTGTTGGTTATGGTGTGCAGTCTATCTCAGATAGTAAGGATGTGTGATTTAAGGTATGATATTGGTCAGGTGGGGTGTTCACCCTGTGTTAATGATGGATTTGAATATTGACATACTTGTTATACAAGATTGAGAGCATTTCTTGTAGACAATATCAAATACGTTTTTGTTTTTAGAATTAGAAGTTGGTAGAGGGTAATAGGCCTGTGAGGGCCTGGGAATGGCTAGGCAGGAGCAAACCCCAGAGATTGGTAAGTAGGGTGGGTGAGAGTTTTTCTGTGTAATGGATGGATGGTAGATGGCATAGAGAGGAGGGACTTCTCAAGAGAGGAGAGTCACTGTTAAATCTTGGTTGAGAGACTGTGAATTGCGTGTGTAGATCAGTCTCTGTTTCATGTCAAAGTTAGATAAAGATGAGACTGTTTTCAGTAGGTGTGCAAACTCTGGTGTAATCAGGGGGTGGATTAGGGCTGAAGGCGAGTATCTTGTTGAGGACTGGAGTTAAGGGAGACAAGGCTAATTTTCTCTGCCACCCTGGAGTTCCTGATGTTCAGTATAGTGAAGAATTGGAGTGAAACGTTCTGAGGTTAATGCCAGAGGCTTGGATCACATTGTTGCCATTATTGTAAATGGAGATAATCACTTTGGCTTTTGAGGATGGGTGAGGGATTGAGACAATGTGGGGTCACAGTGAGAGGTTTAGTGAGAGGTTTAGTGAAAAAGTCATTCGAACAGGAGGGGCTATGGGAGTGAAAATCTGCTTTCCATTGAGGAGTCCCACTCTATGCAAAGATAATGGTCTGTGATAATTGTCTCTGAGTTTTCCTTGAGCAGTCTATGTCTATGTAAGTCTATGTCTAAAGTTTTTAGAGGAATTTTCTAGGAGATAAATAATAGTGAAGCAGTTAGGCCTGGCGTTTGCTGCTGTGCCTGACTTCCTTGAATTTGTCTGCACCTGTAGGTGGGATAACAGGGGTATTAGTCAGTGGGGCAGGCCCAGGTGAAATAAATTTGGGTCCAATAAGAGAGCTGGGTAAGTATATCATGGACTATATACAAATAGGGGTGTGTGGGATGATCCTCATCAACGCATATACAGAGAGGAAGTTCAGGCATGCAGTTTGACAGAAAATCCATTGGGGTTTACTGTTCTTGCTGGTAGTAAAGTTAGTAAATCGCAGCCTCTGAGCTATACCATCTTCAGTGGTGAGTCATTTTGGTTCGTCAGTGATAGTCTTCAAGCTATACTGTCTTAATGAGGAGTGGATAACTCTTTAGTTTTAACTGCTCATTTTGAGATCACCACTTAACTGTTACACACATCCAAGCTGTAGCATTTTCAGTGGCACAGGGGAGGGGCTACATCTTCAGATCTGAATACTCAGTGTGACTCTCTTAGTCCTTTATTGACATTATTCCCATTAATTGCAATGGAGGTTGGGGACTCACGTCAGATCCAATTCTATTGTGGCAGGGAGGGGACATTTCTGCAATTTGAAGAAACCAGTAAGACAGACGCTCTCTTTTTTATTCGATTTGCCAATGGGAGCAGTGGAAAGACGGTGCTCTTCAGATTCGATTCTCGAGTAAGAACATAGAAGTCTTTTTTTTGGTTACAATAAATGAGAAAGGGAATCCTACGTAAAATGACATGTAAAGAGAGGACAGTGTTTGATGTTGTTTTTGGGAATATTTGTCTAAGAAGGGGAGTCTTTCTTCTGTTTTCAGTAAAGAGAAGGAAAGCTCATTTTCAGTTTTCATCCAACGAGAAGACCATCTCCTTAAATCTTTGAAAAGATGGCTTCCAAAGTAAGGCCTTGCAGGATCACTTCTTCTGTTTCCATCAAAGGTAAGGGAAGGTCATCTTATATTTCCATACAAGGGAAGATCATCTCTTTGAATCCTTGAAAAGATGTCTTCCAAGCTAGGGCCTTGCAGGAGCAGGCAGCACAGTTCAATGTTCCCTAAGCGCAGGTCACAATTGTTCTCCCTTCAGGGTCTGGCAGGATCCTCCCAGGGTCTCAATTGAGAATAGTGCTGAAGGTTCATGGCCTGAGAGGCCAAATTAGTGAGAGGGTCCAACTGTCTTCGTTGTCCCAGATTGGAAGCACCAAGAAGCGTCCACTCAAAAAGAGGCACCTGTGCTTGCAGATGAGTGCTCAGACACAGTAGACTGGACCCAGCTCACATCCTCAAAAACCTAGGTAGTCCTCAGCCCTGCAACAATTACAGCATCCTTGTGGGGAAGCAGGCCACTGCTGAGTCTGGGTGTCAGCAAGGACAGTAAATGCTCAGTTGGGTATTCCAGGAGGGGGAGATCCATGGATTGCAATCCCATTCCTGAGAGTAGCAGCCATATCAGTGGTAATCTTGAGACATCTATCATAACAGCAGTTTTAGAGTGAACATTCACATACATTTAAGAAGTTTGTGTTGGAGGCAGAGGCAATGAACTAAGTGTAACTGGCATCAACGTTAGAAATAAAATTAAAATTCACTTACCTGACCCCGCCGCATCGCTTCTCCGTCTCTTCCACATCGTATCTCGTTCGGGCAGCACGCAGGCTCCCCACAGCCAATCACAATGCTGCAATGCAGCATTTTGATTGGTAAGCACCCAGGTTCCCCAGAGCCAATCACAATGCTGCAAAGCAGTATAGTGATTGGTCTGAGCGCCATGGTTCAGTGCTCAGACAAGGGCTGGGGCCTGGGAATGTTATCCACCCAGGCTGTAATGCAGCCTGGGTGGAGAACATGCAAAGTGCACATGATGCTTTGGCCGGCCCGAGACAGCCAGCCAAAGAGTCATGCGCACTTTAGAGTGCAGCAACCACTCCTCCTCACTGACATCAGGGGACCCAAGCCCCGCCCTGCCCATGACGATACTAAAAATAAAATGATAAGAACTTCAGTTATTATCATTTTTTTTTTTTTACACTGCTCTCTGAGCAGTGGGGTGATGCTTCTCCGCCTTAGTTGAGGAGCTGCTACTGCCTTTAGACAAGGACCACAGTCAACTTAAGTCTTAGGGGCCGATTCCGATTCGGGCCGGAAATCTCCCCGACCGAGCCGGACCCGGAGAGATGTCCGACCGAATCGGACCCTAGCAGCCCGACCGAACGAGTCCGATGCGCACGTATGCTATCGGACTCGATTCGGTCGGACTCCCATTGAAGTCAATGGGAGCCAGCCGTACGACGCGTACACGGGCTCCCATTGACTCAATGGGCACGACGCGAACAAGGGCGCCCCCTACAGAGTGTTCGCGTCGATGCGGGTCGCGCCATACATGCACGTGTAGGGGGGACCCATGGGTCCCCCCTGTGTGTGACTCGCACGCCTACGCTTCCAGGGGGGTCCGACACGGACCCCCAAAGTGCGGCTCCGACAGCTCCTTGGAGCCGGACTGCGCGAGTCGGTCGGAGCGGTCGAGGTGCGCATCGTACTTACCCGGCCGGGGAACGTCTCCATTGCGCGGTGCGAGTCGTCCCCGTGCGAGTCGGTCGGAGCGGTCGGGTCCTGCAAAAGAGTCGGTCGGAGATTTCGCGAGCGCACGCATCGTACTCGCTCGTCCGGACGCGCGTACGAATCGGTCGGGAAATAGGGCTCCGAATCGGATCCGGTTATGCCGAATCCGATTCGGAGCCCTACTGGCCGAGATCGGAATCGGCCCCTATGTCTCTTAAACGGGTAAATATCATTTACAAAACATGCGATACAACGAATACCATTACAATGCGACTATTACAACGCACGCGTTGCTACATCGCATACCATTACAACGCAAGTCGTTACAACAACTTGCTGTAGGGGGCACAAGGTGTTGGATTTTAAATCCAACACCGTTCCCTACTGTTGCTCGGACTGGAGTTGGAATAGTGAATTGTACTATCCCAAACTCCTGCGCCCCTCTACTGCAAGTCATTGTAATGACTTGCATTTTAATGGTATGTGTAGTAACAACGGGGTCATTGTAATGATCGCGTCGTAATGGCATGCATTGTAAATGCATGCATTCTAACGTGTCCTATTTTCTTAAACTATTTGCTGGCCTACTGGTTTATGCTGGATATGACCTATCTGAAAATGCTTAAATATTACCTGAAGGGTATTTTAGGTATGATGCTGATATAAAACATTAACTTCTCTAAAAATGCACTCATGCTATCCTTTTTGTGAATGCTTTTGATAGAGAAAACAACATTAATAACATAGAAAAGGTACCATGTATCTCTTATGGTGAAATAGAATTTGTATAACATGCAATCGTATTTAGGAATCTATTCTACATTTCATATTTTCTGCGTGTAGAGATCAGATTTTAAGTTTACCTTGATAATGTCATATCATTTTTGAAACTCCTGTATAATTCTCATACAATGAGTGGCAGAACACTGATTACATGTTATGGGTGAATCTCTATAATATGCATCATATAAACCAAATGAATGCCACCATGCACTGCATTGATCTGCAAATCTGTCAACTCGTGTGTGAATTTCATCTTATGTTAGATAGGTTGACAGTTTTTGACATAGTCAAATATCCTTCTTTAAAGCAGAATTAGGAATGGAAGATTTTTACACAAGACTCTCTAAATGTAATAATTCTAGGTGGCACAAAAATTAAGATTCATTTATTTGAGAATTAAATACGAAAACGGTTCCCTTGCCTTCGCCACATTTCTAACCACGAATTGCTGACATAAGAACAAAAAATGGATCAGTGCAACGCAGTTCAAATTATACCTCACCTCAACTTGTAAAAAGATTGCTCCAGGTGATAGATTTTCGGGTACCGTCACAGCATATGAAGCATTGGTGAAAACTGGACTGTTGTCATCGATGTCCAGGACGTTGATTGATAGGGTTATTGACGAACTTCGGGGGTCAACTCCTCCATCCGTTGCATCCACAATAAGTTCATAAACATCCCTTGTTTCCCGGTCCAGCTTGACTGATGTATAAATACTTCCATTGGAAGTGATACGAAAAATATTGTTCAGATTTCTCAGGCTGTACCGAACCTGCCCATTGACTCCTGCATCAACGTCTGTAGCCTTAAGGAAAACACAAACCCAAAACATACTGTCAATATTAGCAAATAGTATTGGGTTGCATTACTGTATGGTCAAAAAGCAAATTCACGAATTACATCAAATGCACACAAAACCAACAAAGAGCGTTAAACATGCTTATTTTAATCCGGTATTTTGGAAAGGAGTGATTCATTTGGTAAGGGGAGATCTTAGTAAATTAATCAACACTGTGGTTAAAAATCAACACAAGTCTCAGTGAAACTCTACTCAGTCCATGTTAGATATTGTATACAGTGGGCTCTTCTCAGAGAAACGTATGCTAAGTTGAAGCAGTAATAATAATTATAAAGTTTAAAAAAAAACAACATAATAATATTCCCAAACCATTTTAGTAAAGTAGAGAATAACGTATTAAGCAAAAATACACCAACCTGATTAAAATCAGATAAGGGGCACAAAAGATATATGTTTTACTTTTTTAAGGCAAAGGTGCTTAGAAAAAGAAAAATAACACTCCATTGCAAAATAACACGTTGTTTTTAACTGAAACCTAGACATTATTTCAGGCTGCCTGCAATGAAGCAGAGGTCGGATATACAAAGTTGGTTCTCCATGTCAAAGTTTTGCTTTTTGACTTTGTCTCGTTTTGCAAGACAAAATCCTACAATAGGGAAAGTTCAATACATCATTGTCAAGCTCCTGCTGAAGCTGTTGGTTTCAGAGCTAAAAGTTTAGAGCAGGAGAAAACTGGAATTTATAGCATCCTAGGTTGCTTCAATGTTGGGATAGATTTGCCACAATGTCTTCAGACTTGATAACTTTTTTGGTTCTCACAATCCTCAAGCAGGGCAAAGCTGGAAGGTGCGACCTAGTAGGGCTCTCTGTGATTGGATGTCATCATTGCTAGATCATGCTGAACCAGCTGTTAGTGTAGCAAAAACCTCTGAGTGCGTCAAAATTGTTTTCCTTGGTCACCAGAGTGAGCCTCCTCTGAATCAGCCTTAGCGCCTTGTCTTAGTCTGCGGTAACTTTTCTCTAACTGCTGGAAAAGTTTATTATGGTCATGCTTGCAGACCCCAGGCCCTCGATGCTGAGTTTTAGGCATGGAGAGCAATATTTATGAAAAAGTGGTGCAGCGCAGCACAGCAAGTCACCTTGCTGCGCTGCATCACTGAGAAAGGGCATGAATGCACTGTATTTCAGGCACACTGACTCACAATGGGCTGCCTAGCGCCAATGCAGGCACCCTTGCACGATGATGCAAGCATGCCTGCGTTGCATGCAGGATTGTTTTTGTGGAGGAAGTGGCAGAATCCTGCAAAATGCAGGACACATAGAAAGAGGAAGAAACAAGGAGAAATAAAGATCTTGGAGCCAGCCGACTACAGCTAACGAAAGACAGAGTATAAATAGGCCAAGCTGTCCACCGATGAACTGACATGAGTATGATGTCAACAAATGCAAACAAGCAGTTAGTACACAGTGAAGCCAGGTAACTCTGGGAGTTAGACCTAAGGAAAAATACACGCACCACCTGCTCAAATTCATGAAGCGACCAACCTCCCTTTGCTGCAGGTTGGGTAACTGTCTTTTGTTCAAGCCAGACCTAAAGAAGGCAATAATGAACTTTCTTCATCCCAGGATACTGTAGGCCTTTTCAGGGCAAGTGAGCTCTTCTACTTCAACAAAGACTTGTGCAGATATGAAAAATACATTTGTATATAGGTCACTGAATAAATAAGTAAATTTATATCAGATATATATTTATCTACATTTGCTTCACTATTGAATTATTTTTAAAAAATTACAAAACCAAATAAAATTAGATTAAAGTACAGCAAAACTTGGAAATCGAGTTTATTAAATTCAACTTAAATCAAGGTATATTACTTTCATTATACATATGTACCTTCCATGTACTTATGCATCTTTATATTTATTACTCTACTCCTAATTCAGCAATCCAATGCACTACCCTATATCTCACCCTAGACCCCTCTCAATATATCCTCTACCTCCACTCTCTGACCGATCACAAACCCCATTCTACTACTATGATCCCAAAATAAACCTTTCTAAGCTTGCCAGTCCTCCTCTGGTCCTTGTATCTACTCTAACCTCTTTTACTTTTCATATCTTCTAAATAAGCCTTTCTAAAGCCTTCCCTTATGTCCCTCCTAGACTGATCCGATACCTCTTTTTCCTCCCTAACCCACTTCTAGAGACTCTTGCCCCCTCCATCTCTCCTTTACTCATCCCAAACCTCCTCCACTGTCATGATCTCCAAATAAACACTTTCTAGACCCTTCCCTCTTCTAACCCTCCCCTATCCCTCCACTATCCTTTTCTATCCAACAAGAAGACTCACATGTCCGCCGCTCAAATTAATTTCATATTTCTTTGTACTAATTCCACACTAATCCGTTTTGGGTTCCAGAGTAGCGTGCTACTCACCGAAAGGCGCTTTGATGTCTAGTCATGGGCAGTAGGCGCTATATAAATGGAATTACAATGACAATATTTCTCATCGTTACACCTCTCCTAGGTAGGCGTATCTTTTTGGCACATTCCCAGATTTACCTGTTCTTGTTAATCCGGGAATGGGTCAAAATCCATGGATGTTGCACAGGAACACCCATCGAAATGCATCCCTGGCGCCGTGTAATCCAACGCAGGGATTACTCGAGATTTATGAAGCCACGCAGGGCCATGCAAGGTGGCCTTGCATGGATTGATACAAATCATTTTTCATTTGCTTCAGTCTTGCACCACATTGCGTGGTGCAAGAGCGATGCAAAGAGGCTCATAAATATGCCCCTAGGTCTCTAGCCAGGCAGGACTCCAGCAGGGTCCTGGGAGGTCCAGTACTCTGTGGTCAACTGGGCCCTCTTGCCATCAGGAGTCCTTCTGTTTTTTGTGTGCCTGAGCAGGCAAAAAAGGAGGTCACCTGACATGTACAGAGCAGGAATTTGGGATCCTTGAGCCTTCTTCCTTAAGCGTAGTCTTCCCAGGACTATTCTGAGGAGGTGATGGTGAGCTGTCAGCCTAGTCCTGTGTACTAACCAGGGACTGGAGAATGTTCCCACCTGATGCTGCCTACTTTCTAACTCCATGCCCATCTCCTTTGGCAGGACTTTCTCTCAAACACCCTCAGTCAGAATTGACTCACTCCTTCTGTCATCAGAATAGGGTCTGGCTCTCCCAAATCCGCTCCCCTATTTGTATGAGCTCTCTTCTCTCTATTCTGGGTCAAGAACCAATTCCTCCCTGAAGGGTCTAGAGCCAGGCAGTTTACAAGAGCCTGGTGCCTAAATGGGAGCAAGATATATCAGCCCCATTTGGCATTTCCAAGTCAACAGAAGTAGTGTGAAGGCTGTCTTTTGTTCTGCCAATTCTTCCTGCCCCCTTCACAGATGGCTAATTACTACAAATGGCCAACCGTTGACAAAACTACTGCCTTCCTAGGCCCAAAGTCCTAGCTAGTATCCTCTGTAGAGCATGGTTGTCAACTCTGGAGGTAAGACGAGTGGCAAAACCTGTTCTAAGTTTTGGCTCAGGTACGACTAACTACATTTTTTATAAAATTACATTTCCACTAATTTGATCAAAAACCTACTTTCACCTTAAAATTTGATTTTTAAAACTAAGTGGAAAATAACTTTGAATAATTCATTTTGTTAGCATTTTTTCAGACAAAGATATAAATAAATGGCCAGATTCACAATGGTGTAGGAAGGTGGAATCTGACTATATGGTTGCCCCCACTTTTTTTTATGGTGTTTTGCTGGTTTATGACTTAGTTGGACTGGGATCCTGCTATTCAGGGCCCCAGTCTATCTGCTTTCTCTGTAAAAGGTTTCCATGTGCCTTAGGCACATCTCTGATTGGAATCTGGAGTGCCCTTATAAGTCCCTAGTATATGGTATACTATGTACCAAGGGCATAGGTACCTCAGAGGCCTACCAGGGGCTGCAGCATGTATTATGCCACCCCTGGAAGGCCATCCAAACTGACACCACAGGTCTGCTACTGCAGCCTGGGTAAGGTGGTGCATGCACCCCTTACTGTGATATAGGTTACCTATATCACTAAATACATACACACATATAAACCTATAAGTCACTCCTATGGCAGGCCTTATCAATCCTGAAGGCAGAGTGCGTGGTTCCTATGTGAGAGGGTGCCCCTGCATGAGCAGGGCCCCTCTGCAGCGTTCGGAGACCCTTCTCTGATGCTGTTTGTAGTGCATCCTGACCATATACTCTTAAGCGCATTATAACCTCGCGTTAAATGCTAACTTTGGAATGGCTGCACCGAAACATGTCGTGTTTGGTGTCAAACATCTTGGAATACTACCCCCCGCCAATTCTGGCGGCGGGGGTAACATTCCACCCTTCTAGAGGGAGAGACATGTTAACCCTGGCTTGGCCGGTAACTTCTTTCTAAAGCCCTGGCATCACAAAATGGATGCTGCTGCCACAGACACAAGTCTGGCCTTCTGCTGCTGACCGAAACTCCAGCAGGGGAGGCCTGGACAATAGGTTTCCTGTCCCAGGGAGGTGTGACCACCTCCCCAGACAGGATAGTGTGTATTGGGGCTGGGCGGGAGCACTTTTGGGTGCTTTGAAGTCCTGCACTGGGGGCACACTTGGTGTCCCTGTGCATACCCCAGTTCAAACCGGATCAGGGGCTTGCAGCCCCTGCTTTGGCGCGAACTGGACAAAGGGAAAGGGGTGTAGCCACCCCTCTGCCCTGACCCACCCATAGGTGGGGCCGCAGAGTAGTCCAACCCCTAAACTTGGTATAAGTATAGGAACCCAGTCCTTAGGACTTTAGATTATCCCTGGACGAAACTCTGACACTGAATCCTGGACCTTCGACGCTCTACTCAAGACTAGAGGACAGAAGAATCTCCCTTGGGGTCAAGGAGTGACTCCCCTGCTTGGCAGGCACCAAAGAAGCAATTGTCTGGTCTGCATCGCCTAAGCTCCCGTCGGACGCCGAAGTCTTTGCATCACCAGAGGTGGATTTCCAGACTTCCCCGAGGCTGCCCTGAGTCCCCAGCAAAGCTGAGGCCTGTAGCTGTCGTGGGTAACGTGGACCCGTGACCCCTGGACACCGCACGTATTTGCTAGTGCATCCTCTTCTGGGTCTCCCAAGAAGTCGTGCTTGGGCTCCGAGTAGCCCTAGCCTCCAGCACCAACTGCACTGAAGATCACTGGCCTCCACTCCATGAGTGTCCTGTGAGCCAGCTCCACGTGCACCGTCTCGAGGCTCCTTTGCGGTCACTAGCCCATTGGCTAGTAGCCCTTCACGAAGGCCAATCCTTTTCTTCTTGGGTTCCCTGGTTGCTCCAGGCTTGCCCTCACTTATCCTTGCTGGGTGGGTTCCTCAGACCTTGCTGGTTGGCATCATCGTCATTCTTCATCTACATCGAGACTTGCCGTTGCCAAGGCTTGTTGGGTCCAATCCGGTCGCCGACACCTCAGCACTCGACAGACATTATGTACCAGCCCGAATCCTGCTCCTGGTCACCGACAACGCCTCCTGGACCTCGTGGCTGAAGAGTCAAGACGACCATCAACCTACCAGAAGCACTCGACATCGGTGGGCATCTGCTCATCGCCTTCCTGGTCACTGGCTAGTGACCCAGACTCTGTCCCCTCTGCTTTCAGGTTCTTCAGATCTCCGATCCACCTTTGGATCCAGCCGGACACTTTCCACTTGGTCGCCAGCAGCACTTTGCAGCAGATCGCCATTCAAATCGACGACGAAACCCGACCCCGAAAGGCACCTATGCACCCGGCTTCCCTGGGTGAGGTAACACGAGTACTCCGGTGCTCCCGTGGGTAGAGACTCTAGAACGACCTAGTTCTCAAAGGGTTTGCTCCAAGTCCTCCTTTAAGTGTCCCTTTTCTTTAATTTCCCAATCGCGACTTTCTCCATAGAAGTTAACGGCGTTTCGCGGCTGTGTATTTACACTGCACGCGTTCCCCGTGGGTCCCCTGTGTCACTACCTTGGGTGGTTCCTTGTGGTCCAAGCAGTTCTAGAGGCACTAGGCCTAGTGTCTAGCTCAGTCGTGGTTCTTATACCACTTTATTGGTATATGGTTTGGTACGCCCCTAGGGCCCAAACGTGTATTTGTGCTATTACTGTGTTTAAATAACTTATAACTTGTGTACTTGAACTCTAGCCTCATAAAGAGACTAGAGGGGTGTGTTTAGCAATAAATACATATATTTTGAATATATACCTGGTGTGGTGCTCTTTCATTTGATCACTCAAGAGATTATAGACTGGTAAAACAAGCTGCTTTACATTCCTTCAAGACTTAGCCTGAAGGCTGCTCTCCATAGCCACCACTAGGATAGCTTTCAATAAGGTTGTCTTTAACCTATCTCCAATAAGGGGTTGTTTGGACTGGTGCAAGGTGCCCACTATAATTAGTGGACAGCATATGCCAGGCCAACTTCTCACATTGGTGTGCAGCGTGTGGGATTCCAGCTTGCTATTGTTTTACCAGATAATCTCAATTGAATTGATCAACTGAAAACCACTAAAGGTACCTAAGGTACATATAAATTAAGCTTAGTATACAGTAAGATCTACTGAACTTAGAGTTGTGTGTTAAGGGATAGCACACCCTTTCTACAACTCAAGAGAGTTTAGTAGGCCACACTAGAGTAGGTAGTGCATACACCACACTTCACTAGTGATGTCTTCAAAGCCAGGACCCAGTGAGTCCTTGCCAGAAGCCCCTGGGCTTCTTCCCTCCAAGTATGATACACTCCCATTCTTGGAATTGAGAGCATTATGTAACTTGAGGAAACTGAAGACAGGACAAAGTCCCACCACCCAACATCTTAAAGAGATGTTGGAGGCTTATGATCTCAGCAGGCCCTTAGGGACTGAAGGGGCAGGAGCAGAGGGTGGGGCAGAAGATGAGGATGGGGCCAGGGGTAGCAACACCCCCAGCCCCCCCTCTGGAACTGACCAGGAGGGTGACAATGACCCTGACCTGGATAACCCAATCCCTCCTGTGGAAGATGAAGAGGAAGATCTGAATGATCCCCACTTTGTCCCCCCAGGAAGGATTATGAGTGTGCCCAGAAGGTCTAGGTCTCCTTCTCAGGAGTCTAACCACTCTGGCACCTCAATAGGGACCTCTGTCTCCTCTCATAGGAGGGAATCCTCTCATGAGAGGAGAAGAAGACTGATTCAGTATGAGCAAGCCCAGCTTGAACTCAGAAAACAGCAGTTGGCTATAGACAGGGAGTCCCTTGTCATAAGGTTTCTGCACATACAGAGCTATGCACAGGATAGTAGGACCTTGGAATATAGTGGTGAGCCAACTATAGACCTTAGCACCCAAAACCCCAACCCAACTAGCCTTAGCGTCCCATTAGCACTAATGTACCAATGATTAGACAACCTAGAACACGGTATCTCTCTCTCACTCAAGACTCGCAGAGGCAAGAACACTCTTTCGTCACACTCGTTCCTGTCCACAACAGGCGTAAGAAGAGACACTGTATAGTTCAAAATATTTATTTCAACTTACGTGCTCTAAGATACAGTACACGTGTCAGTACTAATAGCATAATACATATGAATAATATAATCAGCATAGTTACTACTCCATAGAATACGAACGGGGAAAGCATCTCATAAAGCAGTGGATATATGTCTAACTAACATTACCACCCTCCCCGTGCTGTAAGCCAGTTTATTATGAGAATAGAAGCCCTTTGGGCTTTGACTAGCGAACCCCCTACCTCAGTCTCTAGATGCAAAACTACATCAGCATACAATCACAGCTCTTCTCTCTGGAAAGTTCGTCTCCAAGTGCTCTCTAGAGCAGGCGACCGCATTATTAAAAGCACACTATTTTCTCAATGGCAGCTGTACATGGTGTTATGTCTAGGTGCGAGGGACAGGCCAAATCAGTAGGAACCAGGGATTTGTTATTCGACCTTGTAACTGTTGTTCAGACTGAGCCCAAAAGGGAATAGGAGAAAAGGTGAGAAACAGAAAATGCAGGCAGTTGTAAAATAACTTGGCAGTAGCAGAGGGCGACAGAACAACAGTTTAAGAGTAACGTGCGCAAAAAGCCATCATGGCAGCCAGGCCTGCGCCAACGTAGCCAGGCAAGCCATGAGCCACAAGACACCCTCCCCTGGACAGTCCATCGAAAATGCAGACAGAGTTCGAAACACCTGAGCAGAAACGAGGCAATCCACCGACAGTGAACGGCAAATTAATCCAAAAACGTGGAAGAGCAGAAAAAAGCTATACCGTCCAAGAGGACATCATTGGAATCGTCAAAAAACGTAGACGCCATCCATTCCAACAGATCAAAGCTGCATGAATGTTCCTCAGAGGATGGAGCATCTAGAAGCAATGCGGGACAGCTTGCGTGATATTCAATATAACTTTGTTGTAGGAGATTCTGAGCAGCTGCCCAGATATCCCATTGTGCCAAAATCCCCAGTGCAGCCGCACGCATCATAAAGCCAGCAGCGGAACAGTCCCGTTCATGGGCCTCTAAGGGACCCACCAACTGGACAAAATCCGGAACAGACAATGACGAATTGGAGAGGCAATAATCCATGGTCCATGTGAACGGACACCGGATGCAAGACATCACAGGTTGCACGCAAGTGAAATACGCAAAGCGAAAAGAAAGGGTGTAGGACACACTGATAGTAGCCAAGGGCAGAACATCGAAGCCAACCAGAAGTCGCTCACGGAGCAGTTGGAGGCGTTCGGGATCGAGAAGGGCCCAGTGGTGTGCAGCCATTGCGCAGGAAACAGACCAACAGCAAGACACCAGCCGCCAAAGCGAGGATTAAGGGGAAGCCACCAAAGACGCTAGAAAAAATAGAATGTATGAATGCCGGTATCACACCGAAAATAGTTTGGAAGGTGGACACCAGGCCAGACCCCACAAGTTTAAAAAGTGCACCAGACCCTCGGTGTTTGATGCATTAAAAATACGATGAATCAACTCCCCAAAATGTTGGGGGAGGTCAGTGTTCAAAAGGGCCTGTATTTCACTGTGGGTACTAGCCACCTGGAGAATGAATGTCTCCCGGGCGGATGTGAGCATAACCTCCTTATTCAATAATAGGGCCTTTATTCTGCTCAACTTATTGAAATCTGCCTCCATGGTAGGAATGGAAGGCCAAATAGAGTTATCAACGATGTCGTGAGGGGGAGGAAAAAGCACATTCTTGCAGCAGACAACTCTGTGTGAGACCGTAACAATATACGGAATGCCAGCTTGTAGGCCACAACAGTCTTCATTATTTAAAAGCAAATAGCTACCGTTAGTAAGCAAAGTAAAAGTAGGAGAAATAGCAGGAGCAGGAATACCCTTGAGCACACATGCCAGATTTGGAACTGAAACACTACAAGCCCCGTGCAATTTAATATGTTTACAAATAAGCGAATGACCCACAGTTGAATCACAAGACTCCCCCGTGAGAAACACTTCCTTGCCGTCTCTAAGGCATTTATACATGAAAGGCAAGGACCAAAGTTCATGCAGGAAAGCACCACCCAAAGGCTGGAAATGGCCCACAGGATAATGTTTCATACACGAGCTAAATTCAAACAAGGAAAAAGGTAAAGCTATAACCCCATGAACTAGCCACACCGCAGAATCTAGTTCCGCTACAGAGAATGGTAAAGGATCCACTTTCTCGATATGTAACAAAGTGTAAGATGCATCTTTCATGGACATGAACTGCTGTTTGTCAGTCAGATTAAAAGGCAGAAAAATGGCAGTGGTGTTTAACAAATTCCAAGGAACTTTGCCTAACTTAAGGGTTTGCAAAGTCCATGCAAACTGCATCACTGAACGCAATTGATTCTGACCATGATACAACATAGAGACATCATCTTGCACAATATCAACAACAGAGGATACAATATTCTCTAATGTGTAAATGCGGGAAGACAGGGTATTTATACTATTGTCAACAACAGCAAGCACCTTTTCCAAATTTGCCTGGTCTATTTCCCTAAGACGGGAAGCAGCTTCCATTTGTGACAGCTTCCAGAGTTCATTATACGCTTCATAAATGAACCTCTTCGGTCGGGGACCACGAGGTCCCAAGATAAAATCGGACAAATCAATAGTGCCTGAAAGGAGGGACAAATGTTTCTTAACAGAGTCTAAAGATCCATGTTGTAGCCATTGTTTACATAATTTACCAACTGAATACGTGGTAACAGTACGAGTTTCAGTAAACCTTGGATCAGGCTTGTCCTGTATGTAGCCAGGAACGGTGCCATGGAAACGCAGCTGGCACGCATTCGATGATATGGGCCATGCCAACCAGGGTGACTGTATCAGTGCAGAAACGTTAAAAGAATTATTTTGGAACTGAGCCTGTAACTGTAAAAGGGACATATTAAATCGTAAACTGTCATTTGGCGTACTCGACAAGAATGGGATGGCTGGCGCGTTTAGTTGTTTAACGGAAGACAACCCCCAACACGTGGTCTGATAAATGGAAGCATTCAAAAACATAATTTGGGCTGGGATAAGGCAAGCGCGGTGCAACGCCTCAGTGCCTTGCACCTGCCATGGCTTCGAACCCCAGATTGATTTTAAATCTACTGTGTCTTTCCAATACTCATAACCACCCACTGCCAAGGCGCTCAAAAAGGAACCCGAATAAAGTAATTTAGTGTGGGTCAACATTATTTTTTGAGTCAATGGGGTTCTTAATTTAAAATAATACGACCCAGGGTTCAATCGATTGAAATCAGTAAAATAGGTGAATTTATTTCGAAGAGTCTGGGAACTACCTGGTATGGGGTTTGGGCAGTGTTCCCATTGGGTGTAAGTAACAGGGCTACGTAGTGCACTTGGTTTGTGGAGAAAATGATTGCCCCAATGCTGGTAGCAATACAAATCGGCATAATTCGCAGAATTCATATACAAGTCTTCAGCATTAAAGGAAGCATAATATTTTAAATCAGCAAACAATGCTTCAACAGCATGCACATCCCAATCATCAGAATGAATATTACTTTTCACTACATCACCCATCGAGACTCGAAGGACATTTGGTACATTAATAATTTCCGTCGGGCCATGGATTTGAAAGTTTACCGCATCCCATACGATGCCATCTGCAACTGGAAACGCTGAAATGTTCACAAATGTGTGGTCACGCTTCATGATGTGTGAAGAGGAATGTGGAGCCAAAGTCCCAGCCACACTGTTCACAGCAGAGCGTTCAGGTAAATAGTGACCATTGATGAGTAGAAAAAACACCGTGACAAAGCCAATGGACATGAACAAAAAAACCAAGAAAAGTACCATCCAAATATATGTCCAAGGTGGAATCAAAAAATTGTCTCTAAACCAGGATACAAAAAGACTAAACTTGGACGGGGCCTTTGATGAGTTGGAATCCGAGTCAAAGGAATAACGTGTCGGGCTCAGTGGCGTTGTTGGTTGGTGTGCCACCGACTCTGTGGCGGGATAAGTATATTCGTCCTCATCAACGCAGGGGGATGCAGGGGGCTCAAATATATTTTCAGGCAAATCAACCATCTCCATGGTAACATCAGTGACTGTTCGTGCAGGCGTGCCGCGGATACATGTCCGATAAATGGCAGGACAAGAGACCGCTGGTGTGACACTATTCAGGATCGGCCAGATGTTGTAGCTTGACATTTTCCACTGAGATGTATCTGTTTTCCTTGCGACCGGGAAGCGGTGGTAAGATGACTGTACGTGTTCCCTTCAAGCCCAGGACTGGAACCGGTGCACGAAAAGAGGGGCCGAATTCTTTTTGTTCTCCACCTTCTCTCGTACCAGGTCGCCAATCTTCGGAAGCCAGCCGGCAACCGGAATCTGCAGAGCAGGGTCTGTGGCTGAAGGCAAATGTGCAATTGCAAGTTTGTCTCGGGCTTCTTGTAAGTCCTGTAACATAGTAGAATGGTTATCTACATCAAACTTGGCGGATTGCGCCGCCATGTCTAGACCATCAAGGTCAGGCACAAACATTCGTATGCCAAAGAGCATTCCGTAAGGGTCCGCCCACCCAGAGGCCTTCTAGGGAGATTATTAAGTGCACGCTGAACAGTATACAAGTGGGCCAGCCAGTTCCTGCCAGTACCTATAACTCTAGCTGTCAAGGATTGCTTTAAGTCACGGTTCATTCGTTCAACGATAGAGTTGCCCTCAGGCCTATACGGAGACGAAAATTTCACCCGCACCCCTAAGGAGCCCATTGCGTCCTTGTAAGCCTTAGAGGCAAACGCCGGACCTTGGTCAGAATGGAAGGTGCCGCATGCGAAAATTCCCACAAAGACTCGCAAATCCCTTATGACATTTCGAGCGTCAGCACTCTGTTGTGGCCAGACCCAGATGAAACGTGTGCACGAGTCCACTGCCACTAAGATATATTTATAGGCAGTGTCCGAAGAAAAGGGACCGCAGTGATCCAGGTAAACACACCCAAAGGGTCTGTTAGAAATACAGAGCGAGGTCTGAGGTGGTCGTGTAACCGTGGAAGGCTTAATCTGTTGACAAAAGTCACAGGAAAGCACATAAGTACGGGTGTCTTTATACAACCCACGCCACCAGTAACGCTGCTGCAAAATGGAAATTGTCGCTGACACACCAGCGTGAGCCGAAGCCATGCCTTCGTGTGCCGCTGCCATTAAGGAAAGTCTGCGATCCGCGTTGGGGATCAGCCGATCACCAACGTCAGGTATTGTTACATAAGGAGCCTGATCGGGACCTATTTGGTAAGAATATTTAGAAGGGAAACCTCTAGGGTAATTCATTCCTTCTTTTGTTGCAGCAATAGCTGCCAAGATATCAGTGTCTATTCTGGACATGGATCTAGTAACTGCTGCTACTGAACACGTGAGTACTGCTGATCTGGCAGCTTCATCCGCCAGACTGTTACCAACAGCGTGTGCGCCCACTCGCTGATGGCCTAGGGTGTGTACCACCTGTGTGAGTGGCAGACGTCTTTGTAATTCTGCCACTCTAACCCAAAGCATTTTATGCTTGATTGTGTTGCCTTTAGCGTCTCTATAGTCATTTTGCGACCAAAAGAACAGATTGTCATTGTATGATTGAACACAGTAGTAAGAATCGCACACAATTAAAGTGGTCACATCAGGATTTACGAACTCAAGAGCAAGCACCAATGCACGCAACTCGGCCAATTGTGCGGTACTATCCCCGAGTGTCTGTGTATGCACCACAGTGGATTTGAACTTTCCGTTCACAAACGTACCTGCTACAATAGCACATGCGGCTGAATAAGCATGCTTGGAACCCGTGGCCGGTTGTGCCGAACCATCGGTGTAGATCACACAATCGTAATCCTCAAGCGGCAATAAAGACAAAGGAGGAGGATGAAAGAATTCATACTGTAAAAACTCCTGAGTCTGAAGAGAAGAGTCAAAAATGAAAGTGACATCCGGAGATGTCAAAGATGTTGCCCATTGAATCCAACGGGTGTGCAAAGCTTTAGAGTTCGGTACACTTGCTTTCGTCACTGCCTCTAGGGCAGGATAGGGTGTTACCACCAGAATGCGTTTTCCCTGTGCCAGTGCGCGCTCCTTCAGGATCGCCATTTGCACTGCTGTTAGCACTTTCTCCACAGATGAGAACCGCATTTCTGCAGAGGTGTACAAATGTGACTTGTATGCGATGGGTACTGTATCACCTTCATTAAAGGTTAAGTACGTGAAACCCACTGCCCCTGGAATGATTCTAATCACCAAGTTTGTGTGGTTATCACGTGTCAAAAGGTATTTAGACTCAAGAAGGTCTGTTTGCAAAGACTGCAGAATGGAGGTATGCTCCGGAAGCCAGCAAGACTTCGAATAAGTAGGTTGTATCAAGGCATACAATGGCTTAATACGCTGGGCATATTCGGGAATATATGTACATCCGAAGTTCAGAAAACCCAGCAAAGACTGAAGCTTCTTCAGATTAGTAGGAGGGCACAGAAGTGCACATTTCTCCAGAAAATGGGGGCTAAACCCTTACCTTCATTGTTGAGCTCATAGCCCAAGAACAAAACGGTAAATTCAGCAATATGAGATTTGGCAAAGTTAATTTTGTATCCCTGAACCGCGAATTCAAGAATAATGCGGTCTACTCGGGTCAGATGCGGAAACAATTCGTCATCCGTCAGATAAATGTCATCCACATACGAACAGGCGTCTGGATCTATGCCGTCTAACAAAGAGACAACACGAGCGGCAAACACGCCCGGACTATTTTTGTAGCCCATAGGAAGACGCCTGAATTTGAACATTTTACCACCGGAAGTAAAAGCGCACCATTGGCCACTTTCCGGGGCTAAGTTGTGCGTGTAGAATCCATTTGAAAGGTCAAGTGTCGTTTTATATTTTTTACGAACAAGACTGTCTACAAGCGCCGAACTATGGGTATTTTGCACCGCGAAGGTCCGGCAATGTGAGTTCAAATGCCGGTAATCCAATACTAAGCGGTACGATCCATCGGGTTTAGAAACCGCGAAAAGGGGGTTGTTCATAGGTGATACACAGGGTTCAATTACTCCCTGATATTCCAACTGAGTAAGAATTTCGGAAACGGGGCCTTTGGCTTCACGTTTTATGGGATATTGGGGTTGTGGCTGCGGTAATGACCGCAAAGGTATTTCATGGGGGGGAGAATCTTCGTCCCAACCCACGTGATTGCGGAATAACGCTGGAGCCAGGGACACAGCCCACTCTGCTGCAAGAGCCTCCGCTTTGTCCTTTGGGACATGTCGAGAAAAGCTCGGAAGGATTACCTCCTCCCCTTTACTCGCAGCAAGAACGAATGGGGGTGGCCAATCCGCCTCTGCTAACAAAATGTCATATGAAGAGGTCAGATTTTCCCAAAAAATCCCTTTAATTACACGCTGTATATCACCTTCAATTTGGATGACAATATTAAACAGTCTGTCAGGGGGTGCCACTCTGGTGTCTGCTGTTTCAACAGTAATGAATGTTTCAGTTGCTGTCGCCTCCATATGAGGACGTAGCGCCTCCCGCACTATGGTAACTTCCGCGGCGCTGTCTAGGAGGGTTACTGCCCACGTCCAATTCAGGAGTCTCGTTCTCACCGTCTGTGGCATATTTCGCTGTTACAGCGGCAACTTTCTTCTTCTGAAATTGTGGTCGAAAACGTTGAGCGTCTTCCTCTTTTCCTCTGACTTGTTGTCGAGGCTGGTCTCGTCCCTGTGGGGCCTCACGGGCCCTTCCTCTATCCTGGCGGTCTCCTCCACCTGCCTGTGACGAAGTCTGTGCCTGTGAAGAACGAGGAGAACGCGTATCAGGGATTTGGAACCTATCCGGTGACTTAATTCTCGCTCTATCGCGTAAATCATAAGTGCGTTCAGAAGAAACTGAAACCGGGGATGCGCCTCGCGACCCGGCTTTTGTTGTTGCTTACCCTGTTTTTTCAGCCTCCAGCTCTTTTTAGTGAAGACTGGTTTCTCATCTTTCTCAGATTGAGATTTGGTTTGTTGCTGTTGTGGTTGCGATTGTGTTTGCTGTTTTGCAAAGGCTTGTTACCCAGGCTGTTTCTACCAATAGTCTTGTAAGCCTGGGTAATAATTTTCGGTAATTCGCGAGGCTTGTCCAATTCTGGGACTAAAGCCAAAGCGTTAGCTACTTGAAAGTTCACTGCATCGCCCTTGACATTCGCAAGGATCAGCTCAGCTACTACTTCAAACACTCCCACCAGTCTCATCCCTAATTCCACGGCCGCTTCAGGGCCATGTTCGTCCTGTACTTTTTTAATTACAGAGGGGAGAACAGTCATGGAAGGAGTACCAAAACATTTAGAATATACTGCTGCGAATACCTTACCCCAGTTGTCACATGCTGTCAACTCGGGAATTAAGTCTTTTGGCAAACTAATCGTTAAAATACGATGTTTATCCACTGGAGTTGTATGTGGAAAAACTGCCTCCAACTGATCAAACTTTTCTGCAAGCCAATAAGGAAAATCATCCTTATTTTGTGGCCGTTTGCCCATCACAGAATTCACCATGACTGGACTTATGGTCACTCCGCCTGCAGCAGCTGGTTGGCCGGCAACTCCAGGAGCGGCTCCATGGAGACTGCCTGTAACATACCGCACTAAAGCTCGATGCACCTGCACCAAGGCCGCATACATAGTGCGCAGTTCCGCGACTGGTATTGTCATATAACGCGGATGTGGGGTGTACCCGGCCAAAACAGGCCAAGTGGCCCCCTCTATAGATAAGGGGCCTAAACGAACCGTGGTAGTCGGTTGTGGGAGGGCGCCATTAAACCAAACACGGTGTTGCCAAGCCGTGAGCGGTACTTCAAGATTAGTATAAGGACTATAGACTGCAGGAACAGCGGTGGGTTCATATTCATGGAACAGATTATCGTTCGCGTTCACCGCTGGAAAAGTGATCCAAGAGTAGAACACTTCAAAGTGGAAAGCCGGATCGGCTTGAACCACAAAGACTAGTTCAACTCCCGCGTCTGGCACTCCATACACCCGTAAGTGATCTCGGAGTGCTGTGCGGCTATGTGCCGCTATGTCTATACCCGCCATTACTAACGGGTCGATTCAACAATCTTACACGAGGCAGCACAAAAAGGGTTATATTTAAGAAACCTTTTTTAATAACATCAAGCTTGAAAGAACCTACAAAATCTGTAATATAGGAGGTATCACCGTCACACACGCTTCCGGAAGCGTATGTGAGGGTATTGTGGACAAGCACAAGTACTACTCAAGTGTCTCGCAAGTAAGCTGCCCCACTCGTTGGTTGCGCCATGTCATAAGGTTTCTGCACATACAGAGCTATGCACAGGATAGTAGGACCTTGGAATATAGTGGTGAGCCAACTATAGACCTTAGCACCCAAAACCCCAACCCAACTAGCCTTAGCGTCCCGTTAGCACTAATGTACCAATGATTAGACAACCTAGAACACGGTATCTCTCTCTCACTCAGGACTCGCAGAGGCAAGAACACTCTTTCGTCACACTCGTTCCTGTCCACAACAGGCGTAAGAAGAGACACTGTATAGTTCAAAATATTTATTTCAACTTACGTGCTCTAAGATACAGTACACGTGTCAGTACTAATAGCATAATACATATGAATAATATAATCAGCATAGTTACTACTCCATAGAATACGAACGGGGAAAGCATCTCATAAAGCAGTGGATATATGTCTAACTAACATTACCACCCTCCCCGTGCTGTAAGCCAGTTTATTATGAGAATAGAAGACCTTTGGGCTTTGACTAGCGAACCCCCCTACCTCAGTCTCTAGATGCAAAACTACATCAGCATACAATCACAGCTCTTCTCTCTGGAAAGTTCGTCTCCAAGTGCTCTCTAGAGCAGGCGACCGCATTATTAAAAGCACACTATTTTCTCAATGGCAGCTGTACATGGTGTTATGTCTAGGTGCGAGGGACGGGCCAAATCAGTAGGAACAAGGGATTTGTTATTCGACCTTGTAACTGTTGTTCAGACTGAGCCCAAAAGGGAATAGGAGAAAAGGTGAGAAACAGAAAATGCAGACAGTTGTAAAATAACTTGGCAGTAGCAGAGGGCGACAGAACAACAGTTTAAGAGTAACGTGCGCAAAAAGTCATCATGGCAGCCAGGCCTGCGCCAACGTAGCCAGGCAAGCCATGAGCCACAAGACACCCTAGATCTCTACAAAGAGAGAAAAAAGTTGGGACTAGAGTCCCATGGTGGCAGCAATATCCCTAAAGATAGGGAAAGGTCTTATGACCATAGAAACCTAAACAAGATTGTCCCTCCCTACCAGAGTGGGGATGACATCCACAAATGGATAACTGCACTGGAGAGGGCCTGTAAAGTTCAGAGGGTCCCCCAGAAGCAGTGGGCAGCAATCTTGTGGCTCTCCTTTGCAGACAAAGGTAGAGACAAGCTCCTCACTGTAAGAGAAGAGGATGCTGACAATTACACAGTCTTGAAGAGTGCTCTGATAGATGGGTTTGGCCTAACCACTGAACAGTATAGGTTGAAGTTCAGAGACACCCAAAAGCTCAGACTCAAGACTGAGTTGATTTTGTAGATTGTGCTACTAAGGCTCTGGAAGGTTGGATACATGGCAACAAAGTGCAGGACTTTTTAGGATTGTACAATTTGATTATGAGGGAGCAGATCCTTAACAATTGTCAAAACCAGTTTTGCACCAGTATCTGGTGGACTCTGATCTGACCTCTCCCCAAGAATTGGGAAAGAAGGCAGACAAATGGGTCAGAACCAGAGTAAAAACTAAAAATCAGGGTGGTGACCAGAAGAAAGATTCTACTAAGTCCCAAGAGAAAGGTGGGGATAAATCTAAGGATAAGTCCCCTACAGGGCCCCAAAATTCATCTTCTGGGGGTGGGTCCCAAACTCCTTCCTCTCCTGAAAAGAAACCATATTGCCTTGTCTGTAAAAAGCCTGGGCACTGGAAAACTGATCCCAGTTGCCCCAGGATTGGCAATAAAGAAAATGTTCCTCCCACAACTACTACCACCCCTCCTGGTACTACCAGTAGTAATCCTCCAGTTGGGAGTAGTGCACCCAAAAGTTAGGTGCTTTTGCAAGAGGAACAGAGGTGGGCCCCTAGTTTAGACAGGGACCCCTCAGCAGACTCCTCTGACTCTGATGGTGGTATAGGATTTGCCACCTTTACCATGGGTCCCACAGCATTGGGCAGGTACAGATTGGAGCCAATAATTAATGGTCAGAAAGCTGTGGCATTTAGGGACACAGGGGCTAGTGTCACCATGGTGGCAGGGAAACTAGTCCCCCTCATCAGCTTTTACCTGAGTTTAAATACCAGGTGACCAACATTGATGGTGTCAGAACAGATCACCCCATGGCCATAGTCAATCTCAGCTGGGAGGGGGTCACAGGCCCAAAAGAGTGGCAGTGTCCCCAACCCTACCTGTAGATTGCCTGATGGGCAATGATCTGGAAATTTCAGCCTGGGCTGAAGTTGAACACCAAACCCATCTCAGGATGCTGGGCATCCCTGTAAGGTTAGTGGGGCTGTGATGGCCACAGCCCCAGCCCAAGATTTTGGAGAGATGGAGCCTGGAAGAATGGCCCACTCTCCCCAAAAGAGAGCACAAGGGTTGAAGAAAAGTCTTCTTCCCTCCAGACAGTAGGTAAGGGTCAGCCTCCTCAGGGAACTGACCCTACCCCTAGTGAAGGAACTGCCCCAGAGGTAGTCAGGCCTGGCCTGGCCACACCCCTGATGGCAGAGGACCCTTCCAAGGTGGTACCCAGTCTGGAGCAGGTAACCTGCCCCTCTCTACCCTGCCTCAGCCAGCCCAGGGCTGCAGAGGTCAGGGAGGTCAGTGGACCCCCAGGGCCCCCTGTCCAGAGGAACCCCCCCATCAGCAGATTAGGGGCACCCAGTCTAGTACCCTAGCCAGGTGAAAATTCCTCTACACACTGAGGGATCCCCCATACCTTTATTTAGGGACCTCCCCCAGAAGGACTCTGGTAGGCAAGGGCAAACCTGGGACCAGAAGGTTCCAAACCTGCCATGTCCCTCCAGTAGTCCATCCAAAGGGACCCAACGCCCAGCTGTAGGCAGCCAAAGGTTGACCCTTAGAGGCAAGTGCAACTCAGTCATGGAAAGACAGGCATACATGGTGACCAGTGATCTGAGGAAGCTGAGACCAACATTCCTAGGGCCTCACTTCCCTACCCAGACACCTCACCAGCCTTGTACTTTACCTAAGCACACCACAGGTAGTGATTCCTCATGGTGGAGACCCTCTCATACCCTTAGGGTGAGGGATTGCTTAGTGGACCATAAGACAGGGGGCAACCATGCTAGTGCAGGTGCTTCCTTATATGGCTACTTAGTCAATGAAGGCTCAACTGGCCAAGGTTAGCCTTATCTCCTTTCGTTTGGGGGGTTATGTAGGAAGGTGGAATCTGACTATATGGTTGCCCCCACTTTTTTTATGGTGTTTTGCTGGTTTATGACTTAGTTGGACTGGGATCCTGCTATTCAGGGCCCCAGTCTATCTGATTTCTCTGTAAAAGGTTTCCATGTGCCTTAGGCACATCTCTGATTGGAATCTGGAGTGCCCTTATAAGTCCCTAGTATATGGTATACTATGTACCAAGGGCATAGGTACCTCAGAGGCCTACCAGGGGCTGCAGCATGTATTATGCCACCCCTGGAAGGCCATCCAAACTGACACCACAGGTCTGCTACTGCAGCCTGGGTAAGGTGGTGCATGCACCCCTTACTGTGATATAGGTTACCTATATCACTAAATACATACACACATATAAACCTATAAGTCACTCCTATGGCAGGCCTTATCAATCCTGAAGGCAGAGTGCGTGGTTCCTATGTGAGAGGGTGCCCCTGCATGAGCAGGGCCCCTCTGCAGCGTTCGGAGACCCTTCTCTGATGCTGTTTGTAGTGCAGCCTGACCATATACTCTTAAGCGCATTATAACCTCGCGTTAAATGCTAACTTTGGAATGGCTGCACCGAAACATGTCGTGTTTGGTGTCAAACATCTTGGAATACTACCCACCCGCCAATTCTGGTGGCGGGGGTAGCATTCCACCCTTCTAGAGGGAGAGACATGTTAACCCTGGCTTGGCCGGTAACTTCTTTCTAAAAGCCCTGGCATCACAAAATGGATGATGCTGCCACAGACACAAGTCTGGCCTCCTGCTGCTGACCGAAACTCCAGCAGGGGAGGCCTGGACAATAGGTTTCCTGTCCCAGGGAGGTGTGACCACCTCCCCAGACAGGATAGTGTGTATTGGGGCTGGGCGGGAGCACTTTGGGTGCTTTGAAGTCCTGCACTGGGGGCACACTTGGTGTCCCTGTGCATACCCCAGTTCAAACCGGATCAGGGGCTTGCAGCCCCTGCTTTGGCGCGAACTGGACAAAGGAAAGAGGTGTAGCCACCCCTCTGCCCTGACCCACCCATAGGTGGGGCCGCAGAGTAGTCCAACCCCTAAACTTGGTATAAGTATAGGAACCCAGTCCTTAGGACTTTAGATTATCCCTGGACGAAACTCTGACACTGAATCCTGGACCTTCGACGCTCTACTCAAGACTAGAGGACAGAAGAATCTCCCTTGGGGTCAAGGAGTGACTCCCCTGCTTGGCAGGCACCAAAGAAGCAATTGTCTGGTCTGCATTGCCTAAGCTCCCGTCGGACGCCGAAGTCTTTGCATCACCAGAGGTGGATTTCCAGACTTCCCCGAGGCTGCCCTGAGTCCCCAGCAAAGCTGAGGCCTGTAGCTGTCGTGGGTAACGTGGAACCGTGACCCCTGACACCGCACGTATTTGCTAGTGCATCCTCTTCTGGGTCTCCCAAGAAGTCGTGCTTTGGGCTCCAAGTAGCCCTAGCATCCAGCACCAACTGCACTGAAGATCACTGGCCTCCACTCCATGAGTGTCCTGTGAGCCAGCTCCACGTGCACCGTCTCGAGGCTCCTTTGCGGTCGCTAGCCCGTTGGCTAGTAGCCCTTCACGAAGGCCAATCCTTTTCTTCTTGGGCTCCCTGGTTGCTCCAGGCTTGCCCTCACTTATCCTTGCTGAGTGAGTTCCTCAGACCTTGCTGGTCTGCATCATCGTCATTCTTCATCTACATCGAGACTTGCCGATGCCAAGGCTTGTTGGGTCCAATCCGGTCGCCGACACCTCAGCACTCGACAGACATTGTGTACCAGCCCGAATCCTGCTCCTGGTCACCGACAACTCCTCCTGGACCTCGTGGCTGAAGAGTCAAGATGACCGTCAACCTACCAGAAGCACTCGACATCGGTGGGCATCTGCTCATCGCCTTCCTGGTCACTGGCTAGTGACCCAGACTCTGTCCCCTCTGCTTTCAGGTTCTTCAGATCTCCGATCCACCTTTGGATCCACCCGGACACTTTCCACTTGGTCGCCAGCAGCACTTTGCAGCAGATCGCCATTCAAATCGACGACGAAACCCGACCCCGAAAGGCACCTATGCACCCGGCTTCCCTGGGTGAGGTAACATGAGTACTCCGGTGCTCCTGTGGGTAGAGTCTCTAGAACGACCTAGTTCTCAAAGGGTTTGCTCCAAGTCCTCCTTTAAGTGTCCCTTTTCTTTAATTTCCCAATCGCGACTTTCTCCATAGAAGTTAACGGCGTTTCGCGGCTGTGTATTTACACTGCACGCGTCCCCCGTGGGTCCCCTGTGTCACTACCTTGGGTGGTTCCTTGTGGTCCAAGCAGTTCTAGAGGCACTAGGCCTAGTGTCTAGCTCAGTCGTGGTTCTTATACCACTTTATTGGTATATGGTTTGGTACGCCCCTAGGGCCCAAACATGTATTTGTGCTATTACTGTGTTTAAATAACTTATAACTTGTGTACTTCGAACTCTAGCCTCATAAAGAGACTAGAGGGTGTGTTTAGCAATAAATACATATATTTTGAATATATACCTGGTGTGGTGCTCTTTCATTTGATCACTCAAGAGATTATAGACTGGTAAAACAAGCTGCTTTACATTCCTTCAAGACTTAGCCTGAAGGCTGCTCTCCATAGCTACCACTAGGATAGCTTTCAATAAGGTTGTCTTTAACCTATCTCCAATAAGGGGTTGTTTGGACTGGTGCAAGGTGCCCAATATAATTAGTGGACAGCATATGCCAGGCCAACTTCTCACATTGGTGTGCAGCGTGTGGGATTCCAGCTTGCTATTGTTTTACCAGATAATCTCAATTGAATTGATCAACTGAAAACCACTAAAGGTACCTAAGGTACATATAAATTAAGCTTAGTATACAGTAAGATCTACTGAACTTAGAGTTGTGTGTTAAGGGATAGGACACCCTTTCTACAACTCAAGAGAGTTTAGTAGGCCACACTAGAGTAGGTAGTGCATACACCACACCTCACTAGTGATGTCTTCAAAGCCAGGACCCAGTGAGTCCTTGCCAGAAGCCCCTGGGCTTCTTCCCTCCAAGTATGATACACTCCCATTCTTGGAATTGAGAGCATTATGTAACTTGAGGAAACTGAAGACAGGACAAAGTCCCACCACCCAACATCTTAGAGAGATGTTGGAGGCTTATGATCTCAGCAGGCCCTTAGGGACTGAAGGGGCAGGAGCAGAGGGTGGGGCAGAAGATGAGGATGGGGCCAGGGGTAGCAACACCCCCAGCCCCCCCTCTGGAACTGACCAGGAGGGTGACAATGACCCTGACCTGGATAACCCACTCCCTCCTGTGGAAGATGAAGAGGAAGATCTGAATGATCCCCACTTTGTCCCCCCAGGAAGGATTATGAGTGTGCCCAGAAGGTCTAGGTCTCCTTCTCAGGAGTCTAACCACTCTGGCACCTCAATAGGGACCTCTGTCTCCTCTCATAGAAGGGAATCCTCTCATGAGAGGAGAAGAAGACTGATTCAGTATGAGCAAGCCCAGCTTGAACTCAGAAAACAGAAGTTGGCTACAGACAGGGAGTCCCTAGATCTCTACAAAGAGAGAAAAAAGTTGGGACTAGAGTCCCATGGTGGCAGCAATATCCCTAAAGATAGGGAAAGGTCTTATGACCATAGAAACCTAAACAAGATTGTCCCTCCCTACCAGAGTGGGGATGACATCCACAAATGGATAACTGCACTGGAGAGGGCCTGTAAAGTTCAGAGGGTCTCCCAGAAGCAGTGGGCAGCAATCTTGTGGCTCTCCTTTGCAGACAATGGTAGAGACAAGCTCCTCACTGTAAGAGAAGAGGATGCTGACAATTACACAGTCTTGAAGAGTGCTCTGATAGATGGGTTTGGCCTAACCACTGAACAGTATAGGTTGAAGTTCAGAGACACCCAAAAAGCTCAGACTCAAGACTGAGTTGATTTTGTAGATTGTGCTACTAAGGCTCTGGAAGGTTGGATACATGGCAACAAAGTGCAGGACTTTTTAGGATTGTACAATTTGATTATGAGGGAGCAGATCCTTAACAATTGTCAAAACCAGTTTTGCACCAGTATCTGGTGGACTCTGATCTGACCTCTCCCCAAGAATTGGGAAAGAAGGCAGACAAATGGGTCAGAACCAGAGTAAAAACTAAAAATCAGGGTGGTGACCAGAAGAAAGATTCTACTAAGTCCCAAGAGAAAGGTGGGGATAAATCTAAGGATAAGTCCCCTACAGGGCCCCAAAATTCCTCTTCTGGGGGTGGGTCCCAAACTCCTTCCTCTCCTGAAAAGAAACCATATTGCCTTGTCTGTAAAAAGCCTGGGCACTGGAAAACTGATCCCAGTTGCCCCAGGATTGGCAATAAAGAAAATGTTCCTCCCACAACTACTACCACCCCTCCTGGTACTACCAGTAGTAATCCTCCAGTTGGGAGTAGTGCACCCAAAAAGTTAGGTGCTTTTGCAAGAGGAACAGAGGTGGGCCCTAGTTTAGACAGGGACCCCTCAACAGACTCCTCTGACTCTGATGGTGGTATAGGATTTGCCACCTTTACCATGGGTCCCACAGCATTGGGCAGGTACAGATTGGAGCCAATAATTAATGGTCAGAAAGCTGTGGCATTTAGGGACACAGGGGCTAGTGTCACCATGGTGGCAGGGAAACTAGTCCCCCTCATCAGCTTTTACCTGAGTTTAAATACCAGGTGACCAACATTGATGGTGTCAGAACAGATCACCCCATGGCCATAGTCAATCTCAGCTGGGAGGGGTCACAGGCCCAAAAAGAGTGGCAGTGTCCCCAACCCTACCTGTAAATTGCCTGATGGGCAATGATCTGGAAATTTCAGCCTGTGCTGAAGTTGAACACCAAACCCATCTCAGGATGCTGGGCATCCCTGTAAAGGTTAGTGGGGCTGTGATGGCCATAGCCCCAGCCCAAGATTTTGGAGAGATGGAGCCTGGAAGAATGGCCCACTCTCCCCCAAAAGAGAGCACAAGGGTTGAAGAAAAGTCTTCTTCCCTCCAGACAGTAGGTAAGGGTCAGCCTCCTCAGGGAACTGACCCTACCCCTAGTGAAGGAACTGCCCCAGAGGTAGTCAGGCCTGGCCTGGCCACACCCCTGATGGCAGAGGACCCTTCCAAGGTGGTACCCAGTCTGGAGCAGGTAACCTGCCCCTCTCTACCCTGCCTCAGCCAGCCCAGGGCTGCAGAGGTCAGGGAGGTCAGTGGACCCCCAGGGCCCCCTGTCCAGAGGAACCCCCATCAGCAGATTAGGGGCACCCAGTCTATTAGCCCTAGCCAGGTGAAAATTCCTCTACACACTGAGGGATCCCCCATACCTTTATGTAGGGACCTCCCCCAGAAGGACTCTGGTAGGCAAGGGCAAACCTGGGACCAGAAGGTTCCAAACCTGCCATGTCCCTCCAGTAGTCCATCCAAAGGGACCTAACCCCCAGCTGTAGGCAGCCAAAGGTTGACCCTTAGAGCAAAGTGCAACTCAGTCATGGAAAGACAGGCATACATGGTGACCAGTGATCTGAGGAAGCTGAGACCAACATTCCTAGGGCCTCACTTCCCTACCCAGACACCTCACCAGCCTTGTACTTTACCTAAGCACACCACAGGTAGTGATTCCCCATGGTGGAGACCCTCTCATACCCTTAGGGTGAGGGATTGCTTAGTGGACCATAAGACAGAGGGCAACCATGCTAGTGCAGGTGCTTCCTTATATGGCCACTTAGTCAATGAAGGCTCAACTGGCCAAGGTTAGCCTTATCTCCTTTCGTTTGGGGGTTATGTAGGAAGGTGGAATCTGACTATATGGTTGCCCCCACTTTTTTTATGGTGTTTTGCTGGTTTATGACTTAGTTGGACTGGGATCCTGCTATTCAGGGCCCCAGTCTATCTGCTTTCTCTGTAAAAGGTTTCCATGTGCCTTAGGCACATCTCTGATTGGAATCTGGAGTGCCCTTATAAGTCCCTAGTATATGGTATACTATGTACCAAGGGCATAGGTACCTCAGAGGCCTACCAGGGGCTGCAGCATGTATTATGCCACCCCTGGAAGGCCATCCAAACTGACACCACAGGTCTGCTACTGCAGCCTGGGTAAGGTGGTGCATGCACCCCTTACTGTGATATAGGTTACCTATATCACTAAATACATACACACATATAAACCTATAAGTCACTCCTATGGCAGGCCTTATCAATCCTGAAGGCAGAGTGCGTGGTTCCTATGTGAGAGGGTGCCCCTGCATGAGCAGGGCCCCTCTGCAGCGTTCGGAGACCCTTCTCTGATGCTGTTTGTAGTGCAGCCTGACCATATACTCTTAAGCGCATTATAACCTCGCGTTAAATGCTAACTTTGGAATGGCTGCACCGAAACATGTCGTGTTTGGTGTCAAACATCTTGGAATACTACCCCGCCGCCAATTCTGGCGGCGGGGGTAGCATTCCACCCTTCTAGAGGAGAGACATGTTAACCCTGGCTTGGCCGGTAACTTCTTTCTAAAGCCCTGGCATCACAAAATGGATGCTGCTGCCACAGACACAAGTCTGGCCTCCTGCTGCTGACCGAAACTCCGGCAGGGGAGGCCTGGACAATAGGTTTCCTGTCCCAGGGAGGTGTGACCACCTCCCCAGACAGGATAGTGTATATTGGGGCTGGGCGGGAGCACTTTTGGGTGCTTTGAAGTCCTGCACTGGGGGCACACTTGGTGTCCCTGTGCATACCCCAGTTCAAACCGGATCAGGGCTTGCAGCCCCTGCTTTGGCGCGAACTGGAAAAAGGAAAGGGTGTAGCCACCCCTCTGCCCTGACCCACCCATAGGTGGGGCCGCAGAGTAGTCCAACCCCTAAACTTGGTATAAGTATAGGAGCCCAGTCCTTAGGACTTTAGATTATCCCTGGACGAAACTCTGACACTGAATCCTGGACCTTCGACGCTCTACTCAAGACTAGAGGACAGAAGAATCTCCCTTGGGGTCAAGGAGTGACTCCCCTGCTTGGCAGGCACCAAAGAAGCAATTGTCCGGTCTGCATCGCCTAAGATCCCGTCGGACGCCAAATTCTTTGCATCACCAGAGGTGGATTTCCAGACTTCTCCGAGGCTGCCCTGAGTCCCCAGCAAAGCTGAGGCCCGTAGCTGTCGTGGGTAACGTGGAACCGTGACCCCTGGACACCGCACGTATTTGCTAGTGCATCCTCTTCTGGGTCTCCCACGAAGTCGTGCTTTGGGCTCAGAGTAGCCCTAGCCTCTAGCACCAACTGCACCGAAGATCACTGGCCTCCACTCCACGAGTGTCCTGTGAGCCAGCTCCACGTGCACCGTCTCGAGGCTCCTTCGCGGTCGCTAGCCCGTTGGCTAGTAGCCCTTCACGAAGGCCAATCTTTTCTTCTTGGGCTCCCTGGTTGCTCCAGGCTTGCCCTCACTTATCCTTGCTGGGTGAGTTCCTCAGACCTTGCTGGTTTGCATCATCGTCATTCTTCATCTACATCGAGACTTGCCGTTGCCAAGGCTTGTTCGGTCCAATCCGGTCGCCGACACCTCAGCACTCGACAGACATTGTGTACCAGACCGAATCCTGCTCCTGGTTGCCAACAACGCCTCCTGGACCTCGTGGCTGAAGAGTCAAGACGACCGTCAACCTACCTGAAGCACTCGACATCGGTGGGCATCTGCTCATCGCCTTCCTGGTCACTGGCTAGTGACCCAGACTCTGTCCCCTCTGCTTTCAGGTTCTTCAGATCTCCGATCCACCTTTGGATCCACCCGGACACTTTCCACTTGGTCGCCAGCAGCACTTTGCAGCAGATCGCCATTCAAATCGACAACGAAACCCGACCCCGAAAGGCACCTATGCACCCGGCTTCCCTGGGTGAGGTAACACGAGTACTCTGGTGCTCCCGTGGGTAGAGACTCTAGAACGACCTAGTTCTCAAAGGGTTTGCTCCAAGTCCTCCTTTAAGTGTCCCTTTTCTTTAATTTCCCAATCGCGACTTTCTCCATAGAAGTTAACGGCGTTTCGCGGCTGTGTATTTACACTGCACGCGTCCCCGTGGGTCCCCTGTGTCACTACCTTGGGTGGTTCCTTGTGGTCCAAGCACTTCTAGAGGCACTAGGCCTAGTGTCTAGCTCAGTCGTGGTTCTTATACCACTTTATTGGTATATGGTTTGGTACGCCCCTAGGGCCCAAACGTGTATTTGTGCTATTACTGTGTTTAAATAACTTATAACTTGTGTACTTCGAACTCTAGCCTCATAAAGAGACTAGAGGGGTGTGTTTAGCAATAAATACATATATTTTGAATATATACCTGGTGTGGTGCTCTTTCATTTGATCACTCAAGAGATTATAGACTGGTAAAACAAGCTGCTTTACATTCCTTCAAGACTTAGCCTGAAGGCTGCTCTCCATAGCTACCACTAGGATAGCTTTCAATAAGGTTGTCTTTAACCTATCTCCAATAAGGGGTTGTTTGGACTGGTGCAAGGTGCCCACTATAATTAGTGGACAGCATATGCCAGGCCAACTTCTCACAAATGGTAAACGTACAATTTTGTGTACGTTTAAATTTTTTTGCTATTCACAAACTACTAGTTAATAGTAATTTTATGAGTGTGGGGACTCTGCAGTCAGGGCAGAGAACTCTACACATATAAAGATAGTACAGATCTATCTTTTTAGGTGTGTAGTTCTCAGTCGTGACTGTGGAGTCTCTGTACTCGTAAAATTACTATTAACTTTCAGTTGATAAATAGCAATCAAATGTAAACCTACACAAAAGTGTAAGTTTACTTGTGAGAATCAGACCCTAAGGGTTTAATTATACATAGGCATGTTCCTGTACAATCGAACCTAACCTACAAGTAAAAACAACATTTCAACACTGTTGTGGCACCCTATTCCCAATATGTTGTGTGCCACATTTTATATATTAAGTGTCCAATCCTCTGGCTTACAAGCCACACTTTACGGTTGACTTATAAATATATGAAACAAAATTTTCCTACATGGGAAAATAAACTGTTCCTTTCTATGTGTCAGTAAAGCACATTTAAACTGAATCCCAGCCAGAGCACATTGGTGCTCTTGGCAACCCTATGCTTTTGTAATATATGTGGGTAGTGTAAATACACACTGCAGGCCACCTATGTCATTTCACTCCCATCGCATTGGTGCATTTTCTGTGCTATCTACTGTGATCTTCCTAGAAATTGCAATAAACCAATGAGTGGAACCAATTTTGTCACTATCATTTTGGGGAAAGTGCACTAAATAACGGTGTCACAGTGCACAGAATGATCACCAAGTAAAAAAAAGTGTCCAGAAAAATGTGGACACGCCAGGGTCACCATGCAGAAAAGCTGGGTTTGCTAGATGGTGCAAATTAAAATGTCATTGATTGTGCTGTGATGGTCATATTCTTATTGCAATATGCACTTTTACCGCCCCCCGCATCACATGAGATAAGCATTATATTTTCCAATCAGTTTTCTCACTAGCTTTTTTAAACTATATTGCTTCTGTTTTTTAATAAATAGACGGTGCTATATACATAAATTATCTGGTTTTGCCCTTTTCACTGCCTCCTCGGTGAATGCAAGTCTGGGGTTGGGTGAATTTGCATATTTTTCCCTTGCATAATATGCATTGTATAATTCATTTGAAAATTTTGAATTTTAAGCATGTTACACATGGGTGGTTATCTGCATGAAGATTGTACGTACAGTATGCTCTCACATTCCAAAAGGTAAATGAGGCAGCAGCTCATTGTAGTGCTCATTCTGTTTCAAAAGCCATGATAATGTTGGTGGTGCATTGCATGTGGTCAGGGCACAGATCCAGTTTCACAGTTGCTACAAGATATTTCCTGCTCGATCAAGAACTCCCGTGATTTAAAAGTAGGCAATCAGCATAAACGCAAGGAAAATAAATTGTGCGTGAGAAGCATTGACCAATCAATACCTGGGATTAACAAAATGTTACACTTGCATACAAGAATACGTACACCTTAACTAAACACCAGAATTTCTTGAGCCTACCAAACATGCAGTTATATTGTATGTTCACATATCCTTTATCCCTGTACACTGTATTTAGGTTTTGCTGGTCCCCATTTACAAACCTACAACTACATAATGATTGAGGCCCTAGTACAGCAATCTTCGTTAGCAAGAAGAGTAGATTGGAGGTTCCTCTGACTATCAACTGACATTCAAATGATGGATTCAAGTACAATTGATTGTACTAGGTCTCTTCTGCTTGTCATATTCTAAAACTGTTTGGTTTTTATTGATGTTAATCAGTTGCGTAACAGTGCCAGATTTGTCCAAAAGTAGATTTTGGTTTGGACTTGCTTCTTTAGGGGACCCATAAAACCCACAGGATCTACACTATATAACTATACTAGCAAATGATTGTAATGTATGACCTTAGACAGTCCCAAGTATACACCCAGGGCCTCATTTATGAAAAGTGACGCATCGCTGCGAGAAAACACCGATGCGTCACTTTTCATTTTGCCCTCCTTGCGACACCAATGATGCCTCATATTTAAAATATGACACATCATGTCACAAAGAGTTACAGATACGTCAGTATTTCTGACATATCTGTAGGCGCAAAAATGACACATTGCTGGAGTGTGTCACAAAAGTGACGCAACTCCAGCAATGGGTCATTACACATGGGCAAGTCCCATGTTAAATGTGCCTGCGTCAGTCTTACGCCTGCCATGAGGCAGGCGTAAGATATTGACGCATTTGCGTCCTAGAAGTGGCGCAGTGAAATCGTCACTTCTACGACCCTTTCTTGCGTTGGAACACTCCCCTGCATACATTATACCTGGCACAGGTATAATGTGGCGCAGCGGTTTACAAAGTGATGCATCTACCCAGGTGCTTTGTAAATATGGCGCAACATGGCGCAACAGTGACGCAAGGGTCCATAAATAAGGCCCCCCAGTGCTTAATCTGAGGTGGTTGAAGCAGGTAGCGCCCATCGGCATGATTTGTGGGAACCAGCACCTTTTTTTTCACATCAGACTCTGATACAGAGCAAAAGAGTGAAAACACACAAGAGGGACAGAAAGGGGACGAGAAAAATGCAAAACAATGTGACAAAGGGACTAAGCAGGAACCTACAAGAATTAGATGCGGGACAGGTTTGACTGGTGGTGGAATAAAGAGGCATGTGGTTGAAACAAGACTGCACAGCCTTGGTATTATGTGCACTGATATACCAAAGCACCAGTCACAGACAACTGAGCAAAACCTTGTGCTTTGGCACTTATACATGGCTTTGTGAATATCTACTGGCATTTTGCTTCGTGGCTGCACCACAAAAATGTTAGTAAACATGGCCCAGATTCTTTTATCATCAGAAAAAAATGCAAACTGCAGTACATGAAGAAAAGGAGAGGCTTCAGTACATGATAATAAATTACATTATCAAAGAAATGCACCATACTAATTTAAAAAACTGGATTGACATTTGTGATTATGTCAATGCAGTTGTGTTCACGCAACATTGAAGAGAATGAATCACAGCATAACTCCAAACGAGGTCAATACACTGTTTTGTGAATAAATACCCTTAAACACGGGCAGAATGCTGTCCTACACTCAATGCCACAAAGATCATTCCCCTTCAAAAGACTTCTTCGACTATGAGTCCTTTTTAGATAGGGCCCCAAGATAAAAGCGCCTCTAGCTTTCACTTTAAGCTTTTAGTCGTCACATAAAAACAGAAATAACAAATGTGTGTTATTTCCTTAAAGAGAACAAGCATGGTTGGGAAGGATATCTATGATTACTAAAACAAAATTCCAGCCAAGAATTGACCTCATCTATGACACGCGGGGATCATTTACGGTATCCTGTTAAAAAAGAAAAACTAACATTGCAGGGAGAAATGCCAATTCCACAGGGCGCATTATTTCTATAAGTGCTGTTGTATCACATCATTACAAGTTTGGGAGGATGGAATGAGGCATAACATATGCAATTACATTTTGTGTACACGATAACCAAATGTTTCACCTTGTTATGCCTGTTTGCCCATGCTAATATATTGGGGAAGGTGGTAAACTCCGCTCCTCTGGGGGAGTTTGCGGAGGTTTGTCCAAGCGTGTAGTGTGGCAAAAGATCCGCTAACTGGTGCATGGCAGAGTTTTTCCCATGCGTGGCCTGCCAACATTAGGTTGGCAAGCATGAGCAAAAAAAATGAGTGCTAGACAGCCTCCTGGCAAGATTTCTCAAGGCGGGCAGTCTCGGCAGGTTGTTACTGCTCACGTTGAGAAGTTGCAGCTCACATTGCGAAAGCTGACGCTCAAGTAAAAAATCTACTCAAGTGGCAGAAGGAAGCAGTGCTCTCTGGCGCACTGCGTGGTGCCGTTTGCGCTGATTTGACAGTGCAGGACAAGTTGCCGGTGCTAAAATTCAGCGCAAACATTGAGACGGACTTGAACTCTGTGGAATCTTGCAGAGTTTTTATGTAACTCCGTGGAATTTTGCAGAGTAAAACTCTGCGAGTTCCGCCCACCCATACTAATGTCACCAATCTTTTTCTCTACAAAGTTTAGTACAGTATTGAGCAGGCCAACATGGCGGCCAAGGTTGAAAATGAAGACAACCTAGCATGAAACCATTATGCTCAAATGAATCTAAAACAACAACAGGATCCAGTTGTTCTGCCTCATTCACCCCCCCACCCAGTAACCCAATTTCGTACAATTCATTTAAAAAAGTGGTGTGACTGTTTATTTATAGGAGCTGGCTAAGATTAGAACCCTATAAACTGGTCACACTTGGATTTGTGAGACATTGGATCAGCCTCAAATTAATCTTTGGGTCCTCCAAGCAACCCTGATCTCTGAGAAAATGATGACAAGTGCATGTTCTGTAAAAGAACAATAATGCTCTTGTACAATCTTGTCACTTCCATACTTATTTTTTTCTTTATTTTTTCTCTTTTTCCTTTTTCTTTCTCGGTTTCTGGGGTCCTTTCCAGTAGATGTGAGAATCTGTTTGGTGATTTCATCATGAAGAACGGCATTCTATTTAAAACTTAGAATATATCTGTGCTCTTTTGTATTTTTCCTTTTCTTTTTGGCTTCTCTCACAAATTTTCTTCTGGAATACTATGTTGATTTCAGTTAAAGCTAGAAAACACACAAAAAAACAAATACATTAAGGAATCCTTGGACAGATATGGTACAAATGACAAAAGTGTCTTGAGACAACTTAGAAGATTGAAAATGTTTAGGATTGTCTGTCCTGGAGATCTGCATTGTCTCTAACATCAACTATTATTTGACCTATATAGGGGCTTTGACAAGATGTGACTCTTTCCAAATAGGCTGGTAGTAGATCGAGTGTAGCTGCCGATTTATTGGGTGACATGCTTTGTGTTCAGAAGGGGCTAACTTGTGCAGTTTTTTATGAGAGTGCCTACTGAACATTTTAGCATTGTGTGCATACTATAACGAAAGATTAAAGAAGAAAGAAAAGTCAAGGGTAGATATAAAAACTAAATCTTGTTAGGTAAGTACCCCACATAATTGTTGCAGATGATCTCATAGTTAGCTATTGTTTATCTTTGCAGTTATTATATTTACTTGAAATGCTACAAATGTTCACATTTCAATGTTTTTAGGGGAGAGGTTAGGATGTAAAGGATATCCTTATATTTCACATCTACATTTTTAGCTCTGTTGTCTTCAATACTAAGTTGCATCTTAAAACATAAATATGATAATATTTGGCACTTTCTTGATCAGTCCCATGTGGTTAACACAAAATAAATCACTGGCTGTCCTTTGCGAACAAATATATAATTAAATGATTCAGGTTGTAAATCAGCCACTCATAGTCCTAATGACACCTAACTAAAAACACAAAGTTCGCTATAAAAGTAGGATATATGTAATATTCAAAACTCATGTATAGTATATATGCAGCTGTGGCAAGTGTAATGTTATGCTCTTTATCATTGTTCAATGCACAATGTGACCCCCTAACTCCCGAGCAATGTTAATACATAGCATATTATGCTTGGATGATTAGCACATGTGGTTTACTACAGTCTATTGTTTATGTGCACAATTATAGATACTGTACCAGAACTAGTGCACAATACCCTCTGTGCTTCAAATGGTCTTCTTCCAATAGTAACCATGCAAGATTGTGCAATGGTGCATTACCATGTATTGTGGTTTTAATAGAATTTGACCTCTGCTGATTCCACTAACAACTATGGACCTGATTCACAAAGGTAAATGTACACGTTTGTGTAAGTTTACTATTGCTTTTGGTATTCACAAACAATGAGTTTGATTTTAGTAATTTTTTTGACTGCGGAGACTCTGTACTAGTGGCGGAGACTCCACACATAAAAGGGTAGGCCAGTTCTTTTTATGTTCTGAGTTCTCCACCCTGATAGCGAAGTCTTTGTAGTCATAAAATTGCTATTAGTCAAATTAAACTTGTAGTTTGTGAATATTATTGTGAATATTAAAAAATTGTAAAGTTACACAATACATGATATCCCATCTGCCATGTAATAAGTTCCATAGGATATTATGGAACTGTTATTTGGCGGATGGGATATCTGTCATGTTTGTGGCGGAGTAACCCTGTCCACCAAGATCGTAATCAGGCCCTTAGTTTCCTTTTGAGAACCAGGCCTTATATTTCACTGTCACGTCACAGATATAGATATTACTATAAAAGAGAGCAAGTGTGAAGTAGGAAGACCAAGACTGAGCAGAGATTCACAATTATCTATATTCACATGTTACTGAATTAATTACTTTTTCTTTTACTTATGAAATACTTTGCCTTCCACCAAGTATAGACTGTGACTGTGTGACTTCCACTTCATGCCAGTGCTTGCTTCTTGCAGAGGTATCTAATATACAAGACATTTCTCTTCTACCTGGTCCCGGTGTCATGACAACATGTAACAGTAGTACTCGGCTCCTCAGGCTATGTCTTCGTTATGACAAGGGCTGAATTAACTAATTCTAGAGGCAGCTTGGAGTCACAGCTTTCACATGACACAAGGGCATTGCTGTCATTCCAGTACCCCACTTCTGTCACTAATGAGGCATAGCTGTTTTGTATTACCGATACATTGACACTGCAAAGATTTCCATAGAACTGAAATGCATACTCACGGTGATCTCCATTCTCCATACTAAAGTAACTGGAATGAAAGGCTGTTTTCTACCAGTCTGCCCTCATGTTACTGCACCACAAATAAAGTGCTAGATGTGTCCAGCACTGTAGATAAAAACAAGTCATATATCTTCTAACTAGCTACTCTCACACCCCAATTTCTTTTTATTTTCTGGCTTGTCAGCGTAGCTGTTGCCACACAACTGTGTGAGAATCACCGGGAGAAGGGCTTTGGCTCTGACCTGATATTGGGAGCCAGGAGTACATGTTTTTATTGGGCAGAAGTTGTGTACTTCCAAAAAAGTGCTTGCATTCCACACAGCTGCAAAAATATTGTTTGTTTATGCAGCTGCCTGAGCTTGATTTTTCAGGCACCACACAGTGTTATAATGCTATTGAAGTGTCTTAAATAACTAGATAATTTATAGTTAGGCTATCCTGTTTTAGTTTTAAACCTATAATAACTGATAAAACCCCACCGAAAGGGAAATAGCCCTCACCAGTGTAAACAAATAAACATTGATAAAACACCTGCACAACCACAAACTAAATGTCATTTAAAGAAAGGATAAGGAGAGTGAAAGGGTCATTTTTATTTCTTCCTGAAGAGGCAAATACCATGTAACTTTGTTATACAAGGTAGCAGCAAGAAAGACTGGGCTAACATTATTCTGCTCAAGTTTTGTTGTTTTGGGATGTCACTAAAATATTGTTTCTTCTTCCTTTTGCTTTTTTCAGTTTTGTGGTCTTTGGTCTAAAGATGCAGGGTTTAAAAGCATGTTTTAGGTCTTATTTAATTATTTTATAAACTGTAGAGAATCAGGAAATATCAAAATCATATTTGACATTTTGGCTATATTTGATTCTTTCACTGATAGGTAAAACGGCTGGTTTCATAAGAATCTTTCCCAATATGTACCATCACATTTACCCACAGACAGAAAATGGGTGAAACCCCTTGATAAATCAGCCCCCTTTTCTCGTGAGTCAGTATTGATAGTAGGTGAATTGCCAAACACCCCAGGCTTTTAACAGTTAATGCAAGGTGTAGTGACAGGTATATGTGAAAAGAGTGCTGTCACCAAGCAACTGGGATAGTGGTGAAAAGATGACAGCAGACGTTTGGAAAACATAGAATGCAGCTCCACTTGGAATGCTGCTGCAAAAATTTCTTACCAAGTTCAACAAATATTGGAGTGAGATTGTTTGTATTTGCAGTGATTCAGCTACGTATATGAAAAAGTTGTATGATGACCTGTCAAAATTGATACCTGAACTGAAGTGCTTCCCTGTAAGAGATCCTTGCTACTTTCTAGATGGTATGCTGAAAGCATCTTTACAATCTTCAGAGTTAATAAAAAATGTTATTGACTTTGTAGTCGATGCTGGTGCACTGTTTTGTTATGCGGAGGAACTAAAACACAAATATTTCTCATTTTGTGCTTTGTGTGGAATCAAAGAATGAGTCATCCAAACTGTATCATTTAGCCAGTGGTTCTCGTCCTAGAGGCTGTGAAAGCTTTATTATCCATGTGGCGACCGTTAACAAAACATTTGCTTAGTGAGGATGCCAAAAGCAAGAAATGTGAGGATCTTCAGTCGCATAGTGATGTGAAAAAGCTTGAGTCTGAAAACACCCTTGTCTACCATGTGTTCAGCATAATTGGTGTAGATGTGAAATATCTTCTTGAGAGTGGGCTGGGCAACACTTTAGTGACTGTGGCACTGAAACTTGTTCCATGTTAGAATGCTTGCCACTTTCTAAGCTATGAAATGTTGGGGAGCAATTCTGGAAATTTTATTTTCCAGTGCATGAGAAATGGCTTGCAATAATGCATAGAAATGTCCCTTCACCGGCCTTTCACGAACCCTACACCAACCATGGCATTTGAAATCAATGAAGCCTCACTGTGCTACTCTGCACAAGTTCTGGATCCCTTCCATACAGGGGAATTTCTCCGGACTTTGAAAAGTACTGCTTTATTTTTAACAGCTTCAATAACTCTAAGGGCATATACGCCCAGTTGAATGCATATGTTGCAGAACCTGTCCCAGAGAATCGCAATCTTAAATGTAAATCCGTATTTGTAAAGCGCAAACTACTCACCCTTATGGGTATCAAGGCGCTGGGGGCCGTCGAGGAAATTAAGTGAGCTATTGCCCAGAGTCACATGGTGCTGAGCTGAGGCCAGAGCCGGGGATTGAACCGTGAGCGCTGTGCTCCGAAGTCAGCTGCCCTGGCCGCTGCACCACACCTCTCCTATCTTCAGTTACCCATCTCAAATGCCAATGTTAAGAGGGCCTTTTCACAGATAAAATTTACATGGGAAGAAAAGAGTGAGCGTGCTTGACCAAAGACTCACTGAAGAAATATTGTGTGATATACTACAATAAGTTTGATTTATAAAAATGTATTTGGACCTCATACACTGTACGTGCACTGTCTATATACCAAGCACTATCAGGGCAGAAAGCAAGCAATAATATAAGCAAAACTTTCCATATACACCAGAAAAACACTGTTTCTGTTGTTTCTAGTGGCGTGAAAAACCCCACCAGAATTTACCAAAAATAGAAACTGAAAACAGGAAAGCCTATTTATAGTGTTTTTCTTTGACAGCAACACATATGGAAGGAGGTCAGTCATTAACCTACATTGATTTTTAGGTCAGGCTTACCAGTGCAACTGTCACCAGACCTTTTACCCTATAGCAACACTCTACAGTTCTTTGCTTCCAAACAAATACATATCAATTCATATGCTATTTACTTGTAATGTTTCACATTACCATGCTACATTCCTTTAAAGCAGACATATTAGATTTTCCAATGCTTGTTTGAGTGCAACAGTACTGGGACCCAAGGGGAGTGAAGGACCCCCTGCAACACAGTTATGGTGGCATTTTTCTACCCAACCTGGCTTGCAGGATTTTTCCCTGCTTACATTAGAACTTTATGGCACCTTTGCTGCTCCATTCAGTGGATTGGATACATTTTTGAATTTTAAATGTAATCTCGGTTTGGCACATAAATTCAAAAATCCTTCAAACACGTTGTGCCTCAAATTGTAAGTGTGTAAAATTATTTACGTAATATAAAACTCGAGCTACAAGGCCCCCTTGATTTAAATAATTTCACAATGTTTCCCAACCCCTCAGTGATGTACACCTCTAGAATGTTCCCCATGTGTTCTAGATTTTCACAACTAGAACATTTCTTCCATGTTTTGTATAAAGAGCCATTACAGTTCCCCAAGGAACTGAGATGTTAATGCCCTATTACTTACCGGTAATCTTCATTACTCCCGGCTCCGTTGTCCCCGTCCCATTCTTTACTTGTGGAGATGACCATCTCCCTGACAGAAAAAAAGGAACAGGGGAATGCTGGGACCCCCTAACCCCACCCCTTCCCACTGGGAGTACATAACCAGTACCTACACAGCATTCCGCCTGAACTACAAAGCCACCAACAGGAAGGCCGGCCTTCCATGAGGGAGGGAGGGGTGTAAGGAATGGGACAGGGACAACAATTGTTCTTTTTGCATTTGTCACCCCGAGTGGGACGGGTATGCCCAGACGTGGGTCCCGTGCTCTCCATGCCACTGGAGTCAAGCTATCCTGGCTGATGAGGGCTGAAAGCCCGAAACCGGTCCTAGGATGCTTGTTTCCAGTCCAGGGAGGACCTGGCCTGGCAGTTCGGGCTGGAATGTTCCCATTGGGCGCAGGGTCAAGACTGATTTGCATATGGCTGGATCCAAACTGGAATGGCATGGTGAGCAAAAAAACGATGGATTTAGGCCCAGATCTCTGTACTGGGGTGAATGTATGACATTGTTCTGCATTCTGTCCATCATTTGTTTTTTTTGCATTTGTCACCCCGAGTGGGACTGGTATGCCCAGACGTGGGTCCTGTGCTCTCCATGCCACTGGAGTCAAGCTATCCTGGCTGATGAGGGCTGAAAGCCCGAAACCAGTCCTAGGAGGCTTGTTTCCAGTCCAGGGAGGACCTGGCCTGGCAGTTCGGGCTGGACTGTTCCTATTGGGCGCAGAGTCAAGACTGATTTGCATATGGCTGGGTCCAAATTGGAATGGCATGGTGAGCAAAAAAACGATGGATTTAGGCCCAGATCTCTGTACTGGGGTGAATGTATGACATTGTTCTGCATTCTGTCCATCAATTGTTCTTTTTGCATTTGTCACCCCGAGTGGGACGGGTATGCCCAGACGTGGGTCCTGTGCTCTCCATGCCACTGGAGTCAAGCTATCCTGGCTGATGAGGGCTGAAAGCCCAAAACCGGTCCTAAGATGCTTGTTTCCAGTCCAGGGAGGACCTGGCCTGGCAGTTCGAGCTGGACTGTTCCCATTGGGCGCAGGGTCAAGACTGATTTGCATATGGCTGGGTCCAAACTGGAATGGCATGGTGAGCAAAAAAACGATGGATTTAGGCCCAGATCTCTGTACTGGGGTGAATGTATGACATTGTTCTGCATTCTGTCCATCAATTGTTCTTTTTGCATTTGTCACCCAGAGTGGGACGGGTATGGCCAGACGTGGGTCCCATGCTCTCCATGCCACTGGAGTCAAGCTATCCTGGCTGATGAAGGCTGAAAGCCCGAAACCGGTCCTAGGATGCTTGTTTCCAGTCCAGGGAGGACCTGGCCTGGCAGTTCGGGCTGGACTGTTCCCATTGGGCGCAGGGTCAAGACTGATTTGCATATGGTTGGGTCCAAACTGGAATGGCATGGTGAGCAAAAAAACGATGGATTTAGGCCCAGAACTCTGTACTGGGGTGAATGTATGACATTGTTCTGCATTCTGTCCATCAATTGTTCTTTTTGCATTTGTCACCCCGAGTGTGACGGGTATGCCGAGACGTGGGTCCCGTGCTCTCCATGCCACTGGAGTCAAGCTATCCTGGCTGATGAGGGCTGAAAGCCCGAAACCGGTCCTAGGATGCTTGTTTCCAGTCCAGGGAGGACCTGGCCTGGCAGTTCGGGCTGGACTGTTCCCATTGGGCGCAGGGTCAAGACTGATTTGCATATGGCTGGGTCCAAACTGGAATGGCATGGTGAGCAAAAAAACGATGGATTTAGGCCCAGATCTCTGTACTGGGGTGAATGTATGACATTGTTCTGCATTCTGTCCATCAATTGTTCTTTTTACAGGGACAACGGGACCAGGAGTAATGAAGATTACCAGTAAGTAATAGGGCATTACCCCCAGGATCCTCCAGTCCCCATCCCATTCCTTGCTTGTGGAGCATACCAAAGCAAGAAACCCGGCCTTCCAAACCCCCAAGAACACCCAGGACACCACACCGAAAAGCAGCATCCCAAGCAAAGCAACGAGAGAACCACAGGAAAAACACAGGCAGGAGCATACAGCCAGCAACGTCCCCAATCAAACAACAGTGACGCACCCCCCTGAAGACACAGGAGACCTAGACGAACAAAAAAGGAGCCAACCCTCGGCGTCGCCACCAGAAGGCAGTCAACCCACACCAGGAACACCCCCGAACCAACAACGGAGGAGGAGCACCCGCCAAGAAAGCACCAGAGACTGCCCTCAACCTAAGGACAGCAAAGAGGCCACAAACCGGAGACGGCCCAAGGCAACCAGACATACTAGCAAGCCAGGGCCACACCAACAGGGACACAACCAAGGACCGAACGAGCCAGCATCCCGGAAGCAGAAGTCACCAGCAGCACCAAGGAGACAACCAACTACAGAAAAAATGGACAAGTAGGATACCCAGGCCCCACCAACCTCAACCCCCAAAACCGCCAAGCAGGGGGAGCCAGCCCCGAAGGTGACAAGGCAAAGACAAACAACCCAAAGCTGAAAGGAGGCAAACCACAGTGACCCCAAGCCCAAAGGTGAAACCCCAGAGTGGCCGAAGCAACCAGGCCACCAGAAAAATTCAGCCAAATGAGGACCAGAACAGCGGAAGCGCCTGACAGGGCACAAAAACCCCGGAAGGGTGCCCACCAGGCTAGAAGGTCACCAAGCCTAGGCCCACCAAGACCACAGACCCGGCAGCAGACAGAGCGCGCCCCCAAGCAGACAACAGAAAGAACGCCCAACACTGTCAAAAATACCCACAACGAACCACACAAGAGAGACGAGGGGAAGCAAGGAATGACCCAACATCCCCAGCCCAAACCCCAAGACAAAGGGCAATGTGGCCAACAATTGGACCAATCCCAACACCAATGGGGAGCCCCACAGCAGACCATCCCAGACCAAGAAGACAGGGCCAGCCAACAGGGGCAAGGCACAGACCCAGATGACCAACCAAGGGCAGGCCTACACAGACCAAACCAGGAAGGGAGGGAGCATCAACCAAGAGAAAGCCCCCCCCCCCCACAGCCCGACAGACCTGGCCACCACAGAGCCTGGAGGACACCGCCTCCCCCCCCAAAAAACCCTGAGGAGGACCAGGCCCCAGGGCAGGAACGTCCAGCACCAACCACCAACGTCGACACAGGACAACCGCCCAACAAACCCAAACCAGGAGAAGGAGTCATGGCATAGGGACAGGCCAGCAAGCCAGGACCGAGGCACCCACAGAAAATGCAGGGGACACAAACCAGAACCCCACCCAACAAAGGCATGGCCATGGCTAGAAGGAAGGAGGCCCGATGAGCACAGAACACCAGCTGCCCGAAAACCAACCAGAAAGACCAGGCAGAGAAACACAGTCCCTACCAGGACAGGAAATGGCAGGGGAAGAAACCCCGGAAGGGACAACTCCCCACCAAGAACGAGGCCCACAACAGGAGCCCGTCCAAGGAAGGCAAGGGGCGGACACCTGCAAACCCCGAATCAAACCAGTGCACAGCACCAAGAGAGGGGTGAGGCAAACATCCAAGGCCCCCAAAACCAGGGGAATCCATAGACCAAACAAGGTCAACAGGGAAGACCCCACCCCAAACAATACTCACCAAGGACGACAACCACAAACCTGAATGCTGACCGAAGGCGAAAATACAGTAATTCAGGGACCTGGAAGGGAGGAAAAAACCCCAACTGACCAAACAGCCCACAAGACAAAGGACAACACAAAGGAACCACTAGAAGTGAGTCCAAAGACCATCCGCAGAAGGGGCACAAGAGCAGGAGAGACAAACAGGGTGTCCCACAGCCCAACCCCGCAGATGCCCCCACAGGCCCCTGACAAGCCAGCTGACTGAACCACAGACATGCCAGCATGACCGGAGGCCACCAACATGTCACCCCCACAGGCCCAGAAGGCATGGCACAGGGCAACAGCTGCAACCCCGACAACCAGGCCAACAAGGGAACAAAGAGCAGCAGGAAGCCAGGGCGGAACCCAAGCGTCCCGCACTGGCATGCCAATGCTCGCAGTAGGGGGAGGAAGATGCAGAAAAAGAGGCCAGAGGAAAGGGCAAGGAGGCCGGCCCAGCCTCAGCCATGCCAGGCACAGAACCGCCGACCACCAGAGGCCCGAAAGACCCACACCCAAGCAAGGCGCAATGGGACCAGAGAAAGGGACGCCAAAAAGGGCCACCGGTAGACACCCAAAAGGTGACACCCAGGCCCCAACAGCCTGAGCCAGACACCTCCCGAAGGCAAGCCCCCCCACAACCAGGAAGCCCCCAACCAGGAGACAAGGGCAGAGAAGGCACCTCCAACCCAACTGGCACAGGCCAGCGAGGGGCTAAAAAAGTCACAACGAGGCCAGGACAAACAGAGGCAGAGCCTAGGCCCCACCACCAGACGGAAAGAGCTGTGGAGACACCACAACCCAAGGAATAACCAGCCCGGAGGGCACACAGTCACACAACCCACTGGGGGGGCAGTAACCGGAAAAGGAACTGGGCAGAAACCAGAGCCAAGCTGACACAGCAACAGCAGGGCCATTAAAAACCCAGGAAGACCAGGGACCGGAGGCAGCAGAGGAAAAAAAATCAGCCCCCGATCCACAACGCACCAGCCGAACAAACCAGCAGGAAGGCATGCAGAAACTCCAAGGGACCAAGCTCAAATGGAAAGACCAAGCCCTAAGCGGAAAGAGACGGAACCCCGCCAACACTGCAGGGACCCAAAACACGGCCACAGAAACACCAGGGACACAGCAGGCAGAACACACCGCCACGGAAGACAGAGACTGTGCAATAGGAGCCAGAGACACCAGGCCATACAAAACACAAAAGCCCCAGACCCAAGCATTCCACAGCTGAAAGAAGGGGAAAGTAAAGCCACCACCTGGACACCACCCAGGGCCGGCAGACCTCCGACAGCCAGCCCTTGCGAGGCCCAAAGCCAGAGCGGCAGGAAAAAACAAGAACCAGCCCAAATTGCAACCAAACACGCCAGGGGCATCCAGAGCACAGCCCCGAGCCGCACTCCACCCGAGGTGGAAACGCAAGGCCAATAAAGAGCTACAGCCTGGCGAAGGAGAACAACAGGGCCCCCAAGCGGGAGCAAAACCTGGAAAAAGCAGCAAAAAAACAGGGTAAAACCACAACACAGCACATGCCCCAGGGCAGGCAGACACCAGACCACTCTGGCAGCCACACCAATGCCCCCACCAGCCAGTCAGAAGCAGAAAGAGGAGAGACAAAACTAGCCAGGGAGGCCAATGCGAAAGGATGACCCACCACACCAAGCCCCCACCGGCAGCAAACGACCTGTAGCTGGGAGGCCAAAGATCCCAAAAAAGACCAAGACACCCAGAAAGGAACGAAAAGAGGGGAGACAAAAAACCTCCAGGCCAGGCTCCACACCATCTGCCCCCACCAGCCAGCCCAGGCACTCTCCAAAACCCAAGCACAGGGTAACAGGCAAACCCCTACACCGGCCACCAGGTACTCCAGGGGCACCACCAGTGAGGCCCCTGAGCCACCAGCCATCCAAGGACAGCCGTCCAATACCAGCGGGAGGCACCAGAGGCACAGAGTGAACCAGAGAGCCACAGTACCATGGCCCACCCAGCACCAACCCCCCACCGGTGTAGGAATAGAACACATATAGCAGGAAGGCCGGGGACACCAAAAGGCCCGACCGCACCCGTATGCCAGACACACAGAAAGGCGAGAAAAAGAGGTGAGGAAAACCGCTATGCAGTACTCACCCTGGGCCAGGCAGACTCCACACCACACTGTCTGCCCCCACCAGCCAGCCCAGGCACACTCCAACAACCCAGCACTGGGATAACGTCAAACCACCACAACAGCATGCCAGGCACTCCAGGGGCACCACCAGTCAGCCCTGAGCTGCCATCCAGCTTCCAGCGCGCCTTCCATCCCGGCCCAGCCATCAGGAAGATGCGCCCTGCAACCCGGAACAGACTGGGGGCCCGGCACACCAGCGGCAAAGGGTCGGCCGGCAACATGCGCATCTCCCAGCAGGCTGGGAGGCACCATCCCTCACCTCCAGGACAGCCCTGCAGCCAGACAGGAACCCGCAGAAGACTGCAGCAGGAGCAGCACCAGCAGCCCTGTCCCATTCTGTCGGCAGACAGAAAAAAGAACAGGGGGAATGCTGGGTAGGTACTGGTTATGCACTCCCAGTGGTAGGGAGTGGGGTTAAGGGTCCAGCATTCCCCTGTTCTCTTTTTCTGTCAGGTAGATGGTCATCTCCACAAGTAAGGAATGGGACGGGGACTGGAGGGACCTGGGGGTAATTTACTCTTACATTCTCCCTACACTAATTAAACACTTCTAGAGTTCTAAGAACACACACTTGAAACCATGTTCCTGTGGGCACCTACAGCGGTTTGTAGAGAACAAAGAATGCAGGTGGCATGTTATATTAAACACATAATGGCCTCCTCATGGTGTCACTCACACGCAGATTACCGGCACTTCTACCACATTAACTGACTATCTTGGAACTTCAGTAACAGTTTCTGCATCAGCATAGGCACAGATCCCATTTCTTGATAGGCCAGCTCCGCTATGGAAATGTAGAAGATTTCATAATGCTGTAAAAATCTCTATATTTAGTTGTTAAAGGTCACATTTGAGAATGGTCTTATCTGCAGCACACATTTTCACCGATCTTAATACAGCTCCCTTGGCACACTGTGTTCTCTCTAATAAAACAAAACTTGCTTTTTCAAGTCCAGACTATACAAACGGTAATGAGTGCTGCTATTTTTGGTCTGTGCTCGTTTACACCTTGGTTTTGTTTAGAACCATACTACATATTTGTAAGTGTATATTACTTTGCTCCACTTTCTTTTCAGAGCAGTATGTTTTCTTATGGGGCAGGAAATCAATGTTGGCATTTGGCCAGGTGTTGCAATTGCTTTCTTGAGGCAATACACTAAAAAAATAGAACTAGTTTGAAAAAATCCAGCTCAGTTTCTGCTACAAGCACTTCAACATGTGAAGAAAGACCTCGAAATGTGACCTTCCTTCAACCATAATATAATATGACCTAGCCAAACAGAATGACATAATCAAATTATTATAATATTAATTTGATAATGTCCCAGCAGATACATCCTTGATGCACTCCTTGGTTGATGCAAAAGTTTAATTTGATTCCACTTTATCCCGTTCCGTGTAATAAGCTCCTGCCCTGCATAATAATATATGCCTCCTTGGCTGACCCTTAAAAAAGGTCTTTAAATTTGAAAAAGCTGTTGCCGAGCACACGAGAAGCAACATAATAATTTATTATATGTAAGAATATGAAACACTGCTTTTATGTCCCATCACTTTTCCTAAAAAAAGCGTGAACTTCATTCTAGATGGTATAGCTTTACTTTCATTTGGTAAACCACTAATTAAATGAAAATGCAATAATCTTTATCAGAGTGTTGCTGTTTGTTTGAACAAATAGTCTTAGATAATCTCAGTAAATATAAACACTGTAAGATACAACGGTTCGGAAATAAACATAATGAACTGAATTGAGGCCATCCTGTAAGCAAGTGCTAGGCTATGTAACCATAATTGTCTGCAATTTCCTTCTCGGAACAGGCATTCTACTATTAACATAGGGGCACATCACAATTGCTTCTGTGATATTACCCTTTTGAGATCAGATGAGATTCTTGCACATTCAAAAGGGTTGCTCCCTCTAATGCATAGCGTGGGTCATGTCAATAATATAGCAAGCTTTAGTGTTTCACTGTATTCTCCTATTAAGGAACATTTGTGGGGTTGACAAAGCTCCTTAAACCGGTGGAACACCTAAACCTCAAATGAGCAGTGCCTAATTTTAGCCGGTGGTTGCTGGAGGGGGCCACCCGCACTCATTTTTGGGGCCTGGCGCTTATTGTTCTGCAGCAAACGTTTACCGAGACAAGAGAGGGAAAACACACACAAAGCAGAAAGACGGATGAAAAGAAAGACAGGAAAACCATTACAAAGGGGGAAAGCAGAAACCTATGAGAGTAAGATAAAGGAGCAGGGTATGTTCGGTAGTAAATTAAAAGGTAAGAACTGGATTTAAGACTGTGCAGCCTTGGTATGCGATGCTCCAACATTTAATTGCCCTGTCTGCGGGTTTCTAAGCAGAGTTTGGGCCCCGACACTCATTGTTTTACAAATTTAGCACTGCAAATAAGGTGTCATACAATTTGCAAACACACAACTGGGCTTGCATTGAGGGTCCTGCAAGTGCCCAAATATCTCCGCACATGTGGCTCCATTTGGACCTCACATGCCAATCCAGGGGTGCAGAATGACAAAACTGTCTCTGCATCAGGGAAGTGGAACACCTGCTTGCTGATTGCAGAAAAGGGTACTCCTCAGTTATATGGATAGTCAAAGACTAAACTCACCATTCTTGGAAGAGCCAGCCTCCCTTCAAAGTCCACACGGGCCCACTGCACATCCTTATAGAACATCAAATGAGGATGTAATGGTGTGCAGCTGCAACAACAAGAAGGTGGTGGATGGAATGCTTAAATTAATCTCAGCCTCTGGCTTGGACCACATCCCAATCCATCATTTTTTGCCCACAATGCCACCTCAGTTTTGTCCAACCCATATACGAATCAGCCTTGACCCTGCTCCAATCGGAACAGTCAAGCCTGAACTGCCCGGCCGAGTCCTACCTGAATCCGAAAACAAGCAAACCAGTTTCACCCTCATTATGGCCTCATCAGCCAGGTATAGCTTGATTCCAGTAGCACAGTGAGCACGGCACCCATGTCTGGGCATACATTGCACTTAGGGCAGCAATGGCAACAACAACAAGGTGATGGATGGAATGCTTGAATTATTCTCAGTCACTGGAAAATCACAAGAGATGGATTATTTTTTATCCACCGTGCACCTCAGTTTGGACCCAGCCATATGACAATCAGCCTTGACCCTGCTCTAATCAGAACAGTCTAGCCAAAACTGCCAGACCAGGTCCTCCCTGAACCAAGAATATGCAACCTAGGACTGGTTTCACCCTTATTATGGGTTCATCAGCCAGCTATAGCTTGATTCCAGTGGCACAGTGGGCACCGGACCCACCTCTGAGCATACCCGTCATGTTCAGGGCGGCAACTGCCAGAACAGCAAGGTGATGGATGGAATGGTCTAATTAATCTCAGCCACTGGCAATCGCTCGGGCTGCATCACAATCCATAATTTTTCACCCATCATGCTGCCTCAAATTAAACCCAGCCATATGCAAATCAGCCTTCACCCTGCTCAAATCAGAACACTTCAGCCCATGACAGTTCCACCACCTGATCCTTGATGGGGCAGCTTAAGGTCCACAAGATGTTAAATGCAGACTACCCTCCCTTTTGTATGCTTTCCAGACCACCAGAGGGACTAGCAAGCAGGGTACCCCTTCAGAGAAAGTGATTGCATGGCTTTTTCACAATGTAAGAAGGATTTCTTAAGGATCAGACTCCAGCATCTGAGTGAGGTTTCTGTTTTCTGAAGTACAATCATATCTTGGTGGTTGGTTGACAATCACATTATTGAAAATGTGTCTTTCTCCCCTCCTTTGATCTGACCCTGACCGCAAAAGCCAGTCAGCAAGCCCTTGGAGGCTTGTCAGTGCTCCTGCAGGAGGCAATTGTCATTTGTTGAAATGTTCTCAGATTTGCTCCTCTGATATCAGACCATCCTGTCTTGATTCAAACAGACACTTGCATGCATGGCCTGGCTTAATGTAAACAGGCAGAAGAGCATCCAGGGGCCACCCTAGTTGTCACGGTCTATGCACTGTGTTTCACTGCAGAGGCCAACCTGATGTCCTTGTGGGCCCTCCTCCAAATGCTTTGTTCCAAATCATAGAGAGAAGGAGCGTGGACTGTGGATGTTCTTTATTTTCCGTAGCCAAAAGATCATCTGAATGCGAACACCCTGATTCCAACCCTCCCATGTGTACTGGGAAACCTTAAGGCGATAATTGTGTGCTTGGTCCTGATTGCACTGCATACACGGGCCCAGATGCCCATAGCTTCCCAACTTTCTCCAGCTGGCAATGGCAACTATCATCAGTCTTACACTACATCATCCTACATTGATAATTTCTTTGCCCTGTAGACGTCTCTTGCTATGTTATGACTGTCAGCTTAGTGGTTGAAAGGGAAAGGCTCCATCAGTTGGAATGCTCCATTGGGGTAGAAAAGGTAATTCAGCTTGCTATGAAACCCTTTATGCAGACAGACTTTTCATGCCGTTGGGTGCCTTTTGACTTTGGATGTTCACTTAAAGAGCATTTCTGTTGTCACGTCATACATTATTGAGTCTTGATTTTATGTGGAACGGGTTCCTTAAGGGTTTATCTGTATCCTTCCAAATGTGTTAGTAAGTGGTGATAATGGCCTCTAGGGCTCCTTAGGTATCATTTTCTACTCTGGAGCTGCAGGAGTTCTGGTTGCCTGCAGCTTCCCTTTACTCGGGCCATTGTGTGTGAGTCCTTTTCCTTCCTGGTATCTACCCTTGAGGCTCTTTGAACTGCTTGATCAAGCTGTCTCCTCCTTTCCGGTCACCAAATTGTCCTTCCTTGTGGCCATTGCTTCAACAAGCTGGTTATTGGAGTTGGACACTCTGGTGGCGACTGAGCCATATATGCAAATCCTACAAAATAGGATGTTCTTCTATCCTAGGGTGGAACTTGTTCTTAAAATTTCACCATAACTGCATCTACTTTCTGATTTCTTCCTTTAAAGGAAACATGGTGATTTAGATGTACACACTCTCAATGTCAGCAAGGCTCCTTTGACCAATCTGACTCAGCTCCATCACATGACTTCCTTCAATAAATCAGATGCCCTGAGGGAAGGGGGAATGTGGGTGTTCCTCCATTATTAGTATGCTGGTTTTGTTCCCAGTTGCTAATGCAAATGAGTCTTTTGGGGATCCCACTCACTCTGGGCATTCAAGTGCAGTTTGCCTCATGTGAGATTTTCCTTGTTGATAGAGATCAGACTTGTGATTCTTCAGGAAGCGAACAGTGGTAGCATTTTGGGGAGCCATGAATATAACAAGCAGTAAGAGTTGTAGCCCCATCATTAGATGATGGACTATTTTTTTCTTATTGTGGTAAATACATATGCCTGTTACAAGGCAAATCACCTCATCATACAAGGAATGAGCTTAGAAGACCTGGACACTGAGTCGGTGTACTATACTAGTAAGCAATTGTGTCATTACTGCAGTCCTCTACAACGCTGCCCATCTGTAATAGCTTTAGTAGGGTGCCTCCTTACAGCATTTCAAAGTCTCATCAGCATTCTACTAGACCTTTCCCTCTCAGCAGTATCACTGGGAATAAAATGACTGCTTGGTCTTAAAACATTAGCTGATATTATCTTTAAAAATATTTTCATAAGACTGCTCCGATTCCACAGAAAGGTGCAAGTACCATTTTCGTTATGCTTTTCCTAATCTAGTTTTGTCTTCCTTTGATTCCTGAGATAACCAGGGAGTGTGCTTGGTACTGGTGGAATCTACATTAATTTTTTTGTCAGTAAATGACAATGAATGCGTTGGTCATTCAGTTAAAAAAGATTCATAAAGATTCTTCATACTGCCCGCAGAAGGGTGCTGAGAGTTATGAGGTCCTGTCTGACTTCCTCACAATTCAGACTTTTCCATTGGATCATGGTCAAAGGTTTAACATTACGGGTACATATACAATATAATGCCCTTACCTTCCAAAAAATAATAAATGGTTTCAATCAAGACATCTAAGGCTTGTACATTCAATGTCCAAAGGTGATCTAATGTGTTACTCTTGATGAATGCAGATAACCGAATACACTGAACGAGTTTTAAGGAACCAAGAAGGTCTTTAAATTCAGCTGCTTTAGGGTCTGCTAACAGATCAAATCGTAGGCCGAGTAGTTGAAATCACCTAGGAGGTATTGCATGGAGCTTAGGAGAGTTGTATTAAATGAGAATCATCCAATGGAAAGTTGGGGCATCGCCCAGGAGGTCGATAAGTTAATAAAAGCGCAAAACTAGTCTGGTGACTCTTTATGAAAAGTAGGATGTTGACTGTCCCTTTTAGACTGATATCTTGCTGAACAGCAATTGTTAGCTCCTCCTTATAAATGGCTGCTACACCCCCCACCTTTTGTGCTAAGGTTGCAGTTTTGATAAAATACTTGGTATCCCTTACATACTGTGGTAATTAAATTGGGACCTGCTAAACACATCAGAATTTTCAAGAACTTGAGACCAGAAGTTATGTTATGTTATGCCATGTCATGTGTATTTGTAAAGTGCACTATCACCTGTGAGGGTATTCTGGCGCCGAGCAGGTGTACGTGGCCAGCCCTGCCTATGGTAGATTGGTTATTTGAGAAGCCAGGTCTTACGCCTCTTGAAGAATTCAAGAAGGGAGGAGGCTCTGATATGGAGTAGGAGGGTGTTCCATGCTTAATGAGCGATGTTAGAGAACACCCGTCCTCCTGATATGGTTCTGTTTATGCGTGTCATGTGTGCTTTACAGCCATTCTCAATAATTCACAGAGAAAATCCTGCCTCATGAATGCTAAAGAGGCAGTATGTGTGCAAATCCTGGTGAGTGGCTGCTCTTCGCTCTACCATATTATTACATCCAGTATAGTGCAAAACATTGTCTGATAAGATTGCAGAACGCAGGGTCTGGTGGCTCAGTGGACTAATGCATCCTAGTTGGTCCTATGTTCGACCTCATGATCACAGGTTCAAATCCTGGTGGGTCCACTCAGCCTTTCATCCATCTGAGGTCAATAAAGTGAGCCCCATTTAGTTGGGTAACAATAAACATCTGTTATTCAGTGCCAAGATACCTATGGGTGAACGTGCGCTTTACAGATATAGAGAAGCTATGCAGAAACAGTGCCGCAATACAATCTGGTGAATAATACAGCTATCCCTTGGCTCATAAGTCGAAAAATGCCTACAATAGAAAGTTTTACATTTCTTTATGCATCAATGATTCTTAACACAGCGTTGGCCACTGCATTTTAGAGATCTTGGTAGTTAAGTAATAGTAAACCGAATTATAGTCATTATTTTCAAAGGCAATGTAATATCCTTGAAGCAGGAGCATTTCAGAAATGTGACAACGGGGACATATGAACAGAGGGCTTTGAAAAATGAACTGGTACTTCAAATAATACATGTAAATAAAAGTCAGCTTGTGGTATCCTGGTATTACTCAAGATACAGGTTGGACAATAGACAATTTACGGCCCAGTATGATTGAGCAACACCAATTGCTGCCATGGTGCACGTACGCCTGAATAATTGAACAATGTGCATTCTCCCTATCCACGGCAACATGTACATTTTCCTCATTATTTTTGTAGTAAAGTAGCAAGAGATGGTAAACCTGAGAACTTTGTTAATAGTGACAACAGGATCCATTAAACTACAAGATGTGTGGGTTTTCTTCATTGCAGTAGTCTTAAAGTCAGCATCAAGACTTTCTACGGCAATTTATACTTGTTCTATAAGACTGTAATAAACCACACATTTCATTGTTTATTTCTTCCATAAACACATCACCTGCAGCAGAAAAGGCACATGAAGAAAATCAAGATTTTAAGGCTTGGTAGAATGGTTTAGGAGAATGGTGAAAATGTATTCACACACTGTTGAACACCACAAGTCAGAGGTCTGACAGGTTTAGCTTTAGAAAAAGTTTGATATCCAAGACTTCGAGAAAAAATTGGGAATTATGTCTCGAGGTTCTTAGAAGAATATCCTTGAATTGCCAAAATTTCCCAAGATCTTTTTTGCACATAGAAAATGGAAAGTAAAGAGAAATTCTTCGAAAGAAGGAAAGATGATAATTTATATTTTCCTTAATATAAGAAAGAATGATACTGAATGGGGATGTTTGATATCACAGGAAAACCAGTATCTCCTCTTGTTGCAATCTTGGAAGCTGTATCTTTGTACTTTAACAGAGGTATCATGACACTCTGCTATCTGTAGCACCACAATCCGAGCCTTTACTTCGCTGTCATGTCCATGTACCGTGGCGCCCCTGCCAGCCGCAGCTAGGGCTGATATGATGACAGTTCTGGGGACCTCGTGGAAAATGTGGGCCTGAGGCAGCCATGCTGCAGCGACCTGAAGAGGAGAAGGTGGTAGAAGAGTAGCAGCCCAAGGATAAGGCCGAGGTGCAAGAGGAAGCAGAGCCTGAGGAACTGTGGGTGTCTGTTAACTCAGAAATTAAGAAACACCACAAACCTGGAGAGAAGCCTTTCACCCAGCACTGTTGCCTCTTCATAGGCAACCTGCCATCCGACCTGAGCGAGGAAAAGTTTAGGAAGCTCTTCAGCAAGTACAGTCTGCCCAGCAAGGTGTTCATAAATGTAACCGCCTGATTAGCATTCTGTTGGGACGTGAATGGAGGTGACGAGATGTGTTGAGGCCGCCCTGATCGCAGTGTCCCCCTTGTAGACCTCCCTGTGTAATGTGCACCCTGTGTAGACCTACCTTTCTCATTCTGCAGCTTAATTTTGTGTTTTCTATAGTGTGCTGTGTCTGATGCGGCCCTATCTCTGTAGAGCTCGCTGTGCATTTACTATGATCTCCATAATAACCCTTTCTAAACTCTTCCCTGCTCTTTCCCTCCTTTGATTCATCCCAAACCTCTTTTGACTACTATAATCACCCAAATAATACTGCCTATATTCCTCCGTCCTCTAGCCCTCCTTTATCCTATACAATCCAACTAACAGACTCACACGTCCTGGGCTTGAATGAACAACTTGGATTTCCCTATACTAATCCATCACTAATCCACTTTGGGTTTCGGAGCGCTACTCACCAAAAAACACTTCAACTCCTCATCTGGGGTAGTAAGCGCTATATAAACGCAATTACAATTACAATATTGTCTTTGCTTAAACATTATAGGTATTTGACCAGGAAAATACGTAAACTGTATTTAATTGGGTGTACACCTGAGTCAGTTATGGATTTTGATTGTAATTGCGTCTTTTTATCCTCTCAGTTTAAAATGTTGACCCTGCAAGTTTTATACAAGCTGAATTACAGAAGATGCTGAAATATTAATTTGTTTTTTTTCGTTTTGTTTTTACATTATGAGAATCATAAACTGTGTTTTAGACTGGTATGTGCATTTAGTATTCCTGTCATATTTCCATGATACCGTTTGCACCATCTACATTGCGCGGTACTAGATGTGAGTGAAGTTGAAAAATCTTCAGATTTGCAACTTTGCAAGTTTTTTAAACCTTCATTGGCTTACAAAAGTGCAATGCTTGAGAAGTTATGAAAAGAAAAGGACAGCTTTTGTGAAAAGAAAAAAGACAGCTTCCATGCCTATTTCTGGCAGCAACAAACCTTCTTGCAGCGGCAAAGGAACGATCAAGGATGTGGAGGTCTGACGTCACTTGGCAGGGGTGGCTCTCAGTGGCTTCCCCTTATGCCAGCAAAGACAAATGTACTACTCCCAACCAATCCACCCCTGTAAGGCTTCTTGGCCACTATCCCAGGTTTGTGATATGCCTTCCCTTCTTGTGGCTCAATCTCCATAGTAATTGAGTGCACAGGAAGTGACAAAGCACTGCCTATAATCAGCAGTATATGTACCAACCAGCACTATGTTCTTCCCTGTACCTCTCTCATTTCATTACAGTCTTGCTGGTGATGCTTTACCTTTGTGAGCATTGATTTTCTGTTAACAAAAAGAGCTCTATGATTTGAGCTAATGCTAAAATTTGCATTTGTTTACACTGCCGTCCATCTTACCTCAACGTCACAGGATATCACGTGATGACTGTTGTTGATTCTGTTTCTAAACAAAACTAGTCTACTTTTGCTTGAATAACTAGAAAATGTTCTCAAAGAAATGTTCTCATTGTGCTGAATCAAGGACAGTTCTTACTGTCCCAGGCTATGTTACCAATGTATCAGCTCAATTGTACAGCTAAGACTGTGAGAATGGGTGACTCTTAATGTACCCTTATGTTGAGAGAATCTTTGAATGTATTCAGTAGTAAAATGTTTCTTCTAAGATGTTCCCCATTGGTCCAAACCATGAGAATGATGTATCCCCATTAACTATATGAACCTCTTAGCCTAAAGCGCTATATCATATTGTGTATTTTGCTAGTAAATGAGACCCCCATATTCCCTATTTTAGAATGCAAATCTATGCTGGATTTAATTTAGAACTGTTCTGAGTTTTTTGTACTTATGATTTATATTCTTTGCTGCTAACTTGTCATGGTACATTTTCCGTAATTTGTCAATCAATTCTTATATAAAGCATTGAAAGAGAATCTTTGTCTGTCATTCTTGTGACAATGGTTTCCTAACTAAAGAGACAGTTCCAGTCAGGGAGCACCAAATTCCACATCAGGACTACACCGTGCCCGGCCCTAGATGTTGGCGCGTCCTATGAGTTAGAATTTGATACAGATTTCAGTGTCGACACCCTCAACTTCGTGAAACCAAGTACTGAGGTTTGCAACTTTACCTGACTAGAAAGTCATAATAAAAACTTTACCCACCCCTACCTACCACCTTATATTTAGAAAGTTTTAACCCTTCAAGAATGGTTTCCTGCTGTATTGGATAACATTGGGTCCTATTAACCACAGGCAATGTGTTATGTAAGATTATCGGAATTTATCCCTCAGCAGTTCACCATTGTGTTCGCCTACGTACAAGATAGGTGCACGCAAATGCTTGAGATCAGGGCTCCTTAAGTACAGGTCTAATGGTGAGGAAAATAGCCATTATTACAAATTAAATGTCCTAATATACTGTGCATAACGTTTACTGCTGGACTTTTATCAAATATACTGTAAATTACGTGGTAAAGCAGTTGAAATACTTTTAAAACATGTTTTTGCACTGCCAGGGAGATTAACACAATGTACGGATTGCTATTTGCTATCAGGGCAGCACAACATGTCAATAATGTCAGCATCCAAGGAAGTGGCTGCAATTTGAATAACATTGGCAACACTTTGTTTTCGGTGTGCTGGCCTATAATTCTGTATAATATGAGTTTATCTCATAGTTGTGTATCAAAAAATAGAGACATCATGTGACATTCATAACCCATAAAACAATTATGGCCAGAGTAGTAGTGGTAATACGGATGCAGTTGGAGCTCCTTAGGGTGGTAAGAGTTTATCAAATGTAAAAAAAAAATTGTGGGGGTATTTTTCTGGTGTATTACCAGTGGTTACCTGTTGTTGAGCGATTTAAAAGCTGCTGGGTTTACATCATGGGTATAATGTTACTTTGAATAGTACTGCACGAGCTATGTTACCACGAGGGGCAACACCAAGACATTTAAAAGATGAGGATTCCGTAGTTCAATGGAGCAGATCCTATGCATGACCAGCCAGGCATTGATAGAGCTGTGTCAAAATGAAGGTAAGCTGTCTAAGCATTGCTCAAGGTTTTTCATAGATGAGGAACAAGAGTACAACGTGAAAGTAACAACAATGTGATAACAGTAAGCAAACACTACTTTGTGTGGTAAGAGTGTGGAATCAGAGCTGCATCATATCAGATATGCCACAGATATAAACACAGATATTTGTCAACAAAAATAAATACGTGTGTTTACTTCAGGACCTAAGTACATATGTATGAAGCACATAAAGATATTTCCCATTCCCCGGATAATTATAGGTTTTTATGGCACTTGAGGTCTCAATCATCTCAGCTTTTCCCAGTCATCACATTTTGAAAAGGAAACTCATATTCCTGCATGTTCGCAAAATGTTTCTTTGTACAACTGTACCTATGGTGGTGGATATTAAGCACAACCTCTACTTCACTAGTTAATAATATGTACACGTGGAGTCAGCAAATAACCAGCATGACAACAGTACAAGAATACAGCCAGGAAACACCCACAGATGTCCAATACCCACCCACATTGTGCAGTACAAGGCACTAGAGTGGAAGTGCTCCTCTTCCTCTTTATTTATTTATTTCTATAGCGCCAGACTCGACCCCCGAAGGGGTATCTCTGCGCTGCGGATAGGCAGCAGAAAAACTGAGGGACTGGCACAAGATCAGAGACAGAAAAGAAAGGTCTTAAGGTGCTTCCGGAATTGGAGGTGGTCAGGGCATTGTCTCAAGTACAAGGGAAGCTGGTTCCAGTAAAGAGGACCAAGGTGGGAGAAAGCCTTTCCACCCCATCTGGCACTTCTAACTCGGGGAACCACGAGGAGAGATTTGGTTTCAGAGCGGAGGGATCTAGATGGTGTATACGGCGTGAATTCTCGGCCAGAGAATCCATTAAACATTTAGGCCCTCCTTACAAGTTTAGGTGCTACTTATATCACCTGATAAATAGCAATACAAGGGGGTACGTTATTAATCAGGTGTGATAAATAACAATTATTACGAGTTAGTGGGGAATAGCATGCAGATTTTGGTGTTTAGTGCTCCCAAATCTGCATGATACGACAAATGCTGTATGCTTTTCCACCGTTTCATTTCAGCAAGTTTGAACTGCCGAAATTTAACGAAGGTTGAAGTATTCAATTAATCAGATAATTATCCTACTAACTCGTAATTCTGACCCATGCGTAAACAGGGGTTTAGGCACGGGTTGGAATATACCGACCGACTTGTATTAGGGCCTAAGTCTAACTGCTGGTGGTTGAAATCACGCATTTCTTTCCCCCATGAGCTACATCACTGTAATCAATACATCCACTTGGGGATGGGCATACTCCAACATGTAATAGATTGACAAAGACTCCCCTCTCTGGAAGAGCTTAGTGCTACATCTACTTCATATAGACAAATTAAACAATCTTTTGCTCGCATCTACCCGCTTACTCCATCATCTCCAGCTCCTCCAGGTTGCATTATGGTGCAGTTCTCGTGCAGTATACGTGACCCAGCAGAAGACTCCATATGCCCTAGCCATTCCCCTTCTAGACCTACCCGGACCAAGCACCCCCCTGGGCAAGGGAGTGGCATGCTTCTAGCCTGTCGTCCCTTGGTGACCTGGTTGACGACAGACACCTCTTGTCCTTCAATAAATATTTAGACTGGTTTGACCTCCATAGGTGCCAATTTCTATTGCATAGTGCCTTAAAATACACTCTCTGTGAATATTGGTCCATATCAGACAGTAACCCAGAGGCATATTCCTTCATTCAGGCCTTCCACACCATGGAGTCGGGACGCCAACACATTTCCTGTTTCCATAGTGCTCTACTCTCCCTCACAGCGTTTTCCCTAACGACCCTCATTGAAAATGAGAGACAGAGGTGGGCAGGGCATTCCATGAAAAAGAATGGTCAAAAGCCCTTGAATTCCTGTACACCAAAAAGCTCACTTTAAATTGAGACACTGATTTAGTTTCCACATGGCCTACCTCTCTCCCGCCATTGTTAATAAATACTTCCTGCTGGTGAACACAGCTTATCCCCACTGCTCTGTGAAATAGCAGACTTCTCCCATATGCTCTGGTCATGCCCCTATATACGTTCCTTTCGGTGGGTCATGATGTTTGCATAGCCCTCACTAAGGGTTATAAGATTGTACACTTGATTCATCTCTACTCTGCTGAAATGCCAACTGTTTTTACTACTGTACCTTACCTTGTAATGCTGTGAAAAAAAAATAAAGACTGTGTTTAAAAATAAATAAATTAAATATAAAAATACTTAAATATCTTTTTTTGTATTTAAAAAGCGGCTATCAGTGCTGTCACATTTTTTAATTGATTCTACATTTAAAATATATATATAAATTAATTTACATAAACTTTTAATTTACAAATATTCCCCTATTTTTTACCACAAGGAGATCTCTGGCCCGATAGTGGAAGTCTACGCCAAGTGGGCAGAACCTCAAATTCGGTCATTAAGTCACAACTAGTAGCAACTTTACGGTAGTATATGACATTTTAACTGAATGCAGCCTGTTTCAGGGGGTGAGGACATGTAAAGGAACATTTTTGAGTAACTTTACACTCATAAATGGTGACCAGCCCAAAGTAGCAAAGTTACTCAAAAGTGGAAGAGTAAACTGACTTGTGTAGATTTATTGCCATGTAAGTTAACATTTGTCAATCGGCCCCCATATACCATTTAAGCACAATCCTGGACTTCTAACACTTCACACTGCCCTCAGTGGTAGGGTGTTACGCTGTACTTTGGTCACGTGTGGCAGATAATAAACAGTAATCAGGAGGCACCTTTAGTAAATAAAAACCTACTCACATCTAATGTCACAAAGGTGAAAAGACGAGTAATATTTGCCATATATTTACATGACTATATAGGCATCATACAGAGTCGGCCATAGTGACTCTACACTAATGGTGCAGCCATGAAACAATTTGACCTGTAGTGAAAATGGCTGTTTCAGCTTATCATGTTTTATTTTAATTTGGATCGGGGAAATTAAACTGGAGGAGGAACAAGATACATATCCCATTTTAAATCCTATATTAAATTTTGCTCTGTAGAAACTGCAAAAGCTGATGAACAGATTTGCAACAATCTTGTCATGGAAGAAAAACTTCACTTAGAAAATACGCCTCTTGTGGTTAGTAGTAAACTGACTGAGAAAGTTTTAGAGACGCCATCATATGAAAAAGGTGTTAGACAGACATTAAGAGTTATAATTTAGAGCTATCTAGACGGTGCTAAAGTGGGCTTCTTGCTGTGCCTTGCCTAGAACTTTATCACTGGTTGATGACATTGGCCTACTCTTATCTTGTTTTGCTTTCACATGTATCTTTAAATTGACACAGATCTGTACATAGGGGTGCACAATTAAAGGAGAGAGATGAAAAATACTTAATTTGCCATGATACCCTTTGAGAGAAACTCTCATAAAATACGGTAGTTGTTTAGTATGTTTAGTTTCTGTTGGTATGCCATTGTAATGTCTTTTTGCAGGGCCACCTAGGGTGAGCAAATACATTTTCAAGTGCTAATAACTTTGGCATTAGTTTATTAATCCACTTGGAATTTGGCAGGTTGTAAGCAGATGAAGCCCAGTGCAAAAATCTCATGGCTATTAGGAGAGTTGTTTCCCTGTGTAAAATCATTGTCCAATCCAATAAGAGAGGCATGAAAAGGTGTTTTTTTCCGGTCAATATCATTTCACTATGGTAATAAACCGGAAGTTGCCTATGACAATATAGTGATAATTGTAAGAATGTGTGTTCATTAGTGCAGTTGCACTAAATCACGTTATTGTGCCACTTTTGTTTTCACTGCCATGGTGTAATATATTTAATTGAGTGTTTGCAATGTAGTGACAAATGTTTTGTAAATGTTATGTTATGTTATGTTATATAGCTTATAGAGCGCACAGCTGTCCCAGCAAAGGGGCGTCCCGGCGCTAATGACAGTCAGAAGGAGAGGGCCACCAAATGTCACAGGAACAGTGAAATGACAGCAAAGCAATAAAGGGCCATGTTACATATGTTGCCCCTTATGTATTTTGTATATTATTTGGTTATTTGGAGGTAATTAGCTTGAAAAAGCTTTTTACTCCCACCAACAATAGGCACTTGCTGGAATTGTTATCTTTTTTTTAAGTGTCAGGAATCAAAGGGTCGCTGAAGAGCTGGGTTCCGGTGCAGTAATAAACGAAGATGGAAAACTCTGAGTGGGCAAAGTCCAAAGTCTGTGTCCAGGAAGGCCTTGCGTCAATGAGTTGCTGTTTGACTTCGGCCCTGATGAAGCCCTTTTCTATAGATCAGATCTTCTCCAGGAGGGCAAACAGCATGCTGAAGCTTTCCAGTGATTCAATGTTGACAGATGCGGCTTCAACGGCAATCCCGGTCTTTGTCGAATATACAGGCAGATAATTGGCAAAAATATCTAAGTCCCAGCTTTTGCAGTGTAGACAGAAGGAGTACACTCTAACACCAGCTAAGAGTTGAGGACCTAGGAGGTACCATGTAAGGGCTAGGGCTCACTCCAACAGAGGCCAACAACAGGGTCTAGTCAGATCCAGTTGGAACTGGTCAGCTGGGCAGTGGCAGAGATAGAGGCCTCTGAAAGCTTGTTTTGTCCCTGTAGCTCAAAGAAGCCAGTCAGCCAACTGGCCCTTGGCATCACTTTTAGAGTCCTAGGTTCATGTCAAGCAGATCCAGACTGCTATTAGGCTCTTCAGACAGCAGGGAAGTCCTTCTTATGATTCTTCACAGATCCAGGTGTTCTGAGGAGAGGTCTGCGGGGTTCCCTTTTATACCCAGTGCCAGCCTGTAGTGGACAACTTCTAAACCAGTCCTGGTCAGTTCCTCTCCCCGACTGGTGATAGTGCCATCTTGGTTTGAGAAAACAAGAGGAGGCAGGCCTAGGTGTGAGCTTCATCTGCCAGTGACAATGTAAGCATCTTCTAAAGCTCAGGAACAGGCTGGGCCCAGCCCCAAGGCCATCCTGTCAAGGGAAGAGTTCCCGTCCCACCCACAGATCCCTACGTCCGTTGTCTGGGAGCAATACACATCTCACCATAGGGGGACCATCAGGAGTCAGGTGAGAGCTGGACACTGGCAGAATATCCTTTTGGTTTCTAAACTTTCTAAAAATGTAATTTAAAATCCGACTTGACAATTGAGTTGGGTTTTAAATTACTAATAAAATGTGTCATTAAACCATTTTTCTAGCTATTTCTTAACTGAATTTAGCACTTATTAGATGTCATAATATAAACCTGCGTTAGCCTATGGAGAGCCATCCTTGCCACAGTGACAAACAACTTTGGAGGTTTTTTACTGCCAGGACATGTAAATCATTAAATATACATGTCCTACTTTTTAAATACCATGATCTCTGTCCTATGGGCATTTAAGGCCTATCTTAGGGGTGCCATTTGAGTATCTAAAAGGAAGTTTTAGGCCCGGCAAAAGGGTAATTTTTTTTCTAGGTCGAAATGTCAGTTTAAAACTGAAACTCCAGGCTGAAGGGGAAGGCCTGAAGACAGGTTTTTACAGGGCTACTATAGTGGGCAGCACAATGAGTGCTGCAGCCTACTGGCAGCATTTAATTTTCCAGGTGCCAGGTAGTACCATATACTAGGGACTTATCACTACATTAAGGGCCCAATTACGATGAGGCTCGGAAAGCCTCTGACCACGGGTTGGAGGCTTTCCAAGCCTCATCGCAGTTTCACTTTCTACCACCGCTTTACAATGCAGGCGATCGAAGCTAAAACTGGCTGGTCATTCCGGCACGTAACCCCCATACGACGGCATTTCTGCCATCAGGATTATGATGCTCGGTTTCTGGCAGGCTTTCCATGCCGGGCTTTCCGACATGGAAAGCCTGTCAGAAAGCAAGTTTGGGGGCCCCTAGCAAGGCCCCCTATGCCCTGCAGCCTCTGGTTGGTGGCTATTGTGCCCCCCTGTTAATCCTTGCACCGTTTGGCAGGTACCTTGAGGTGCCTGCCACATGGTGCAGGGATTAACAGAATCTCCCATTTCTCTATGGGAGCTTGTGCTATGTCCGGTTTACGGCCGCAGCACAAGCACCCATAGGGAAATGGGTGTCAGTTGGAGGCAACTCCGACCTACATAGTAATCAAGCCCAAAATGTGTCGATTTGGTATATAACAATTTTAACATGTTTGAAAGGGAGGGAAGAAGCACTTTACCTCTGGTTAGCAGGGGTAAAAGTGTACAGAGTCCTATGGCCAACACAAAACAAGTTCAGCAACTGAAGGCAAGGTTCTGGGGTAGCCATGCAGAAAGAGCAAGTTTCCAACAAAGGTCTTTCATTAGCCATCAAGACTAATTGCACTTGTTTATCTTTTTGTAATAACAATGTTTTAAAGATCAAATGTAATCAGCCAATGGCCAAACCATCTTAAGAGTTGTTTATCTAGGTAGTTTGGTTCAAATATACGTGTGTGTTTTTATGTAAGTAAATTAAGGTACATAGTGTGCCATGTGGGTAGGGTACTTCAAAAGCTGGTGGAAGCCCAGACCTCCACGTTTTCCACTAAGTGAACATGCTGTTTTTTCTAATTTACATCCACCAACATATCACTATTACCTAACAGTCAAATGTTTTCAGAAAATGTATATAGATGAAGTAGCAACTTGAGTAACTCATCCAAAAAGGGATTGCGACAGCGAAGGGTTAAATAGACATCTTCTACGATTAACCCTGGGAGTAATTTTAAATACGCCAAAGTAATTGGAGTAATTTTTATAATTCTGCATTACTCTTTTTGTACATGGAATTACAGATTATAACCCAATTATGGCCTCTTGCGCAATTAAGAGTAATTTGGTGAAACAAATCCTACTGCTCGAGCACATTTAGCGAGCTTAAGTAGCTGCTTGCTCTGCTGTTTATGGTCTGTTTCATTTAGCACTATATTCTTAGTGCAAAGTGCATCCTGGAATCCATTTAGGACACAAGAGTCCATTTTGCGTTAGAAGCCAGAAGAAAGTTGGGGGGAAATCCTACCCCAAGTGCACATTTAGCGAGGATGAGTTGCAGTGAGCATTCGCTATTCATGTTCTGTTGCTATTTCTTAGCGGAAAATGCATCCTTGCGTCCATTTTGGATGAGAGAGGCATTTTAGTGTTAAGAAAATTGTGCTCAATGCAGAATTACTCTTCTCGCATAATTCTGTGTAATCTTGAGAAACCTTTAGGTAATTCAGCATGATTACACCTCACGGAATTACACAAGTTACGCCCACTCCTGGATATGATATGGGAGGTTTTTTAGCTCACTGTGCATCCTGCAATTAAAAATTTGAATGGTTCATATGGGGTATTACGATTCTGACAGCATTGCAGCTGCTCAATAAATCAGACTGTCACCTCCCCCGACACCGTGTCTGAGTTATTCTGGATTATTTTCTTACCATACAGAATTACCAGATCCATAATGGTCATTGATTGGTCAATTAAACATATTTCTGTCTGGCTAAACTGTTGGACCTGGCCCTCTCTGCAGGGTCACCCCAAATTCTTTGCCTTCACCCCTCCTGTTTTTTGAACTCTGATGTCCTTAAGACTCTGACCAGTTTACCACTGCTAACCAGTGCTAAAAGTGATTGCGCTCTCTTCTTTCAACATGGTATAGTTGGCTTCACCCAATTGACGCATTTAATTTACTGATAAGTCCCTAGTAAAGTGGTATCACATGTATCTAGGGGTTGTAAATTAAATGCTACTAGTGGGCATGCAGCGCTTATTGTACCATCAACTTAAGTAGCGCTGTGAAACCTGTCTCAGGCCTGCTATTGCAGTCTGTGTGTGCAGTTTTAAAGTGCCATTTTGATGTGGCAAAATGAACCATTTTGCCAGGCCTAAACCATCCTTTTAAATACATTTTTCACCCCTAGGGTAGGCCCTAAAGCAGGCTGTGTTGTATTTAAAAAGTTGGACATCTGCTTTTAGGTTTTACATGTCCTGGTAGTTAAAGACCCTTACATTTGTTTTTCACTATTGCAAGGCCTACCTCTCCTACAGGATAACATTGGGTTACCTTATTACATTTAATAAGTAACAACTCTTATTTGGGAGCAAATAGAAATATCACGTTTGTTGTCTGAGGAATTGTAATTTAAAACAGTCTTTAACAGTTAAGTCGGACTTTAAGTCACAATTCTGAAAATGCCACTTTTAGAAAGTTTGCATTTTCTTTGGCCTAACAATTTGGTGCCTGCATCCTGGGCCACATGACTAGGTGTTGTTAGCAGTCAGCCTTTGTGTATTCTTCCCAGACAGTATCACAACAGAGGGTCTGGGGATTGGCAGAATGGGCCATCTTAACTTGATGGAGGGGCAGAGCTGTCACCTATTACACTTCCACTTTAAAGGCACTGGCCCAGCACAGTCAAAAGGGACTTCACATTAATCTACTGTGCCCTTGGGCAAACTGGGACCAAGGAGGGAGGCAAGAAATTCCAGATACTTCTGTGGGGGGGGGCAACTCCAGAAGCTTCTACCACTTCAAAGGGGCCACCAGGTATGAACATGGGACCCTCAGACCCACTCTTCTTTACACTCCTGGACCTGTTTATACTAGAGAAGAAGAACTGTCCTGCTGCCAGAAGACTACTGTGCTGCCTGAGGCCTGCCAGCTGTCTGAGAAGGATGACTGTACCTGCATGCTTCATCCCAGGCTGAAGTGACTCCAAGGACCAGTAGACTGACCTCCTGTTCTAAGCTTCAGAAACACAACAAGCTCCAGAGGTCTCTCTGGAACTGCCCAGCCTACTTGCAGCAACTAGCAACTGGACCTGCCGAAGCCCTGCTGGACTCTGCTGGAGTGAGTTCCTGATCTCGAGAGGTACCTTCCAGGTCCTTGAGCCTTACTATGCCATACGTGGAACTCCTCCATGCAGAAAAGGAAAAACTGGAAGTTTTGGGCTCTATGCAACTGCAAATGGGCCCATTTGCACCAAGGGCCAGATGTACGACCAATTTTAGCATGTGCAGACGGGTTAGCAACCCGTTTGAGCATGCTAAAATTGGTATGGCCATGTACTAACACAATTTTGTGAGTCGCAAATGAATTGCGGCTCGCAAAAAAGTGTTTAGAGATTCGCTATTTGGAAGGGGCATTCCCTTCCAAATAGCCATTCTCTAACCCATGTACTAATGTCGTGCGACCGCAATTGCGGTCGCAAAACACTCGCAATTACCACCTACTTCAAGTAGGTGGTAATGCATCTGCAAATGGGAAGGGGTCTCCAGGGGACCCCTTCCCCTTTGCAAATGCATGCAACATTATTTTTTAAGGGCAGGCAGTGGTCCCAAGGACCACTGCCTGCCCTTAAAAAATGAAACGAAAAAGTTTCATTTTTATTTTTTTAAATGCATTCCGTTTCCCTTTAAGGAAAATGGGATGCATTTAAAAAATAAAAAATAGCTGCTTTATTTAAAAGCAGTACCAGACATGGAGGTCCGCTGAGCCCAGCAGGTCATGCCATTCCCAATGGGGTCGCAAATTGCGAGTGGCTCGTGAATATTCATGAGCCTCTCAATTTGCGACCCCATTGGGAATCGCAAACAGTGTCTCAGACACTGTTGTGCATACCAATTTGCGAGTCGCAAATTGAGAGTCGCAAATGCGACTGCAATTTGCGACTCGCAAATTGGCGGGTCATACATCTGGCCCCAAGATTTTGCCGCCGGTGTTGACAGCGAATGTGAAGCTCTGGTGAACCACACTTCTCATGCTACAATGAACACCAGTGATGACCAGCAACGCAAAATCTGCACTTTGCGCTATAGCATCGACAGCCCGCAGTGACCACCAACGCGAATCTCCAGCAACAACTGTCCACATCACCAGTCAGGATCTTCATGCTACAGTGACGATCATCCCTATGGTTGGCCTTCTTTTCACACTACAGTTATGACCATCTGTGACCATTGTGTTCTCCTTCACCGTGAACAGACCTGTTGGCGCTAGACTTTAGAAGGTAACTTTTTCAGAGGGACTGACCTGGTCCCTGGATCCAGCCTGCACTCTATCGCGGCCAGCCTGTACTTGTGATTTTTACCTGATCTTGCACAACCAGATAACCGTGAGTGGCACTTTGAGCTTTTAGGCACTATACTGAAACCTTTAAATTACATATCTCTAGTTCTGTTGATTGGATTTTTGTTCTTTTTGTGTCAAATAATTTATTAATTTTACTCTATTTTTCTAAATTGGTGTGGGATTTTTCTTGTGTTGTGTTTTTACTTTATTGCTGTTTGTGAGCTGCATAAATTCTTGACACATTGCTTCTAAGTTAAGCCTGACTGCTTTTGTACCAAGATACAAGAGGTTTATGCACAGGTGCAAAGGTTAATTTATCAACTTTTTGTGGTTCACCCCAGCAAGGATTTTGGCTGGTGCTTCAGAGGGCTTTCACTCAGCTCAATTAACACCCAATGTCTCGTATAAACATATTCCTGTAGGACCTAGTGTACTGTCTTTGGTATTGATTACGTACACTGTAGAATGTGGGGCGGTTATAATCTTTTGGGCCAGATGAGCAATGCACTGACAGAGTGCACAGCCTCACGTAGTACCTTCTCCTGACAGGTTCAGACTGAAAATTGAGGTCAAGTATTTAGGAAATACGTTGACTTTGGGTCATAGTTGTTTCTGATACTCATGAACCAAAACACATTGTTACAAAGTACTTGCAGTGAATTTCCTGGGTTTAGCAATTATATAAATTGTTAATTGCCCAGAGTGATTAAAAGGCCCTTCCTGAGCACAGAATTGTGGGCACTAGGAACCACTGGTGTAACACAAAATGAATGGACTCATTACACATTTGTGACATACTTCTAACGCTTCCCTAAGGTAGCTACCTCACATTTTGCAAACACTTTAGGCTAAGCAGAGACCCTTGAGGGTGGGATCCCACTGCACCAAATGGGCTGCAGAACTTTAGTGAAGTGTTTCCAGCATTTTCCTAGTCCTGATTTATTTTTCGTCTACCCCTATTACATTTCCTTTCAAATGGCACAAATATGGCTAGATGAAATCTCGTTAATTCTGACTTTTTTAATTTTATTGTAATTTCACTGATTATTTTTTGTCTGGTACTTTCGCTGCCTACCATGCGGTTCATTGTAAGGAGAAACAACATAGGCAACGCATGTTTTATATGCGCTGCGGACAGCAGGGCTGATCCTCACATTCAGTTTACAGAAGCTGTACATCATAAACCATGAACGTCATTTACGGGTGTGCCTGGGGTTGCAGCTGCAACCCCTGGCTTGCCTCTTGCGACCCCTGGCACTGCCTTTGCGACCCCTGAACTCAGAGGTGGCAAAATCAGGGCCAGTAGGCCCCAACTTCATTGTTTTCTGCTCGTTTTTTAATACATTAATAGTGAATAATAGTCTATCATTCACTTTTAATTTAATAAAAAGTGGAGCATTTGGGTTAGGAATGGGCTCTCTACTGGCATCTTAGGTTAATAAAATCAAATGCTTTTAAATGTATGTTGTGTTTGTGCATGTAGGTGAGAGGGAGTTTGGGTGCATAAGTGTGTGTGTGTGTGTGTGTGTGTGAGCATAGGTGTTTGTATGTGGGATCATGTGTGTGTGTGTGAGAAAGTGAGTGAGTGAGAAAGTATAAGTGAGTAAGAGTGAGTGAGAGAGTGTGCATGAGTGATCAGTGTAGGGAAATGAAAATTAATGAGGGTGAATGAGTGAGAGAGAGTGAGTGTATGAGCATAAGTGTGAGTTAATGAGCTTAAGTGAGAATGTATGCTTATACTTGCAAGTCTGCTGGTGGACCTGGCATGTTTCTTGGCTCATAGAGGCGCATTGATGTCACTTCCTGTGATGTCATTAAGGTCAAAGGGTGTATGGTGTCATTTCTGCTACACCTGGCATTCTGGTGAATCGACACCCACATCATAAACCCCAGCTTCTCCAGCTTCCTACATTTATGAAATATAGTGTAGGAAAATACATGAATAAACCATCTGTTTGTAATGTTGCCTTTTCGTGAAAGGATGATACAACTGGATCTATTGAAGAGCTGGCAATGCCGGAAGCGTGAAGTGATATGAAAATATGTAAATCAAATTCCGCTTGAAAACCCCAGGGTATTGGTTGGATGCGTTTATATTTTGATGAAATGTAGCCTCACTTTCCTCTGCTGTACTACACTTTGGTTCAAGAATAGTATTTTCTATCCTAGAGGTGGTTATAAGAAACAAAAATTCTCTTTGACAAGATGCATTATTACTATGTAATGGGAAAGCCGAGCACACGGAGGCTGAAAATTTATCATTGTACAGAAGTAGCAGACAATCTAAAGACGAGGTGTTTTCAATCATTACAGAGAACCATTACTGTACATTCCTCCGACTCCTTAAAATATATTTATTGTTTTATGTCAGCAATCCAGCATTATCTATGACTTGCTTTGCATGTTTTACATAAAGATGCCTGCAAGGGAATTCAAACCCACTTTAAAGTAGAAAACGATTCACCTTGACTATGCAATGAGTCTTGTTGTTTAATAATAGCTTACAGTAGGTAGTATGTAGGACTTCTTTAAAGACATACTGTTGTTATAAACCAGGTCCTTGGTAATGCAATGCAGTTAAAAAATGTGACAAAGGAATAAAATTACCATAAATACCAATTTCTAGGTTGCTGAAATGATGCACCTGATGTACAAAGGTGTTTTGTGTTTGCAAACTCTGCGATTCCCCAAATCCCAGAGTCTGTGACCACAATTGGGCTTTTAAATGTACAGCAGCCCTTTTAGCAGTCAGAAAAGGTAAAAGGGCTTTTGCAACTCTTTCAGAATAATTACGAAGAGTGGACGTGTAGGGTCACCCCTCTCATTTATTGCTCTGAAAGGTATGCATTAAGGGAAACACACTTTACGCTGCAGTCTTTACAACGGACAGCCTTTACAACGAAGTCAGTACACCTCACGTGAAGTTACCACGGGTTACTTTACCACGCATGTCGTTACAATGACATGCTGTAGGGGATGCGTTGTTGGACTGATGTTGGATGTCCAACACGTTCCCTACTGTTGCGTAGATGGGAGTTTGACTAGTATTTTATACTATTCCAGAGAACCCTGCCTGCTTCTCCTGATGCTTTAAAAAAACAGCACCTGTCCCTCTAACGGAAACAGGCTGCTTCACAGAAATGTTTACTCTTGGTAATGCAAATACAGGAACAGAGGTACGCTGTCCCTTTCGGGCTTCCATCCCTACATTTGCAGCCACTCTCTAGGGGATAGAAATTGTGACGTGCTATATTAATATTCATTAGACACATCACTATGCGGCTCCCAGCAAACAGGGATTTTGAAATGCAACCTATTCCTACATAGATCACATACATCACATTGCAAAATTACAGGAAGGTTGCAAAGAGTTGTCGGCCCCAACTTTCCATGGAGTAGGACAATAATTCTCTCCTTCTCCACATTTTAACATAAAGTGCATACAAAGCCTCAATTATAGCTGGATTGTTTAGGTCTTCTCAAGTGAGGCTAAAAATATTACAAAATATTGCTTTGTTCTTGAAGTTAATGGATGCATTTGCAAAGCGCTGTATGGATGCATACGTGCTTGTGCCTATGCAAGAGATGTATTGAGCTCATATTTCTCTTGTATGTCTTTTCTTTTTTTCTTTTCTGCTACACTTCTAATTCAGTTTAGAACATGTATATGATAATAAACAACTTAGAATTGTACTACAGTGCAAACAGCGATGTCATTGTAAGACAATAAGAGTCAAGTAGAGATGCAGGACAAATTTGCAGTATAAAACGAGACCTTGCCTTTCAGTAACTGTTTGCTCATTAGGTGCAGGCTAAGAGTGGCATGGAGTACAGTGATGTGGAGTGCAGGGGCATATAGTGCAGTGGTGCAGAGTAGAGTAGAGTGGCGTAGAGTGCAGTGCCACAGATTACAGTGATGCATAGTGGACTGCAGTGGTGTAGAGTGCAGTGGCATTGAGTAGAGTAGTGCAGAGCATAGTAAAGTGGTGTAGAGCATTGTGGCATAGAGTAGAGTGGTGAAGAGCAGAGTGCAGTGGCGTTCAGTAGAATGCTGTGGCGTAGAGTAGAGTGGTGAAGAGAAGAGTGGTGTAGAGTGCAGTGGTACAGAGTAGAGTGGCGTAGAGTGTAGTGGCATAGAGAAGAGTGGTGCAGACTAGAGTGCAGTTGCGCAGAGTGTGTGGCGTAGAGTAGAGTGGCATAGAGTGCAGTGGCATAGAGTTGAGTGGTGCGGAGTCGAGTGCAGTGGTTTAGTGGCAATTGATATTGTAGGTGCAATATTTTTGTCAGTCAGTATTTCAATCCTGACACAGTAAGTCTTATTTGGCAGAAGCTAACAAATGGCAAACCAAGCAAACTTTTATAAAGGAAACTTGAAACACAGAATGGTTGCTGCTTTTCAAAACCTAAGCAAATTATTTTCACCCAGATTCTCTATCTTTACTACTGTGGAGTCTCCGCACATAAAAAGATAGGACTGTCCTATTTTTGTATGTGATGAGACTCTGCCCTCCTAAAGATACTACTTGTAAAACATCTTTGTGAATAGCAAACAATCGTAAACTTAAACAAAAGTGTAAGTTTACCTTTGTGAATCAGGCCGTGAGTTTTTAATCTTGACCTACAACAATATCAGCAGCAGCATAACTACTATGACAATAGCTATAAACTAGATAATTATGTATGCATGGATTCACTATCCTTATCTCCACATCCGCTTCTGTTGAGGATATATTTATGTAAGTAAGATTGAAGTTATGAATAGTAAAGTTACACTTACCCACGTATGCTTCCCTTGGTGATATTTTGACATATAATCAGAGAAGACCCTGCTTTGTTTTAGCGAGGGGCATACGCTTCACACCTGTGCCTGACACACTGATTCTAATGCCCTTACTTTCCAAGTGGAGTTTGTGGAGTTTTTTTTTTTTTTTATACATAGCGCCAACTAGACCCGAAGGTATCAGAGCGCTTTACACGAGCACCAGTTACGTTACAGATGGAAAGATTCATTATTTTTGTAGGAAATATACTTCCTTTATAACATTTGGCATCATTATTTTGATTCCAGTCACTGAAATCTTTTAATTAAAACTTCAAAGCAAGATTCAAGCAGCCCCTTTTTACATAAATTCTATTTAGATTTACCTTGCATATGATTTAAAAAGTCACAGTTTGCCCATTTTAAACAATCGGTTACTTTTTGGGGAAATTAGAAATGTACAAAGAAAAGCAAGCGAGAACAGCTAGAGGGTGGCCATCACATCTCAGCGGAAAATCAGATTATTAAGCAATATAGGAAGAACACATGCAGGGGAAGATTACATTTGTGTTCAGAACATCTAGTTTATCCTCTCGAACGCTAATAGTATTGATATAGTTCTAAATATCCTGTGGATAAGCAAATGGCATTTTACAAATCACTGGTAAATAATGCACAATTTATAATCCAATATAGCTATCTGTAGCTAAACAAAAAGCAAATGTTTAAACTTAAATCACAATGATTTCTTTTATTCCAGTTTAATCGCTGAAAATAATAAACATTTAGCAGGGTGTGATGGTTTACTGCCAAGGAGCTGCGGGAATGCCCCTGTGCAAACACATCCTTGCTAATACTGGCATTGAAAGAGATTTCACTGGAAAGGCGGGGCTCGGTTGACAATCTGTGTATATAGACCGAAGGCAGCACTGATCAAGGGATGAGGGAATCCGAAAAGAAAACGAAACCCCTGCACTCTCTTCTCTTGCAAAGGAAGTTTACATATTTTCCCCTCCTTGCATTGGTTTGAGTAGAAAAAGATGGGATAAACAGCGTAGAACAATTGTTAACAACTTCAAACCTAGCTATATATATTTTTTCAAATATCACTCAAGAATGGACAATTTTACAACCGGTTCTCCGTATCAGATTGTATATAATCCCATGCTGTATAAATCATTAAGAATTGTGGGCCATATTAGCAACAAAATGCGATAAATATCGCAGAGCGCGCTTAGCGCGAAATATTTCATCGCCAGCTATCGCTGGAATATATCGCCACGCTAACGCTGTATTAGCAACAATTAGCGCTATGGCGATGATTATTCCAGCGATAGCGGCATAATGCGAGAATATCGCTGGAAAACCAGCGATATTCTCGCATTAACGCTAAGGTGGATTCAGCATTAGAATCCACCTCCTATACTACAAACAGGTAAGTCATCCTCACTAGCAGGTGTTAAAATCTAGCGATAAACGCGCTTAGCGCGAATTATTTTATCGCTTCGCCTGCCTTGCTAATAGGGGGTAGTGGTGTTAGCGACTGTATTCAGTCGCTTTTAGTAGGGAACGCCTTCCTTGCATGTCATTAGCGATAATTATCGCTGACATGCAAGGCGATGGAAAACGCGGCCTCTAACGCCTGAAAGCTGTCGCTAACGCCTGTTAGCGACAGCTTGCTAATAGGGCGATAAAATTATCGCCGCTTTAGCGGCAAAAAGTGCCGCTAAAGCGGCGATAAAGCCCTTGATAATATGCCCCTGTATTTTTAAATGCGAAATGTAAACTAGGTGAGTGCATTCAAGGCAACCATCTAAAGGTAGTTGAAGAAGAGAGATTATACGTGGAGCATGGCTGATTTTAGAAAAGCATAAATTATAATTTCCACATGTTCAGTGAATTACGCCAGCCGTCTACAGTGAACCATCAGATGATGGCTGAAATATTGTACTAGTGGTCTGTTGGTTTGTAACATCTGGAAACAGCTTCATACCACCCAACCACTTCCAGGTATGGCCGGGTATGAAGTTACCCGTCTTGTTATGTGTGGTTAGCAGAAATGAGAAATGTACGTTTATAGAGTGATATATGAGGAAACATTGGGTGTCATGCTTGAGGGCCAGAGGTGTGCTCCAATTATGCAGCTATCTCGGTGCTGCAGGTAGGTGCGTCACTGAACAAAAATGTTTAAATATATCCACACTACACATTGTATACTGCCCTCTGCTGGTTTCTACAGTTGGAATGTTCATTATCGGCTTATGGTGTGCCTGTGTTGAGTGGTTATCTTGATTGGGTGGTACAGTCAGCTGTTTGTCAACTGTCTGTCTTTTAGGTCAGCTGTTCCTAACCTGTGTTCCGGGGAGCCCTGGGGGGGTCTGAGATATCAACGCAGGGGGTCCTGCTTTGAAAATTAAATCATATTCACACATTATTATAGTGTATATAAATAAAGAAGCAAAATGTAAACATCACCTTTTTTAAACGTTCTGTAAATGTGATGGAATTTGGAATTGGAGGCTAAAAACGAAGGTCCGGATTTATCAAACATTCATCAAAACAGCAAGACACCTCACTGCTTGAAAGGGAGAGGGGAGGAATGCGCCATGTTTAACATAATATGGCACATTCCTGTGCTCGCCTTGAGCTGGTGCACAATGTGCTGCCTTGCGCCAATGTAGGCACCCATGTGCTGAGGTACAAGGGTGCCTGTGTTGTAGGCAGGATTGGGTTTGTGCAGGAAGGGACACCTTCTGCACAACAACAATCCTCTGTGACATTTTCCTCTTCGTACATCTGCTGCAGAATGCAACACACATAGAAAGAGGAAAAAACGAGGAGAATTAAAATATTTCTCCCTGTTATGACTCCCCTGGGAAGGCGTAGCATTTTGGAGCAGTCCAAGGTCTACCACTCATGGTTAATCTGGGAATGCGGCAAAATCCATGGGTGGATGCACGGCAACACCTATGCTCCACCCAAGGAGAATCTTCCTAAGGGAGAGTTACGCAAGGCAGCGACTTGTGCTGCCTTGTGTTACTCCAGATTCACCAAGCACTGCAGGGCCATGCAAGGTGACCTTGCATTGCTTGGTAAATCTGGCTTTATAGTTGCATTGCCCTTGCGTTACCTTCAGTGACGCAAGGGCAATGCAACACTATGATAATTCTGCCCCTAAGTTGGTATCCTCAGATTGATTTGTGGAAGAAGTTCAGGTGCATCAAAAAGAATACAGTATGAACAATGGGTGGACTAAATTGAATTTACAAAATCTTCAACCTTCCAATTACAATTTAGATTTTTTTACACATTTGTTTGTGAACATGAATGCTTGTTTCCGTATTTTTGTCTATAGTTTGCAGTTCAAAATATATAAACTGCTTTGGCAGAGGTCCTGGATTTCCAATAATGACTCAGTGGGAGTTAAAAAATAATGCAGTGGTAGTAAATCCCTGTTCAGCCATTAATGGGAGCCACTTTTACATACCTAATCAGGATTGTGCGGTGTGCATCAACACTGCACTCCCGACTTTTTCCTCACTCAAATTACACCTGGTGAAATAAACACTGGTGAAAAGGGCTTGGAATAAAGTGAAAATATGTGGAAACCTCTTCGCAAACACATGTTGCACCTTGTTATTCCCCATTCCTGGGTTGAAACTCAGAATCGTGTGGTAATGTCAGATTACAGAATGACCATGTCGAGGAAAATTAGTAATTCCGGGTGTGATACTATAGAGATTGAGGCCCCTGCAACTGATAATGTCTATTGTGTTCATACTTCAGTCCATACTTCAGTTACCTATTGGGGGTGCTGATGACGCTTCCACGTGTTAAGAATACAAACCGGTCCTGTGTGGTGGGGGGTGGAGGGAGGGTTGCTGGTGGGAGACTCTGCTGCTGCTTTTGGTACAGGGGGCCGATATTGCAGCTCTGCTGCAAAACCGGCCTCTGTACCAAAACGGCCCCCACTGGTGTAAAACCGTCCCCCACCCTTCTGGTCCACCGGGAAAATGCCTGGTGCCCGCTACAGCCAGTCCTGCGCTGGTTAAGAAAGTTGATTGGATAATTATATATCACCATAAGGGATGATATTCCAAGCCAATGACTAAAGGTTAAAACAATACGAGAAAAGGACTGCAAATAGGAATTATCAGAGAAAGACTGGAGTGCTACCTTATAGTATGAATAGAGGCTTCTAGCTTTGGCGGGATTTAAACTGACACAATTCAATGTGGTGCACAGAACATGCACTACAACAATGTAACTGAAAAAAATTGATCAATGCTAAGTAGGATAAATCCCCAAATGAAACTAAGCGGTGCTGGCATCTGTCATTTGGTGTGTGGCTATACACACATTGTTGCATTGTGATAAGAAGTCAGGAACCTTAGAAACAGCATTGGGGGTAAAGACTCGTTCACTCAAATCATGCTTGCTATGTATAAACATATTTAAAGTTAAAAACAGAATGTTAAAGAAGGCAACACTGTTGGCCATGGTAAAGGTGACATGCAGAATTGCTAATAAATGGGTGGGCATGCAGGTACCCACTATAAAGGACTGACTGAGTGACTTTAACGTGTTGTCAGCAGCAGAGGAACTGAGTCAGAAGACATAGAAATGTGGAGGATATTCTCTACAAATATATGGTTCAGCGGTGCTGGAACAATTTTCAGAGTAGAGGTGCTGACCATTGGTGACAGCTCAATAAAAAAGGATTTTGAGAAATACCTGCTACTGAGCAAGTAAGTGTAATAGGCGATCCATATTGCTGCCCTCTCTTGAATATGGAGAGATTCCAAAAGACATTTATCAAACTATTGGCACATGTGGTGCATTAGGAAATGTAATTTCCTACATTTCTGTGTAAACTAGCACGTGGGTACGTCGTACAGTTGTGTCTGGTTATTTGTACAAACCACACTTTTCTATGTCCAGCGTCTCATGCTTGAAATGCTCGTGCGGCAACAACATTGTTCACAGTAAAGCACTCTACTGCTTGACACCTTGTGTGTGCAGGATCAAGTGCTTACAATTAATTTATAAAGCATATCAGGATGTGTGTAGAAAAAAACATAAATGTACTAGGATGAAACTGCTGAAAACAAGCGCATGCATGTGTGAAAATAATATGCAATGTATGCCAGTAATGCATTCGATCTACCCATGATGTCATGCAAAGCATTGCATTTCGGATCTGGGATTGCTTCAATTGTGTACCAAGGATTTAACTGCAAGAGGAAATCTTAAAACCATGGGAACTTAAGTATATAGTTACATTTTGCTACAATGGTTCTCACAGGTATTAATTTGAAAAATGTAGTACTACAATACAATTACCAGCAAAATAACGTCTCAGAGATAAACAACATACAAACCAGAACCAATGAAGTCCTGGCACATGTATAAGGAAGGACAAGGAAAAAATACAATGGACACTAAAGTGCAAAATGAAAATGTATTATTATTACATATGCAGTGGTGAACTACAAATGGCCAGTCAGGCAGACTGGACCGCACCTAGAACTTTCAATTAACATAATTGGCAGAACCGGTAATCATTGAAGTGAATTCAATGTGTCCCCAGTGTCAAAGCACAAAAACAATGATGACCATTACATTTAATAGTAACAAGAAAAAGAGCTTTTGCTGAGTAACAGACAACTTCTTAAATTCATTAACGGTGTATTTTGCTGGGAAATGAACGCAGAAAGCAGGTGTGTCTGTTACGTTCATCCGTCAATGGCGTTTCGACCCCAAAGGGGGTGGAGGGGTCTCATCAGGACTAAGAATGTAGGGCTAACTGCATGGAAAAGGTAAAAAACAATAAGGGGGAGGCAGGGGTGTACCCAGTGGTCCAAGTGGGCGGGATCGGCAGGGCATGGCGTGCCCCTACTTCTTTGATTTATTAGGTTCCGTTCCCCTACTTTTTTATTTTAAACATGCGTCCCAGGACGCCAGAAGTCGTCAAAGCCTATTGATAAGGCTCGGCGTTCGGGGACGGGTAGGCGGGCAGAGAAGGAAAAGGTCTCTGTCTTTTCCTTCTTGCCCAGAGAAGACTAGGACAGTGTCCACTTCTGCTCTGCCGCTCCCCCTTTTTTCCTCTCCTTTTTCCTCTTGTTCTGTCTCGCTCCTCCTCACTCACTAAAAACTGTGACTTCAAGAAACTGGTATTACCTTCTCTTTCCTCCTTTAGTTTATTTGTTCCCCTGTGAAATGGATCCAAAAAAGAAACACACTTTTGCTGGAAACATCGTCTTTTTCTGACATTTTTCAATTTCAAAGTGCAGCCTCGGGATGGAGAGAAATAAAACATTCAAAATATGAAAAATAAATAAATAACTAAAGCAAGACAGAGTAGTCGCAAAGTGGCCAGATTGGTTTTATTCACACCCAAACACATTAGCGCCACTTTACAGTGTTTGCCAGTGAAGAGCTACTTTTATGTTCTCGTCTCTCTTTGAACAACATTGTTTTCCCTGGGTGGGAAAGTGCACCATTCCTGGAGGTACTGAAATACCTGCTTGATGGGTGAATTGGAAAACAAAATGGCGGCTGTGTGTTCACGAATGAGGTCTTTTTACCATACTGCTTACGTATTGTAAGGATATAAGCAATGGGCATTGAAACGGGTCCCTTCTGGGCCCTGTAGTCATGGCCTTAACGTTTCAGGCAAAAGCACTTACTGATTTCTGAATAATGAGTGTAAAAGCGTTAAGGTAACCATGTTGTTCCTGCTTACATTTCACCTGCTTTACTTAATCTAGCGCCCTATGAGTGTTTGCTTTTTTCAGGATGTTGTTAATTTTTTTTTAGGCAGCATATTGCTCTTGTCTAGTGCGCATTTCGAATTTAGTCGCATCCAGGTGTTTATAGCGGGGCACAATTGGGTTGTAGTTGAAGGCAGTGCAAGTTTCTCTCAGTGGGGCAGTATGGTGTTCAGTGGGGGAGAGGGTGTGGCACCATGGTAAGAACTGTCAAATTTGGAACTGGGGAACCAGGTTCAGCCTTCTTGACCAGTCCCCCAGACCACTTTCCTGAAGGAGTGTATTTGCATGCTAGACCTTAGAAGGCCCCCATGACCTTAGAAGCCCTTTGTCTTAGCACCAGCAGGTGGACCCTAGCGGTGGCAAGTGTGGGTTAACCCTGAAGGCCTGTCCACCACAATCCATACTGAAGTTCACCTTCAGTCTTGCAGGCAGACCTATGAAGCAGCACACCATAGAGTGACAGTGACTCTGTCACTGAGGTCACAGGACCCTTGAGCAGGGTGGCTCTAGGGCAGTGCGACTGCACCGGGCGCTGACTTTGGGTGGGGGCGTCGTGTTTGCAAGTATTATATGGTTTTAAAAGCACTTGCTGCCTTCTTCTTGGCCTCCAGTAATTTTCGGCAACAATAAAAATGTCATGATAACTCCGGTGATTAATGTTCTTAGTAGAGAGAGATGGTGTTTTGTCTAGGGGAAGTGTTGACTCATGGAAAGAAAGCGCAGAGGGTTAATGTGCCTGCTGATAAGAACATGTACCACGCAGATCACAAAGTGCACATAATGTAAATAGGTCAGTGGGTTACTGCTTTTGTCAGAGATAGATTATAAGTCAAAATCCTAACATAGAACAGTGAGCTATTAACTGTCATCTAAGAGCTAAATGCAAACTGCAAGGTATAAATTAGAGCCTTATGGTTTTTTTGCCCAACTCTTTGATTATCCTATTGTTGCCAAAAAGGGTTCATTTGGATAGAAATCAATATGTGTGATGCAAAGTGCTCTGATACCCTACACTGGTATTAGTGGCACTGTAAATTTTCTGATATTTTATTTTTATGAAATTTTTACACATGCTAACAGTCTCTGCAAAGATTTTTCCTTATTAGTACCAGTGTAACATACAAATGCAGCAGTGAGAAAGGTGACCAATCAACCTTTGCAAAGGGCCCTCCACTTCACAGCAGCACAAGTCATATTTTTTAGTAACTTATGATCCTTTTGAGCTACAAATAATTTATTAGTTAAAATCGTCAGATTATGCAGCAGATGATGTATTATGTGGCAAATATGGCAGAGCCATAATTATGTGAAAAACATTTGCAAACTAGGATATTTTGCCATTCATGTTTGAACTGCTCATATTCAAAAAGGGAGGAGAAGTGCTGATGACAGAAACTCCATGGCTCGGAGACAAATGGCTTGTGATTCCACTTTTAAGCGTATTTGGGGTGTTTTGTGATTGGAAACATATTCCACTTTGTGAATGTATTTTAATGTCAATAACTCATATTAAACCTTAAATAAACATGTGTATCCATTGGTTGAATTAAATAGCGTAATAAGCTGAAACCGATTAGTGAAATGGGAAATAAATACTAAAAATTGGGATTTTTTTGCTCTTTCTGCCACACCTCTCACTCCGCCCACTGACCCAATCCTCAGGTTATTCCTGCCCTCTGATTCCCCGCCCACAGTTCCCCTACTTTTTTCCCCCCACTTCGACCACTGGGTGTACCAATGTATTTTAAAGGAATACAATGCGAGCAGCTAAAACGAGGCTGGAAGGGGGGGGGGTGTAACAGTTCTCAGGTGGGAGGGAAAGGGGCGGGGCCCAGAAGGGGCACTTGTGAAGTAGTGCACGGACAAGGAGAGAGTTAACAGACATAAGGTTATATACAGAGAGGTACAAACAGTTATAATAAAAGTCATGTCCATATTGAACATAATCAAGCATATTACAAGGATTAAAACAATAAAAACTAGATTTGTTTTGCACAATATATACATAGATGGAGCAACCTGAAGAATTGCCTGAATAACTATCTGCAAAAAACGAAGCAAAGCAGGTGAATCGGGTTACACACAGTGGCGGCTCGCAGAGGGAGTGCTGCGGGGCGGTGGGGCGGGGAAGGGACTGGGTGGGGGGGTAGTGGAGTCGGACATACGACGGGCAGGAGTAAGGTAAGTAAATAAATAAATAAAACTATTTACCTTGTGCTCGCTGCGTCGCCGAGTTGGCGATGCAGCGAGCGCAAGGTAAATAGTTTTATTTATTTATTTACTTACCTTACTCTTGCCCGTCGTATGTCCGACTCCACTACCCCCCCACCCAGCCCCTCCCCCGCCCCGCAGCACTCCCTCTGCGAGCCGCCACTGGTTACACATGGGGCTGTTCGACCTCAGGTCATTAAAAGTCAATCACTGAAACAAAACTCCTGCACTCTTCCTGTCCTTCTGAGGTGGAGTTGCATGTACTGATCGGGGAAAGGACACCACCATGAGAGGGAACCCTAGCAATTTGAAGCACTTGCCAATTAATGTCATCTGCTGTGTGTTACTGCGCTATATGGTGAGGCACCAAAGGGGCTGTAACAGTCCCTGCTCGGTGCTGTGCGATGCGGACCTTGATTGATTGGGTACTTTGTCCAATGTAAATCTTCGGGTTGGGGCACCATATACAGTAGATAACGTTGGAAGAGTTGCAAATGGAGAAATCTTTTAGTGTTACATCTATGAAGCCATGCACAAACTTTTTTGTACTTGTTGTACTTGTGGTGTATTTGCAGACCACACAGTTGCCTGGAAGAGACCGGAAGCACCAGCAGAGGTATCCGTGTCACATTGCTATCTGATCTGCTCTGCACCCACTGAGTGCAGCTTTAGCGGGATTAGCGGGTCTCAATTGCACTTAATAATGTAAACTCTGCACGTTTTACTCTTTGCAATGGCCCTTTCATATCATCCATATATTTGCCTAAAGAAAGGAACCATTTAAACACGTCAGAATACTCTTGAAAGAAAATTCTTTAGCATGGGATTTATTTGCAAGGCACGTCAAAATTACATAATTTACTCATTTACACCCACGAGAGCCTTTTAAACTTGATTACAAGGACTACTGGGAGGAAAAGAGGAAACACTTTCGAATTGTCATGCCCCGCTGTGCTCCTCGGAAATTTCAAGAGGCCTGGGCCCTCCGCAGACAACCTCTTCAAGTGAATTTTGAAACGAAATTCATTTCCTGGAGCACTGAAAAAAAGAGCGATTTGTGTACATAGTAAGATAAAACTGCATTTTCCCATATCTTATGTTCACTGCATTCCTCTAGATGGTTTTTTGGTCACTCATTAAATTGAGCTGAAAGTAGTTTGCAGGTAAAAACTTCTTCTGACACTAGGCATGCAGTGATACATATTTTACTGTAAATTATTTGTTTCTTATTGAAATGTTGCTTCATTTATAACCTTGAATTGTATAGAAGAAGAACCTATATTGGGCCATCAGTTGCCTTCATAGGGCACAACATGAAACATATACTATGATGGATGAGACTGTATCAACTATTTTAATATAAACGTATTTATTTATATACTTATTTATTTATTATTTATTGACTCATCTGTGTGCTTGTTTCTTTAATAGTGCATGTACTGCGCTTGTAAAGCATGCCATGAAGCTGGGAGTTTGTGAGGGGCAAAGAAATGATTGTGAGTGTAAAGGTAGCTCTGAAGGAGGAAGAGAGAAGCTACTGCACTGCACGATGAGTAAAAGAGGCCACAATATAGACAAGGGAAAAGCTTTACATAGGACCAAGAGTGCCCAGTCTGGCCTTAAGCATCAGTCAAGACTGAAGCACGTTATGGAGTCTAGATAAGTTTGTGACAATGGTAAAGCATGGTCATAGAAGGAGCGGATAGATGTCTTTAGGCCATTCCAGTACTTAAGGATATCTTTCTTTTCGGAATGCAGGCAGATTTTTCTGCAAAGTGTAACCCTCCATAAGGAGAGATCGTTCATTAAAACCATTTGTATATACATGGATGAGTGCTAGGCAGTGCTTAAATTGAGCCGGTGGGGGCCACTGGCACTCATTTTGGGGGACCATCGCTTATTTTTACTCCTCAGACGTTTCCATAGAGCAATAAAGGAAAAACAGCACAATGGGGAAAGAAGGAAGAAGAGAAGAGCGGAAAAACCTTCACAAGGGGAGAAAGCAGGAACCCACAAGAGTGAGATAAAAGCAGTGGATTAAAGAGGCCTGGCGTGGATTCAAGAATATGCAGCCTGGTATTCGGTGCACTGACATTTATTAGCACCAGCCGCGGGCATCTGAGCAGAGCTCCGGGCACCAGCACTCACTCTCTTTCAAATCCAGCACTAGTAAAAAAAAAAAATGTAAATCCAGTATTTGTAAAGCGCGAACAGCTACCCGGAGGCATCCCGGCGCTGGGGGCCGTCGGGAAGATTAAGCGAGCTATTGCCCAGAGTCACATGGTGCTGGGCTGACCTGCCACCGGTGCCGGGGATCGAACCGTGAGCCAAAGCGTCCGGTGTCAGTCGCCCTGGCCGTAGCGCCACACTTCTTCCTAGTGCTAGGACTGGACACACAGCATCTTCTGTGCCTGCTACATCATGGAGGCCCCTCAACAGGTGGGGGAGGAACTTTATGGCGGTCCCTCAACAGGTGTGGGTAGGAAGTGTGGACAGTTCTGGATGTATTTGAAGTTACATTATTGGGACTGCTCTCTGCTACTGCTGAAATAGGAATCCCATTGCCTCCCCAGATAGCCATATTCTTTGCTTAGATTCGAAGTGTCTGTTCCTCGAAAAGTGGTAGCATCATCAGTTGGTCAAACTCTGGCTTCCTTATCTTACAATATATTTCCACACGCTTTCCCAATACTGACCCATGGTGCTGGGACAGTAACTTGGGCAGTGAGCGCAAATTGATACGCCAGCTTTTATTTCAGAAAATAGTTATTATAATTGTTTAAAAACATTCTCTATGCACGTGTTTGGTTGTTTGCAATAACCTTTGATGAAGAATGAGGAGTTTGTATGAGTTAGTAAAAGAGACATACATTTCTAAAATACTGAATTATCCGAAATAGTATGTTTTTCATACTAGAAATAAAGATGATTCTTTTTATGTAATCAGCTTCTGCGTCTCTCATCTCAGCAGGAAACTATTGGTTGAGGTCAGGAAATTTTCAAATGTGCATTCCACACGCTATCTGGGTGTGTGCACTCCATTTCCATATTAATCCAAAAGATGGGCCTTATCATGACTTTGATGGTATGGCAACGGGCCGCCACGCCAGAGCCCTTCTTCCACACAGCCAAAGCCACTGTAGTGTCCCCTTTGTTTCCTCCCCATCACACTTTTCATGGTGGTCTCACCACCATGAAAACTGTGGCAATGAGGAAACTCCTAATATGCTTGGCGGTGCCACAGCAGTACCGCCAGGATATTAGGGGCAAGACCGCCAGGGATCACGGATCCTTGGCAGCAGCAGTGGTCCCATGGCGGTCTGACCACCCTACTTGTAATAGAGTAGGTCAGACCACCAGCGCAGCGGTATCCGCACAGCCACAATGGGTTTGGCGGTCCATCGGACTGCCAAACTCATAATAAGGCCCGATATTTTGTCTCAGTTCATGTTAGAACATTTGGACGGACACCCAATCACACACTAACTGCATTCCAAAAGCTTCATAAAACCAAGCACAGGGTCCCAAACACTCTAGCCGGGGGAGTGAAGACATAAACTGCCCCTGCACTTATTCGGGTCCAAAGACTCCAATTCAAAGTGTGGCTACACTATGCACATAATAAAATATTATGAAAGGGGACCTATGTGAGTGATCACCATTGGATGGGTACCAAGACATCACCACTACCTGGGTGTGACTAGGGCACTCCATGCCTTCCCCAAAAGTGACCAAGGGGACCTATTCACAAACTGCATTTTGCAGTATGTTTAGTAGTGCTACAATAGTACTTCTAAAGTACTACAAAATGCTATTGATATACATAAGTGCGGAGGTATCCACCTCTGCCTCTCCTATCTTTTCTGTGCAGAAATCATCATCTGGACTGCGGAGATCTCCATACACGTAGGTATACATTTTAGTAGTAAAAGTGGGAGGGACAGAGGGGAGTGGCTGCATAATGGAAAATACTTAAAACTAAGGGGAGGGGTTAAGAGAGGAGTAAGGAGGAGTTTAGGGAGGGTTAGGTAGGGGTTTAGGAAGAGGCATAGGAACACCCACAAAAGAGTAAGCTCTTTCCTATTCCCAAACTACCCTTCTATAGCTATAACAACCAGTAAGGACCCAAAACAGTAATAAATGTACTCCAGCTTAGAGCTCAAGTAAGTCCGGAACCCCCCATGGCCACTCATAGGAATTGAAAGACCCTCCCATAGAAAATGATGAAGGTAGGGACTTAAAAGAAAACCCCATAAGAACTAATGTTAACATAAATTAATTTATTTAAACTGCAAATATATATATATATATATTTTTTAATGTTACGACAGTTCTAAAAATTAAAGGTCACTATTAGTTTATTTTATAAAACATTGTTAACCTTTTTTTAATTTAAATTTAAAAATGTATGTAACATTAATATTTTTAAAATATAAATTACTGTTCTTTGATTCTATACATCAGTTGTAATAATTTTAAATGCATAATAAAAATATAATTTTTTACTTCAGGAGGGACTATATTTATTCAAACGTCAGAAAAATATTGTTATTTTAAATTTAATATATACAAAATAATGACATTTTTTAATTAAAAATGAAGTTATTTTTTATATGTACTTCAGAATACGCCCTTTCTGGTTCAAGACTCATATTTCAGCTTAATAAATAGTGAGGTACGTTCACTGCTGTGGGATGGTGGCCCGCCGAAGATTGCACTCAACAAACTGATCCTTGGGTGGTACGATGGTGGGATCGCATTGCCACATATCCAGATGTATTATAGGGCAGCCCAGATTGCAACCGTTAATCAATGGGTCCATCAGCCGTTAACAGAACCAGCGTACCAGATGGATAGGCTGGTAATCAACCGAGAGGATATCTCCATGCACTTTACACTGACCCACGAAGACTCACGCTCGAGGGTCCCACAGCGGTGACGATTCGTCAATGGCATATGACCCTCTCCAGAATAGGATGGAAATCCAAGCTCACCAAAGCCACACCACTTTGGGAGTCACAGCAATTAGGGACAACAGGCATAAGGAAGGGCTTCACTCAATGGGACTTAATTGGTATTTCCAGGTTGGGAGATTTATACACGGGTATTGGAATGATCTCATTCAAAAACCTGCAAAAACAATGATCTGGCCAAGATGGAATACTTCCGATATTTGCAGATCCGTCATGCTATACAGGCGGCAGTGCCCAGGGGAACCGAGCTCCCGGAGTCATCAGCTCTGGAGTGTAGACTCCTCGAGGAACATCTCTCCAAAAAAGCGATCTTACTAACGTATAAAAAGCGAATCAATAACTTACCTCACCCGCTCGCTGTTTTGAAAGATCGCTGGAGTGTTGACATCCCAGACTTGCAGGAGGAGGAATGGCCGGAGGCCCTGGCCTCGCCGAGGGAGGTAGCAATAAGAGCCCGGTTTCGACTAGTCCAAATCAAAATACTACACAGAATATACATTTCATGCACTACACTTGTGAAGATGGGACGTAGGGCGGAAGCCACCTGTAACAGGGAATGCGGAGAGACAGGATCGTTCTACCATATCATATGGCAATGTCGAAAGATTCAGTGCTACTGGCAGGCTGTGGGGGACTGTATGTTGGGGGTGGTGGGAGAAGTGCTCCAGATATCGCCTAAATGGTGCCTTTTGAATGTGTGGGAGGACACAGATCTAGGGAGAGCAGACCAAACCTGGGTAAGCCTGGGTTTTATGCTGGCCAAAAGAAATATAGCGCGCCATTGGGGGGCCTCCTCCCCGCCCCTATTGCGGGACTGGAAGAGGGACATGGACTGGTGCATGTTGGCGGAGAAAATGGTATATACACAAAGAGGTTGCCCGAAAAAATGGGGGGAAATCTGGGATAAATGGAATGTGTTTAGGGGGAGTCCGTGTACGCCCCCGGTTGGGATCACACCCCTTGCCTTGATTCAAGCGGAAACAATTTGATGGTGCTAGTATTCCAGGAAATAAGAAGGGTGATGGCCCTGCGTGGCCCACGAGCAATACACGGGGGAGGAAGGGGTGCTAATGATTAACTGTGCTTGTAAGATTGATGATGTACTGCCATAATTTTGCTCTGTTACAATAAAAAATATATTTTTTTAAAAAAATGAAGTTATTATGTGGCAATATTATTAATAATATTCTTCATATATCATAAATAGATAAAAGTATAACATTAATGTTTAACACCAAATTATTTGTCCATTTTTTAAAACAAGTTTATTAAATGTTCCCCTATAGTTTACCATATGAAAATCTCTGCCCCAGTTAAAAGTGTGAAAAGTTACAAATAGTTTGCCTTTCCAAATTAGGCACGACCCTATGAAGTCAGGAGACAGGTACATGTAATTCTACACTGTTGAGTAACTTTATACTCGTAAACGGTGATTAGTTGAAAATAGTAAAGTTACTCAAAAGTGTAAGAGTAAACGTAGAGGTGCAGATTTACTCACATGCAAGTTTACCTTTGGGGAAGGACCCAAATGGGCTTATTTAGGAACTGCATTTTGTAATACATTTTGGGCCTGATTATGAGTTTGGTGGTCTGTGGACTGCTAAACTCACAGTGGCGTGGCGGTGGCGGTCCGGACACTGGCGCACCGGCAATCCGACCGCCCTATCACAACTTTGGCAGTTGGACCGCCGCAACCATCAGGGAACCATGTTCCCTGGTGGTGGTGCAGCAATCAGGGGCTCACAATATGCTGGCGGTGCTGCTGTGGCACCGATATGCATATTATGAGTTTCATGACCACTAGCGATCTCATGGAGGTTCTTACTCCATGAAACTGCTGGGGGTCATGAAACAAAGGAACCCTACCGGGCCCTCTTCCCCCATGTGTTGTTGGAGCTCCAACCCTCCATCCTCTCCTTGGCCCACATCCCCCCATTCGTTGCAGCCGCTGCAGAGGTCGCTCCTTCTCCTATCTTGCCGCAAAGTCCTGGAACAACCTTCCCCTCCACCTGCTCACCTCTCCATCTCTGATGGACTTCAGGAAACAGCTCAAGACCTGGCTTTTCGACCACCACCTCTCCGACCGAAACTCACACAACCACCCCTTGCCTGTAGACCCCCGCGGTGACAAGTTGTGCCCTACAAGACCCTTTCATTGGTTGATTGATTGAGGGCCTATAACCTGGATGAGGGCTTTAACAACAGGTATAACCTGAGGGATAAGGGATATAAGCCTATTTGACCATTCAATCCACTAAGGGTAGAATGTTCTAATTTAAAATGGGAGAAACTTGAAGACAAAGTAGTGGCTTGAGGAGGTTCAGGGAGGAGTTTAGGGAGGTACATTCACAATCTTCACTTCACTACAGCCAAAAGGGGACCCAAAACAATAGTAAATTACTCCAACTAAAAAAAACTTTCCTCACAGCGTGGCGGTGGTGTGCCGCCTGCTCATGCACCACCAAAACTGGTAATCAGGCACTATATCTCTCCTCCAACCCACTGAATTTAATATACTCATGACGTACTAAGAGCAACTGATTTTAGCACTGGAGAACAAACACAAAATGGTGATCGGAGAAATGCTTACAAATAGTCTAAACCACTGGCAACACTCCTATTCCTACATTTGTGTGACAAACAGGATATCTTGTTATTGGTGAGGCCCAACTTTGAAAATGTTCTCAGGGTTCCTGGCTCTCAAGGGAACATGCTTAATGTGCAGCTACTGTATTGCAGAGTGCAATCAAATAATTTGATAGATATATCATTGGCCAGGCCGTTCTTTCACTAATATGAGAGTATTGATCCAAAGAGATTCCGTCAACTACAGGGCCATACTTCCATGTAAGTTTGGTAAGGGTGATATTTGAATGCATGACCAATACAAAACACTGCACTTTTGTTCTTTTTTTAACACTGAGAACCCAGAATTTTGAGCCACTCAAGTGTTAAGGCTGAGAGGGGAAGGAAAGTCATCATTCTAATATTAATTAGGTAGATTAAATTATTTAATATATGATTTGTGATGAATGCGAAAGTTTGGAATATAATTCAACAAGTAAGACAGGCACATGCTCAAGAATTGCTTTCCCTGTTGATGACAACCAACTTGAAGGTAATCACCATTGCTTTGAGGGTATTAATTGGATAATATCCCAGATTTAACTGTGGTTAATTATTGTAGCTTCTAGTTTTCAGCATGTTCCACTTTGACATCTCAATGCTAATCTCGGAAGGTCACCTTCAGGATACAGAAAAAAGCAAAAGAAGATTGTAGCTCCAGGAAGTCCAGTGAGAAAATGAGCATCAAGTAAAAATGTAATGTAAAAAGGTCATTTTAAGATCCCCATCTCAAAGTCAAAAAGCTGAATTGTACCTTTTTTTGAAGCTAAGTTAATAGTAGGAAGTATGCGATTACATTACTTTAAGGAAGGTCCAGCATTTGAATAATTTATGTTTGAATTTGAATAAAGGACATCTTTCTGGTTTCACACACTTACCTTAACAATGTAATGTCGACCCGCAGTAATAAATCAAATCATTGAATAAGGATGAATGTCAGCAATCAATTACTGTACTTGACATTGGTAGAAAGGGATAGAAAAGAGGGATAGATCACATGAACAAGTGAATGGGTCCACATTGTATGAAATGACAATATATATAAGTGAGAAATACATGGGGTGGGAACAAGGGGGCAGAGATTTTCAACAGTGGACCAGTTTGATCCATGTTGCATATGTCATTGCCTTGCTGGCTGAAATGTATGAAAATGATGTTTGCATCAGATTTAAAGTCCTAATTCCCATATATGAAAAAAAACATCTATACAAGCAATTCCACACGTTTTGCTCATTGTAAGGATGTCACTGAAGGAGTAATAGCAGGAACAGATTTAGAATTTGGCGGAGATGGTACTCCATTGCAGCAGAGATGAAGTACCTTTTCCATCAAACTGAAGTTCCACCTGCCACATTTAGAGTAGGGCAGATCTTAAGTATGTCCGTGATGGAAACTATTCTTTCTCCGACACTGAAATACTCCACCGAAAGGATTCCTCCACAGGACTGTTCCCATGGGGAGAAGGAGCAAGACTGATTTGCATATGGCTGGGTCAAAACTGTGGTGGCATAGTGAGCAAAAGAAAGATGTATTTAACCCAGATCTCTGGATTGAGGTCAGTGTTCGAAACGTTTCAGCACTCAGTCCATCATCTTGCTGTGTTTGCTATGTTTGCCCTAAGTGGCCAAGGATATGCCCAGACGTGGGTCCCTTGCTTGGTGTACCACTGGATTCAAGCTAGCCTGGCTGATGAGGGATGACACCCTGAAACCAGTCCCAGGATGCTTGTTTCCAGTCCAGGGAGGACCTGGCCTGGCAGTTTGGGCTGGACTGCTCCCATGTTCCATATCTCTTGACTGGGGGTGAGTGTTTGAAAAGTTTCAGCACTCCCTACATCATCTTGTTGTGTTTGCTATACTCCTGTGAAAGCCCAACAGAGTGTGGGCTTTCAGAGGTTTGGCCATTTGTACGCCTGCCCTTTTTTAGAGTGAGGGGGCAAATGGGCAGTTTTTACTTTCACACACCACCATTTTTATCAAGTGAAAGTAAAAACATTTTAAGGGCCCCCATGCCATGGGAGAAAACTCTCATGAAGAGAGGGTCATTGCTTTTTTTATTTTCAAAAAGAGAATCCAACTTTGGGATTATGATTTTGAAAATAAAATAAAGATGTTGAACGTTTTCTGTACAGTGCTGTTATGTTGAATGAGCTGCATGGCACACTTTTTTTTTTTGTCCTCATATTACCTCAAATAGATAAGCATCCTCCTCATCGCTGCTGTCCCAATTGCTTATATCTTGGGAGTCTAATCTCAGCTGATGTCACTGCGGGTTTCTAACCTGCACTATACATCATGAGCTGATCAAGAGGTATAATCATTGGACTTCCTGATCAGCTCTGGCTTTTTCCTATACAGATTAAGCTTTTGATCCAGATCTCTAAAAAATCTCACAGAATTCCACCAATCTTTTCATGTGGTGGGTGCCACCTGGCGCCACCTTTTACATATCTCCCTTCTTGCCAGAAGAATGAAGTAAAATATTAACTCATGCTGCAGCTTCAGAGAGCCCTCCGAGCCACGTATTGGCTGCATAATACCAAACAAAATTAAAGTGGGTCTTACCTTTACTTCTCCGCCCAAAGCATCCGACATAGTCTTACCCACACTATCCCAAAACTTTTTCAGCACCATACAGCAGGCAAACATGTGGATATCGTCTGCTTCCTGACCTCCACACCTTTTACATTTGGCATCTCCTCCACCTCTTGTTTTAGACAGCTGGCTGCAGCGGGGCAGTGGCGGTCTGACCGCCCTTATCATAATAGTGTGGTCGGGAGACCACCACCGCCGTGCCTCTATGAGTCTGGTGGCCCGTGGACTGCCAGACTCATAATTAAGTCCTAAGTCAGCCCTCAGGTGATTAATGCTCTGTATCTCAGCTGCTACAATATCCCAAAAACAGCTATTTATGAAAAATAGTCAAAGGCTGCCTAAAGTACCTTTTTGTTCTCCTACTGGTGTGTTGGGCCAAACTCAAGATATTGACACTGTAGGGAAGGGTGGGATTGATGGAAGCAACTAGCAACTAGCACAATGTAAAATAGTGAACACAAAACAAAAGGTCCAGACAGGATAGGTATTAGATTAGGGAAAGGTAAAAAAATACAACACAAACTTAATTGTAAAAATTGAAGAATCAGAAAAAACTGAGACATCACCATTTTATAAAATTATGCAATTGGGTCTTAGAGTACTGTGTGCAAGGAAAGATGGCAGTTATCTCAGATGCTCTTCTGGCTGCCACTGGGGTATGACTACTTTCACCCTTTTCATCCCTGCCACATTTGTCTCAATTCATCTGAGATGCTGAGTCATATGTGAATGATCGCTACATCTATTTATGGAACTGATACTTTTGTGCTTGCAATCCTAGCCAGTATTTCTAGTTCCAGAGCTTTTTATCTCCTGATTGTTCTGGGGAGTGAGGCAGTGACTGTTTTTGAAATTTGACTAGTGAATGAGCTGGATGGCAGCACTGAGGGCACTTCTCGGCTGGTGATCACTTGCAGTCATTCGAACAGCATGATGGTGAAGAGGAAGATGTGAAAAGCCCCATGCTTCTAAGACCAAGGGCACTGAGGCAGACCCAACTACATGCAGACCCACTGCCAGAGATTTACCCCAGACATTACAGAGTGCTTCATGTGCTGCCAGAGTAGGAGATCCATCTGGCTGAGAGATATGAAAAATTTTCAGGGAGCCTCCATATTTTCCTGCTCAGAGTATGACCCATACTAATAGTCATAGAAGGGTTCCATCTGGCTCCATTCTTCCTCAAGATGGACACCAAGCTTTTCCTCAATTGCCTGAGATGTTGGAATCTGTTCTAGATGTTAAAGTCAGCATTCATGTGCAGTCCATGCCTGCTGTCAGAAAACTTCACATTCGTGGGAGACCAACAGCTCTAAAAACGACTGGCCTGGGCACTGATAAAACTTGCACTCAGGCAGTAATCAGCGTTTCTAACTCTATACAGAATGCACTGAATGAAATATCTATTCTTGCTAAACAATGATCTTAAGTCAACTTCTGCTCTTGTCTTTTATAGTGAATAGATGCAGACACTCGTTGATAAAGGATCAACCACTACACATGTTGTACATACCAGCATAAGTGGGTGACACTAAAGAACGAACAAAAAGAAGATTGTCTTTGTTTAGTAATGGCTTGACTCTTACGGATTCATTACCTAGCATTCCTGACAGTAAACCATAACCTATCAATGACCTCAGTTCACTCATGAGTACATTAGCTCTGCATGGCAAGCACTTTTGTGAGCGCAAGGGCAAGAGATTATGGACCCTTTGGAATTTCCATGGGTATGGGTTGATGAAGAATTGGTTGCAAGCCCAAAGATTCACCCATGGCCAATAACATTGACACATTTATAAAGTATCTAAATGTTCAGATACCTGCTGAAGATTAGATAGCTATTGTTTCTGTGCCTACAACTCAAGAATTGGTGAGGATCCAATAAGATGATTCACAAGAATCACAGGAACATCTGAGGGGACCAAAGACGAAGCTCTGAGTTGGAATCAGACATGGGACCTCCAGATGACAAGATAGTACCTGCGATTCGGAGTGACATTGTAGCAGAAGATGAACTAGATATGCTCAAGTCTAGTGAGAAAGCACAGGATAACTTTCAATGGGATAAGTATGCCAATCATTTAAATTAGTTTGTAATCATGCCATGATTAGTAGGAATAAGACACAGATACTCAATGCTCAAACTCAGGAGGCACACAATGCAGCAGGCTCGGAACATGCATTGTCTGCAATATAAAATTTGATTAGGGCTCATGAAGATAGAAACAGAGAGCATCCTTTGGCAGTTAGGGTGGCCAATGTGAATACACAGGCTAACTTTAGGAAGATGTTATATTCGTTGGCCATGTTGGCCACTCGACTGACAGGTAGAATAACAAACTAATGTAGTAGAGGAATGATCCACTAAGAGCAATACACACCCACCTAAGGAAGAGGTGAAATCTATCAAGGTAGTTATGAAAGTTCAGGAACTTGGGAAACTGGCTTTGCTGGAATACTCACCACATCTTCAGAATAGAGGAGTGAACTGAAGGAAATTACAAATGGGGTTTTGTTTTCAGAGGGCAATCAAGAGTCTCTTCAGAGGGGGACTTGGACTACCAGATCCAGAGGGCATATTGATTTCCCTTCCAGAAACCAAGGGCTACACAGAGTAAGCCACAGGCCATCATGATTTATATCAGTAAATTTATATTATAGCAGATAATTTCCAAGAAAGTTCAACTAAACCTTGACAGGAGACCTGGAAGAGCAGAGGGAGATTCAATTTACTTTAAGGTCTTCATTCTGAGTGCCCATTTGTGATATATGCAGAAACTCCTGTTTTAGCAAATACCAGAATTCTGAGTTTTGTGGCAATATTGTACCTTCAAAATGTTCCTCTGGTAAATTTCAGCAAGTCAAAACTGCTGAAATGTACTAAGTAAAGAGTTTCTGATCAATACCTGCAGATTTGATGCAGGTTATGTCCCATTTTTCAGGTAAAACTCAGAATAGGGGATAAATATTATACCCAATAAAATCTACTGTTGCAGGGATTCTGCACTAACACAGAACTATGCGCAGGAGTATGGGACCTTGGTGTATAGGGACTGGGTCTTCCTATCACCTTAGTACCCACGAGCCCAGGATTGACTAGCTATAGTGCCTCACTTGCCCTCCTACTCACTCACAGAGAAACAAATGATTAGGCACCCCAGAACACAACACTCCCAGATCTCTCAGGAATTGCGGTAACAAGACACACCCTTTCGCTCACTCTCTTGTACTTGTCCACAATAAGATCTGACAGAGACACGGAATAGTTTCAAATATTTATTTTAGCTAACGTGCCGTAACATGCAGTATACATGCCACAACAAGCAGGAAAATGCATAGTGCAAATACAGTCAGCATAGCAGCTAGTCCATATATCATGAAGGGAGATGGCATCATAAAAACAAATGGAGAAAAAGACCTAAACTCCCTCCCCTTGCTAAGAGGAAGTATTATTATATAATAGAAGATCTCTGGGCTTTTTCAGCAGACCCCATACCTTAGCCTATAGATGGTAGATCTACATCATAGGTGCTGTCTTGCTCTTCTCCCTGGAAAGGTCCCTCTCCAAGTGTGTGTTCCACCCATGCGTGTATCCCCATAATATCAAAGTACGAGTTTCCAACAACAGCTGCATTGGTATGTTTTGTCTAGGTGCTAGGGCCTGACCAGAGCAGAATAACAAGGGGCATTGTTTATCGGCCTTGCACACAATGTTCAGACTAAGCTCCAGGAACCGGCAGAGAACAAACACAGCAGACAGTTCTCATGTGAAAGGCATGAACAAAGTCCGTTGCAAAAATAAAGCCTTGTAGTAATGTGCGCAAAGCAGCACAAAGGCTGCAGGGCTCATGCTAACTTAGTGATGTCGACAATGTCCCCAACCGCCACGTGACACTACCACTCTAATATTCAGAATGTAACAGGTTTGAAAATTATCACACACAATAAAGATAAAAATCAAGGCCATTAAATTCTGAACACCTCAGTGTCCAATTTTATCGCCTGCAATATTTATTGCATAAAACACCAGGGCACTCACCATGAGGAACAAAGGGCTTTATTTACAAGTTTATGATGCAGGGCAGTAAGTCACTTTGCTGTGCTGCCTTGTGTCAAAAGTAAAGGGCAGGAATGTGTTGCATTTATGATATACCGCACATTCCTGTCATTTCCCACTGTGCTGGCGCCATTTTGGCTGATTTGCGCCAACACAGGAACCCTTGCACCATGTAACTAGGGTGTTTGCGAAGTAGGAATGATTGTTTTTGTGCAGGAAGGGACACCTTCCTGCACAAAAACAATCATTTTGTGCAGGAAGGGACACTTTCCTGCACAAAAACAATAAATGGAGGCGTTTTCCTCCTTCTATGTGTGCTGCAGAATGCCTGGGGAGCCGTAGCATTTTGACCATTCCCGGGTTTACAAGTCCTTGTAATGCTGGGAATGCACCAAAATCCAGGGGTGTTGCGTGGGAACACCCACCACAACGTCCATGGAACACCTCTTTGACGCAGAGTAAGGCAACGCTGAAACTTGCACTGCTTTACCTTACTTAATATCTACAAGGCCATTAAAAGCCATGGAAAGTGTGTTTGCTTGGCCTCGTAGATATGGGTCTGCACTCTGCGCCGCTGGTACATCAAAAAAAAGTGATGCACCGGCGGCGCATTGGGCTTGTAAATAAGCCCTAAGGTGTTTTTAAATGCATTCTAGGTACTCTTAATGGCCCCAGAAGTACAAATCTCTGTGCTTGCTTTTTTAGATTGAATAGGTGTTTTTTACACTAAGGGTCTGGGAATGAAGGCAGAAATCTGTAGGTTTACCTGAGTGGATATTTGCAGCATAACAGATGTGGTCTGCCCTTGGTTGTAGTGCTCTACCCGTGTAGTGACTCACTGGTATGCAGCTAAAAAAAATTTTTCTTGTGTGGGTGGACTTAAGAGAAAATGGGCCAGATGTACGACCATTTTTAGTGGTCGCAAACTGAGAATTGAGTTGTTTGTGACAGCTAAAATGGCTGTCAGCATGTATCAACCCTATTTTGTGAGTCTGCAGTCAATTACCAACTCGCAAAATAAGGTTTGTGAGTTACTATTTGGAAGGGACTTTTCAAGGGCGTCCCTTCCTAATAGCGAATCGCAGTGGCATCTATGAATGTTTTGCAACTGAAATGCGGTCGCAAATCATTAATATTTTACCTACTCCATGAAGGAGGTGGTAACACATTAGCAAACGGGAAGGGGTCCCCAAAGGATTTCTATCCCCTTGTGAACTTGGGTCCCACGGACCACTGCCTACTCTTAAAAATGAAAAGGAAACTGTTCATGTTTTTTTTTTTTTAAATGAATCCCGTTGTCCTTTAAGGAAAATGGGCTGCATAAAAAAAAGTTGCTTTATTTAAAAGGCAATCACAGACATGGTGGTCTGCTGACCCTATCCCACCATCCCTGTGAGTGTTGGCCATTCCCAATGGGCTGCAAATTGCGACCTGCCTTATTAATATCGATGAGGCGGGTCATTTGCGACCCCATTGGGAATTGCTAAATGTGTCTGAGACACATTAGTACATTTCATTTTGCAAGTGTCTAAATTGCGAGTCACAAAAAAGCTCAATTAGTTACTCACAAAATGAAATGATCATACATTTGGCTCAATCTTCCCATGATGGCTGTCAATTTGACAGCCAGGCACTTGATGATTTCCCAAATGTATTGATTAAGGTGTTCAGCTACAGATTGAAGCCTAGGATGGGTTGTGACTGGGATCGGGTGGGGATGAAGAGGGTTGCAGGTACAGATATTATTTTCTGCCAGACAAAAATGGCACAGATGTCCCACAACAGGATAAACTTGGAATGTGAATTGATTGAAGTGACATTCCAAATGCAAGAGGTTCAGGGGGAGCTAGTTTTACTCTTTAGAAGACACCCTTAGCTCATTTGAGACTGTTCTTTATCATGTGGCTGTACTTCAGTAAAAGTGTGCCCATTAGGGGAGTCGCAATTCTTAGGAAGAAGATGTGACTATATCAGTATGCTAAGTGGGGAGACAGGAGTCATTAGGCAAATGCTGGTCTATGACTGGTTGGGCATTGAATAATTGTTTGCTTAGTTTGAGATCCAAATGTGGATGCCCCATCTAATTTCTCATATTTGCTATTAGACTTGCCAGAGTGCTAGGAGCTGTATATTGTCTGTGGAGGAATTAATGTCACATTGAAACCTATGATGAATAGCTCTAGCATGTGAGATAGTAAGAAGTCAATTAATGTACATGCTGTGGTCTACCATATAATGGAATCTTTCAGTTGAGAGATAACTGACAAAACTTAAAGGCAATGTGCTGGTAGTAACTATAACCTTTGTAAGCATGAGCAGTGTTTTCATATTGATGTTATATAATGTGATTCTAGATTGCTACTGCATGAGCAGGTACTAATCCATCTCAAGGTAGTATCTCATCACATCCCAATTTTAAAAGATCTGACTTTCTTATCCAAATGTCCACCTCTTAAGCGCAAAAGATTGACCTTTGTTCGCTCTTTATTATTGTACCTGGGATATGATCAATACTGTTATACATCAATTTATTACAGCAGTAGCTGGCTCTTGTACACTTACTAGTATATGGGACAATCTTAAGGCTGTAATTCTAGGAGTTTAATGTCTTTTAAAATATGTAGAAATCAAGTTGTCTACTTAGTGACAGTAGGATTGAAAAACAACTGTTAGGGTTGGATTGTAAGCATAGATGCATGGTCCATTGTCAGGTGGCATTAGGCTAGGAAGGCAAGGGATATTAGCAGCTGTTTGCTACTAGCCACCTGATTATTAAACAAGTCAGAGTTAAGGCTGCTAGGGTATATCGCACACACCAACTAAAGATTTTTAAACATAATGAACTAAATACTAGTGCTCAAATTAAAAGAACATGATTCTAGGAATATAATTGCTGGGGTGTATTCTGATGGCCCAGAGATCAAACCCCCCCTGTCATCATGAACTTTCTTGAATGCTTATTAAGATGCTATGGAACAAACTGAGGGCTTCAATAGAGCTGGAAGAAGCATACTCATTTGAACTACACTTTATGATGAGAAGATATACATAATGAACTACAAACTAGTGCTCGAATTCAAAGAACATGATTCCAGGAATATAATTGCTGGGGTGTATTCCGATGGCCCAGAGATCAAACCCCCCCTGTCATCATGAACTTTCTTGAATGCTTATTAAGATGCTACGGAGCAAAGTGAGGGCTTCATTAGAGCTGGAAGAAGCATACTCATTTGAACTACACTTTATGATGAGAAGATATACATAATGAACTACAAACTAGTGCTCGAATTCAAAGAACATGATTCCAGGAATATAATTGCTGGGGTGTATTCTGATGGCCCAGAGATCAAACCCCCCCTGTCATCATGAACATTTTTTAATGCTTATTAAGATGCTACGAAACAAACTGAGGGCTTCATTAGAGCTGGAAGAAGCATACTCATTTGAACTACATTTTATGATGAGAGGATATACATAATGAACTACAAACTAGTGCTCGAATTCAAAGAACATGATTCCAGGAATATAATTGTTGGGGTGAATTCTGATGGCCCAAAGATCAAATCCCCCTGTCATTATGAAGATTTTGAATGCTAAAAAAGACACTTAGCGAAACAATTGAGGGCTTCATTAGATATGGAAAAAGCATGCTCATTTGAACTACGCTTTATGATGGAAGATATAGATAAAGGGACTTCTGTTCACATTTTCATGAAATATTTTCAGAACAGATGTCCCCTCTATATTTGACTATGCTCAATAGCTTTGGTAGTGGTATTAAAATCCTTCCCTCTTGGAAGGAAGCTGACATTTGTATTTGCCTTATGAAAAATAAGGAACCTACATTCTGTAGCTCCAACCTCTCCATATCTCCTATTAAAATGTATTCTGAAACATTGGTCAAACATTTTGCCAGCATACTCCTTGGCCTGATCTCTCCTATGCAGCATGGATTTGTATCTATTAAGACTACGAATGCCTGTGTCAGCATGGCCGTGCAATTTTTGATATTGCTGAAGTGTCCGTGTCATGGCTGGGATGATCCTGTTATTGTAGAGAAAAGATTTCACAGGGTCTTCTGGCCCTATTGATGGCTTCCACTGGCCAAAAGTAGGTTTCTACAAGGCTTGTAGACTGAAAATTACTACTTTATGATGGGTAAGTTGCAAAAGTTCTGCGCATGAAAATTTGGTCTGGACAATTTGGTATCTGGCCTATATTTGAATTCCTTTTGTACCAGAAGCTTAGTCATTTTGGGTGGTTTCAGGACATTTGTTAAAATTCTAATTAGACAGAAATAATAGTCAACCGATAATATTAATTTCCAATGACAGATGTGTAGAATCTGCTGGCTAATTTAAGGTTACCATTACTGCTAAGGTTGAAATGATGATTAGACTTAGGGGCTGATTTAAATGTTGTCGGAAAGGCGTTACGAAGGAGTACCCTTCCCCCAACCTCATTTAGAGATGGGTGGACCTCCAGTGTTTAGACTGAGGGTACAACTCCATCTCTGCCGCCTACACACAACTCCGATGGCGCAAGGTAGTAAGGGCTGTCTGAGGTTTGTTCTTGTGTCCGCCTGCCGTTGTCATGTGGTCACGTTTAGGCAAGGGCTGGAACACCACCATTTTACAGGAAACATTCTTTACCCCTCAGTCACAACAATAACCAGCCTTTACAATGCAGTCACTACCCCGACTGTGACATTTCACGCGTACCTTTACCACGCAAGTCGTTACAACGACTTGCCGTAGGGGGTGAGTTGTTGGAGTGGTGTTGGATTTTTAAGTCTAACTCCTTCTCTACTAGTGCGTAGACTGGAGCTGGAATATTAATTAATAGTATTCCAAAGTCCAACACCTCCTAAAGCAAGTTGGTGTAATGACTTGTGTGGTAAAGTAATGTGTTGTAATGTCGCAGCCGGGGTAGCGACTGCCTTGTAAAGGCACGCGGGGTAAATGCATGTGGGATTTCATCATACAACCCCATTTTACATGCTCATGTTTAAACTTGACATCTTTACTTGAATGTTGAAATTTTGCACACTTTTGCATACGTGCTGTACGGCTATTGTTCCAAGAAATAGCTTTCCTTACATTTGCACATCTTTTTAGTCATAGTATCAGAAGCCTTTAACATTTTGTATAAAGGCTAAAGTTCACTACACAAAATATTGTTTATTATTGTTCGCTTTGCAACAGTTTTGTCATGGTAGGATCAACAATGGCAGCCTGACTGGGACTTCTGCATGGCAAGATGGGTAATGTATATTATATAAACAACATTACTCCTTTGATTAGTAAGAGGAGCTTTTTGCTGGCACTAAAAGGTCTACCCATGCAGGAATCCCAGCCCAGCTGATTCCTGTTTACCTCATGCAAGGGGTGAGGCCCAGCTCTCCACCAAGACAGGCTTTCTGATGACACCTATCCACAAGTAACTGAGGAGTTAGATTACACTACAGGGATTCTTGCAGATTCACCCACCTTAGGCACACTAGGATAGGTAGCGCTTGGTACGGTCAAAATATAACAGTATTTATATGCTTGAATATATTCCCTGTAAACAGCACAATGGTTGAATTATTCATCTTCTTCACCATTCTTGAACTCCTGATCACACTATTCTGTTTCCTTCTATTGATTATTACAGAGCCTGTATCTTATACAAGAATCATAATGCTTCAATAAATATTGAAACGCCATTTTGTGTATTTCTTGTGTATCTCTTTGGGTATGCATGAGTTACCAAACAAAAAGGTTCTAGATCTGTTACCACAATTTCTTTGGGTAGTCAGGATTGTCTTGTTCTGAGGTTGCATAATCCACCTGTTACCTCTATTGGTTAGGGCTACAGATAGTGCACTGTGAGCTAGCAGGACTAAGGGCAACAAATCCTCATGGTGTGCGTAGAATCAGTCTTGCACAGTTTTGATGTTTATTTTGTACAACACTGAGAAATTATAAGCTGTACGACATGGCTCCACCAATGTTCTAGCTTGGGTTCTTATTTAGTGGATCGCCTGAGTAGTTTTCCTTTGTATACCCAAATACCCCTACTCACCTCTTAACCAGAGATGCCGATGGTGTTAGGAAAAAATCCTCCTCAGCTGAGTTAGGAACCCCTATGCATTGACTGTAGGTTGTTCAAGCTTGAACCTTTCAAAGGATCACCCCACAGAGATACCCAGCACTAGTTAACATAACAGTAAATTGCAGACATGCAGTTGCACAAATGTTACAACAACACAGACTCCCCCTTGCAGGTGGAGATGAGACCTTCGTGGTTGAGGCCCACGAAGCATACAGGACAGAGGTATTCTATTCATGGCTTACATTCCCAGCAGTGAATGCACACAAGACATTTTCATGCCTACACTGCAGTTACAGCACCTAATAACTACAAAGCATATGAAGCACTGGAAATACCTCTAAACTATCAAGAACACCAACATTGGTTCAGTGGCGCCATACCACACATAACACAAGTTGATTGACTAGGTCCCCTTAGCAATGAGGGAGCAACATGGCCAGTCTTAGCCAGTTATACACCCTATCCAGATATAGCAAAGACGACAGCAGCAGAACGCGTACATTAAACTCTCATCTTTTCAGAATATACAGATGTTTGATACAATATGTGATGCAAACAATGATGGTAAATCCCGCTAGGGCTGCTCAAGCTGCACAACCACAATCGGCTATTCCTGGAATTAGTTCAGTGACCATCAATGCAGTCATTGGTAAGGTTCCCGTCAGAAGGGAGGAGATTCAGTTTTGGATTGCGCAAAAAACAAACCAGCAGTGTTTCCCCATATGGCACTGCAAGAAAAACATAGAATTCTCACAATATACCTGCAAATGGGGATGTTTCCCCAGGTGGAAGACCGCCACACTTGAGGCACAATCTTTGCTGCAGTATATACCAGAACACATGGTACACCATCATTAGCTGTTTTGCCAGAAGTGCTTAAACAGATCCAAAATTAGTACAAGGCAGCCCTGCCCTAGATTTGGGTATGAAACTGATGGGCAACTTTGCCACAGTATCTGCAATAATGTTATGTAACATTAAAAGGGAGGCAGCAGCGTTGACTATATGCCAGCGACTCACGCATGTTACTCTGGCAGACCAGGAGCGTGAATTGTCCAAATTTATTAGGGAAACCTATGCACCAACAGGCAGAGATATTTTGGGAGCCAGACCTAGCAAAGCACAAATCAAGGGCAATTCTGAAAAGGATAACTCGAAGCAGGCACTCAAGTCTTCTAAAAGGAAGTGGGGTAATAAGAAAAATACAGAAAAGACTAAAGCACGGGTGGATATACTCAACAGGAGTCCACTGAAAAAACCTACAATCTGCGTACCCGTGATACTATTAATATACCTGATAGGTATCCGGATACTGATATACGTTTTTCTCGTTCTTTTCAGGAGTCATCTGGAAAATGCTCGGAGAGAGGAGGACAATCAGAGCGCAGATCAGAAGAGTACGTGAAATCGAAGAAGGACTCGCAATGCTCTTCCGACTATATAATAAAAAAGGAAGGCAAACCTAAACAGTCCAAGCCTCCATTCAAAAAGAAGGTGGCTGGCCTTAAAATCAAGCATGCCACGGATACTGAGGACACTTCTTCTGAACGGGGAGTGGGCTCTGACCATGCTGGACAGCTTGGCAAAAGTCACAATAGTTTGCGAGAATCTTATGGGAGTGTCTGGCGGCAGTAGCAATGAGTCACTACATTCAGGTGGAAACACCGGATAGGAGACTGAGAGTCCCTAGTCAATTATATGACCTGCAACTCCAAAGGGAGAGAGATATCCCACGTACCATAAAGGTTCTCTTTTGGGAGAACTTGTCATTCAGCTATGACATTCTCTTGGCTGAAAAGGTTTGGCCACTGGAGTTTGTTCAAAATGACCGAAAGGGGCACAGGTAATTTTACCTGCCTTCTCTGACCTCATCCCAGATGCACTTAAACATTTAAACGCCAAGGAGTGGGTCTTAGCGCAAGCTCAGGCATTATACAGCAACCATGCGAGATGATATGATGGATCCCCTTATCACAATATACCTGTGAGGTCCACCCCACAGCCACAAAGACAATACCCCATTAAACATGAGGCTAAAAAACAAGTTAGAGAGAAACTCCCAAAACTTGAATACTAATGTGTAATAGAAACGTGCACCTCCCCTACGTATAATCCCTTGTTTTCAGTGATGAAACCAGACCATTCATATAATTTAGTGTTAGATTACAGACACTTGAAAACTGCTACGTGCACAGCGTGGCACTAATGAACAATATACTGCAAAAGAAATACAAAAGCACATTAGACATCTCAAATGAATTTTTCTGCCAAAATATAATGCCTGAAAGCAGGTACTTGACCACCTTTAGTGCCCTAGGTTCTCGAAAGCAGTTGTGTTAATTGCCCCAGGTGTAGAATGATAGCCCTGGGCTGTTTTCAGCCCGGGTTACAGAATCTTTACAAGATTTTGACGACCAGGTATTGTCCTATGTCAATGACATATACCTGACGGATGAGGATCTTTCAACTCACTTGAGTAGATCACATTGTTTTGGGATTTGCTCACATGGGCTACAAATTCTACAACCACCAAATTTATTAGGGAAACCTATGCACCAACAGGCAGAGATATTTTGGGAGCCAGACCTAGCAAAGCACAAATCAAGGGCAATTCTGAAAAGGATAACTCGAAGCAGGCACTCAAGTCTTCTAAAAGTAAGTGGGGTAATAAGAAAAATACAGAAAAGACTAAAGCACGGGTGGATATACTCAACAGGAGTCCACTGAAAAAACCTACAATCTGCGTACCCGTGATACTATTAATATACCTGATAGGTATCCAGATACTGATATACGTTTTTCTCGTTCTTTTCAGGAGTCATCTGGAAAATGCTCGGAGAGAGGAGGACAATCAGAGCGCAGATCAGAAGAGTACGTGAAATCGAAGAAGGACTCGCAATGCTCTTCCGACTATATAATAAAAAAGGAAGGCAAACCTAAACAGTCCAAGCCTCCATTCAAAAAGAAGGTGGCTGACCTTAAAATCAAGCATGCCACGGATACTGAGGACACTTCTTCTGAACGGGGAGTGGGCTCTGACCATGCTGGACAGCTTGGCAAAAGTCACAATAGTTTGCGAGAATCTTATGGGAGTGTCTGGCGGCAGTAGCAATGAGTCACTACATTCAGGTGGAAACACCGGATAGGAGACTGAGAGTCCCTAGTCAATTATATGACCTGCAACTCCAAAGGGAGAGAGATATCCCACGTACCATAAATGTTCTCTTTTGGGAGAACTGGTCATTCAGCTATGACATTCTCTTGGCTGAAAAGGTTTGGCCACTGGAGTTTGTTCAAAATGACCGAAAGGGGCACAGGTAATTTTACCTGCCTTCTCTGACCTCATCCCAGATGCACTTAAACATTTAAACGCCAAGGAGTGGGTCTTAGCGCAAGCTCAGGCATTATCTTCAACCATGCGAGATGATATGATGGATCCCCTTATCACAATATACCTGTGAGGTCCACCCCACAGCCACAAAGACAATACCCCATTAAACATGAGGCTAAAAAACAAGTTAGAGAGAAACTCCCAAAACTTGAATACTAATGTGTAATAGAAACGTGCACCTCCCCTACGTATAATCCCTTGTTTTCAGTGATGAAACCAGACCATTCATATAATTTAGTGTTAGATTACAGACACTTGAAAACTGCTACGTGCACAGTGCGGCACTAATGAACAATATACTGCAAAAGAAATACAAAACCACATTAGACATCTCAAATGGATTTTTCTGCCAAAATATAATGCCTGAAAGCAGGTACTTGACCACCTTTAGTGCCCTAGGTTCTCGAAAGCAGTTCTGTTAATTGCCCCAGGTGTAGAATGATAGCCTTGGGCTGTTTTCAGCCCGGGTTACAGAATCTTTACAAGATTTTGACGACCAGGTATTGTCCTATGTCAATGACATATCCCTGACGGATGAGGATCTTTCAACTCACTTGAGTAGATCACATTGTTTTGGGATTTGCTCACATGGGTTACAAATTCTACAACCACCAAACACATTGAAGAAACTCCAATCAATATTGGGTTTCATATAATTTGGCAGATTTTACATTCCAGATTACACAGAATGAGTAAAACCATTCTACGACCTGATTCGTCCAGACTTTTCAAGTTCACATTGGACACCTGAACACACACAAATTCTACGTTCAGTACAAGCTGACATGCTAGCTTCAAAACATTTACACACGTGTGAACACCACAAACCGGGTGATCCATTTAATTGTGGGTACATCAGGGTACACCCATGTCACATTCAATGAAGGAGACACAGTACCTATTGCATATAAATCTCATTTGTACACAAATACAGAAATGAGTTTTGCATCAAAAGAAAAAATACTGATGGCAGTACAAATTGCTGTAGTGAAAGCAAGATCATTGTCTTAGGGGAAATGAATGATTGTTGTGTCACCAGTCCCGGCCTTAGAGGCTGTGACAAAGGCCAGTGATCCAAACACGAAAGCTTTACATCCAAGATGGATACAATGGGCCAACTCACTGACAGCAACAGATGTAGATTACATATTTGACTATACACTACAAACACAAGCATACCTACAATATGAACAAGAATATCCTCTGTCCAATGAAATTATGCCTCTAGGTCAGTATAATTACATCATATATATCTTGACGGTTCTGCTCTGCCTGCTGTAGTGACGAAGCACCAAAAATTCTGTGTGCACAGCAGTATGCAGGATGGAGAATTCTACCCTCAGAAAATCTACAGGCAGTTACTGGGTGATTGCATAGCACAGCTGGCTGAACTTAAACTTCTAATTCTGGCACTTGAGAGTACGGATCCCAGATTCCCGACACACATAGTGTGTGATTCGTATTATTGTGTCCATCCTTACAATGAGTACTTACACTATTGGAGCCAGAATGGATTCCAAACTGTACATGATAAAGCACAAGCTGCTTTGGGGACAGGTGGCCAAACTAAAAGTATGTTTGCCACTGACTCATGCGATACACACACTGAGCCATCAGCATGTAGTATTACACATTGTAGTGAATTCCATGGCTGACGAAGCCGCAAAAGAACAGTGGAAACTGCTGCAGTCGTTTCACTTATTCATTCTAACACGAGGATAGATGGAGACATCATGATGGCTGTCAACGTTGCGCAAAATGGCACCAACTTGCTGTAAGCAGTTCCAACTAAATAGTCTTACCTGTTAAGTGCACAAAATATTCCATTTGTTCAGATTCCCGGATTGGGGGATGGAGTAATACCAAACTCAGTTTGCAGGTTAGGGTTGATCCTAGCAGCACATGAGGCTCACGCAGGGGTGGCAGCTACAATTTCATTATTGCAGCAATGCTATTGGAGGGCAGGTCTATACAAACAGACCAAGGACTTGTCCTTAAATACGACATCTGCCAGCAGACGAAGGTTTCCACTGTGGCTCAACCACTGCAGACACCTCTATTGATCTCAGACAAGCCTCTGGCTTGTGTTTATTTGGTTCACTGCGGCCCTTTACATTCTGATGGGTCTTACAAATACACCTTATTAGCAGTGGATTCCTGCTCTCGATTACTATCGGTATGGCCACAGCGATAGACTGATGCACAAACTGTTATAAAAGACTTGCAAGGCTTCACCGGGACTTATGCAGGAGTCACATTCCATTCGGACCATGGTCCGGCGTTCGCCTTTAAGGCTTACAGAGACACCATGGGAAAATTGAGTGTGACCTTGCAGTACTCTTCCCCCTATCATCCAGAGGGAAACATGGTAGTAAAGAGGAAGAACTGTGACTTGAAGCAGTATGTTAGAAATGGGGTCTCTAGTTGGCAGATATATACATCCTGTCCAAGTAGGGACCCACATTCTAATCAGGGTAAGTGTAGTACACACTAAAAGTGTACCTGTGCTCACCATCTGATAGCTTGGCACAGAGCAGTCAGGCTAAACTAAGAAGGAAATGTGTGAAGTATTTGTGCATACACACACACACAGTAACACAGTGAAAACACCACAAAAGAATTCCACACAAGTTTAGCAAAATAGCCAATATTTATCCGAGAAAAGCAGGACCAAAATGACAAAAATCCAGCATACATATTTTTTTTTAATTAAATCAAAAAATGCAGTGATTTGTAGTGAATAGCTCCTACTGGAGCTATCAGGTCGCACTTGACTGGGACAAATCTAAAAGTGCAATCTGGCCGCGATGGAGCGCGTACCAGATGCAGGAGTCACACCGACCCTCTTACAGTACCTTGGTTGCATCAGAAATCGAAAATGATGCATTACGCAGAGGAGGTGATCTGACGGTTGCCAGTGCGAGACCTCGGTTCCTGAAGGTGATGCAGTGCCAATGATGCGTCAATGTCAACAGCACAATGCATCAATTCTACGGCATCAGAGTTGTACCACTGGGCTGAAGGTGAAGCGTAGGTCAAAAGCCACGCAGGGCCGAGGTTGCATCAGCATCTGACCTGCGTGTCACAGAATGCGGTGAGGCAGTGCTCGAGACTCACACAGTGGTGATTCTTCAGAGGTGCTGCAGCAAAGTTGGGTCTGTGTTGAATGTCAAGGTCATTGCATTGCTCACTTGGCGAGCAGTTTCCACTGCTTTGGTGCAGGCAGCAGCGATGCATCGATTTTGCAGGGATGGGCCTTCTCCAAACTGAAACTATGAAGTTGATGCATCGATTTCTTGGTTGCAGCACCAAATTCAACTCCAAGGGCCCAGGTCTGGATTTGGCACCACTTGGCAGGGCAGGACTCACAGCAGAGGAGCCCAGGTGCTGGTGGCAAGATGCAGATGAAGTCTTTGATGTCCCTGAGACTTCAGCAGTAGGAGGCCATCTCAGTCAATCCCTTAGAGAACCTTAGAAAGCAGGATGCAGAGAGTAAAGTCCAGTCCTCTCTCTCCCAGGCAAGAAGCAGCAGGCACCGGGCAGCAGGCCAACACAGCAAAGCAAGCAGCAAAGTGGCAGTCCCTGACTGCACAACAGCACTTCTTCCTGGCAGAATGTCCTTAGTCCAGAAGTGTTCTGAGTATATGGTGTCAGAGGTCCAGTACTTATACCCATTTTAGCCTTTGAAGTAGGGAGACTTAAAAGAAAGGTCTTTGTAGTGCAGAGGACCCTGCCCTTTCTGGCCCTGGCTCCAGGCACGCTACAGGGGAGTATGCAGCTCTTTGCGTGGGGACAGGCACAGCCCTATTCAGGGGCAAGAGTCAACTCCTCCCACAAATTTAGCTCAGGTAGACCAATCAGCCTGGTGATGGACCATCAGGATATGCAGGGCACACCTCAGCTCACTTTGTATGTGACTGTCTAGAGTGAATTAACAAATCCCAGCTGTTACCCTGACCCAGAGTGTATTCTAGGGACAGGCAGAGGCACCGAGTGGTTAAAGTAAGAAAATGTCAACTTTCTAAATGTGGCATTTTCAGACCTGTAATTTAAAAACCAACTTTACTAAAATATGTGTTTTTAAATTATGAGTCCAGAGACACCAAACTTACATTTTATTTCTGCTCCCAATAGGAAGTTACACTTGTAAAGTGTTACAAGGCAACTCCAATGCTGACCTATGGGAGGGATAGGCCTTGCTGTAGTGAAAAACATATTTAGCAGCTTTTCACTACCAGGACATGTAAAACTCCAAAGTACATGTCCTACCGTTTAAATACACTGCACCCTGCCCATGGGGCTACGCAAGGCCTACTTTAGGGGTGCCTTACATGTAGCAAAAGAGGTTTGGTCCTGGCAAGTGGGTGAACTTGCCAGTCCGACATGGCAGTTTACAACTGCACACACAGGCTCTGCAGTGGCAGGCCTGAGACAGGTTGGAGGGCTACTCACGTGGGTGGCACAATTAGTGTTGCAGACCAACTAGTAGCATTTGACTTACAAGCCCTGGGCACATGTAGTGTACTGTACTAGGGACTTATGAGTAAATAAAATCATGCCTATCACGGAGAACCCAAATACCATTACATTTTAGACACAGAGCACATGCACTTTAGCAATGGTCAGCAGTGGTAAAGTGCCCAGAGTCCTAAAACCAGCAAAAACAATGTTCAGCACACAGTCAAAAACAGGAGGTGAGAAGCAAAAGCCAGTTCTAACACATGTCCCCCCAGTGGAAAGTGGGGAGAACTACCCAACCTCTTGGGAGTTCCCTTCACTTAGGCAGAAGAACCTGGGAAGTCCATCAATGTTGGCGTGTTCTGTTCCAGGACGGTGTTCCACCGTAAAGTTCATTCCCTGTAGGGAAATGGACCACTTCAACAGTTTACTATTCTCACCCATCATTAGCATTAACCTGTGGTCTGTATGAACCCAGGAGTGAGTCTCAAACAAGTAGGGTCTTAGCTTTGTCAGCACCCAGACCATAGCAAACGTTTCCCTTTCTATTGCGCTCTACCTCTGTTCCCTTGGAAGTAACCTCCTACTGATGAAGGTTACTGTTTGATGTAGGTCCTCTTTGTTTAGCTGTAAAAGGACGGCCCTCATGCCAAGCTCTGAAGCGTCAGTCTGCACCACAAATTCCTTGGAGAAATTGGGAGCCTTGGGCGCCATGCACTTGGCTTCCTTCAGGGTATGAAAAGTGGTCTGGCATGCTCTGTCAAGAGAGCAACAAGGGTGCTTTATCCTGTCTGGGGCTTGTGAGGTGCCCAAGCCAGAATGGTATCAATCTTGGGTTGCAGGGGCTCCACCTTGCCACCGGATGTATGACGCTACATAGCGCACCATCCCAATGCGTGCTTTTACCACGCGTCTATTACATCGCACAGTCACCAGCCTCGCCAACTTTAACATCGCATGGCGTCTCAACGCCAATGCGTTTATTCCTATTGGCAGACCACGAAATCGCAGACTACAAAATCGCACGCAAATACACCGCCTCTACCCCTTGTCCCCCACGCCCCCCCCCGCCGTCCCCACGACGCTAATTCTTCCTTTTTTATTGTTCCTAATTGTAAAAATGTTTTAATGTCATTTGTGTTACTAAATAGTGCTAGTAACATTTGAAAAGAACGGGTGCGAGGGCACGCAGAGAACCGGATGTTGACCTGGCAGTGAGTAATGATGCTCTTCAAGGCTCTAAGTCATCCTGGGCTTCTCGGTATGCGAGTCTTGCTGTTCATTTAATATGTTTTTGGCTGCTATTCAGAGCACTGTTTGGTGCTCAACAGAACCTCGGCTTCACTAGTAGCGCACCAGGCTCTCAAGACTCTGGATCATAGAATAAGATAAAAAGAAAGGAACGTAATCTCGGCTGTCATTAGATATCACTGGGTCTGACGTCAGCTTCCTATTCCCTTGTCAATGAACCCACACACAGTGTTGAATCAGAAGACATGTCATTCAAAGCTTCCCAATACCTATAGAATGGGTTTGACCTCTTTTTATGTGCTTGAGCATGGCATAGATTGCTTTAGTGTATACGTTTAAATTCAAAAGAGAATGCTGCATCAATATCACCTCAAGCATAGTTAATGTTTTTTCAATAATTTATTGCACATTCAGTTTCATGTCATGTCCTGTGACGGTGTTAAGCAAAACTTGCAGAGCTCTACAGTCATGTGTGCTCGCATTCTTGGGGATGAGGTCTATCACAGTCTTGCAAGCAGCAAAGAAAACATGAACCGTACTCCCCTATGTGGAATGAGAAACCTCTTCCTCCGGGATGGGCTCAGGGGCGCCGAATTTATGAATGGAACAGTGTAGAAATCGCAGCTACAGCCTTAGTTTTTCGATTGGCACAGCATGGAATATTTGATAGTGTGGCTGACACACAGATTAAAGATTTCTCTTACATAACAGTACTTTGTTAACAAAGAGGTAACGTGGCCGAGCGGGCTAAGGCGCTGGATTTAGGCTCCAGTGTCTCTGGAGGCATGGGTTCGGATCCCATCCCTGCCAAATATTTTAAAAATAGTTTAAGCATTATGCAAATTCTTTGCATATGTTTAGTTTGATAGTAAAATACATACCTCTTTGTGAAAAGGAGGCCGTTTCGTTTTCTCTTTAATTAATTTTACAGCTTAAATGAGCTATAGAAAACATGATCAAAGGATTAAGGGCCAAGTTCGCAACATCCCATGGTAAAATGGAAATTTCAAATAATCCAAACATTGCACTTGCATTTCCTGGGAAAACGCACATGCAACAATTATTAATAAGTGTGTTTGTTAACCATCATGCATCCACCCACCCTTTCACCCATCCACCCACCATTCATCCATCATTTATCCACCCACGCTTTCATTCATCCATCCACCCCTCATCCATCATTCATCCACACACCCTTCCACCCATCCATCCACCCCTCATGCATCCATCCACCGTTTCATCCATCCACCCATCATTCATCCACACACGCTTTCATCCATCCAGCCATCATTCATCCACCCACGCTTTCATTCATCCATCCACCCATCATTCATCTATCATTCATCCACACACACTTCCACCCATCCATCCACCCCTCATGCATCCATCCACCGTTTCATCCATCCATCATTCATCCACCCACGCTTTCATTCATCCATCCACCCCTCATGCATCCACCCATGCTTTCATTCAGCCATCCACCCCTCATGCATCCATCCACCGTTTCATCCATCTGTTTACCGAAGTGCCGTCATTTTTGTGTGCCCAACATCGCTAATTCACATCGCCATAACATACCGGCCTTCCATCCATCCATCCACCCCTCATGCATCCATCCACCGTTTCATCCATCCATCCACCCATCATTCATCCACCCACGCTTCCATTCATCCATCTTCCCCTCATGCATCCACCCACGCTTTCATTCATCCATCCATCCACCCATCATTCATCCATCATTCATCCACACACCCTTTCATCCATCCACCCACCATTCATCCATCATTCATCCACCCACGCTTTCATTCATCCATCCACCCATCATTCATCCACACACCCTTCCACCCATCCATCCACCCCTCATGCATCCATCCACCGTTTCATCCATCCATCATTCATCCACCCACGCTTTCATTCATCCATCCACCCCTCATGCATCCACCCACGCTTTCATTCATCCATCCACCCATCATTCATCCACACACCCTTCCACCCATCCATCCACCCCTCATGCATCCACCCACGCTTTCATAGCATTACATAGCCGTCACTTTTGTGTGACTTTCCGTGATGCCAAACATCGCTAATTCACATTACATGTCTGTTGCCGTCACTTTTGTGCGCCCATTGGTGACACAATCTGACACTGACATTATTTTATTTTTGTTAGCTGTAAAGAGCGCTGCTAAATTATTTTGAAATGCAGAGTATACTTTCATATTTGGACTGTGGCTGCATTTTTAAAGATCATTTTTCACATTGCATGTATGTTTACCGAACATCGCAGAGCGCTGCTAAATTATTTAGAAATGCAGAGTATTTACTGAACATCGCAGTAACGTTTACATCTTAAAGTTGCCATCGCAGTAACGTTTACATCGTAAAGTTGCGTTTTGCTGGCTCACGTTGTTATGACTTACGATGTAAACGTTTAAGCGTTGCAGTGCTTTACGGTGTAAAAGTTAATGCGATGTTGTGTTTGCGTTGCAATGTCCTCGCGAAGTATTCACTTCGTTGCGATGGGTGTCTCCCCTTGCCACCCCCTACTTGGCCCCCCAAGTAGACCACAGAACCCTCCCTATCTAGCACTTACTGGCATTGATAGTGAGGCCTGCTCTTTGCAGGGACCTCAACAGTTCCTCCAGGTAGTGCAAATTGTTCTCCCAACTGGATCAGAAGACTGCAATCTCATTTAGGTAGGCAGCACTGAAGTTCTACAACCCAGTCAGGACCTGATCAATCAACCTCTGAAATGTGGCAGAGGCGCTCTTCAATGCAAAAGACATAACACAGAACTGGTAGTGCCCTTTTGGCATTGAGAACACTAACCTCTCTTGTGCCCCCTCAGTCAAGGCAATCTGCCAGTGCCCAGACATTACATTAAACATGCTGAGGAGCTTGGCAGCTCCAAGCCGATCAATGAGCTCATCAGCTTGGGGGATGGAGTGTGCTTCAGTCTTGGTGACCGCATTGAGCCCATGGTAGTCTGCACAGAACCAGAGCTCAGGTGTGAATGAAGAAGGGCAGCCTTGGGGACCTGTAGCACTGGACTGAACCAAGGGCTGTTGGAGGGCTCAATGACCCCTAACTTCAGCATCTTGGAGACTTCCTCTTTGATGCTGGCCCTCACGCTGCCAGACAACCTGTAAGACTTGTGCTTACCAGGAAGGCTATCCTCAGTGTCAATGTCATACGTGCACCAATGGATGACTCCTGGGATGAGCGAGAACAGAGAGACAAACTTCCCCAGCAGCTGCCGACAGTCTCTCTGCTGCTCTAGAGTCAAATTAAGGGAAAGGCTCACACCCTCTATTGACTCATCCTGCTCTTTGGAAGACAGGAAGTTGGAGAGAGGTTCACTCTCCTCTTCCACCTGATCATCTGTGACCAAGAGCATGGTCAACTCAGACCTCTCGAAGTGGGATTTGAGGCAGTGCACGTGCAGGACCCTCAAAGGGTTACAAGGAGTGGCAAGTCCAGCAGGTAGGTGACATCACTCTTGCGCACCTTCATGTCAAATGGGCTAGGCCATTGGTCTTGCAGAGCCCAAACCTTTTGACCAGGCTTAAACTGAACCAGAATGGTATTCTGGTCATACCATTGTTTCATGTCCTCCTGGTTAGCTTTCATATTCTCCTGGGTGAGTTTCCGGAAGAGGGCTGTCTAGTTGTGGAAAGCCAGCATGTAACTGAGGACATTCTGGGGTGGCTTCCTGGGAGCTTGCTCCCAGCCCTCGTTCACCAAACTGAGAGCTCCTTTCAAAGGGTGCCCATACAGAAGTTCAAAAGGGCTGAGCTAACCCCTTCTGTGGTACCTCATAGAAAGCAAATAAAAGACTTGGCAAAAGGACATTCCACTCATGCCTCATAGGTTCAGAGAGACCCATAATCATACCTGTGAGGGTGCGGTTGAACCTTTCAAGCAATCTTTTGGTTTGAGGGTGGTAAGGTGTGGAAAACTTGTAGGTTACGCCACATGGCCTTCATGTACAAGGACATGAAGTTGGTATTGTGGTCAGATGCCACCTCCTTGGGGAAACCCACATGGGTAAAGATCCCCATCAGTGCCCTGGCCACAGTGGGAACAGGTTCACCAAGACCAGACAAGCCTGTTGCCCATTACTGTCTTGTGATACAGTTGCCCCACAATGTCAATGCCCACCCGCTCCAAAGGGATGCTCACGACATGAAAAGGTTGCAGGGGAGCCTTACATCTCCCCCCAATCTTGCCACTCGCCTGGCAGGTAAGATATGACCTGCAGAAAGCATCTGAGGCCTTCGTGATTTGAGGCCAATAGAAGTGGGTGACAAATCTGTCCTCTGTCCAGAAGTGTTCTGTATATATAGTGTCAGAGGTCCAGTACTTATAACCATTTTAGCATTTGAAGTAGGGAGACTTCAAAGAAAGGTCTTTGTAGTGTACATGACCCTGCCCTTCCTGGCCCTGGATCCAGACACACTACAGGAAGGTATTCAGCTCTTGTTGTGGGGACAGGCAAAGCCCTATTCAGATGTAAGTGTCAACTCCTCCCACCACTCTAGCTCAGGAAGGCCCATCAGCCCGACGATGGGCCATCAGGATATGCAGGACACACCTCAGCTCCCTTTGTGTGGACCAGTCACAGGAGCAGGAGGTGAGACTTTGATATTCCTGAGTCTCAAAACAGGAGGCAAGCCAGCATGACCTTGAAGATCACTCTGGGCTCAAGCAAGAGTCCAGTTCTTCCTCATCAGGGGCAGAGGGTAGCAGGCAGCCGGGTAGCACCGCAGAAAATCAGTTCTTCCAGAGCAGCAGTCCAGCAGAGTGGCAGTCCTTGTAGCAGCACAGCAGTCATTCTTCCTGGCAGAGGTTCTTTACAGGCCCATAAGTGTCTGATTTGGTGGGGTCAGAGACCCAGTACTTATACCCAGATGTGTCTTTGAAGTGGAGGTGACTTCGAAGAGGTGCTTTGATGTGCACAAAGGTCCCCCCTGCCCAGCTGTGACTCACTACAGGGGGGCAATCAACCCTTTGTGTGTGTCTGCTCCTCCCTCTTATCCTATCCAGGACAAGCCATCAGGGTACAGATGGACACCCAGTCACACCTACCCTTCCTTTGTGTGTGACTGTCTAGAGGGAATGCACAAAGTCCAGCTATCACCTACCCCAGATGTGTATTTGAGACATGATGTAGACACACAGGGCTTTAAGAGCACATAAATGCCATCTCTCTGAAAAGTTTCATTTCTAAAATGGAAATGTTAACTCCAGCTTTGCCAGCAAAGAGTATTTATCATCACCATTTCAATGATTCTAAACATGATAGAGCTGCTCCTGCTCAATCAGGAATTACAGCTTAAAAGTGTAATAAGTAATTTCCAATGTTAACTTATGGAAGGGGTAGGCCTCCCAGTGGTAAAACAAATTTAGGTGTTTTTCACTCCAAGGACATGTCCTATCTTTTAGTAATACAGCACCCTGCCCTATGGGCTACCCAGGACGTACCTTAGGGATGACCTATATGTAATAAAAGGGGAGTTTAAAACTTGGAAAGGGATGTTTTCGGCTACACAAGGGGTTTTAAATGCCAAGTCGACATGGCTCACAAGTAGCATTCAATTTACAGGCCCTAGGCTCAGGTAGTGCACTCTACAAGGGACTTACAGTTAAATTAAATACATTCAATTGTGGATGAGTCAATGTTTAGGGGAGAAACATATGCACTAGTTAGCATTGGTAAAGTTCTCAGAATCCTAAGACCAACAAAAAGCATACAGCAAAATGTAGAAGCAAGCAGGCAAACGGTTTGGGGAAGACCACCCTAAGGCTGTCAGGTCTAACACATGTCCTTCCCAGCTGAAAGTGGGGAGAGCTACCCAACCTCTAGATAGTTCTTATCACTAAGGGGAAGAACCTGGAAAAGACCCTCAGAATTGGCATGTTCTACCCCAGTTCTATGTTCCACCCTAAAATCTATTCCCTGTAGGGAGATGGACCACCTCAACAATTTGGGATTCTCACCCCTCATTTGCATTTGCCACCTGAGGAGCTCATTGTCTGTCTGAATCAGGAAGTGAGCCCCAAACAGCTATGGCCTCAACGTCTTCAGTGGCCAGATCACAGAAAAGGTTTCCCTTGCAATAACACTCCACCTCTTTTCCCTGGAAAGGAACCTTTAGAGACAAAGACTACAAGGTTGGTCCAGGCCCTCTTCATGAAGTTTTGAAAGTTCTGCACCTATACCGTGCTCTGAGGCATCTGTCTGAACAATGAATTCCCTGGAAACATCAGGGGACTTCAGCACAGGGGCTGTGCACATGGTCTGCTTTAAGGAGTCAGATTCTTTTTAGCAAGCCTCTGTCCAAACCACATTCCTGGGCTGTTTCTTCAAAGTCAGCTCTGTCAAGGGGGCAACAGTGGAGGAATATCTCTTGACAAACCTCCTGTAATACCCTATGAGGCCTTAGAAGCCTGTCACCTCAGTTTGGGTTTTGGGGGGCTTTCAGGACATGATAGTCTCCATCTTGACCTGGAGGGGCTGCACCTTACCCTAGACCACAAGGTTACCTAAGTACACCACAGACCCCTGCCCTATCTGGCACTTATTGGCCTTGATAGTTAGGCCTCCCTGTTGAAGGGCCTGAAGCACTTCCTGGGGGTGAAAAAGGTGGCCCTCCAGCTGCTACTGAAGACAGCTATTTCTTCTAAGTGAGTAGCACTGAAGGAATCCATATCAGGCAAAACCTGGTTCACCAGCCTCTGGAAGGAGGAAGGCGGGTTCTTGAGTCCAAAGGGCATCACTCTAAACTGATGGTGTTCCTCTGGAGTGGAGAAGGCTGGCCTCTCCTTGGCTCCTTCAGTTATGGCAATCTGTCACTACCCTGAAGTAAGATAAACGGTACTTCAGAACTGGGCATCCCCTAACCTATTAATCAGCTCCTCAGACCTAGGGTTGGGATGAGCATCAGTCTTTGTGACTAAATTGACCCCCCTGTAATCCACACAGAACCTTAGTTCAGGTGTGGTGGCCGGTGGGGCAGCTTTTGGTACCAGCACCACAGGGCTGGAACAGGGGCTACTTGAGGGTTCAATCACCCCTAACTCCAGCATCTTAGTAACCCCATATTTGATGCTGGCCTTCACCTTAGAGAGCCAGTAAGTTTGATTCTTGACAGGGAGGCTGTTTCCTGTGTCCACATCATGAGTACACAGGTGGGTAGTCCCAAGGATGAGGGAAAACAGAGTGGAGTACTTCCCCAACAACTGGTGGCAGTCCCTCTGCTGTTCAGAAGTCAGAGTAGGGGAAAGGTTCTCACCTTCAACTGACCCGTCCTTCTCCTTGGAGGTTATGAGATCAGGGAGAGGTTCACTCTTATCTCCTCCCCTCCATCTGTCATCAAAAGAACGGTGAGCTCAGACCTCTCAAAGTGTGGTTTAAGACACTTGATATGGAGCACCCTCTGAAGGTGCTTGGGGGTCTTGAGGTCCACCAGATAGGTGGATCCCCCTTCCCCTCAACTATCTTATATGGCCCAGTCCAATGGTCTTGGAGGGCAATGTGCTCCATGGGTTCCATCACCCACACTTTCTGCCCCGGTTGTAATTCCACTGGGTTAGCCGTTTTGTCATGCCACTGCTTCATTACTTCCTGGTTGCCCTCTAAGTTGTCAGAAGCTTGCTTCTACAACATGGCTATTTGACTTCTGAAGACCTGCATGTAGCTAACTTCATCCTGGGGAGTTTTCCTGGGAGCTTGCTCCCACCCTTCCTTCACCAAACTGAGAGGTTGCCTTACAGGGTGTCCATACAGAAGCTCAAATGGGGTAAGCCAACCCCTTTTCTATGGCACCTCTCTGTAGGCAAAGAGAAGGTATGGCAAGAGGACATCCTACCTATGCCTTAAGGCCTCAGGCAAGCCTTTGATCATACCCTTCAGGATCTTGTTGAGTCTTTCAACAAGCCCATTGGTTTGTGGATGGTAGGGGGTAGAGGCCTTTTAGTCACTCCACATTCCTTCCACATTGACTGCATATAAGCAGACATGAAATTGGTGCCCCTGTCAGGCACCACTTCCTTGGGGTAACCCACTCTGATGAAAATCCCTATTAGTGCCTTAGCTATTGCAGGTGCTATTGCAGGTGCAGTTGCAGACCTCAGAGGTATGGTCCCTGGGTATCTTGTGGCATGGTAAACCTGTTTCCAAAGGCTGTCTGGGTAATCATAGGCCCTACAATGTCAATGCCTACCCTCTTAAAGGGGATGCCAATGACAGGCAAGGTATTAAGGGGGGCTTTCAGCCTCTGCACTGTTTTCCCACTGGCCTGGCAGGTCAAGCAAGTCCTACAGAATGCATCAGAAGAAATCTTCTTCTGGGGCCAATAAAAGTGGGAGACAAGCCTGGCAAAGGTCCTGCCAGGGGGTACCTTAAGAGCCAGCTCCAGTAGGAAGACCCTGTACCATTGGATAATGACCAGTGCCCTTGTTGCACAGGTGCCTGAGGCTCACTATACAGGAGGTTTTCCTCCTAGTAAATGTGGTAATTCTCAGAGGCATCACCTGCTGCCTTGGCTTCAGCCTGCTGCCTCATGCCCTCCAAGGTTGGGCACTCTTTCTGTGCCTTGCAGAACTCCTCCTTGGCGGGTCCCCCCTCTACTTGCCATCTAGCAACTTCAGGCAAGTCATCAAGAGAGGCAATGTCCTCTTCAGTGGGTTCTAGGGCGGCCTCCTCTGCCGCCCCATCCACCTCAGCATGGGAGACATTCAGTTGCTGCTTTCCCATGGCCCTTTCCCTCCCCTCTTTTGGCAGCTGGCTGGGCCATTCTTCCAGGCTCCAGTCCTCCTTGACTTCCTTCCTGGGCAGCCAGCCATGGACCTGGTAGTAGCACATATCCGCTCAGGCAACCCTTACATTTCCAAGTGCCCCTTAAGCTCCACTTCTTTCAGGTAGTATGCTCAAGGTCATTTCCTAACAAACAGTCCACAGGCATGATAGGGCTCACTGCAACTTTCAGAAGACTGAGACCCCCCCACTCAAATGAAATAAGGGCCACTGAATAGTGATAATCCCAGTTGTCAGCCACTACATTGGGTATAACTTGCTCTGGGGCCACCAGCTGACTCCTTATCATGCTGGCTCCTGTGTCCCTCAGATCCTCAACACCTTGCCCATTGATGGTAACCCATCACATATACTTTGCAGTATTGGAGGGCAGTATTGAAGGGCACATGGATTTTAGGAACCACCTCCCTGTCACCCAGGGACACTGAACTACCCCCCACTTAATGGAACAAACTCCTCCCCAAGTAATTTGCTTGCCAGCCCTGGTATCTTACCTCCAGTGGGAGGTTGTACTCTTTTGGGGCACTTGGAACCCCCCTTGTAGTGCCCATACTCAAAACACTAATAGCATAAGGGATTCTTTGGCTGACTCTTGTCAGGAAAGCTCTTCTTCTGGTGGCCAGATTGAGACTGGGACCCTTTCCTTTGTGAGTTGTTTTCAGGGCCTTGAAAGAGCTCTTTCCTTTTCTCCCCCCTCCTTCGTCTGGTGGGAACCCTGGCCACCCTTATAGGAGTCCCTCTCAGATGCCCTCCTAGACACTCTGGTGCTGACCCAGATGCCCACCTCCTTAGCAAGCTTCCTCGGGTCAGTCAGCTTGCTATCCACTAGGTGTTGGTACAGCTCTGGAAAACAAGTATCTAGCATGTGCTCCTTCAACCGTGCAGCCCCTCACCTATCCCTTCAGTGCCTTGCTTGCATAGCCACAGAAGTCTACCCATGTTTGTGAGGAATTTTGTGGCTGCCTCTGAAATTCTGCCTACACCTCTCAGGGGTCAGCCCAAACTTGCTTGGCAAAATAGCCTTCATGGGTTGTACTGGGTCTGATCCTCTACCTCCGGTGTAAGATGTGTGTCCCTCTCCACCGTGGGCAAGTATCTCTACAAACTACCCCGCAGGACTCCTCATCGACCTTGTGTACCCTTAGAGCCAACTTATATGCAGATAACCACTTGCCTATGTCATCTCCCACAACCAAACTGGGTTCCAAATCCTTTGGGATACAAACTCTTTCTTCTGCAGCAGACACTGTAGGTAAGCTACCACCACTACTGCTGGACTCCACTTACATGGCTGCGATGACCAGCTCTCTCAGGGTCAGCTCATGGGCCAACCTCCTCTCCTCCAAGGACACCCTTATCACCTCTAGAGCTTACTTATTCTCCAACTTGGAAAGTTTATGCTCTCTTTCAAACTTGGCAAGCTCTATTCTCAGCTTCCTCTCCTCCCTCCTGTCCTCCAGCTCCTAAGGGAACAGGTTTCTTGAAAACACACAGCTGCCTGCTCTTGGATGTACTTTCTGTCCTGGGAGGATGGTACCCCTCTCCTTAGTAGGCTGCATGACAAGACCTTCAGACAGGTCCTGCTCCAACTCCTCCTCAGACTCTGACCCTTCCTCTTCATCATCTGGATTGGCCTGGTGGGCTTCTGCCCATTCTCTTAAGGCAGTTTGGAGCTCTGCCTTCTTGGCACTCCCCTTAGTGAACAACCTCTTCTCCTGGCAGAATCCCTTGAGCTGGACTACTGTGTAGCTCTCCAGATTGGCCAGCTCAAATTCCATCTTGTCAAGAAAGGTCCCAAACAGAGCAGAACAAAATGGGAATTGAGAAAAGGACTTTTGGAAAAATCAAAGAAATAATTAGGAAGAACTGGTTTGAATTGTCCTAGCTATGGAGTAGTAGTAGTAGTAGTGTACACTAAGTCACTGCATGGCACTGCACAAACACAACCCCTATCCTCACCGCTGATCACCAATGTTAAAAATTGGGTATCCGGTTGGCAGAGGTATAAACCCTATCCACACAGGAGTCACAATCCTAGTCAGGGTTAGTCAGATACACACCATAAACTAACCTGTGCTCGCCGTCTGGTAGCTTGGCACAGAGCAGGCAGGCTAAACTTAAGGGACAATGTGTAAAGTATTTGTGTAATACTTCAAACAGTAATACAGTGGCAACACAGAAATTCTCCACACCAGTTTAGTAAAATAGATTATGATTTTAGATATAAAACAAGGCCAAAAGGACAAAAATCAAATGAGTAGAAGTCGAGATATGAGTTTTTAAAGAATAAATGTAAAAAATGTGCTTAGAAGCAGGAAGCGTCTATGGGTGTTATCTGGTCATGCTGGAGCGTGGGCCGGATAAAGGATCCAGGCAAAGAGTCAGTGTCGATCCCTACAGTCGAGGTGATGCACCGATTTTCTCCATGCAACGATAGCAATGCGCCGATTCTGAAAACGAATTGCTGAGATGTGTTGATTCTGAAGTCAATGCGCCTGGTTTTTCCAAACAGTCGAGGGGATGCGTCAATCTTCTCATACTGCAGAGGAGTTGATGCAGCTGTTCTGATGCATCGGTTTTGGAGGCGATGTGGTGGGTCCGAGTGCAATGCGCCGATTCTGAAAACGAATTGCTGAGATGTGTTGATTCTGAAGTCAATGCGCCTGGTTTTTCCAAACAGTCGAGGGGATGCGTCAATCTTCTCATACTGCAGAGGAGTTGATGCAGCTGTTCTGATGCATCGGTTTTGGAGGCGATGTGGTGGGTCCGAGTGCAATGCGCCGGTTCTGTTCCCACAATAGTGGCAATGTGTCAATTCTGCTTCACGCAGCAGAGGATGAGTTGGTTCCACTGGAGCAAGCACCTGGATCCACTTCCAATGGACTGGGCACAGGAGAAGTAGGTGAGACTTAGATATCCCTGAGTCTCAAAACAGGAGGCAATCCAGCATGCCCTTGGAGATCACTCTGGGTTCAAGCAAGAGTCCAGTTCTTCCTCAGCAGGGGCAACGGGTAGCAGGAAGCAGGGCAGCACCACAGAAAAACACTTCTTCCAGAGCAGCAGTCCAGCAGAGTGGCAGTCTGTCTAGCAGCACAGCAGTCATTCTTCCTGGCAGAGTTTCATAGGTCCAGTAGTGTGCTGTTTTGGTAGGGTCAGAGACCCAGTCCCTATACCCAGTTGTGCCTTTGAAGCAGGCTGGCTTCAAAGAGGGGCTTTGAGGTGCACAGAGGTCCCCACCATCCAGCCCTGGCTCCAGACTCACTACCGGGAGTAATAAACCCTTTGTATGGGGACAATTCAGGTATGTGTCAGCTCCTCCCTCCCATCCTGCCCAGGATGAGCCATCAGTATGCAGATGGGCACTCAGTCACACCGACCCTTTCTTTGTGTGTGGCTGTATAGAGGGAATACTCAAAGTCCAGCTGTCACTCACCCCAGACGTGTATTGGAGACAGTCTGCAGGTACACAGAGCATTCAGAGCAGAGAAATGCCATCTTTCTAAAAGTGGCATTACTAAAAGAGTAATGTTAAATCCAACTTTTCCAGCAAAGAGGAGTTATCATTACCATTCCAATGATATTAAACATCACAGAGCTACTCCTTCTCAATGAGGAATTACAGCTTAAAAGTATAATAAGGAATTCCCAATGTTAACCTATGAGAGGGGTAGGCCTCCCAGTAGTGAAAATCGAACGTAGGAGTTTTCACTACCAGGACATGCAAAATTTGAAAGTACATGGCCTACCTTTTAGTTACACAGCACCCTGCCCTTTGGGCTACCTAGGGCCTACATAAGGGGTGTCTTATAGGTAATAAAAGGAGAGTTTAAAGCTCGGCAAGTGGTGTCAAATGCCAAGTCTATATGGCGATGCAAACTGCATACACAGGCTCTGCAGTGGCAGTCCTGAGACATGTTTTAAAGGGCTTCTTGTGTAGGTGTCACAATCAGTGCTGCAGTCCCATTAGTGGCATTTAATTTACAGGCCCTGGGCACAGATGGTGCACTCTACTGGGGACTTAGAGATAAATGAAATATACCAATTGTGGATAAGTCATTGTTTAGGGAAGAAACACATGCACTTTAGCACTGGTTAACAGTGGTAAAGTGCTCAGAGTCCTAAGGCCAACAAAAAGAATACAACAAAAGTGGAGGTAAGCAGGCAAAAGGTTTGGGGAAGACCACCCTCAGGCTGTCAGGTCTAACATAGAAAATATGGCACTGAAGCATCATATGTAAGCCACTCTACAGTGTGGAAAAAACCTGTGAGGCCTGGGGATTCTACAGTACCCCAACATCCATGAGTACACCACAATCGACTTTCTGATAGTAGGGCAGCACTATATGCCCAGATAATGATTTCTTCTTACCTCCATGGCATCCCTCATAAGCCCATAGGTGTAGATAGAGGCTCACTGTGACATAGGATCGTTACTGCACAGAGGTGAGAGCACCTGAGACCCAGGTGGTGCCAGTGCCCTGTAGCCATTCAAATTATGAAGCCTGGATATACCACTCACCCAAACATGGCCCCTTCAAATTGTTGATCTTCAGCCTGTCACCTGTCTTCCGGGACCTAAATACTATGAGCCACAAGATGGATTGCGACCTTAGAGGTGATATTGATGGGTTGGTTCCTCTGCTGTGTGACTGTCCTCAGTCCACAGAGTTCCATATGTGGATTAAGAATCTATCTAGTGCCTTTATAAGACTTATTTTCTGCACATAACATCGATGCAAGAAAAACACAACCCTCCTGGTTGCTTTCTCAAGAGCCATTCCTGATACAACGCACACAAATCACCTCATTGGTAGCATACCCTCATGCCAGTAACACTAATAAATTCAGTGTGCCCTAAGAGCAAACTGTTATTATCAGATCCCTTCCATAAGCACCAAGATCTCAAGACTGGAAGATAATATTTCAGATGTATCCATAGAGGTGAAATAGAACCGGAAAAAAACTTTCATTGCTTCACCAGTGTCTGGAACAGCGGAGCAGAGACTAGATGTCTTGGAGGAGTGACAAGGCATCCTCATGGGTAAGGTTCAAGACATCAGCGTCCGTATTATACATTGTGCCCCAGGGGCGCAACAGGATTGTAAGCCAGTATATGTGCCCCTGGGGCACAGTGGTATTACAGAGGGGGCTGCAGATGCTTGTGCATTTCGTTCTGTAATACTGATAGCGCTGGCGCACATGTTGCCCATCACTATCATAAGATGGTGTTCCCTCATTTGCATGGAGGCATGGTCCCAGGCAAATGAAGAAATCTTTATAGTTAAAATGTATCACTCCCAAACAGACATTCAAGAAGGTAATATAGGAGGGATGATGAGATCCTTAAAAGACAGTATGACTTTCTGTTGGAACCTCCCTATTTCTGTAGCTGGCAAGGTGGCAATACTAAAGATGGTGGCTCTCCGAGATTACTGTACTTTTTCACCACACTGCATGTATGGATACCGAGAGCACAGTTCGCAGAACTAGACTCATACATGACATCGTTCATATGTGTAACTGGCCTACGGAGGGTGGTCCTGGCGACACTGAAACGATCGACTGAAGAGGGGGGATTAGCTGTCCCAGACTTTGAGTCATACTATCTGGCAGGGCAGCTACAGAGGCTCATGCAGTGGATAGCGGGGAGATTGACACAAGGAAGGAAAATAGGGTCTTTCACCCCTGAGCAGGGCGAGCCCCTATGTGCCCTTCTGAGGATTGGGGGAACACCACAGGAGTGCACATACGAATTGAAAGTGATACGGGGTAGGTGACTCCAGAAGACACGGACCCGACGACCCTATTCACCGGACCTCCCAATGATGGTGGTGCAGGCGCTGCCACATGGGGGACAATGGAGGGGGTTGGAGGAATGGATACAGGCGGGAGCCACCAGATTGGGAGACCGGTATAGAGACGGGGAGCTCCTGCTGTTCGAAACATTTTGAGCAGACTGGGACATTCCCCAAGGCCAGTTCTTGCTCTACAAAGCGATTATGGCAGCTATTCGTAGGCACTGGGGGGGGGCTTCCTGGAACCCAACTACCATTCCACATGTGGTTATATATGTAGGAGAGTAGGATCTGCTTCACATGAGTACCCCCACTTTTTGCTGATGCTTCACTGTTTTTCGACCTTAGTCTGGCTGGGGCCCTGCTAATCAGAACCCCAGCCTAGCTGCTTCCTCTCTAAAATGGTTTCCATGTGCCTTAGGCACATCTCTGATTGGAATCTGGAGTGCCCTTATAAGTCCCTAGTATATGGTATACTATGTACCAAGGGCATAGGTACCTCAGAGGCCTACCAGGGGCTGCAGCATGTATTATGCCACCCCTGGAAGGCCATCCAAACTGACACCACAGGTCTGCTACTGCAGCCTGGGTAAGGTGGTGCATGCACCCCTTACTGTGATATAGGTTACCTATATCACTAAATACATACACACATATAAACCTATAAGTCACTCCTATGGCAGGCCTTATCAATCCTGAAGGCAGAGTGCGTGGTTCCTATGTGAGAGGGTGCCCCTGCATGAGCAGGGCCCCTCTGCAGCGTTCGGAGACCCTTCTCTGATGCTGTTTGTAGTGCAGCCTGACCATATACTCTTAAGCGCATTATAACCTCACGTTAAATGCTAACTTTGGAATGGCTGCACCTAAACATGTCGTGTTTGGTGTCAAACATCTTGGAATACTACCCCCGCCAATTCTGGCGGCGGGGGTAGCATTCCACCCTTCTAGAGGGAGAGACATGTTAACCCTGGCCTGGCCGGTAACTTCTTTCTAAAGCCTGGCATCACAAAATGGATGCTACTGCCACAGACACAAGTCTGGCCTCCTGCTGCTGGACGAAACTCTGGCAGGGGAGGCCTGGATAATAGGTTTCCTGTCCCAGGGAGGTGTGCCACCTCCCCAGACAGGATAATGTGTATTGGGGCTGGGCGGGAGCACTTTCGGGTGCTTTGAAGTCCTGCACTGGGGGCACACTTGGTGTCCCTGTGCATACCCCAGTTCAAACCGGATCAGGGGCTTGCAGCTCCTGCTTTGGCACAAACTGGACAAAGGGAAAGGGGTGTAGCAACACCCCTCTGCCCTGACCCACCCATAGGTGGGGCCACAGAGTAGTCCAACCCTAAACTTGGTATAAGTATAGGAACCCAGTCCTTAGGACTTTAGATTATCCCTGGACGAAACTCTGAAACAGAATCCTGGACCTTCGACGCTCTACTCAAGACTAGAGGACAGAAGAATCTCCCTTGGGGTCAAGGAGTGACTCCCCTGCTTGGCAGGCACCAAAGAAGCAATTGTCCGGTCTGCATCGCCTAAGCTCCCGTCGGACGCCGAACTCTTTGCATCACCAGAGGTGGATTTCCAGACTTCCCCGAGGCTACCCTGAGTCCCCAGCAAAGCTGAGGCCCGTAGCTGTCGTGGGTAACGTGGAACCGTGACCCCTGGACACCGCACGCATTTGCTAGTGCATCCTCTTCTGGGTCTCCCACGAAGTCGTGCTTTGGGCTCCGAGTAGCCCTAGCCTCCAGCACCAACTGCACCGAAGATCACTGGCCTCCACTCCACGAGTGTCCTGTGAGCCAGCTCCACGTGCAACGTCTTGAGGCTCCTTTGCGGTCGCTAGCCCGTTGGCTAGTAGCCCTTCACGAAGGCCAATCCTTTTTTCTTGGGCTCCCTGGTTGCTCCAGGCTTACCCTCACTTACCCTTGCTGGG